>CM051239.1:345456916-346206916 GCA_027917425.1 Gastrophryne carolinensis
AATGGGATGATAATGTATATAAAATGCTCCAGGAGGAGAGAAGAAATGCAATGCTGGGAAATGGATGCTTTCTAGGAAGGCGAGTGATGTGATGTGACCATGAAGTCATGATTCTTAGGACTCACATAAAGGCAGAAGTACAGCACATAAACTCTAGTGTGCTCTGTCTCCGCACAAGGCTAACATTGTTTATCATGATGCAAACAGCGCAGAGCTCCGCCATTACATACACATGCTAGAGGTAAGCGATGCAGGATTTATGTGACCCATGAAAGCGGAACCATAGCCCTGCATAATGTTACCTATTGACTATACTGCCAAACAAATCCAATATTTTCATGTTAATTATTTATACAGCTTGCTTCCTGTCACACTTGGCTGTAGTGCTAAACTGAACAACATCACATTTATAGAAAACAAAACCTTCTCATTTTACAAGATTAAGTGAATAAATAGTTGAAGTGGGCTTTACACCACTTGAATAAAGCCTCCACTATATTAGGCACTTCAGGGCTCAGTGTTGTTGTTCTTGGGTAGGAGAAGTAACCATATCCCTTTGTGATGATGTCAGTGGCCGTAAAAAGGGACAGTCCATACAAAGGGTTAAATCACCCTGCTCACCTCATGCCCGTTGACATGGGCTGTTCCTTTCATTCAGCAGAGCTTTACATCTCCTGAAAAGCACTAGTGAACTCGCTCATTCATGATGACCTCCTTATACAGTGTCTCCTCAATAAATCGCACCTGTCAATGGCGTTCAAAGTCTGTAAGCAGCCTGGGACACTGCATGATGAGGTCATCAGAAGGGAGCGAGTTTCTTAGGGCTTATCTGGAAATGTGCTGCTGAATGAAAGGCACAGCTCCTGGGAAGGAGCATGAAATGTGCAGGAAGCAGGCTTCTTTAACCCTTTGCATGGTCTGTCACTTTGCACAGGGACATATGTATGCACAAGCTGATCCAAATCATTTATTTGGAAGACACCTGAGATTTTTGCCATGGTAAATATAAATATATATTTATATCTAGTGATCTTTTATTATGTACTGAAATATGTGACTGTACACAATGAAACCATGTATTCCTTTATTACATTTAATGAGACCCCGCTATAAAGTTTTAAGACAATGGGATCAGAGCCAGATGAGAAATCTCACTCCTTTTTTAGGAGAGAACTACGGCAGCTGCCCTGCAGCCCCCCATGGTTTCCAGTCCCCTGACACGGGCATATATAACGGTACCTACTGACTTCTATGGGGGCGTGTTGCAGTTGTACTGTGGGCTTTGCCTGCCACACATTGATGTGAGAGGGCCTATTTATTTTTTTAGGCTGTGTTTTCTGGCCATTTGTGACACGTTGGAGTATTTATACTTCAACGTGATGCAAATGGCCAGGTGTAAAAGGGGCCTCCAAAAAAAATTCTGACAGTTTGATCTCTCTGATTAGATTTGTTTGTGTGATTTCATACCCTCTGTTCATAAGCCGTGGCTGTAGCTTTAAAGGAATAGTCCACTTCTGTGGACTAATTTTCTAATATTTCCACCCTGGGCAGTCAATGATGTAACTTGGAGATCCGATTACTTTAACACCGGTCCGTCTCCCTCAGCCCCGGCTTGTGAGGGCTGCTCTCAGCTGAAGAAAGTGGGAAGGAGGATACAGACCCTCCATCTTGTACTTGCCATCCAAACTCCCTCCCGACTTAGGGAGGGGCTTTTTATACTGCATGAGGAGTGAACTGGCGGGAAAGCTCTTTGCCCCTCTGTCACTCACAGTGACATCAGGCCTGTAAAGGTTTTCAGCAGAGAAGGTCATGGGAGACCCATTGGATGATGAGGACATCACCCAGTGCTGGAGTGATTCATTAAAATTATTTTCAGAACATACCAAATTTCCTGGGGGAAATTCCATAAATCCTCCAAATCAAATTCACTCATCTCTAGTAAGGGGCTTATTAAGGCTACGAACAGTCTCCCATAGCCCCTGTTTGGTTTCACACAGCGAGGCAGGGAACCAAACCTGGGATATTTAAAATCCAGAGCTTTGTATTGCTTTAAGGGAAATGAGAAGATGCTCTCCACCTTAGCTTTCACAGGTTATCCAAGATGCTACATGATATAACCACACCCCTGGCTACAGGTAGCTTTTGTTTTGGGTGCAGCACAGCACTGGAAACATTTTACGGGTAAGATATAGATGCGTTAATGGCATAGTATTGTTTTATTCTAGTACATTCTGGGCAGGACTTAAAGCCCAACCTTTGACCACAGATGAATTGGGTAATTCTGTTGTAGTTAGCCTATGGGGCAATTGAGACACTGGAGTTGGCTGCAGGAACCCAAAAATTGGATGAATTACACCCTGCAGTTGCAAGCAGCAGCAGGAGCACAAACATAGCTTGAACTCGACACTGGAGTTGGCAGCAGGAGCCCAAAAATTGGCTGAATGACACCCTGGAGTTGCAAGCAGCAGGAGCCCAAACATAGCTTGAAAGAGACACTAGATTTGGCTGCAGGAGCCCAAAAATTGGATGACTCACACCCTGGAGTTGCAAGCAGCAGCAGCAGGAGCCCAAACATAGCTTGAAAGAGACACTGGAGTTGGCAGCAGGAGCCCAAAAATTGGATGAATCACACCCTGGAGTTGCAAGCAGCAGCAGGAGCCCAACATTGCGTGAAAGAGACACTGGAATTGGCTGCAGGAGCCCAAAAATTGGATGAATCACACCCTGGAGTTGCAAGCAGCAGCAGCAGCAGGAGCCCAAACATAGCTTGAAAGAGACACTGGAGTTGGCTGCAGGAGCCCAAAAATTGGATGAATCACACCCTGGAGTTGCAAGCAGCAGCAGGACCCCAAACATTGCTTCCCCCCATCTGAAAGACATCCTAACAACGGGAAGGAAACTTTGCATGCACTTCAGGCACTCCTACACCGCCAAGCACACCCTTCTTGAGCTTCAGCGTCAGAACGGTATCCCCCAACATAATCTGATTTGCGATGTTTCCACCCATTGGAATTCCACCCTCCATATGCAGGATCGACTATAGGAACAGAGAAAAGCCATCACGGATTTCTTGATGATCCAAACGGATAGGGGGACTCCCCTGTGTAACTTCAATGTAAACCAGTGGCAGCTCATATTTGACACCTGCCGTTTGCTCAGGCCCTTTGAGGAAGCTACTTTATTAGTCAGTCGCCAGGACTATGAGATGAACGATGAGATTCCACTGCTTCATATACTACAACACATGTTGGAAACCATGGCTGGTCAGGGCACTAGAGACATGGCGCATACATTTCACAGCCACATGAAGCCTGTGGGGGCTGAATTGGAGGAGGAGGGGATGGGGCACAGCAAAGCACAGTTTAGGTTTGACAAAATGACCAGTTTATCTAGTCATCTGACAGGAGAGGAGGAGCAGGAGCAGCCAGAGGAGCTAGAGGGTTGTGAGGAAGGCGAGACAAAGGACCCAGACACACCGTGGCAGTTTGCAGTGGAGATGGAGACAGGTAGTCCCTCCGAGTCACTTGCACAAATGACACGATGCATGCTCACGTGCTTGCCTAGTGACCACAGAATTGTCTCCATTTGTCAGCGGGATGACTTCTGGCTCTCCACCTTATTGGACCCTCGCTTCCGGCACAAAATGGGGGCATTTTTTACACCCACTGAGAGGGAGGACCTACTACAGAGACATCCTACGTAGTCAGTTGGGCGATGTCTATCTGCGCCATGGTCCATACTCTCGCAGGTCTGACTCGGGGGGACCTCTGCGCTCACCTTCCACTGCCATGGCTGCCGGGGGGGGGGGGGGTGGCAGGAGCAGCAGCTCCATCAGCAGCAGCCTCAGTCTTCAGTCGCTAATGAGTAGCTTTCTACACCCGCATAGTGAGTCTACTCATGAGCAGCAGGAAGACCTGGAGCAGGACCTGAACCAGCAGGTCATGTCATACCTTGACATGACCATGCCAACACACCTTGAGGATCCGCTGGACTTCTGGGAAGCCAAACTTGACTTGTGGCCGCAACTAGCAGAGTTTGCCCTGGAAAAGCTGTCCTGCCCGGCCAGTAGTTGATTTAGATGACAAGTGGGCTGCTCTATATTATGCTGCAAAATGGCAAATTTACCTCACAATATAAGCTATTGCCCCTCAGATTTACACAGGGCCTGCTCTATATTATGCTGCAAAATGGCAAATTTACCTCACAGTATAAGCTAATGCCCCTCAGATTGACACAGGGGCTGCTCTATATAATGCTGCAAAATGGCAAATTTACCTCACTATATAAGCTATTGCCCCTCAGATTTACACAGGGCCTGCTCTATATTATGCTGCAAAATGGCAAATTTACCTCACAGTATAAGCTAATGCCCCTCAGATTGACACAGGGGCTGCTCTATATAATGCTGCAAAATGGCAAATTTACCTCACTATATAAGCTATTGCCCCTCAGATTTACACAGGGCCTGCTCTATATTATGCTGCAAAATGGCAAATTTACCTCACAGTATAAGCTAATGCCCCTCAGATTGACACAGGGGCTGCTCTATATAATGCTGCAAAATGGCAAATTTACCTCACTATATAAGCTATTGCCCCTCAGATTTACACAGGGCCTGCTCTATATTATGCTGCAAAATGGCAAATTTACCTCACAGTATAAGCTATTGCCCCTCAGATTTACACAGGGCCTGCTCTATATAATGCTGCAAGATGGCAAATTTACCTCACAGTATAAGCTATTGCCCCTCAGATTGACACAGGAGCTGCTCTATATAATGCTACAAAACCAAGAGCGGATTTAACTCACACAATATAACCTATTTCTCAGGTTTATATAGGGACTGCTCTATGTAATGGTGCAAAACCATGAATTTATCTCACAATATAAACTATTACTCCTCAGGTTTATATAGGGGCTGCTGTATATAACAGTGCAAAACCATGAATTTACCTCATAATATAAACTATTGCCCCTCAGATTTACACAGGGCCTGCTCTATATTATGCTGCAAAATGGCAAATTTACCTCACAATATAAACTATTGCTCCTCAGATTTACATAGGGATTTAGGTTGATATATATAATAGTGCAAAACAGTGAATTTACCTCACAAAACTGTATAAACTATTGCTCCTCAGATTTACACAGTGGGCTTCTCTATATAATGGTGCAAAATGGCGAATTTACCTCACTATATAATCTATTACAGCTCTATATAAAAAAAAAAAATAAATTAAAAAAGGGCCTGTAGAAGCTTATTTAGTATAACAGATAGAGTGACATGTGCTGGTTTGGAATGCCCATGTGGGCTAGTGTTTTGACAGCAGGACAAAAACCAATTCAAAATGCAATAGCTTAATAAAACTGAGGCTGAACAAGCTTATTTAGTATAAAAGATAGGGTGACGTGCTGGTTTGAGATGCCCATGTGGGCTGGTGTTTTGACTGCAGGACAAAAACCAATTCAAAATGCAATACTTTGATTAAGCTGAGGAAGGATCAACAAGCGCATTTAGTATAACAGGCTGCCTAATGCAGGTTTGGGATGCCCTGCGGCCTGGTGTTTTTTTTGTTAAGGCAGACCAAAAAACAATTCAAAATGCAATAGTTTGATTCAGCTGAAGAAGGATGAACAAGCGTATTTAGTATAACAGATAGGGTGCAACGTGGTGGTTTGGGATACCCTGTGGCCTGGTGTATTGACAGCAGGACAAAAACCAATTCAAAATGCAATAACTTAATAAAGCTGAGGCTGTAGACGCTTATTTAGTATAACAGATAGGGTGCAACGTGGTGGTTTGGGATACCGTGCGGCCTGGTGTATTGACAGCAGGACAAAAAACAATTCAAAATGCAATAACTTAATAAAGCTGAGGCTGTGGACACTTATTTAGTATAACAGATAGGGTGCAACGTGGTGGTTTGGGATACCCTGTGGCCTGGTGTATTGACAGCAGGACAAAAACCAATTCAAAATGCAATAACTTAATAAGGCTGAGGCTGTAGATGCTTATTTAGTATAAGAGATAGGGTGTAACGTGGTGGTTTGGGATACCCTGCGGCCTGGTGTATTGACAGCAGGACAAAAAACAATTCAAAATGCAATAACTTAATAAAGCTGAGGCTTTAGACGCTTATTAATATAACAGATAGGGTGCCAAGTGGTGGTTTGGGATACCCTGCGGCCTAGTGTATTGACAGCAGGACAAAAACCAATTCAAAATGCAATAGGTTAATAAAGCTGATGCTGAACAACGCTTATTTAGTATAACAAATAGGGTGCAATGTGCAGATTTGGGATACCCTGCAGCCTGGTGTATTTAAAGCAGACCAAAACCAATTAAAATGCAATAACTTAATAATGCTGAGGCTGTAGACGCTTATTTAGTATAACAGATAGGGTGCCACGTGGTGGTTTGGGATACCCTGCAGCCTGGTGTATTGACAGCAGGACAAAAACCAATTCAAAATGCAATAACTTAATAAAGCTGAGGCTGTAGACGCTTATTTAGTATAACAGATAGGGTGCCACGTGGTGGTTTGGGATACCCTGCGGCCTGGTGTATTGACAGAAGGACAAAAACCAATGCAAAATGCAATAGCTTAATAAAGCTGATGCTGAACAGTGCTTATTTAGTATAACAGATAGGGTGCAACGTGGTGGTTTGGGATACCCTGTGGCCTGGTGTATTGACAACAGGACAAAAACCAATTCAAAATGCAATAACTTAATAAAGCTGAGGCTGTAGACGCTTATTAAGTATAACAGATAGGGTGCAACGTGGTGGTTTGGGATAACCTGCGGCCTAGTGTATTGACAGCAGGACAAAAACCAATTCAAAATGCAATAACTTAATAAAGCTGAGGCTATAGATGCTTATTTAGTATAACAGGGTGCAACGTGGTGGTTTGGGTTACCCTGCGGCCTGGTGTATTGACAGCAGGACAAAAACCAATTAAAAATGCAATAACTTAATAAAGCTGAGGCTGAACAACGCTTATTTAGTATAACCGATAGGCTGCTAAGTGTAGGTTTGGGATGCCCATGTGGCCTGGTGTATTTAAAGCAGACCCAAAAATATTAACACTAATCCAGTTATTTAAATGCTTGTGTGTAACAGATAGGGTTACATAAGGCACTGCATAGATGGCATGCACAGTGGCCTGGTGTATTTAAAGCAGACCCAAAAATATTAACACTAATCCAGTTATTTAAATGCTTGTGTGTAACAGATAGGGTTACATAAGGCACTGCATAGATGGCAAGCATAGTGGCCTGGTGTATTTAAAGCAGACCCCAAAATATTAACACTAATCCAGTTATTGAAATGCTTGTGTGTAACAGATAGGGTTACATAAGGCACTGCATAGATGGCATGTACAGTGGCCTGGTGTATTTAAAGCAGACCCAAAAATATTAACACTAATCCAGTTAATGAAATGCTTGTGTGTAACAGATAGGGTGACATAAGACACTACATAGATGGCGAGCACAGTGGCCTGGTGTATTTAAAGCAGACCCAAAAATATTAACACTAATCCAGTTATTTAAATGCTTGTGTGTAACAGATAGGGTTACATAAGGCACTGAATAGATGGCATGCACAGTGGCAAGGCAGATTACGGTTTACAGCACAAAGAAATCAAATTGAATTGAAAACTGATCAGGCAAATCACCCTGTCACTGTCACTTTTGTGCTGTCCCTGGATTGTTCCGGTTTTCCACTATCTTTCCCTGGCTCTGTCTGCCTCTCTAAATCTCCCTACCTATCTGTAAATCTCCCTACCTATCTGTAACTCTCCCTACCTATCGCTGTCTGTCCCTGTCTGCAGCAACCACCGCTGTCTCACGAATGCAAGTCTGAAATGCGCACAAGCAAGATGGCCGCCGCTTTATATAGCACGGTGACATCACCGGGCTTCCTGGCTGCTGATAGGCTGCATGTGACTGTCCCATCATACATTGCCCCAGGGTACATGTCTGGACATGTGCGTCCACCATCTTAGAATGCCTGTCATTGAAATGAATGGAGTTTAAAGAAAAACTTCGATCGATCGAATCGCGGGGAAATTCGGATTCGTTCAGAATCGAATTTTCCATGAAATTCGGAACGAATCCGGGTTCGTCCGGATCGATTCGCTCATCCCTAGTAAATACACTTATTCGACAGTTTGTCGGGCGAGCGAATGATCATATGACTCGTATGCAAGCAGACGACTTGCTTTCAGATGCGGGCGATTTGTCGGCAAATGTTCGTTAAGGCAAACTTAATAAAGATCACATTTAAGTTATTTGTACGGTCCTATTTTATCTGAATTCTGTTTCCACATACCGACATTAAAGCAGTGAACAAGAAATATGTCAGCCAAAACAATCCAATGCTCGACCAACCAGGGAATTCTCGCTGATCGCTTGATTGCAGCAGGAATTTCCATGGATCAGTTATCGCTTGATTGCGCTCTCTTTAGAGATTATTCATTTGCTAATTGTTCCGTGTAAATAGGCCTTCAGAGGAAAGAGTAATGAAAGATGTGGTCCAACTACACACTACAATCCAGCTAAACTGGCACACATTTCCTTTAAATTCACTGTCACAAGCTTCACAAGGATGTCAGAATACAGAGATCAGGTGAGCAGCATACATTAGACTGTCACACAAAAATGAAGATATAGCTAAACGAAATGAAAGCAAAGTCAGCCTTTATCTGACTTCCAACTAAGTTCTTGTCAGAGCACAAGAGGAGTTTTCAGTAACAAAGACAATGTGCCTGGAGCAGGAGCCTAAAGGGAAACAGGAAAACAGAGAGCACGGAATGTCACTGAGGGGGAGAATAATCAAAAGCTGAAAAAGAAAAAGAGTGGAAGAAAATGGGGGCATCACTGCCAACACCATGCCAGAGAGCAAGAAGACTTAAATGAGTCCTAGTAGGGTCAACAATTTAATCCAGTTGAAGTGAGAGGCCAATTTAAATCCTGACTCATATTACAAGGTTTGTCATGTTGTTGAAGGACCTGGTCAAGTCTTCCTTTTTATTGGGATAGGTAAGCTTTCATTGCCCTGCAACTCAGTTAGGAACCGCAGATAATTAAGTGTATTTACAGAGGCTGTTAGCGTTGCTTATGTAACAACAGCTTAAAGGTATTGTCCAGGCACAGCTCCTCCATCTAGCGCCATCATCTTCATACTTACTGAGGGCAAGGAGCCAGCAATCCCATCTTCCAGCACCGGTTGCATGACAGTGTTCATCATGCATTGTTCTCCATTGTTAGTAAGTATGAAGATGGCCGTGCTGCACAGAGGAGGAGGAAAAGGACAAAAGGTGAGTATATTATTTTTTATGTTATACAAGCCAATGGGCAACATTAGTGGGAAGATCTAATTTAAGATAACGGTGACTCTGTATCAGAGTGTTTTGATTCTAGCTCCTGGTATCTTAAGGTAATAGAGGTTTTGTGTGCAATGTAGAGCACATGGGAGCTCTGCTTAGGGACAAAGGATGGGCCAGTAAGGTTGTGTTTTTCTGAAAGAATGGGGGTGGGGTAATCCCTAGATGAAGCACTCAGCATGGAGTGCATGTCTGACACAAAATATCTGAGTGTACCGCGTCCACAGAACTTTTCGAGGGGCATCAAGTCCCTAATATACTTCTGCTTGTTTGGGAGGGAGGATAGAAAGTGACGCTATTGGAGGGAACTCTATTCAGGGAGCACATGTCCCGAAGTTCTGATGTGCTCTTTCACCTTGAACATGTGGTAAAGAGATGGACCCTGAACAGACTGAACCAAGGCTTCAAATTTGGAGAAAACTACTGTATGGAGAGCAAGAGATGGAAGCTTTCTCTCCTTAAAAAGGAGTGAGTTTTCTCACCTGGCTCTGTATTTAACCCCATAGTTGGGGTGTGATTTATGTTCTGGAAAAGACCTCTTGACAGATCTAGAGCTGAATTTTGGCTGTACCTTGAAATGAGCAGTGATCTAGGGAGACCACTCAAGAACATGAAGAAGCTGTCCTGCTCCAGTGTGACCCAAACTCAGTCACCCCAAGTCAGGAATGATGAACGGCCCTACGATATCTGTGAATGCCAGGGATGCTAACATCTCAAACACATTGGTGTGGGAAAGGATGTGCCTGTTGTGCCTTGCAAGTGTATGACCCCAGACAAAAAGTCCACACATGGTCCTCATTTTAGCAAGAGCCAGAAATTGTTGACATGGCAACGCCAAGTAGACACCTCTATCATGCAGCTGGTTAAAAATGTAAAACAAGTTAATTTTGATTAACCTTGTGAATGGATTATAAAGTGGGATGGGTTTAATACAATCACCTTGAACAGAGCAGTGTGTCCTGTGCTCCAAAGCTCTACAGTGTGAATAAAATGCTATTACATCTTGGCTATGATCACTCTATTGTTTAAAACAAACATATGAATCAGCATTATATCCTGTGTGGTTGCGTCCCTGTATTGCTGATTCACTACAGTGCAGGAACAATCACTTCTGCCTGCTGTTCTAGCCATAGGAGGCTACAAATGCCTTGTGTGTTAAAATGTGTTTTATTATGTTTTTACAAATGAAACAAGGTTAGGCAGCACAAAAAACACAAATGACTGGCACCAACAAAGCACAAAATGACTGGCATCGAAAAGAATGTCTTATGCAAAGTGCTAGACAGGAGAACTGTGAAGGCAAGGTGAAATTATATCCAAGAAATGTATATATAATCTGACGACAAGGTCTTATTTAGTGCTGAGCTTTGTGTTAAGGACCCTGAAGGAAATAATAATCCACAATGAGAAGGACTTAATAAAAAATCTACCAGTATTCATTAAAAATGATCAGATAAGAAATTAAACTTTACATTTTCTAATACATGGCTGCATAAAATAGCTGGGTGTGGCATTATTATTTATGCCTAATATATATACTGTATATATTATATATTGGAAATATACTTTTCCAATAGATATTTCAGCTTCTTTGTTTAAATATTGGCAGAATCGGTCCTTTAGCAGCTACAGGTACATTAGATCCAATAGCCTCGTTCCTCTCCACCAATCCACAGTCATTTTAAGCATCGCTAGAATTCTTTCTCATGTTTACTTTTTTGGAAAAAATACATTTTATGATGTTTTTTCCATAGTGTGATTCAGTACCATTTTTAATTGTGCAAATTTTTAAATAATGTTCAAATCTAAAAATGGCGCTGAATGACACTAAGGAAAAAATAATTATAATATTTATTCTCACAAAAAAAGTGAGAAAAAAATCTCAAAATGATGAATCAGACGTTTTGTGTTCAAATGAAGAAATTCAACACAATTATTACCCTCCCCAGTAGTTTTCGACACACTAATAAAAGCCATGGCAAGAGTAAGGCACATAATAGGGCCTTATTCATGAAGGGATAGCGTCAGGTAGTGCCTTGTAAGCGGCATGTAGCGGCAGGTGAACGCCGGACACAGCACGCAATTCCATATTTATGAAGCCGAATCTGGTGAGCTACTATAACAACGCCATGTAGCGTACGATTCATCATTATCCCAGGCTCAGCGTACTGTGCCGGCGTTCAGCCTTGCAGTGCGCCACGTATTACCTCTCGCTACCTGGCGCTCTCCCATACATTTCTATGGACGATCCTTAAATCTCTTTCCTGATCCCAATTTTTTTTTTTTTTTATAAAATCTCAAATCTTTCGGACATGTATCCTGGGCTAGAAAATTACATTTTTGAAAACTTTTTTTGATTTTTAATATTTTTATGCAGAATTGTACTTACATGTCTGGTATTAAAGTGTTCATGTTACAATGTAACAACAATGTAATTCCGTGTGTTTTTGCTTTGTTACTAGTGGATATGTGTTCAAAAACAGACTTTAAACACACAGCTTCTGGCGCTGTGGGCTACAACCACCCAATTTTGAGCGCTGGCACTGTTTGAGGCTGTTTTTTTTTATGAATGTGGTGTGAATCAGTTGCACTTAGCTGGCGCTACCGTTCACTTTTCCCATACAGCGTAGTACTGCGACTCACACATCATATTCATCAATGCCGGCCAGCGACTGAGGTGCTCTGAAACAAAGAACCATGGCCGAGCACAGCGACTACTAGCGGTCGCTCTGAAAATCGCGCTACAGGTGCTCATCTGGTGCTATCTGGCATTAGTAATGAATCAGCCTGATAGTCTGCAAGGTCATGAAGGAACCCAATTTGTTATTTTTTGTTCCTAATTAGAGACGTGTGACTAGAGAAGAACAAACAGGTTTGCTAGAACTGGAGTTAACTCTGAATTGCAGGGAAAATTTGATTCTGCATGAATACAATTTTTTGGGAGTTTGTGCAGATAGAATATTTCCTAAAATCCTAACTCACCTGCCCATGCCACTTTGATGCTGTTCCGCACTGTTCTCTGCAGAATCCAGTTCCCCATGCTGGGCTCCCCGCATCTCGGCTTATCGACCAAGAGGGGCTTTTATACTGGGAGAGGGCTGAAGTCAGCTGACTCTGCCAGTATAAACAGCCTCTACCTGTGGCAGGGAGCAAGAAGTCAGAAGCTGGAGAGATTGAGGGACCGTGTCATTTTAAAAATAATATTTAAGGGTCAAACCCTTACACTTTTTTTTTTAACGGCGTGGGTTCCCCCCTATCCAAGGAAAACCAGCCTGAGCATTTGCTATGGGGGCTGGTAGGCAGGGCTTGGGTGCCAGGCAGCCAGCATCCAGCCCTAAAGGCTACCAGTCTGCATAGCCCTCATGGGCCGTGGGCTCTTCTGTACCCCCCTTGGGCTTTGGGGCTGCAGGTAATGGAGCGGGGGTTATAGAAAGTCACCAGCTTACTGGCAGGTGAATTGCCAGCTTCTCCTGCCCTGTGAAATGGTATAGAGGTCTCAAGGAGCCCTTACCAGTTCACAAATAGCTAAATGTAAAAAAACACACACAGACTTTTTTTTTTGTTATTTCGATAAAAGTTTGGTTCAGATGAACCGGAATTTCTTCTTTCTGAAGGGTTCAAAAACTTTCAAGCCATCCACAAAACATTGTTCCATTAGCCCTCCAGCTTATCCCGGTGATCTTTAGCAAAATGCAGAAGGATAGTAAAGTTCTTTTTGAAGAGCAATATGCACATCATTGTTCGGTGCCCTCCTGATGGAGGATTCAGAAGTTACACATAGGGGTATGAACAGCTGACACTAGCTAGTCTGGACCCTTTCCCGTGTAATGTACTAAATTGAAGAGGAGGTCCCATAGTACTTTTATATTAGCTGCAGTGAGATGTCCCCATTATGGGGCTCATGCACTTTAGAGTCACTATGGCTTCCACATGTATCTGTGGATCTATGCAACCAGACCTCTATTTTTTTACAATTTAGACATGCTTTGTTTGCCCAATACTTATGCAGGATTGTTTTGTGTCTTAATATGTTGCTTTCATACCAGTTTCCCCAGAGCAATTTGCCACTTTACCTTCAAATTAACTGCTAACCTTAAAGGTTCAAATACTTTTGCCACTACCAGATGTGACATTGAATTATTTTTCTCAATAAATAAATGACCAAGGCGTTGACTCAGTAAACCTCAAAATATCTCATGAAAATTAGGACTCTCTCTTGCTTGATATCCAAATAATAATAAGTTACAATAAGGTGTGTGTAAGGAAGGAAGCTAGAACATGATTTCACTAGAGCAAGGGGTACCCAAGAAACTTTTGTAGAGGTACATGCATAATGGTTTGCTGCAAGTTGAAGATCCGCGACTGGGGGGGGAAGGGGGGCTGGTTGAAATCAGTGAACCAGGGGGCTCGCTGATAGATTATCAGGTCTGCTAGTGGTGCATGCACAGTAGGGGAAGGAGGGATTACATGCTGCATTTGACCAGTGCAGGATCCTGGAAGAAGGTGAGTATGTGGTTCAAGCTTCAGGGGATCCCCAGGGCCATGCACTGTGAGGAATCTCCTACCCAAGATTAGCCCCGGGATACATTCAAGCAGACCAAACTTCAAAATGGAGATCTGCTTAACCAAACTGTTTGACAGGCATAATAACCCTGGCACTGAGTTTGGGGGCTGCTGCAGCCTAGGCATTGCCTTCTCCAGAGCTTATTAAGCTTTCCAATGCTGGGGTTGGAGTGGGAGCAGCATGCTGCTCAGTTTGCTGAAGAGGAAGATATCACGATGCAGCACCGCCTGGGACTGGCACGCTGCTTGATAACAAGACATTCACACATCACCTGTGCTGTCTCTCATTGAGCTGAGGGGGAGGAGGGGTGACTAAGGGGACAAGCAGAGCCACTAACAATTTATTCGGTTCCTTTTTACCCTAAGTAAATATGTTAAAACCTGAAAGTTCTAGTCTCAGACTGCCCAATTTTAAATCTGTGCTGTCAAGTTTGAAGGTTCTTTGTAGGCCACTGGCAGGTGTTCTGAATCAGTTGAACATTTAGTCTAAATAACTGCTTATCAAATGATCAAATTGGGCAACATAAGAGTATGAGAGGAAACCCTAAATAATAGGGTGTTCTGAAAGCTTTTTTCTTCTGGTCGAGTAAAACTAAATGAGCAAAATACTTTTCGAATTTATCTATCCCAAATCTGAAGTGCAACACTAATATGTTCTCATAGCATAAATATCTAAGCGGATTCATACTCAAAATACCCGAGTTTCTTCCACATGCATGAGTAGACCAAGACCATAATGCTGCAACCATCAGCTTGTGTTTTTTCTTCAGCAATGGTTGCAGGATGTTTGTTCTCTGACGTTTCTAGCCTAACATGACAACATCCATCTGTTCAATAAAGCAGAAAACATGAATCTTCAGAAAATGCACCATTTTGCCATCAGCTGAGGTCCAATACTGCTGACTGACATATTTTCTTCTGGTGCACCTTTGCTAGCAGAGCTGGGGTAACCTCCACCTGCTTCGGAGCCCCATACACAGTAGGGTTTGCTGAACTGTTGTTTTAGACACACGTCTGTTAGCCCCCTGCTTCATTATGGTGGTGAGCTGCTCCACAGTAACGTGTCAGTCTGCCATTGTACTCCTTCGTAGCTGACGATCACCTCCAAATGGGACATGGTGCTCCAGTTTCCACCTCTTTTATTCGCAAAGGTGCCATTTGTCCACTCCCAATGTACACAGCAACACCACAGCAACATGCAAAGCTCTCAAACTGTGTAATTTCAGAAAAAATTGCTACCCTTGACCTAAAAGCCCTTTTGCAACTTACAGATTGGTAAGTAAATTGGTAACAGTACACCTAAATTGGGGAATTCATGTGATGGCGGGTGCTATCCACTCAGAGGCTACCAGCACTCCTGCTTTTATATTGCTGCTCTGACCATTGTATGCCATCTTTTTTTCTTTTTACTGTGCCCTATGCCTTTTATATATGTTCCTTAACATACCATGAGCAGCCAGCAACTGAGCAACCCACCCGAGGATTTGAGTGCTACCTTTTATAGTGTTTATGGTAATCATTTTACCAACTCATAGTATTCATGGTTATGGTTAGAAGCTATTATTTACTTTTTACTATTGTGACTTTCCAATAGTGTACAAGGTGCATAACTCTGAGGATTTCATTAAGACAGTCAACACTTCACTGAATATAGTAGATGTATCCTTTTTTGGTGTAAAATGACATCACTGTGTATGAATTTTAATTCATTTTAAATCTACATTGTGTGGTGTGTATCCTTCATAATAATTTTAACTCTGATAGATTGCTTTTACCCATGACAGTAGAGAGAGATTTATGTGCAGACATCACACCTTATATACCCAAAAAGCCAGCTTGCGACTTGTGCATTCTTCATTGAGCTACAAGCTGCCGACTTCAGAAGTAGGAAGAGGTCATAATGTGACTTGGTTTTGGATTTACAGAACATTCATTACTGAAGTAAGTTAGCCTAATCTTTTTCTAGCTGCGAGCAAAGGCTTTCATTGAACAAGAATCCTCTTAAAGTAAATGAGACACGTTGGCCCTGTAATGGAACGGGCAGGGAAATGTAAGTGCCATGCATATCAAGATGCTGATGATCAGGATGATAAAAAGATCTTGTTTTCTGCCCACACGGTCATTTGGAACATGAAATGATTTAGTTTTTAACTAGCATGTTGTGTTGTTGATCTGTGAGTAATTATTTATATTACGATGTAATCCTGATGTAAATATACATAAATAACTCCCATGATACATTACAATGAGTAGGTGTAATTATACCAAGTAACAGATAAAACAAATGTTGTTACATTACTGAACGGAGTGTAATATCAGCCACTATCATTATATAGCATGACTAGACAGTGAGACGATTTATAACGAGGATGCCTTCTTGTTACACTTGTAATCAGCATGTTGCCTCTAATCATTACTAAGAAGGGTTTTCACTACAAGCTGGCAAGCTATCCATCTCATGTAGGAGAGCTTGTCTTATGTGATGGGCCTGACATCTCAGAAGACCAGTATTCACTATACCAAACACAGATTACCAAATAATTCATTAAATTTAAATAATACTTCTCATTGTTATCAACCTAAAACTAAAATGGTAGTCCACGGGCAATTTCTCTTAAATAAAGACAGTGCGACACTCCCTTCACCTCCCTGATATACCAAGCAATACAAACATGAATATCTAAAAAGCTCTGTAAAATCATATATATATGTATATTTGTTTTTAATATATACCGGTACCGTATATACTCGAGTATAAGCCGAGTTTTTCAGCCCACTTTTTGGGCTGAAAAAAGCCGCCTCGGCTTATACTCGAGTCAGTGAAAATTTCCCGCCCCCGTGCCTGCTCCCGCACTCACCCTTGTGTTGTGGAGCAGGCGGCTGGGAGCGGAGGAACGGCTGTGTCGGCCACGTGCGTCCCCGGATCTGCGAGGGTGTGAATCGAGGCGGAGGAGCGGGGAGGAGGCGGCTGTCCCCGGCGGGCGGCAGCACAAGACTGCTCCGGACGGCGGCGGAGGAGCGGAGAGGAGGCGGCTGTCCCCGGCGGGCGGCAGCACAAGACTGCTCCGGACGGCGGCGGAGGAGCGGGGAGGAGGCGGCAGAAGAGCCGGTGACACTGCAGCGCCGGGAGGTGAGAGCGGAGATACACCCACACAGTGCTGGGTGTAGCAAGATGGCGGCCGCCGAGTTCCGCACTAGCTCTCTGCCACAGAGAGGTCAGATGACGTGGGAGGAGGAGGGGCAGGAGCAGGGAAACAACACAGTCACCGCTGATGCGCCCCCGTGGTAAGCGTGTGTGTGTGTGTGTGTGTGTGTGTGTGTGTGTATGTCTCTCTCTTTGTGTTTTGTGTCTCTGTCTTTGTGTGTGTGTGTATTTCTGTGTGTGTTGTGTCTGACGTTCTTTCCAGCCTCGAAGAGAAATAGAATGGGGCATGAAAGGGGGGGGGGGGGGAGAATAGAATGGGGCATGGTGTGTGAGAGGGGGGGTGGAATAGTATGGCACATGGTGTATGAGAGGGGGGGGAGAAAATAGTATGGCACATGGTGTATGAGAGGGGGGGTGGAATAGTATGGCACATGGTGTATGAGGGGGGGGGCAAATAGTATGGCACATGGTGTATGAGAAGGGGGGTGGAATAGTATGGCACATGGTGTATGAGAGGGGGGGGGGGAATAGTATGGCACATGGTGTATGAGAAGGGGGGTGGAATAGTATGGCACATGGTGTATGAGAGGGGGGGGAAATACCGTAAATACTCGAGTATAAGCCAAGTTTTTCAGCCCACTTTTTGGGCTTAAAAAAGCCGCCTCGGCTTATACTCGAGTCAATAACTTTTCCCATTTTTTTGTGGTAAAATTAGGGGCCTCGGCTTATATTCGGGTCGGCCTATACTCGAGTATATACGGTATATATATTCATATATATACAGGTCCTTCTAAAAAAATTAGCATATAGTGCTAAAGTTCATTATTTTCCATAATGAAATGCTAAAAATTAAACTTTCATATATTTGAGATTCATTGCACACCAACTGAAATATTCCAGGTCTTTTTATGATTTAATACTGATGATATTGCCATACAGCTCATGAAAACCCCCAAATCATATCTCAAAAAATTAGCATATCATGAAAAGGTTCTCTAAACGAGCTATTAACCTAATCATCTGAATCAACTAATTAACTCTAAACACCTGCAAAAGATTCCTGAGGCTTTTTAAAAAGCCCAGCCTGGTTCATTACTCAAAACCGCCATCATGGGTAAGACTGCCGACCTGACTGCTGTCCAGAAGGCCATCATTGACTCCCTCAAGCAAGAGGGTAAGACCCAGAAAGAAATTTCTGAACAAATAGGCTGTTCCCAGAGTGCTGTATCAGGGCACCTCAATGGGAAGTCTGTGGGAAGGAAAAAATGTGGCAGAAAAGGCTGCACAACGAGAAGAGGTGACCGGACCCTGAGGAAGATTGTAGAGAAGGACCGATTCCAGACCTCGGAGGACCTGCGGAAGCAGTGGACTGAGTCTGGAGTAGAAACATCCAGAGCCACCGTGCACAGGCATGTGCAGGAAATGGGCTACAGGTGCCACATTCCCCAGGTCAAGCCACTTCTGAACCAGAAACAGCGGCAGAAGCGCCTGATCTGGGCTACAGAGAAGCGGCACTGGACTGTTGCTCAGTGGTCCCAAGTACTTTTTTCTGATGAAAGCAAATTTTGCATGTCATTCGGAATTCAAGGTGCCAGAGTCTGGAGGAAGACTGGGGAGAAGGAAATGGCAAAATGCCTGAAGTCCAGTGTCAAGTACTCACAGTCAGTGATGGTCTGGGGTGCCATGTCAGCTGCTGGTGCTGGTCGACTGTGTTTTATAAAGGGCAGGGTCAATGCAGCTAGCTATCAGGAGATTTTGGAGCACTTCATGCTTCCATCGGCTGAAAAGCTTTATGGAGATGAAGATTTCATTTTTCAGCACAACCTGGCACCTGCTCACAGTGCCAAAACCACTGGTAAATGGTTTACTGACCATGGTATTACTGTGCTCAATTGGCCTGCCAACTCTCCTGACCTGAACCCCATAGAGAATCTGTGGAATATTGTGAAGAGAAAGTTGAGAGACGCAAGACCCAACACTATGGATGAGCTTAAGGCCGCTATCGAAGCATTATGGGCCTCCATAACACCTCAGCAGTGCCACAGGCTGATTGCCTCCATGCCACGCCGCATTGACGCAGTCACTGAAGCAAAAGGATTCCCGACCAAGTATTGAGTGCATAACTGAACATAATTATTTGAAGGTTGACTTTTTTCTTTATTAAAAACACTTTTCTTTTATTGGTCGGATGAAATATGCTAATTTTTTGAGATAGGATTTTGGGGTTTTCATGAGCTGTATGGCAAAATCATCAGTATTAAATCAAAAAAAGATCTGAAATATTTCAGTTGGTGTGCAACGAATCTCAAATATATGAAAGTTTAATTTTTATCATTTCATTATGGAAAATAATGAACTTTAGCACTATATGCAAATTTTTTGAGAAGGACCTGTATATGTATTTGTGTGTGTGTATGTGTGACAGCCTGTTGGGACTTCATAAGCATTATTCATGTAAGTACTTACATTGACCTAAAGGGCATTACTTTTTGTGAATATCTTTATGATGTCTGCGTTTGATTGTTAGGATATTTGTATATGGTTTGTAGGCTTAGGGGGTTATTCATGAAGGGATAGCGCCAGGTAGTGCCTGGTAGCGGCAGGCAGAGTCTGGTGAATGCTGGGCGCTGTAGGAATAAACATATTTATGAAAGCGAATCTAGGGAATGACTCTAACAGCAACATGTAGCGTCACATGTATTATTACATTTCAATGGCCGTTCATTTGTTTGTGTTTAAACAGCGTGTTTGACATTTTTTTTTTTTGCTCCAAACACTTTTAGAACATACTTTTTATATTTTTATGCAGAATTGTCATTACAGGTCTGGCACTAAAGTGTTAATGTCACAGTGTTAAAACAATGTCATTCCATGTGTTTTTGCTTTGTTACAGGTGTATATGTGTTCAAAAACAGACTTTGGCCCTTATTCATCAAGCGATAGCGCCAGGTAGTGTCTGACGAGCGCCAGGTAGCGGCAGCTAACGGCGACTACCGACTCAAGTACGCCCGGCGGCGGTCACAATGACGCATTTATCAAGCAAAATGAGGCTAGCACCGGCGAGAGCGACGGCTAGCGCGGCATTCATCATGAAGCCGCCTGGACCGAACAGCGCCGCTGCAAATTCCCTCACAGCGCCAGGTATGAGCTGTCGCTCCCTGGCGATGTCCAATGCATTTCAATGGAGCAATCTATAATTATTCATAATTAATTGGTATAAATTTTTTTTTTAATTTTTTTAATGTCAAAAAATCGGAGAACACTTTTGCAATGTTAGGATTTATTTTTAAGTCAAAAAAAAAATTAAAAAAAATATGTGCAGAAAAGATCTAACAGGTCTGAGATTAATGTATTCATATTACAAAATGATTCTAAAAACATGTATAATGTTATATTCCAAAAATATGGTTGTTTAGGGGTTAAAAACTAGTTAATACACATCGCCGCCAGCGCTCTGGGGTTTAAACAAGGAATGGACAGCGACAGCACATTCGGAGCGTGATTTGTTGATGAATATGAAGCTAGCCGTTCGCTCTGGCCATTCGTTGTCAGGCGCTCACATACAACGCTGGACCTGTGAAACAGCGACTCCCCAGCCCGTATTCAACATTACCGCACACCGACTGAGTCGCTGTCATCAAGCTAATGCCGGCCAAGCACAGCGAATACTGGCTGGCGCTGAAAAAATCACGCTACAGTCGCTCATCTGTCGCTACCTGGCGCTATTAATGAATCGGCCTCTTTAATCACACAGTGTCTGGCGCTCTAAGCTATGGCGACCAGATTTAGAGCGCCAACGCAGTGTGTGTCCTTTTTTGACGTATGGTGTGGGTCGCTGAGAGTCGGTTGCACTGAGCTGGCACTACCTTTCGCTCCCTGCTGCGCTGTACTGGTGTTAGAGCGGCCAACATACATCACATTCCTGTCCTGTACCTTTTAAATTACATCTATGGGCAGCACTATCACAAAATTGCATAATGTTAAACTCCTGCCAAGCTTGTGGTTTATTCTGACATGGTAGGAACAAATTCCAGGGGTTACAGGTTTAGTCTATGAGGGGGTGACAGAACCTGTCACCCCTGATTTCCTCTTTCATCCATTAAAATAAAAATAAACAAGCCTGGCTGGATATTTCTTGATGCCAGGTGTATAAGTGACCCCTCCTCCCGCCATCCAGCACATTTATATGGATTTTTTATCATTGGGCCATTTTTTCGCAATAGTGCTCCTTTAAGTGGTTTTAATTGTTTTTTTACAGTGTGCCTTAATCTATTTAATAAAGCAATATAACTTTTTGTTACATAAGAATTGCTCATGAGCAGTACTTAGTGGCTGCCCCTCAGCCCTTTTTTGTGCTTGGGTCTCTGAATCACTCAAGATGGATGCAGATGTGTAACAAGCGATACATGAGAAGACGATGTCACTATATAAATTGATAATAATACTATATAAATCACATTGATGCAAGAAAAGAATTAAAAACATTTATAACATTTAAAGCATATTCACTCAAGCAGACAATCTCAGAATGTGTTACCAGTCTGTGATCACAATACAGCTTCTGTTTATTCCAATGCATCCTGGAAGACCAGGGCTGCAATTTTCAAACTCACTAGAACACAGGGTTCCAGTTACCCCAATAATTTTCCCTAAGCCACTGTGCCTGTGAAAGCAACCTGAGCAAAAATCAATTAAAGGAGCATTATCATAAAAAATTGGTGCAGTAATAAAAATCTATATAAATATATATAGGTAGAAAGAGGAGAGGTTACTCATACAACCGACATAAAAAAAATCTAGTCTAGTACACCTAAAGTGGAACAATCACCACCGTCACAGCGGTCCTGTTCCAAAAGACTCCAGATCGCCTACAAACCACTTACCTTTCCGCTGGTCCATTGCATGTGCGAGGCCACACCCCCTTCCAGTATTTCAGATAGGCCAGGCACACGGGGCAGGCACTCCACTGGAATGCATTCCCTATGCTGATTTGCCATCCAAAACAATGGCCACACTACTGCGCGGCATAAAGCGCTGATTGAACGGGCACCCACACATGCTCCGTGGGAATGGTGGAAAGGTGAGTTGAGTGGGAAATCTTGGGGGTTTCACAAAGTGGGGCATACCAATTCAGGATACACCCAGAGAAAAAAACAATCACCAGTATAATCAAAATCCTGGTGATTGGTCCACTTTAACAGGCTGTATCACAAAATCACCTAATATGAAAAAGCCCACCAAGCTTGTGTTTTTCCTCGCCTGGGAGGAATAAAATCCAGGGGTGAAAGGTTTTTGAGCATTTCATTCCATTTTTACAGGGATTATGTGCTCTATTTCAATGATCTTCTAAACCAGCCTGTGAGGTGCAGCAGTATTAGGCCCTTATTTATGAAGGAATAGCGACAGGTAGCGACTGGTGAGCGACCGGTAATGACGGGCACCGCCACGAGAACGCCGGCTACCCACCACAATCACACATTTATCAAGCCGATCCTGCTTAGCGACTGAGATAGCGCCAGATAGCCACTCATTCATCATTATTCTAGCCTCAGCCCACAGCGCCAGCGTCCGACCTTGAACAGCGACAGGTATGACCTCTCGCTACCTGGTGCTCTCCAATGCATTTCAATGGAACAATCTTTAAATATTCATAATTAATTGTTATTAACGTTTTTATTTATTTATTTTTTTTAATGTGAAAAATTCTGTGACCACTTCTGCCATGTTAGTTAATCTTTTTAAGGTAAAAAAAAAAATAATAATAATTTGTGCAGAATTGATATTACAGGTCTGATATTGTATTCATATTACTAAATTCTTTCAAAATTTTTTTTTTTTTGGTTTCCAAAAATATGGTGGTTTGGGGGTTAAAAAACTACTTTTAACACATCGCCGCCAGCGCTCTGGGGTTTAAACATGCATTTCACAGCGCGAGAATTTTTTGAGCGTGATTTTTTGATGAATGTGGTGGGAGCCGGTCCCTCTGACCAGTCGCTATCATGCGCACCCATACAGCGCGGAACCTGTCAAATAGCGACTCGTCACCCCATATTCAACATTACTGCACACCGACTCAGTCGCTATCAACAGCCGCACAATGGCCAAGCACTGCGACTACTAGCGGGCGCTGTGAAAATACTGCTACAGTCGCTCAACTGTCGCTACCTGTCGCTATTAATGAATCAGCCTCCCCGTCTCTCTCAGTATCTGCCCAAAGCATTGCATGATGGGTAAAGGCACTCATCAGAAAATTAATAAGCAATACACTGTTAATTCAGGGCAGGGTATATAAGTGTCCCCCTCCTAATGCTATCTAACTTATGCATGTGAATTTTTATCACAAATTCTTTATATAACAGCATACATTCTAAGATACTATTTGTAAGGGGGTGACAGGTCATATAAACACTATCCTGGTCATCCTTCTGCCTCCCTTGGCTGCCATGGAGAAATCTACTACTGTTGGGTATCATAGATGGCTGCAGTCATTCATTAACCGGATTATAAAGCCATGCCATAAACAAATGTTCTGTGTTAGCATACTGTCACTCACCATATTACCATGTAATGTTGTATGGAGAAGACTCTACTGTGTCCATCTGTGGGACCAGCTGGACTTAAAGACTGTGACAAGGTCTATTTCATGGGACAGATGATGAAGATCCATGCATAAAAAACAATCTCACTAGGTGGGTTTTTCAGCCAATATCACGTTGATATTACTTTGGTCAGTTGTCGTCCAACTGGCAATTGTTTGCTCAGATGTACAATCTTGTAGCCTGGACTGCTCATTTCATCTCCGCTTTATAAATGACTTATAACTTACATATCAGAGTCTCTCTGATAGATTTTGCTCCTTAAGATGCACCCGGTTTTGCTCATGGGCACTTCAGTCATGTCTCAGCCAGGAATCGAACCTGCAGTCGATTCCTTTTAACACTAGACCATGGCTGTCCCTCTTTACTTCATAAATGACTTATAACTTACATATCAGACTCTCTCTATTTGTATATATACATATATATATAAAAATGTATATATATATATATATATATATATATATATATACTGTATTTTTCGCTCCACAAGATGCACCTGACCATAAGACACACTCAGGGGTTAGGAGGAGGAAAATAGGAAAAAAATATTCTGAACAAATGTTGGGCTAAAGTTCCCCTTCCCAATCACCACAATACAGACAGTGTGCAGAATTTCCCTCAGTCACTGCATTATAGGCAGTGTGCAGCATCCTCCATTACAGTCAGTGTGCGGCATCCCCCATTACAGGCAGTGTGCGGCATCCCCATTACAGTCAGTGTGCGGCATCCCCCATTACAGACAGTGTGCGGCATCCCTCATGACAGGCAAGCAGTAGCATCCCTCATTACAGGCAGTGAGCAGCCTCTCCGATTACAGGCAGTATGTGGCATCCCACCCAGTGTAAGTTAATCTTCAGGTCTTCATTGCGCTCCCTCCTCACACACACACACACATACACACTTAATCGATAAGATGCACCAGTATTTTTGGTAAGAAAATATTTTTTAGCTTTTTTCCTTGGTGCAACTCAGAATCATCTTTAGCTGTGCAAATTATTCAAAAAAATTATTCAAAAAAAATTCTCATGGTGCCGAATCAGTCTTTTGGAAAGAGAGAGAGAGAGAGAGAGAGAGAGAGAGAGAGAGAGAGAGAAAGGGACATTTAGGACTAAACATTGCCATTCAGGTTTAGGGTTTCTTGGGAAGAGTACACTGTGTGAAAGAATCAAGACTGCTGTGTACGGTTTCTTGTTCCAGGTTTAATGGAATATATATGCTTACGGACACAAAGGAATTTGTGCTCTGCCTTTTACCTGTTGAGTGAGACAAACTTCAATCCAGTGAACACACAACTGATATGCACCAGTGAATACACTAGGGGGCAGTGATTGCACATGTGCCTGGAGTGGTGGGCTGCCCAGGGAGCATTCTGGGGGGTTAGTTGCCTTACTCAAGGGCATGTCCCAGCCGGGAATCGATCTTGCGGTCGATTCCTTTTACCACTAAACAATGGCTGTGCCTCATGGGTGGACTCATGTATTATAGATATTGCCAAATATTTGTCATTTAGTAATTTCTTACATTTCCACCCCAGAAACATTATTATGCCGAACCCACCGACAAAAATATTATGCAGAATGCAGTAGACCCCACCCCTGCCTTAATATAAAAATACAGATTGACCAACTGTGTGTGCAGGTGTGCTAGCAGGGCCGTGTTTCCCATTAAGAAACCCTAGGGTGTGCCTAAGGTGTCTAACTGCAGAGGAATGTGCAGGGATTAAAAAGAATGGCCTTTAAAGTGGACCAAAAACCAGGATAGTCAAAAATTTTGACTATCCTGGTTTTTGTTCCTTTCCCCAGGGGCACCCCAATCGCGGGTGCCCCGCTGTGTGAAACCCCCCCAGATAGCCGCAGAAACTCACCTCTTCCCGGTCCCATGGCGCGTCTAAGAGCAGCGGCTCTGACAGCCGCATCCTCCGCCTCCCTAACAGGGAGCGTGCCCACGCCGGTCATTCACAAATGCCTGGCCCGGGCACACACACACTGCTAGAGGGAAGCGGCGGATGTGGCCATCAGAGCCACTGCTCTTAGATGCAGCAATCTGGGGGGATAGTCAAAATCCTGGGTTTTGGTCCAATTTAATAAGAGTTGAAAAAAATCTCATGCTAGTAAAACATTCAATTCATGAGAAAAAAGCCTGAGACTATCACTGTTGCTGAATCACCAGCTAAGACAACAATGAAAGTCAATGGCACTGTTTTACTCCTAAGAAAAGTAGAGAACTGTTTACTCCTTTCCACACTGTAGTAAAAGCTGCCATTGACTTTCATTGTCTTTTTATCTAGTGATTCAGTAACAGTGACACTTTTTTTTTGTGCACACACTTTTATACTCGTGGACCATGGTCATGACTCAACAATAGGAGGCGCAAGCACTAAAAGTGCCTAGGAGATCATGAACACCAAATCTGGCCCTGTATGTTAGTGGGCCTTTGTTGTTTTGCTATGTGATTTGCCCAGCAAGTTTAGACTGGGATCTGTGTTGCTGGACAGGAAAGGTGTAAAAAGCATTTAATGTAAGGCCGGGGGGGGGGGGGGGGGGGGGGGTGAATGCAATGATGCAGGTCATGTCTATGTGTGCTAGACTGGTGGTGATGAAACTCTGCCTACTCAGCTGAAGGTTTAAAGGATTTCCAACATAGCTGCCTCAACTCAATAGAACTGAGCTGCAGAGGGCACCCTGGCTCAGCACCTACACACAGAAAGGAGTGCTGGGTCTTAATTATCAGTAACAGTGACGCCACTGTCCTACAAATAAATGGCCCGCAGGTGATCCCAAAACTAAAGCATGAGCACTGGTAACAGCGCAGGATCCAGGTCAAGGTATACAGGTTTTTTTGTAACCATGGTTGGGGTTGGAGATGTATACACAAGGGCGTAGCTAGGGGGGAGCAGGGGGGGGGGGGCGCTATTTCGGATCTTTGCCCCGGGTGTCAGAAAGCCTAGCTGCTCCTCTGTGTATACACACATGGTGGTGGGGGGTAGATTGGTAGAGACGTGTACACACGTGGTGGGGGGTGGTGGTGTGTACACATATGGTGGAGTGGGGGATAGAGGTATACACACACACATGGTGGAATGGAGGTGTATACACACATGGTGGAATGGGGTAGAGGTGTATACACACACACATGGTGGAATGGAGGTATATACACACACATGGTGGAATGGGTAGAGGGGTATACACACACACATGGTGGAATGGGTAGAGGGGTATATACACACACATGGTGGAATGGGGTAGAGGTGTATACACACACATGGTGGAATGGGGTAGAGGTGTATACACACACACATGGTGGAATGGAGGTGTATATACACACACATGGTGGAATGGAGGTGTATATACACACACACACACACGGTGGATGGTGGTCCAGGTGTACACGCTGCTGGTATTTCGGTACAGGTGGGGAAGGGGGGGGGGCACGCAGGCAGGGGACCAGCATGAATGTATACACACATGGTGGTGGGGGGTAGATTGGTAGAGGCGTGTACACACGTGGTGGTGGGGTGGGGGATAGAGGTATACACACACACATGGTGGAATGGAGGTGTATACACTACACACACATGGTGGAATGGGGTAGAGGTGTATACACACACACATGGTGGAATGGGGTAGAGGTGTATACACACACACATGGTGGAATGGGGTAGAGGTGTATACACACACACATGGTGGAATGGGGTAGAGGTGTATACACACACATGGTGGAATGGGGTAGAGGTGTATACACACACACATGGTGGAATGGGGTAGAGGTGTATACACACACATGGTGGAATGGGGTAGAGGTGTATACACACACACATGGTGGAATGGAGGTGTATATACACACACATGGTGGAATGGGGTAGAGGTGTATACACACACATGGTGGAATGGGGTAGAGGTGTATACACACACACATGGTGGAATGGAGGTGTATACACACACATGGTGGAATGGAGGTGTATACACACACATGGTGGAATGGAGGTGTATACACACACACATGGTGGAATGGGGTAGAGGTATATACCCACACATGGTGGAATGGAGGTGTATACACTACACACACATGGTGGAATGGAGGTGTATACACACACACACATGGTGGAATGGGGTAGAGGTATATACCCACACATGGTGGAATGGAGGTGTATACACTACACACACATGGTGGAATGGAGGTGTATACACACACACACACACACACACACACACACACACACACACACACACACACACGGTGGAATGGAGGTGTACACACACACACACACACACACACACACACACACACACACATACACACACACGGTGGATGGTCCAGGTGTACACGCTGCTGGTATTTCGGTACAGGTGGGGAAGGGGGGGGGGGGACACGCAGGCAGGGGACCAGCATGAATGGATCAGCGTTCTCCCCCACCTGCAGCACAAAGCTGGTGCTGGGCGCCCCCTCCCCGGCGCACAATGGAATCGCCCCCCTCATTTAGATATTAATCAATGAAGTAGGAGCGGAGCGAGGCGAGCTCACCCATCATCCCGCGCCGGAGGGGGGGAGAAGGGCATCCCTCCCGGCAGCGTGTGGCGGTGAGGTGGGCTCAGGGCCGGTGTGGGGCTTCGGTGGGGCCCGGTGCCTGGCTTCTCCTCGGCTCACCTCTCCCCCCTCCTCCGGTGACAGACAGGGGGCCGGCGGAGGAGAGGGATGACCTCATCGTTTTCCCCATCCAGAGAGGGCTGTGGTCCAGGCGGGCGGCTGCAGGGTGACGGTGGCGCTGGGCGGCCGGCAGGCGGCGCTCTGGCCGGGAAGGAGGAGGAGGAGGCGGCGGCGGCGGTCGGGCAGAGCAGAGCTGTCACATAATAAAGGAGGGCTTTCTGTCCGCTCGCCCCCCGGCTCCCCGCCCGGCTTCTCCCGCTCTCGCCTCGCTCCTCCATCATGGCCGCGAAGTCGGACGGGGTGCTGAAGATGAAGAAGGGCAGTGACGTGGCCTTCACGCCGCTGCAGAACTCGGAGCACTCGGGCTCGGTGCAGGGACTGGCTCCGGGCTCCTCACAGCTCAGCTCCGGGGACGGCGGCTCGCGGTGCTGCTGCAGCGGCGGCGGGGGAGGGAGGTCGGCGGCCGGGGTCCCGGTGGCTTCCCCATCGCTGTGCCTCCGCCTGGCCCGGGAGCAGCCGCGCTACTCGCTCTGGGACTGTCTGTGGATCCTGGCGGCCGCCACCGTCTACCTGGCCGATGTGGGCAGCGATGTGTGGCTGGCCGCCGACTACTTCCTGCGGGGACATCGCTGGTGGTTCGGCCTCACCCTCTTCTTCGTGCTGCTCGGCTCCCTCACCGTCCAGCTCTTCAGCTTCAGGTGGTTCGCGCACGACTTCAGCACCGGGAACAGCTCCGCCGCCACCGGCCCCACCGACGCCAAGACCAACCCTACTGGGGCAGCGGGGCAAGAGGGCGACCCGCGGGGCCCCGTCACCCCGCTGAGACAGAAGGCCAACCCGGGGACACCCGCTGCTGCTACCGCTAATGCCGGCCCCAACCCGGGCACCCGGGCCCCGCCGCCCGCCACCACCACCGCTTCCTCATCCTCCGGCTCATCCTCCTGCGCCTTCTGCATCTGGATCCTGCAAAGCCTCGTCCACATCCTGCAGCTGGGCCAGTTCTGGAGGTAAGGCCGGGCACCCACCACCACCCACTGTATATACCCTGCATCTACTGTATTATATACCCCACACCCTGCACCCACCACCTACTGTATATACCTTGCACCTACTGTATTATATACCCCACACCATGCACCCACCACCCACTATATACCTTGCACCTACTGTATTATATGCCCCACACCCTGCACCCACCACCCACTGTATATACCTTGCACCTACTGTATTATATACCCCACACCCTGCACCCACCACCCACTGTATATACCCTGCACCTACTGTATTATATACCCCACACCCTGCACCCACCACCTACTGTATATACCTTGCACCTACTGTATTATATACCCCACACCCTGCACCCACCACCCACTGTATATACCTTGCACCTACTGTATTATATACCCCACACCCTGCACCCACCCACTGTATATACCCTGTACCTACTGTATTATATACCCCACACCCTGCACCCACCCACTGTATCTACCATGCACCTACTGTATTATATACCCCACACCCTGCACCCATCACCTACTGTATATACCTTGCACCTACTGTATTATATACCCCACACCCTGCACCCATCACCTACTGTATATACCTTGCACCTACTGTATTATATACCCCACACCCTGCACCCATCACCTACTGTATATACCTTGCACCTACTGTATTATATACCCCACACCATGCACCCACCACCCACTGTATATACCTTGCACCTACTGTATTATATACCCCACACCCTGCACCCACCACCCACTGTATATACCCTGCACCTACTGTATTATATACCCCACACCATGCACCCACTACCCACTGTATATACCTTGCACCTACTGTATTATATACCCCACACCCTGCACCCACCACCCACTGTATATACCTTGCACCTACTGTATTATATACCCCACACCCTGCACCCACCACCCACTGTATATACCTTGCACCTACTGTATTATATACCCCACACCCTGCACCCACCACCCACTGTATATACCTTGCACCTACTGTATTATATACCCCACACCATGCACCCACCACCCACTGTATATACCTTGCACCTACTGTATTATATACCCCACACCCTGCATCCACCCACTGTATCTACCATGCACCTACTGTATTATATACCCCACACCCTGCACCCACCACTGTATATACCTTGCACCTACTGTATTATATACCCCACACCCTGCACCCACCCACTGTATATACCCTACACCTACTGTATTATATACCCCACACCCTGCACCCACCACCCACTATATATCTTGCACCTACTGTATTATATAGCCCACACCCTGCATTCACTCAGTATATATACCTTTCACTTACTGTATTATATACCCCATACCCTGCACCCAACCACTGTATATACCTGGCACCTACTGTATTATATACCCCACCCCCTGCACCCACTGTATATATATATATATATATATATATCCGACTTGAACCTACATTATATACCCTCCACCCAAGGGCGTAGCTAGAGGGGTACAGGGGGGGCACGTGCCCGAGTGCAGCAGGTCAGGGGGGTGCCAAAGGGGGGCCAGAACACAGGTGGGGGGGACCATCCAGAATCTTTTCCCTGGGTGCCAGAAAGCCTAACTACACCTTTGCCTCCACCTATATCCTCAACATACACTTATAGTTTTTACTTAGCACCCTACACCTACAGTATATACTCTGAACCTATATCCCCTACACCCTACACCTACAGTGTATAACTGCACCTACAGTATATACCCTGCACCAGTATATCCAACACCCTGCACCCACAATCCATACCATGCTCCTTTACCTATATACCTGACATGCACCTACTGGATAAACACTGCGCTTATAAGCCTGACAAGCACCCACAGTATATACCCTACACCTATATACCCAACACCCTGCACCTACATTGTACACCTACTTTATATACTCTGCACCAATATACTTGACACCCTGCACCCACTGTGTCTACTTTGCACCCTACAGCCACAGTATATGCACTGCACCCATGTACCTTCACACTACACCTACAGTATATACACAGTACCTACAGTATATGCCTAACACATTTATATCCTACACCCTGCACCATTAACCTATATAACATACCATATGCCTAGCATCTTTGTACATTATACCTAATTACCAATGGACATACCTTTTCCTTCAGATGTGGGTTATCTGTAGGTGAGTCCCTGCAGTGTCATTAGAGTCGTATCCACTTCAACCCTGTAAATGGGACAGATCTGGAGGAAAAGAGTATTTTCCAGCATTGGCTATGCCCTCTCCCCTGTGTACCCTATACCTACATACCCTGTACAACCGTTGCCAATGAATATACCTTTTATGTACTCTATACTCTATAGCCCGTTGGTAGTGGACATACTGTCTCCTTCAACTGGGGGTGATCTGTAGGGGCCCCACCCCTTATTTTTTTCTTTCTATATTACTTCTGCATCTGGAGGCTCAATAAGCATGGCATGGTCTCTTCTTCCTTGTGTGTCTGGAGCATATCTGGAGTGCCTCATTTTGTCAGTGATAATGCTTTTCTTGAGCTATATGACCTGCCCTTTTAGCAACTCCTGTTGCTAAAGGGCATGCCTTCTCCTTTGTCACTTTCTCTTAGTGTAAAGTGCACTTTAGGCTATATATAGATGGAGTATATCTGGAGGTTAATGTCCCCCAACCAGTCATTAACAATGCCTTCTCTTCCATACACTCAGCATTTACCCCATAAAGCATGTCTCAACTTCTGCACTTCTTCATTGTCAATAAGTATACCTGTTTCTGCTCTTCAGAGTGTTCAGCATGTTCTTCAGCTGCCACACACACACACCTTCATCTGTTACAGCCAGGGAGCACATGGAGGAACACCCCCCTCAATGTCACTGGTCGTGCCTTTCCCCTATACCCTGCAGCTTGTTCAGATCACACTGTATGTGCCATCTCTTTAAAGTTCCTGAACATGTGGCTCTTCTATATATATAGGGGAGATGTCACCCCATTCTGAAGGTAGAACATCCCACTATCACTGAGACTTTCTTGTCCTCCTTGTTTACACCATAGCTGGTATAGATTTACACCCCCATCACATCATTTGAGGACACTTATTTAAGATCTGCCACAGCCTCAGACTATGTAGAGCAGTGGTTCTCAAATGTTTATTGCCAAATACCCCCCAGAAACAAGAAACTCCAACCAAGTACCCCCAAGTATGGGATCACTTATAAATGATGGGATCACTTATAAATTATGAAAATCTAAATAAGTAGTCCACAGGCATTGTAAAACTTTTGAAACAAAAAGGGAAAATGTATTACTCTTAAAATAACATACCAAATCCATCCAACCTACCATGTTGTCACTGTGTACTCCTTCAAGCTGTGGTGTGTACCCCCTGGGGTATGTTTACCGCAGGTTGAGAAACAGTTATGTAGAGGATTAGCCATGGTCAATCAAAGGGGGGAGTAACCATGGATAATCCTCTACATAGTCTGAAGCTGTGAAAAATATGTTTCCTTACATGATTTTACCCAAGTGTGACTTTTTATCTTTATGCCCTACACAGGGAAACCTCGAGGTAGGTACCTTCACCCTAATATCACTTCCCTGCTTATTAGGGTTCCCCTCACCCAAAAGAAGGGCAGCTGGCCTGCTCTCCAGTGTGCTGTTACTATATCTAGCTCCTCCCCTGCTAACAGGCATTGAAAACGTTCAATCAATGTAATTGTCATTGGGCTGTAAATTGACTTTTGGTTTTTGTTTGGTGGAGACATGGGTGTTATTAAAAGGGAATATCTTGCTGGCATTTCATATGAACTGATAGAGTGGTGGCTTTTGTTTTGTTGAATATCATGGGAATAGTTCACACTCCACAGTAGCTATTTATTGAGATATAAAGCCAGTGGAGAGCTTAATCTCTATGGTATGCCCATCTGATGATCAGGGGATTGTCCTTGTCTATAGTTCTATTTAACTTATTTTAAAGTGAATATTTATTTTTAACTCTGGGGTCTGAATCGACCCCAGTGAACCAAGTTTGCCATGAGTATTGCTGCTACTTCTGATTCGATAAAAATCGAATTTTAGTTTTTGCTGCGTCTCTTATTTTTAAAGTGGACCAAAGCCCAGGATTTTGACTATTCTGGGTCTTGATCCTTATGCCCGGGGCACCCCTTCGGGGGGTACCCCCCAGATCGCCAAAACAAACTCACCTCTTCCCGGTTCTACGATGCATATGTAGCCGCTCGTTCAGTTACCGCACTCAAATCTTCTCAAGGCCCGGCGTCCAGGAGCCCGTCTAACATAAGCGGATCTAAGCACACTGGCGGACGCATCCCCCACTACCCTCTAACAGGGAGCGTGCCCGCGATGGCCATTCACAAATGCCTGGCATGGGCACGCGTCCTGTTAGAGGGATAGCAGGGATGTGCCCGCCGCTGGAGAATGCGCCGTTGGACCCGATTTGGGATGCCCCAGTGGAGGGAATCGATCGGCTTGGGAATGTTATAGATTCCATGGGTTTTGGTCTACTTTAAGTAAACCTTCTGCCAAAATGTTTTTATAAGAAAATGGAGAATGTCTAGATCTATTGGAGAGCTTGGACTTTAAAGCTCTATTATGTAATTCCATATTAAAAATCCACATAAACATGCTAAATATTGAGAAGAGGACTTACTATTAAAAGTGATCCCACTCCACTTTGCATTCCCCTTGACTGGTTGGAATAAAATCCAGAAGTGAGAGGTTTTCAGTGTATCACTTTACTTTAACTGCGCATGTCTTACTGCTTGTCTCCTGGGCCAGCCCATCATGCAAGGCCTTGGGCAGTAGTTAAAGTGTTTTTTACTACCCCACAGGATTATTGCAGTAAAAAATTGCCGTGCTGCTGGGTGGTGGTCAAGCAAGGAAAATGTGGGACTCAATCTCGGGAGACAGCAAGTTTTATACCACTAGACTAGAACACATTTTTTTTTTTTTCTTGCCTTGACTGTCCCTTTAAATACAGATTGTGTTGTTATTTAATGTGCCCATGTTATCACACGGGTGCTCCAGGAAAATAGTGATGCAAAGAGATGCGTTCAATGTGTGCAGGTGGGCACCGGTGCATATTTTATTCATATTGATCAAGTTGTGATCTTCCTATCGCAAGTGGAGATATTTCCTCTTGACTCGGTGACAGAAGACTTCTTTTTAGTGCTTTTATTTGTTCCCATGGAGAACCTATTACCATTAGTGTATTCTCTGTAGAGCTGTACAGAAGTAACACCCTCTGGGGAAAGGACAGTGAAAGTTTAATCATAGTACAGCCATAGGGACAACAGGACAGAATATAAACCCTCTTCGTAATACACTGGCCATCCAACTGTCCTCTCTCTCTTGGTGTACATACACATGCTTCTAGGATAGGCTTTTCAGGCCAGACGGTATATGATGAATCAAGGTCGTTTAAACCAAAATGAGCGTAAAACCAGCATGGCTGGAGGAGGATCCAAAGTGACATCATAATTTATGGGACTAGTAAGAAGCCGCTGCTTGCAGTAGACTCCCTCTATAGTGGCTCTATGCACACGCTGTATACAGCCACCTCATATCCATTGTATTTTAAATGGCAGTGTTCATTATATGAGCATCTTCAGAATGATTTCTCTTCGCAATGTGCTTTCATACTTTCAGACTACTGATATACCAATAGGTGTGTGTGAAATGTTATTTGAACAGTGTGTTCTCTATTTGACCTCTTTTTTTACATTTTTTCAATGCTGATGATTGCTATCCAATCACGTGTGCAGTAGGCGTACAGAAATCATCTTGTCTTGGTTTTACTCTTTCGAAGGATGAAGCTTTCCAGGGCCACCGGCTTCAGCTGGCATCCGCTTTAATATTGTACAATGAATAGAAACCATGCTGTGTCTGCTTAGCGTCAAATTATCTCGAAACATGCAGAATGACTAAAGCCACCAGACTCTCGGTTTAAAGCCTGCCATTATTGTGTCTGTGGTGTGTAAAGCAAACACACAGCAGCTTTCTCTGTCCTGAAGAATGAAGCATGGATGCCAGGCAGACATTGGCTCACACCACTGGCCTGTAATGTGTTATGGTCAGCTTATACTGTGGATGGGCAGAGAAAGCTGAGGGCCCAAGAAAGTGTTTTTTTGCATGTTAGTCGGCTACTTGTATTGTTTGCCTGGCAATTAAATGTTTAAGATTCAGCTTCAGGCACCTACCTGTATCTGGGGTGGCAATGATGTGATGTGACCCTGAAATCTTGAAAGCTGTAGGTTGGCAGTGGGAATAAGGCCAAGTGAAGCAGGAGAGTTTGGGGGAATCCCTTGCAACATTAAAATCATTCAGCGGCCAAACAAGACAACAACATGATACTTTACTTTTCTCCCCCGCTGCTGATCAGTGCTAGTTCAGTGAACAGCAGTTCATCCGTGCCCGAACATGGGGTCAGAATTGATGGTGTGCCAGGCTCACAACTCACCATAAGTCATAGGAGTGCCGCAATGCCCTCTCGTTTCATTGCAATGGAGGGGGTGTGCAGAGGCCTGACACGTCCCCTCCATTGTAGTAGATGGCATGGCCGTGCCCCTATGACTGATGCCTAGGGACGGGATCCAGCATGGAAACGCCAGTTAATGGAGTTCAGGCCCCGGGTGCCATGGGGAGTAAAGGACTGGAGTGCAGACTCGGATCTAGTGGTCAGGTGAGTTGCTCGTCGCTGGACTACCACCAATTAGCGGTGGGGGAACATAAGGTAAGTACCCCTTAGTTTTTTTGTTTGGTTGCTGAATTTCTTTAAAGGGCTATTCCACCCAGCATGGCCATTTTCAAAGCCAGCCACCCTTCCCTAGCACTGACGCAGAGTGGTAGGTTACAGAAAAAACTCTTACCTGATTTCCTGACCTTTGGGCTTCCTAAGTGCTGGGAACTGCATTCTTCCCGGCTGTCTGATGCCTTTAGTAGTAGAGTACCCACTCCTATGGGGGCTTCTGCCCACCAATTCACTACTACAAGCGGCATCAGATGGCAGGGAAGATGGTGGGGCCTGGCGCTCTGTGCATGCAATCATTGGTGCTGGATTGCGGGACAGGCAAGGGGGGACTTTGAAAATGACCCCTTGCTTTGTGGAATGGTCCTTTAAGGCAGCAATGAGCTCCCCTGAAGCCTGTCCCATGTGCCTCCCCTTTTATTTACTGCTCTTTGCTGTAGATGCTGTAGCAGGTCTCCAGTGTTTGCCTCTTTGCCTGCTTTCCATTCCTTACTTGTGTGTCCAACTCCAAATGTTGTCACATGACCAACCCTGTCACAAGGCACTCCCAGCATTAGTACGCCCGGCTTGGGTGATCACTGGGGCTTGCCTGGCCCGCTCACACTCCAAGCGCTGAGGGACAGAGGCAGCTGCGTGACTATATGTGGAGGTGTTCATAAGGGAATAGGATGGAAAAGAGTGGGAAACTTTGGAGACCTGTTACAACATCTACAGCGTGCTGTAGTAAATGGAGAAGTGCATGGGACAGACTTCAAGTAAGCTCCTTGCTGCCTTTTTATCGTCAGTGTTTGTCCCTTCAAGCCTTTTTTTTGCCTACCCCATGCTCGCTGTGAGGGACTTTGTCTTTCATTCAGTGGATATCTACATTTCCTGACCTCTACGCAGATGCAGGTGGGCTGCTCTTGGTCCCTAACAAGTAAACACTGCGGATCAGCGGAAGAGACAAGATTCCAAGGACTTATCAGAAAAGCACCACTGAATGAAAGACTACAGCCCCTCAATAGGACAAGGAGCAACAGATGAGCAGAAAGTATGCTAATTTAATTTAATGATATGATACATTTAATAATATGCTCTAAATAAAATAAAACAAAGTGTGTTTTGCACTTCTGATTAGCTTTGGGACACCTTTGACCAGGGCTGTGGAGGCAGAGATATGGAATTTTAGCTAGTTCTTTGTGGTTACCTGAGGAACAACCCTATTTCTGGCCATTTCTTGACTTGTATCTGGCATATTTTAGCAGTTTTGCTCTCAGACATGGTGGGTGGAGCTAACTACCATCCACTGTACAAAAAAAGTCTGCTTCCTAATATTCTCTTATGCACTCAGGAAAGCCTCATGATCGTGGTGGGCATTACAGTAGTTTGATCTGTGCAGTATCTTTGTTGTTTCACCTGGAATCCTGTTTCTGTTACACAAATTTGTTATTGCTATTCATTGGTCATTTATGAAGGTGTCAAGCTTAGCCCAGGGAGGCCGGACTTCCTCTTTAAGGAAAAAGAAAAATGATCAGTTTGAGAATCTTTGGATAGAGGAAAAATATTACCTATTCAAGAAGCAAGCTTTATTTGTATAAAAATCCTTGGTTGCCCATTTTGGTGCCCTTCCCTCATTGGGCTAATACAGGGATCCTCAATTTTTTTTGCCTTGAGAGCTACATTCATTAAAGACCTTCAGCAAAACAAAAAAAACCCACTATACTTACCTTTTATCCTCCACAAACAATCGCTCCAAGTCTGGTACTCTTACTTGACCACCTGATCCAGGTCTCGCACTGCTCTCTGCGATCGTTCACTGATTTTTTTAGTATTGTTGATGGACTGCCATCCGTCACAGAGACTATGGCACACTTCCCCATTCACTGCAATGGAGCAGGTGTTTCAAGACTTGGCACACTCCCCTCAATTGCAGTAAATTGAGGAGGCATGACATAGTCGTTGTTAGGGATGGCTTAGGGCATTCCATCATCAATACTATGGAAGTGGCAGATGATCACAGTGTGCAGCAATCCAGTACCAGAGTGATAGTCTGTGGGGAATAAAGGATGAGTATAGTGTTTTTTTGTTTATTTTGCCTTGACAATGACTGTAATCGTACCTCCACATTTAATTAAAGAATGCAACATTTGTCTTTTCTGTTTCATTAGTTGTCTAGCTGCATCCAACTGAGTTAAAAAACAGAAAAATATTTACTGTATGAGCCTTGATAGGGTCCTATTTAATGTTTGCACCAGGGCCCTGGTACATTTAGTTACGCCGCTGCCTTGGTCTCTTCAGGAGTTGACCTTGGTGGGTCATGCCAGGCCTCATTAGGTTTTCCCTTGATAGTCTTGTTTCAGCCCGTACAATATCCCTGTTAATGACTAAAGCTCCTACAGTGTTCCAGCTTGTATTAATTTGCTGCCATTACATCTAAAGTATGTTGCTAGTGTTATAAGAGTGGTTTGTCTACTACAGTTCATCAGTTGTGGAGACAGCTAGGCTTTCGTCATAATGGTTGTGGATTATGAATTGTCCAACATATCGTGAAATCTTCATTGTAGGTTCCTCTGATGTACATGCACTAAATACAGCTAAGCTCATACGCCTATTTGTCCATTTTACATTTGTACCTTAAAGGTTTACATTTATATACATTGTCATAATCTAAATATACCAGCATAGGATATAAAACCGTTCTCAAATGTGCACTGATGTTCTTGTAAAACCCATGGTCTCACTGGCGTAACTAAACGTGAAGGTGCCCTGGTGTGAACATTAAATGCGGCCCTGTCAAGGCTCATACAGTATTTTAACTGTTGGATGTAGCTAGACAACTAAAGACTGAATGATTAGCACAAATCTGATAAATAAGGTGTAGGAGCAACAATGATGGGGCCCCCCTGACTTTCTGGCCCCTCATTTAGTCACACCACCTATAGTTACGCCCATGTGAAAATGGTCATATCAGAATCAGTATTTTATATGCATTGCTCATTCATAAAGATTTGCCAATTATTTTTAAAGTGGACCAAAACCCACCTTGGAGTCTATGAGATTCCAGGGCAGGCATACTCGCTCCCCCCAAGGCATCCAGATTCAGAATTCTCCCCTGTGCCAAACCGCACTGGTCACCTGAATATACACCAATGGCCCATGCACGAGCAGCAGCGGCATCCCTGCTATTCCTTTAGCAGGGTGTGTCCTTGCACCAGGCATTTGTTCCCTGTTAAAGGGTAAGAGGGGATACGGTGGCCAGCATGCTTGGATACCTTAGACAAGCTCTTGGACGAAGGGGCTGGAGCAGATCCGAGTGCACTGACTGGACAAGAGGCTGCACATGTGCCGTAGGACTGAGGAAGGTTGAGTCAGATTCGGGCAACCTGGGGGCTTTCACACAGCAGGTCATCCCCAGTCAGGGTGCCAGGGGGGGGGCAAAGACCAAAACCCAGGATAGTCAAAATCCTGGGTTTTGGTCCCCTTTAAACCATGGAAACTGCTGCAACATTCCACATGTCTGTTCCAGGTTCTCTTTGCTCTGTCCCCATTGTGCATTCACACAATTTTTCTTGCATTTTTTTGAACTAATTTTGATCCATTCCATTATTCTCATCCTCTATCCCATAGACTTAAGCCCTATCCAATAGGTCATTTCTCAGTTCGATTGGAAAGAAATCCGATCAGTCTAAAAAAAGAAATCAATGGGTGTCCAGACCTTTAGAATGCCAGTTATGGGTGACTATTGATTATGGCCTGTAACTGCACATCAAGAATTTGGAAATGAAGATCTTTGGGTTTGACTTGAAATCTTTTAAGATCTTTGCTACATTAAATATTGATAACGGGCATATGACATTGCAGTCATCAAAGAGAAAAATTTATGGTGCTTGCTTAAACTATGCCATAAACGCACATTTCAGTTTAATGCGGTGACTTCATTAACATCCCTTCTTCTTGGCAGCAGATGTTCCTTCCTATGTCTTCTCAGCAAAAATGTTAGCTTTTCATGATTGACCTTTTAATTACAGCAGAGAAACCTTATATATTGTAGCAGTGTAATGTGTGTCACCTTGTCATAAATTCAGAGTAATCATATACAGTTACGATTACTCACACCTATTGAGGTAGTTAGAGAACTGACCTTGTGACCGGAGGGTTGCAGGTTCAAGCAATGCACCCCTGGTGCCATGGCTAGGGCAGCTTCCCACTCGAGGCATTGCAGTGATGGGATAATTCCCATGTATGTTGATAGAAACACATTACATGATCATGACTGTGAAGCAACACTGAAGCAACTAATCGGGGAGGCCAATTCATTAATAGCGGCAGGTAGCGACAGTTGAGCGACTGTAGCGGCATTTTCAGAGCGCCCGCTAGTAGTCGCTGTGCTTGGCCGTTGTTCGGTAGTTGATAGCGACTCAGTTGGTTTGCCGTAATGTTGAATATTGGGTGAGGAGTCGCTATTTGTCAGGTTCCGCGCTGTATGGGAGCGCATGATAGCGACTGGCCATAGCGACCGGCTCCCACCATATTCATTAACAAATCACGCTCAAAAAATTCTCGCGCTGTGAAATGCATGTTTAAACCCCAGAGCGCTGGCGGCGATGGGTTAAAAGTAGTTTTTTAACCCCCAAACAACCATATTTTTGAAAACCCAAAAAGTTTTTAAAATAATTTTGTAATATGAATACATTAATATCAGACCTGTAATATCAATTCTGTACTTTTTTTTTTTTTACCTTAAAAAATTATTTAAAATGGCAGAAGTGGTCACAGAATTTTTCACATTTAAAAAAAAAAAAATTAATAATTAATTATGAAGATTTAAAGATTGTTCCATTGAAATGCATTGGAGAGCGCCAGGTAGCGAGAGGTCATACCTGTCGCTGTTCAAGGTCGGACGCTGGCGCTGTGGGCTGGAATAATGATGAATGATGAATGAGTGGCTATCTGGCGCTATCTCAGTCGCTAAGCAGGATTGGCTTGATAAATGTGTGATTGTGGTGGGGAGCCGGCGTTCTCGTGGCGGGGCCCGTCATTACCGGCCGCTCACCAGTCGCTAACTGTCGCTATCCCTTGTTAAATAAGCACAAGTCTATGTTTAAAGTGGACCAACAGTCAAAAATAAATTAAACCAGACCAACTATAAGGGTTGCGACCGCATCAGACCACAGAAGGTCAGGGGGACCCCATCATTGTTGCTTCTCCACCTTATTTATTAGAATAGTGCACACTTGGCATCATTTAAAGAAAGGAAGCACCATTTGCCTCTGCAGTTCAGTCTTGTCTAGTCTTGTCAGTTGTCTACCTACATCCCATCAAGTTAAAAGACCAAAATATATGAGCCTTGACAGGGTCCCATTTGATGTTCGCACCCTGGCCCCATCACACTTGCTTACGCGACTTTGTACCGACTTCTCTAGATCCTCTCTGTACTGGCTTTGGCCACTTGTGCATCTCATAAGGGAATAGGTACAAGTAACCTGGGATGTGAAGCCCTGCTGCTGCCACGGCCAGCTAGGAGTCTGTGGGATTTCAGCACAGATTTGATTGCGTTAACAGCAGTTTACTCCAGACACATGTCAAGGAATCATTGACAAAACTGGAATAGTATTTGGCTGGAGTTGTGCTTTAGAATATATAGTACTGACAGCAGCTGCTTTGGTTATGCATTACATTGGAGAGCTTATTTGAACTGACCTTGGTAACTTCTTTCATTGCATAAGATGGCAGAATCAAGCTTTGTATGCAGACATCACTTACTCCTATAGATACGCCGGTGACTCAGGCTTTCCAATTGTTTTGATTGTAAACCTTTTCCATTGAATGTTATTGTGCATATACAGTAAGCCTTTATCTCCACAAGTGAGGTCAAGCAACAATCCAAGTGCTTCCAAACGCAGGGTATACTTGTTCTTCACACTTGGAAACGGCATTCCTTAATATAATAAAATGGCTGAGGATACACCATAAATATTATCTCCCAGGATTAGTTATAGAATGTCACTTTACATTTTAAAGTGGGACCATATCTAATAGGCTGGAGAGAAAGCCTGGCCCTGTGGCACAAGCTACCCCTCTTGCCATATCCTGTTCATCTCCACTCACCTTAACAGGCAGTTTGTAGGTTTTGGGATGCCCTTCAGACACATTCAGCACATTGCTCTCCACTGCTGGTATGATACATTTTAAATTATTCTCTTAATACAGTGTATTCCAGGTAACCCCAACCTGTAGCTCAGGAGACACATGTGGCTGCTGGATTACTTCTGTGTGGCTTGTGGGCTGCTTGCCAGACTAGGAGACTTGGGAGGGTCTAGCATGCTGTTGAGGCTGGGGTAGAGGGGGTACATGATGCCTAGGGATGGGCCTGGGCAGCACTATCCCCCAAGCCAGAAGAGATGTTCTCAGGTGGCCAGAGCGCATCGTAGAGTGCAGGAATGCACGTCTCACCTCCATAGCACACAGTGTCACGGGCAGGCTGATTCAGCAGGTAGCGACAGATGAACGTCTGTAGCAGGCATTTTCAGAGCGCCCGCTAGTAGTCGCTGTGCTCGGCCATGGGTCGCTACTACATAGCGACTCAGTCGCTGTTCAGTAATGTTGAATACATTGTGAGGAGTCGCTCTTTGACCAGTACAGCGCTGTATGGGAGCACATGGTAGCGACTGCTCATAGCGACCGACTCACATCATATTCAGCAAAAAACAGCCTCACAAAACTCAGGCGCTGAAAAATGCTTGTTTGAAGCCCAGAGCGCAGGAGGCGGTGTGTTTAAAGTCTGTTTTTCAGCATCTATCCACTATTAACAAAGCGAAAAATATGTTGAATTACATTGTAGCAACATTGTAACATGGACACTTTAATGGCAGACCTGTAATGTCATTTCTGAAGAAATATATAAAAAATGAAAAAAATGTGAAAAAACTGCCTTTTCAATGTCAGAAGAGGTCACATAATTTGTGATTTTTTGAAAAAAAAAAGAGAAGAAAAGGATTGTCCATTGAAATGTATGGGAGAGCGACAGGTAGCGAGAGGTCATACCTGGCGCTGTGCAAAGCTGACCGCTGGTGCTGCTCGCTGAGGCTGTGAAAATGATGAATCAGACGCTACATGGCGCTATCCCAGTCGCTAAACAGATTCTGCTTGATAAATGTGTAATTGCGTGCCGTGTCCGGCATTCACCAGTCGCCACCTGTCGCTACCTGTCATTAACCAGCCACTACCTGACGCTATCCCTTCTTAAATTAGGGCCTCTTCACCCAGCACTCTGACAGCCCCTTTTGATATTGCCACCTAGTAGAGCTAGAATTTATTCTCCACCTCATCCAGGCCGCAATTATAGGGTATCACCTGCTTTACCTGCCTATCTATAAATTAATTGCTTGAACTATGGAACACGAGGCTTCTTGATACCAAGTCCATTTCAACAAAATTACAATATTAAATTGCAAACATTATTTTAGATTAAAAATATTAACTTATATTTTATTTTGCACCTTATTGATGCCCTTTTCCTTTTTAGAAGCTATATGTGGGCATTATACCAGATCCAAAATGTATCTCTTGTTGTCCAATATGATACTACATACTATACTGCATTCAAAGAAAACCTATAAGTGGGGGTTATACCAGATTTTATTCCAATATTTATTTCTCAAATGCATGATAGCATACTTCTTTTAGAAAAAGGGTGCAAAACTGCATCCCTCATTCAGCCCCAGATATCTATGTGCCTTGAATTTATAAATCCATCTAGTTTCTCTTTTTAAGGTGGCATTTTACATCTGTGCCCTGTACCCATAATTGTTCTGCCCTGTGCCATGGTGAATCGTGAAGTGTCTGCCTACTGGGCTCTCATGTTGGAGTTCTTAATGTCCCCCACATGTTCCTGGATGCAGATTTTTAATTTTCTGTTTATTTTACCCAGGGTGGATTTGATTTAAATCTAAATGATTTAAATCACGATTTAAATCACGATTTAAATCACTAGTCAGTAAGGCTTGATTTAAATCAGTGATTTAAATCAAAGTTTCTACCTAAACTAGTTCTTGCTATTTTAACATGCAAGTAGATGAAGATTTTTAGAATCACTTTTTATATTACTTTTTTCTCCCCAGTTTAATGGGTTAATCATTCATATTTGGACACTACTGTTCTGTTGTACTTAGGAAGGAGAAAAATAATCCTGACCTTAATAACAATTTAAATAGATTTATTCAACTGAAACAATAACAACATTACAGCATAAGTTATTTGCTTAAACAAACATCCATGTTTTGTTAACTAATTTGGCTAAACAAAATATATATATATTTTAAGAAACTTAGACTGTCAGCCCAGCCGACACATGAAAAACTTAAATACTACTGTCCCTGCTGTCCTCTGTAGCTCACTAGTCATAGGTTTGTAGAACAATAGGATTAAGGTCTTTTTCTCAACTCTGTTCATGTTGTAACATTTTTGCTGTGAAGAAGAGGCTGGGACCTCTGCGGAGTCCAATTCAGTTTTGAGAACTGCGTAAGTAAAGCGAGCGTCTGTGATAATATAGGAGAGAAACTGCCCACTAATCCTACAGAAACCTCTGGAAGAGCATGGCATTGTGAATGTTACACATATACAGCCTTTATTCTACTGAGTTAAACAACTCAGCTTTATCTCATGATGGAAGAACCTTTGGATGGTAAAATATTTTCCTCAAAAAGCAGTTTATTGAAAAAAAAATCCGATTTAAATCAAAAAAATCTGATTTAAATAAAAAAAATCCGATTTTTTTGATTTTTTTTAAAAAAAACATTGATTTTTATCCACCCTGATTTTACCTATATAAGAACTGCTACATCCACAGCCTAATAGGTAGTTGGGTTCGGGGGGGGAGGGTGGGGTATGATGGTCCCACCTTCCAAAAAGGACCTGGGTCCTAGTGGGTAGAGGTCGTCCCTACTCCTTTTGTCTTTTTAGGTTTGGGGGGGGAGGAAGATTAGAACCTTTTTGGGGTCCAATAACCCTCAATGGAGTAGTTTCTGGGACTTGTCTTTATCTGTGGTGAGGTGTGACAGAAATTCTAACAGAGTATCTGTTCATATGCATTTATTAATCACAGTTCATCTTAATAGCTGTACATCAATGTAAACACATATTTTACCATCACATGTTTTACCATTTACAATACAAAGATTTTTTTCACATATTCCTAGTGTTACAATACAAACTTTTTCACATATTTACATTATTTCTGGCGCAATAGTGTCAGTTGTTGGCATTAGTGCTTTATATTAATTTCTAGCAAAGTTTGCTGCGCCGTTGTTTAGTAATTAACCAAGTTCATTGCATCTGTTTCTATCATGCAGGAGCAAACGTTTAACGTTTCGCTGGTTCTCCAGCTTCTTCAGTGCAAAGTATTTTTGCCCAGATGCCTTGGTAGTTGAGGGCTAAAAAGCCTCTCTTTGGGTGTATCGCCTTGATAGCGTGTTATTCCTTGACAGGGTTGGTTGTAGAAGGGCTCATTCTATCTGGAGCCGCCTCATCCCTGGAATGGGTTGTATGATGCTGCTGGATCCCCTCAGTGTTGCCAGTATCCTTGCTCCTATCCGGAGTCTGCGTATGTGCTGGCCAGCACATACGCAGACTCCGGATAGGAGCAAGGATACTGGACATAAAGCGGGGGACACCACTAAAACAACCCCCCCGGGAATCTGGCGCATCAAGGACCCCCATCCTGGCAACACTGAGGGGATCCAGCAGCATCATACAACCCATTCCAGGGATGAGGCGGCTCCAGATAGAATGAGCCCTTCTACAACCAACCCTGTCAAGGAATAACACGCTATTAAGGCGATACACCCAAAGAGAGGCTTTTTAGCCCTCAACTACCAAGGCATCTGGGCAAAAATACTTTGCACTGAAGAAGCTGGAGAACCAGCGAAACGTTAAACGTTTGCTCCTGCATGATAGAAACAGATGCACTGAACTTGGTTAATTACTAAACAACGGCGCAGCAAACTTTGCTAGAAATTAATATAAAGCACTAATGCCAACAACTGACACTATTGCGCCAGAAATAATGTAAATATGTGAAAAAGTTTGTATTGTAACACTAGGAATATGTGAAAAAAATCTTTGTATTGTAAATGGTAAAACATGTGATGGTAAAATATGTGTTTACATTGATGTACAGCTATTAAGATGAACTGTGATTAATAAATGCATATGAACAGATACTCTGTTAGAATTTCTGTCACACCTCACCACAGATAAAGACAAGTCCCAGAAACTACTCCATTGAGGGTTATTGGACCCCAAAAAGGTTCTAATCTTCCTCCCCCCCCAAACCTAATAGGTAGTTGACTTGTATTGCAATTAATCAAATTATTATTTTTTTCCTCTTACCCTGGTACCGTTTTTTCTGTGCATTGACAAATGCTGCAGTTTCCACAAGGGAAGCTACCCCTTACATTGCAACACTCTCTACACACATTCTTCCAAAAGTGAATCTTAACTAATTGATCCTTTATTGAATTGTTTCATCTATACACTATAACGAGTTGCTCCGGTATCAATCCCCACAGGGTATTATTTTCTCTTAAAATATACCAATGTTTTTAAATTATTGAGCGATTCAGGTGGCTTTTTGTAGAGAAGGTGGTAATTATTGCTGGGGATTCACAATGTATATTCCTCTTTGATCTCTGTTTTTTGCCAAAGAGAATTTTATGCCTATCTCTTTCATTTGCCTTTTTGTAGGCTTTTTTCAATATATTTCGGCTATACTTTCTTTGGCTCAGGCGTTCACAAATACCGTCCATCGATCGCTTAAAGGCATCTAAGCAAGAGCAGTACCTGCGAGCAGCGAGCCCACAGATACACCCCGTAGGAGATGTACATAAGATATTATTTGTGGTGGTAGGTTATCAGTAAAAATGAATACACACTTCCTCTAGATGTTTTTTCTTGATTACATGGCACAGGTACATCAAGGCGTATTTGCTTACCCACAACCTCCTCTCCCACCTAAAAAAGCAAACTGTGGCTTTAAAAAGCAAACTGCTACTACAATACTTATACCGATGATTATTCGGGTCCAGGATAGACAGGCTTTTTGGGTTTTTAAGTTGTCTCATGTGTTCATGTTTCTATAAAGTTGTTTGTGGCTCTAACAATTAATAATAAAAAAAATGTTCTTATATTTTTTTGGGTTGTAGTGCCCCTTAATTTAGCTCCAATTTGTGTTTTTTTGCTGCTTCTACAATAGGTTAGAACAATGTCCCTGTGGACTAAGATCCTCTGTAATACAAGGTTGAAAGGGAGGGTTTAGGTGCACTTTAAAAAGTAACTGGTTTCCTATAAATGTATTTTTACTTCAGCATTAATACATTTTCATTGTGTAAATATTAAAAATACCTTCATATTGTGTAAGTGAAATATGGAGTGAACATAGGCTGAGCTAACATGAACACTACCATTAGTCAGCTCCATAGTGCTGCTCCGCTTCTGTGCCAGGATGACTGGCAGCTGCTCTGTGGAGCCCAGCAGGAAAAAGGAAGCTGATTTGTCATCAGGTGAGTCTGTATTTCTGAAGGAAAATGTTTTTGATTTCCTCTGCACATAATTTGTGGTAAAGGGGAAAACATCTCTCGAGTGAGAAGTCTCACCTTTGTAAGCCAGAACTGTAGAAGCTGTTAGGCATCTGGTAATATACAGTCACACAAATGCCTGTACAGGCATCACTATTTACAGGTGTTGTGTCCCTCCGCATAACATTTCTAGGATTTTATGCAATGGTATCCTTATTATGGGTCCTATTTATAGCATTATCCATAATCCATGAATCTGTTTATTTGGAAGTGGAATTGGGATCCATTGGGATATGACAATGGTGCTGTCCACAATACAAGGGCTGGTAGCCATAGCCGTACTGCCCTCCATGTTATGCAGTGTGTAACTGATGATAAATGATTATTTGTTTTATAGAAAGTGATGAAGTCATGCACAGATGGTTTTTCTGGATTTTTTTTCCTGGTGGCCATAACATTCAAAGAAGGGTAGTTCTCATTTTGGGACATTGAGAGTCTTGAATTTCTTAGGCGCGTTATTGTAGACTGATTTTTCCACTATAGTAGGCTTCCTCTACAGACACAAGATCAGGGATGCCTTATGAAGTGCAAGGCTCAGCACATATGGTTGTAGGTCCAATTTAAAGTTACTGTCAGGCAAAAAAAAAGAAACCTACATACTCGGGTCCTGCTGCGCCCTGACAAGCCCCTGACGTCTCATATTGAGAGAGCACGCGGAGGCAGTGCCTAGCAAACCTCCTCCCACTGTAAATGGAGCAGTGCCCTCCAGACACAGTGACAATACGGGGGAGGAGTCTTATCCACCAGTTTGCTTGTGAATAGTGGACAAACCCCCTGCTTGCACACCAGGTGAGTATCTGTTTTTTTTCTTGCTCAGACACTGACATATTTCTGCTAGGTCACCATAGATATGCTTATATAGGTAAAAAGAGATGTGTAACATGGTAAAAGAACTTTTTACCACTCTATCCAAGCTTTTAAAGAGGAACTTCAGAGACCTTGTAAAAGACTCCAGGTCTGTCCATGTTCCACTCCTGTGTGAAACCCCCCAGTATCCCCTGTTCCACTCACCTTCTCCTGGAGCCCTCATTGATTCTCAGCTATGTGGCCGCATCCTCTCACACGGGCAGGCTGATTCATTAATAGCGCCAGGTAGCGACAGATGAGCGACAGTAGCGTTATTTTCACAGCGCCCACTAGTATTCGCTGTGCTTGGTCGTTATTCGGCTGTTGACAGCGACTCAGTCGGTGTGTGGTAATGTTGAATACGGGGTTATGAGTCGCTGTTTGACAGGTTCCGCGCTGTACGGGAGCGCATGACAGCGAACGGCCATAGCGAACAGCTCCCAGCATATTCATTAACAAATCACGCTCCAAAAATTCTCGCGCTGTGAAATGCTTGTTTAAACCCCAGAGCGCTGGCAGCGATGGGTTAAAAGTAGTTTTTTAACCCACAAACAACCATATTTTTAGAAAAAAAAAAACATGTTTTTCAAAACATTTTGTAATATGAATACATTAATATCAGACCTGTAATATCAATTCTGCACAATTTTTTTTTTTTTTTTTTTTTAGCTTAAAAAAAAATCTAACATTGCAGAAGTGGTCACAGAATTTTTGACATTAAAAAAAAAAAAATTAATAGCAATTAATTATGAATATTTAAAGTTAGCTCCATTGAAATGCATTGGAGAGCGCCAGGTAGCGAGAGGTCATACCTGTCGCTGTTCAAGGTCGCTCGGTGGCGCTGTGGGGTGAGGCTGAAATAATGATGAATGATTCGCTATCTGGCGCTCTGTCTGTCGCTAAGCAGGATCGGCTTCATAAATGTGTGATTGCGGAGGGGAGCCGGCGTTCTCGTGGCGGTGAGCGTCATTACCGTTCGCTCACCATTCGCTACCTGGCGCTATCCCTTGTTAAATTAGGGCCTAGGCCTTTCAGAATGGGTGGTACGCCACGGCTAAAAGCTGAGGATGTGCCCGGCAGCACACTTGGCTTCCTTCGCCTCTGCTTGGTTTTGGCTGAGCCTGCACCATGGGAAGGTGTGTGAATTGGGCAACCTGGGGGATACACACAGAGGGGCATCCGAATTTGGGATCCCCCCCCCCCCCCCAGAGTGGAACAACACACGGGAAAGTGAAATTCCTGTGTGTTCCTATTTCATTTTTTTTGTATCTTGAAGTTGAGCTTTACCTTTATTCCTATGTTACATGACATAGTTAAAACACGCTGCATATTCCTTTAGAGTTTGCTTAATCTATAATCCAGTCAAGATTTGCTAAACACAATAAAATACATCAGAAGGCTCCCAGGTAAGAGAAGCCTTTTTTTTCAGAAGCCAGCTGAGATAAATGGAAGGCATGGAGGCTTTATGTGAAGTGTAAATAGCACTGCAGGAATATGGCTGGCTAGCCAACCACATCCCAGTAATAGCTGCTTCCCTTGACACAGCACGTATACTCGCCTGCACTCCAAAACTCATTAACATAGCTCCTGAAAAGATCTGTATACATAATAGCATCAAAAATCACTCTTAATTCGCTCATGCAAAATAAAGCTTGTGCTTGTGCTTTTCTTTTTCAGCCTTGGCAATTACCTCAAATATGTGAAACAATTATAGGAAAGCAAACCGTGCTAGAAAGCCAACTGCTTCTACGAAAGCCCATTGCACCATTCTACTGCTAGATATATAGATACACATTTATCATTTAGAAACAGAGTTAAAAAGGGCCTTATAATCCTAAAATCTATATATGATTCCCTACCTGATTTGGGTTACCGCGCTATGTGAAACTTACTGGTTCCCCTGTATTTTTTTTTTCTTTTAATTTGGCAACAGCACCCTATGGAGTATGCAGAAATGATTAATTCTTTAGCATATCCCTTAGAGTGCTTTTGATTCCAGATTTCAAGTAAATATCCTTACCTCACTGGAAATATTAGGGTTGATTCAGAGCCCCTTTTTCGCCATATTTTGCATGAAAATTTTCATTCTTGTCAATTTTTCCCCCTCATCTTATTCAGCAGAGCCTTTTCTTCTGCAAGAATTTTTGGGTGAAAAGTTTTTGATTTTAAATGTTTATTCATTTGGTAGCAAGACCTCCAAAAAGACGTTGAGAGATGGGCTCTGAATCAGCCCTATTTTGTACCTCACCAGTAAAAATGCCCCATCACAGGTACCAGTGATTTTTTAGGAAGAATTGCAACAAACATTTTATAGCACTTTTTGGTGTGTTGCAGTAAAAAACCTCACACAGATGTTTCATTTCACACCCCGATGGATGAAATCTGGTTCGGTCTGGAAACTAATTATCTGAGTCACATCTGACACACATTTGACAGGTCTGTTTAGTTTGCATGAATAAGGTGCGTTTCGAAGCCATTTCCAGTCTAATTTACCCCCATGCCACATATTGATGTGATCAGAGGATAGTTTCCCAGTTCAGCACACTAGTTGCCAACACAGGAATCCAACTGGATTTTAAGTGGAACAAACCCCACTGGGATTCAGATTCCAGAGCCAACTGCCCTGCAGTGTGACCCCCCCCCCCCCGGGGTGCTGTTGAACTCCCCTTCCTTCTGGTTCCCATGCTAATGTAAGCCTTGGGCGGCCACATCCCCTGCATCTTTTGGCTGTGCACTGTGTCCCCAACAATTCAGATATGCTGGGGCAGGAGCGCCCATGCTGCAAGCAATACGATCACTCAAGCTCCCACAAACGGAGCCGTTTGCCGAACATTACATATGCACTGCAAATAGCTCTGATAGGACAAGAACCAGCGTATGCGCAGCTGGACCGGGAAGAGGTGAGTTTTTACAGGCTAACTGGGGGGTTTCATATATCAGACATCCCTAATGGAGATGCCCTGGGAGCAAAGAACAAGGCCTGGGATATTCAAAATCACAGGTTTTGTTCTGCTTTATGTATGTAAGGATAATATTTTTACCTGTTTTACTGGGAAGAAGGTAGACAAGCAAAGAGCCCAGGTTTGCCAGCACTACAGAACCACAGTCTCCAGTAGGCAGGGACAAGCATGCAGCTACTTTGGCCTGGCTTTTGTTACAAAAAGAAAAGAAGGTCACCTTGCCCTTGCTGGATTATCTTCGAAGTCCATATTTCTGGTTTGGTAGCTGAAATCCTTTCCCAAGAGCTTTACACCTCAGAAAGCAGGTGGGCGATGGCCCTATACACAGCCCCCATACTGCTTGGGCAGTTAACAATTGCCTTTCTGGCGAAGTAGTTCTGGTTGAGGAGTAATGTAAGAACACTAGCAAAGCCTAAAATCATGATATAATCAAATAATATATTAGTTCATTTCACTACGTATCTGTCTAATTTCATGTAAGATTTGTTACAAAATACAGGACTAAAACAAAATCATTTTATTTCTTGGATGCTCAGCTTTGTGTAGATATACTTTGCATTTGGATTACGCATTAATTTCTGCTGCCCCGTTTTACAATTTGTACATATTAACCACTTCCAAACCACAGCAATGTTACCTTTCATCGATAGATTCAGTTTTTGTTGGACCAGAAAAGGAATATGGCTGCATTTTGGTCTTACGTTGGTTGTCTTTTGTTTACCAGTACAAAATATGTTTTTTTTTGTGACAGTAACAGACCTTCAATCCCACTCTTAGCTTAGATGAGCCTCTTGTTTAGTCATGTTAGAATTTCCTCACTGGGGTCAATGACACAAAGCTAAAGTAGTTTAATCCCCTGCAGCTTTTAGAGTTCTTCATAAGGTGGGGAGGGCCCTAAGCACTTTAAAATGGACATTCAGCATCATTTAATGAAAAACACAAACCCTTAAAAAACTATTCCCCAGCATCTAAAATTATTATATTTAATGTTTTTAGTCACTAACTTTTTATTCTTACCCACATTGGGCTGCAACTCTGTTCAGGACTCCAGGATACAGGCATCGGCATTTTGCCTCAGAAGCATTATATGCTGAGTAAAGAAGAGGGGGCAAAAGTGCAGTGGTCATAGCTGTGCTTTTCACAGACAGAGCAGAGCTGGGATCAGGAAAAGGACAGCAATCCCAGAATGCAGAGCGGCACATTAAGAAGACACTTCCTGTTTGCAAGCAGCCTGAGACTCCATGTGCCGCCATATTGGATATTTAAAGGCTCAGAAAATGCAGTAGGTGCAGGTAGGATGATTTTTAATGTTGGCAATCTGTATGTACAGGGTGGGAGTAACATATAAGATGGGCTCTTATTTAGAGTGAAGGTGCGGTTTAATAAATAACCATCTCTGGGAGACATGAAATAGCTGCTTTAACAATCCCAAAATCAGGGGCACTTGCAGTTCTCAATGCCCCCTGTGGAGCAGATTTAGACCGACAGCAGGAAAATGTAGTGGGGCAAGGATAAGGGTAAATGGTAAACCCAGCTCTTTGTACAAAGAGAAGTCACAGATTATAGTATAGGTGGATCAGTGAATTTAAAGGAAGACCTGCACCTTCCTTATTACGACCCAAAAAAAAAACACCAAGTGCCCTACATGGAAAGATACTTACCTCTTCCGAGTGTTTGTTCAATGGAGGACCAGGAATGAAGGACAAACTGAGGTGCTTGACACCTCATCCATAGCTAAGTGCTGACTGTAGCGATGAGGTCAGTATATCCCACTGGGGGCTGAAAGGAAGGATGGCAGCTAATAGGGTGTTGCTTACATGCTATACATCTTAATTAATAAATGTATGTACTAATTGGAATATCGTTTTATCAGATTTAAAATATAGAATAGCATAACATCAGTGTCCTTGTAAAGGACATATTTCAAGACAGTAACTAAACCTATCCCTGAAGAGCTCATGTAGGGTAGAGTGGTAACACTTCAGGTTGGCACTGGATGCTGTGCATGCAGCTGGCACAATGAGGCTGACAATAGTATGCTCTATGGGGAGAGATGCCGTGCCTTATTCCCTGCCTATTGGAGCAAACATAACCCCTGGGGTTCACCCGAGCATAACTCCTGTCACTATTCTTCCTGAAACATACATACATTCTGACAGGTCGGCAGCAATGCTGCTTTGCCTTTTTAGCAAATCTAATTTATTTTTTTGTCATTGAATAATAAAAAAAACTGTGTGCTGGGCAGAATTGTCATAATGTTATGGTAGAGGGATCTCGATTCATTGCACCATATTGTTAGACACACTTTTGCACAATATAACAGATTCATTTCTAAACGCTGGAAGACAGAATGCCATTTTGGTCACTTCAGTCACCACATGTCACGTACATGAAATATGCGCTGAAGTGTGTCACAATATGCTGCAATTCTCACTGCTTATTATTAGGGATGAGCGAATCGATCCGGACGAACCCGAATTCGTTCTGAATTTCAGGAAAAATTTGATTCTGAACGGATCCAAATTTTCCAGCGATCGAAGTTTTCCTTTAAACTCCATTTATTTCAATTACAGCCATTGTAAAATGGTGGATGGACATGTCCGGACATATTCCCTGGGGCAAGTTATCATGGGAAGGTCATATGCAGCCTATCAGCAGCCAGGAAGCCCGGTGACGTCACAGTGCTATATAAACGGCGGCCATCTTGCTTGTGCGCATTTCAGCGTTGTATTGCGGCCAGAACGGAGCTTGCTACAGACAGGGAGAGACTAACGGAGAGGCAGGGAGACCCACAGAGACCCACAGAGTGCCAGGGAGAGCCAGGGAAAGATAGGGAAAAATCGGGAAGGATCCAGGCAGGGACAGCAGAGAAAGTGACAGGGAAACTTTTTTTTTATTTTCATTTCACGTCATTTGCCAGATCAGTTTTAAATTGCTTTTGTTTATGCTGTAAAAATTCCTGGCCACTGTGCATCCCATCTTGGCAGTGGCATATTTAACCCTATCTGTTACACACAAGCATTTCTTATAACTCGATTAGTTTTAATTTTTTTTGTGTCTGCTGTAAAAACCCCAGCCCACATGGGCATCCCATTTCAGCACATTTGACCCTATCTGTTACACAAAAGCAGCTTTTAAAGGCTATTTCTCATAAATATATTGCAGTTTGAATTGTTTTTGTGTGTGCTGTAAAAACCCCAGCCCACATGGGCATCCCAAACCAGCACATTTGACCCTATCTGTTACACTAAAGCAGCTTTTAAAGGCTATTTCTCATAAATATATTGCAGTTTGAATTGTTTTTGTGTGTGCTGTAAAAACCCCAGCCCACATGGTCATCCCATTTCAGCACATTTGACCCTATCTGTTACACTAAAGCAGCTTTTAAAGGCTATTTCTCATAAATATATTGCAGTTTGAATTGTTTTTGTGTGTGCTGCAAAAACCCCAGCCCACATGGGCATCCCATTTCAGCACATTTGGCCCTATCTGTTACACTAAAGCAGCTTTTAAAGGCTATTTCTCATAAATATATTGCAGTTTGAATTGTTTTTGTGTGTGCTGTAAAAACACCAGGCTGCAGGGTATCCCAAACCTGCACATTTGACCCTATCTGTTACAAGCAGCTTTTAAAGGGTTATTTCTTATAAATATATTGCAGTTTCAATTGTTTCTGTGTCTGCTGTAATCAGCCCTGCCCACAGGGCATCCCATGTTGCCAATTTTCATAGTATCTGTTACAGAGAAACATTTCCTCAGTTTATTTAGCTTCTGGTTTTTAAAGTAAACACATTTTTTAAAGTGCCTATTGCACATTTCAAATACATAAAAATGTCAGGCAGACAAGTGCCTGGATGTTCACAGAGTAGTGGCAGAGGCCAAGATTCAGCAGGCAGAGGTCGCAGCAGACTAGGGTCGAGTGGCAGCAGGAGTCGTGGTGAGAGATCTGCCAGTATCTGCTACCGGTCCTGTCTCCACCAGTAACGCATCTGCCGTGGTAGATTGGTTAACGCGGTCATCCACATCATCACAAGTTACATCTGACACCCCCAGTCTAAGGTCGGTAGGTTCCTCTGACACAACCCTGAGTTGGCATGCCCCGAGAGCAGTCCCTATCCTCCCATTGCCTCTGTTCTACGCCGTTCCCTCCCCCAGCGACGTATCCTATGCTTTGGGTTCAGCTCCACTCTTTAGTGAGGAGGACGATCAGATAGAGGACAGTCAGCAGCTACTGCCCAGCCAAGAAATGGAGGTGGCTTCTTTCGCTAGGCAGACAAATAGTGATGTGGAGAGTGGCGTGGGTGTTGCGAGCGTTCCAGCTCCTGCGCCAGACACTGTTGAGGAAACCGAGAACATCAGTGACGTGCAGCCACAACTCGATGATGATGATGATGATGAAGCCGATCGCACTTGGGAGCCGGGTGCAGAAGAGGCTTCATCATCATCATCAGGAGAAGAGTGGCGCAGGTTGCCCCGGAGTCAGCAGCTGAGGCAGCAAGGTGTTAGCAGCATGGTTGGCAGTCAGCATGGGGACAGAATTGTAAAGCCTGGAGCCAAACGGGGCCGGGGCCGGGGTAGAGCACTTGCTGCGCTGCAGGCTACCTTATCGGGAGGTAGTGGAGCAGGGGTTCCTGGAGTTGGCGACAGTAGCAGTGAATCAGTGCGGGCTGTTGGTGGGAAAAGTAGCTACTCGGCAGTGTGGCAGTTTTTCCTGAAGCATCCGCAGGAGGGTAACATGGCCACTTGCAAGATATGTAGGCAGAAGGTGAAGCGTGGCCAGGCCCAAATGTTGGCACCACGGCCCTGCGTCAACATATGATGTGTCACCATAAAGCGGCCTGGGAGAACCGAGGCTCCGAAGAGGTGGTCCAGGCTGCTTCCTCAGTGAGTGGCACGCCGCACCCAATTTCTGCCAGCCAAGGCTCCAGCACCTCAGCCGAAGGCAGCTGTGCATCATACCCATCCTCTGTCGCTCCTCCTGATGCTCCTGCTCCCCCTCCTCCTCCTCCAAGTCATGCATCCTGCCAGCAATCCATCAGCGAAGCCATGTCCAAGAGACAGCAGTATGCGCCCACTCATCCTACGGCGCAGAAGCTGAATGTGCTCCTGTCCAAGTTGCTGGTGCTACAGTCGCTCCCTTTTCAGGTGGTGGACTCTGCACCTTTCAGAGAACTGATGGCTTGTGCCGATCCGAGGTGGAGAGTCCCAAGCCATCATTTCTTTGCCAAGAAGGCAGTACCAGCGCTACACAATTTTGTTGAACAGAAGGTGGGCCAGTCCTTGAGCCTGTTGGTGTGTAGCAAAGTGCATGGCAGCGCCAACGTCTGGAGCTGTAACTACAGTCACGGACAGTACATGTCGTTTACGGCCCACTGGGTGAATGTGGTCCCTTTGCAGCAGCAGCAACTTGGACAGGTCACGCTGCTTCGGCCTCCGCGCTCCCTGCGTCAGAACGGTAGCCCCCAACATAGTCTGATTTGCGATGTTTCCACCCGTTGGAATTCCACCCTGCATATGTTGGACAGACTATACGAACAGAGAAAAGCCATCACGGATTTCTTGATGATCAAAGCGGATAGGGGGACTCCCCTGTGCAACTTCAATGTCAACCAGTGGCAGCTCATACGTGACACCTGCCGTTTGCTCAGGCCCTTTGAGGAAGCCACTTTATTTGTGAGTCACCAGGATTACGGGATGAACAACGTGATTCCACTGCTTCATGTACTACAGCACATGTTGGAAACCATGGCTGGTCAGGGCGCTGCAGACATGCCGTCTACATCTTACGGCCACATGAACCCCGTTGAAGCTGAACTGGAGGAGGAGGAGGAGTGGCACAGTGCACAGTTTAGGCTTGGAGCAATGGCTGGTTTATCTAGTCAGCTGACAGGAGAGGAGGAGCAGGGGCAGGCAGAGGAGCTAGAGGGTTGTGAGGAAGGCGAGACAGAGGACCCAGACACACCGTGGCAGTATGCAATGGAGATGGAGACAGGTAGTCCCTCCGAGTCACTTGCGCAAATGGCAGGAAGCATGCTCGCGTGCTTGTGTAGTGACCCCAGAATTGTTTCCATTTGTCAGCGGGGTGACTTCTGGCTCTCCACCTTATTGGACCCTCGCTTCCGGCACAAAATGGGGGCATTTTTTTAAACCCGCCGAGAGGGAGGACAGACTTCTGCGTAGTCAATTGGCCGATGCCTATCTGCGCCATGGTCCATACTCTCGCAGGTCTGACTCGGGGAGGCCTCTGTGCTCACCTTCCACTTCCATGGCTGCTGGGGGGTTGGCAGGAGCAGCAGCAGCAGCTCCATCAGCAGCAGCCTCAGTCTTCAGTCGCTAATGAGTAGCTTTCTACACCCACATAGTGAGACTACTCATGAGCAGCAGGAAGACCTGGAGCAGGACCTGAACCAGCAGGTCTTGTCATACCTTGACATGACCATGCCAACACACCTTGAGGATCCGCTGGACTTCTGGGCAGCCAAACTTGACTTGTGGCCGCAACTAGCTGAGTTTGCCCTGGAAAAGCTGTCCTACCCGGCAAGTAGCGTGCCATCTGAGCGGGGGCCATAGTTACGGCGAGGAGAACTCGTCTGTCAACTAAAAATGTGGAGAGACTCACCTTTGTGAAAATGAATCAGGGATGGATCAGCCAGGATTTCCACCCACCAATGGCTGATGCATGCGACTAGATTCAGCATGGTGCCACGTTTTACACTTTCCAAATGGTGCAAAACATATTTATATCTTTAGGCCAATTTTTGGGCTCCTGCTGATGCCAACTTCAGGGTGTGCCTTTCAGCCAATTTTTGGGCTCCTGCTGCTGCCAACTCCAGTGTCTCTTTGAGCCAATGTTTGGGATCCTGCTGCCAACTCCAGTGTCTCTTTCAAGCAATGTTTGGGCTCCTGCTGCTGCTGCCAAGGGTGTAATTCGGCCAATTTTTGGGCTCCCACTGCCAAATGCAGTTTCTCTTTCAAGCAATGTTTGGGCTCCTGCTGCTGCTGCCAACTCCAGTGTCTCTTTGAGCCAATGTTTGGGCTCCTGCTGCTCCTGCTGCCAACTCCAGTGTGTTTTTCAAGCAATTTTTGGGCTCCTGCTGCTGCTGCTTGCAACTCCAGGGTGTCATTCAGCCAATGTTTGGGCTCCTGCTACCAACTCCAGTGTCTCTTTCAAGCAATGTTTGGGCTCCTGCTGCTCCTGCTGCCAAATCCAGTGTCTCTTTCAATCAATGTTTGGGCTCCTGCTGCCAACTCCAGTGTCTCTTTCAAGCAATGTTTGGGCTCCTGCTGCTCCTGATGCCAAATCCAGTGTCTCTTTCAATCAATGTTTGGGCTCCTGCTGCCAACTCCAGTGTCTCTTTCAAGCAATGTCTGGGCTCCTGCTGCCACCAACTGCAGGGTGTCATTTGGCCAATTTTTGGGCTCCTGCTGCCAACTCCATTGTCTCTTTCAAGCAATGTTTGGGCTCCTGCTCCTGCTGCCAAATCCAGTGTCTCTTTCAATCAATGTTTGGGCTCCTGCTGCTGCTTGCAACTCCAATTTTTGGGCTCCTGCTGCCAACTCCAGTGTGTCTTTCAAGCTATGTTTGGGCTGCTGCTTGCAACTCCAGGGTGTCATTCAGCCAATTTTTGGGCTCCTGCTGCCAACTCCAGTGTCTCTTTCAAGCAATGTTTGGGCTCCTGCTGCTGCTGCTTGCAACTCCAGGGTGTCATTCAGCCAATGTTTGGCCTCCTGCTGCTGCTGCTGCTGCCAACTCCAGTGTCTCTTTGAGCCAATGTTTTGGCTCCTGCTGCCAACTCCAGTGTCTCTTTCAAGCAATGTTTTGGCTCCTGCTGCTGCTGCTGCCAACTCCAGGGTGTCATTCGGCCAATTTTTGGGCTCCTGCTGCCAAATGCAGTGTCTCTTTCAAGCAATGTTTGGGCTCCTGCTGCTGCTGCTGCCAACTCCAGTGTGTCTTTCAAGCAATGTTCGGGCTCCTGCTGCTGCTGCTTGCAACTCCAGGGTGTCATTCAGCCAATTTTTGGCCTCCTGCTGCTGCTGCTGCCAACTCCAGTGTCTCTTTAAGCCAATGTTTGGGCTCCTGCTGCTCCTGCTGCCAACTCCAGTGTCTCTTTCAAGCAATGTTTGGGCTCCTGCTGCTTGCAACTCCAGGTTGTGTCTTTCAAGCAATTTTTGGGCTCCTGCTGCTGCCAACTCCAGTGTCTCTTTCAGCCAATGTTTGGGCTCCTGCTGCTGCCAACTCCAGTGTGTCTTTAGGCCAATTTTTGGGCTCCTGCTGCCAACTCCAGTGTCTCTTTCCGCCAATGTTTGGGCTCCTGCTGCTGCTGGCAACTATCTCTTTCGGCCAATTTTTGGGCTCATGCTGTCAACTCCAGTGTGTGTCTTCAGGCCAATTTTTGGGCTTCTGCTGCCAACTCCAGGATGTCTTTCAGCCAATATTTGGGCTCCTGCTGCTGCCAGCTCCAGGGTGTGTTTTTCAGGCAATATAGGGGCTCCTCATTGTGATGCCACCTCAACTCTCTGCAATTGTGCCGCTCTGCGATTCTAATAGCGATGCCTCTGATCTGCATGTCATAATTATTTACAGTATTATTTTACTAACCCAGCACACATCCTATGCGTGTAACAGCAAGGCAGAATGGTTTACAACCCTATTGAGGCTCTAGGAAGCTCAGAAATAGCAGTTTTTAATAGCGATTCATCGCGAATAAATTGGGGTCAAAACAAATTTTGTCGGAAAATTTGGCAAATCAGCCGAATCGAATTTTTCAAAAGTTCGCTCATCTCTACTTATTATACATGGGCCCTGCTCTAGAATTAGCTTTTATTTCAGCCCAACTCCAGGATATTCTTGATAGGTTTTGGTGTAAATTTGGGAGGTTATTCTTGTAACAGAGCTGCCTGCCTCATGTGGGAGAGTATGTGTTTTCATAGGAGAACATTCTGCACCATAGGGGAACCTTCTGCCTCATGCAGGTGACCTTCTGCCTCATGTAGGTGAAATCTCGGCTTTACACGCTCTGTGTCACATAGGGAAGGTCTCTGCCTCACATAAGGTATCTCTTTGCCTCATGTAGGGAAACTGTCTGCCTCACATAGGGGAACTGTCAGCCTCCCATGTTGAAACTCCACCTTGCATAGGGCAACTTTCTGCCTCACATTAGGGAGCTGTCTGCCTTACAAAGGGAAACTCTCTGCCTTGCATAGGTGAATTCTCTGCTCACCTAAGGGTATGCTCCTCCACCTCATGTAGGGGAAATCTCCACCTTACATAGGTGAACTCTCTGCCTCATGTAGTGGAACCCTCTCCCCTCATATAGGGAATGCTTTCTCACAAAGGGGGGTCTTTCTGCCTCACATAAGGGAATTCTGCCTCACATAGAACACATAGAACTCTCTACCTCAGGTAGGGGAACTCTCTGCCTCATGTAGAGGAACTCTCTGTCTTACATAGGGGAAGGGAACAGTCTTCCTCATGTAGAGTAACTCTCTGCCACAGGTAGGGTGGCTGTGTCTCATATAATGGAATTCTTCCTCACATTGGGGAACTCTACTCCTTACGTAGGGGAACTATATGACTCAGAAGAACTCTCTAATTTAGGGGAACCCTCACAGAGAACTCTGCCACATGTAGATAATATGTAGGCAAACCCTCTGCTTTACGTATGAGGTATATAATTATCACGTACATCACCATAGAAGTACAGAGGCAGCATTACTGAATGTAGTGAGTATTGAGCTGAGAGGTTTTACTCATTCATTGTGGGGTAGCATCTCTCCCACCTGCTGTGCAATGTAACAAACAGAGATGAGTCATAATTTTACATTGTAAAATTCAACCTAGTAACCCATTGTAACATCCAGGCTCCCTGCTGTGTAACAATTGTTACAATAGCAACACATGCTGTGATACATTGTATAACAATCATGAGTCTGCTACTAAAATATAGCTGACTCACAACTTTCTGTGATATGTTTTTTGTCATTTTGTGTTTACAATGAAGAATGCTACTTCCCTACCTACCTACAAAAATTGAACATTTCTTGTACAACTGACCAAGCAAGTGTGATCAAAAGGTGTAATTTAAATTAAATGTAAAACATTTACTGTACCATAACAATGTATATACAGTGAAGTGGTGAAGGTATGTACAGTAGTTGTCCAGTATGATTTTACGAGTTCTGGGGAGATAAATCATTCAGGAATAATACTACATGCTTCCCGGGTTGGGAGCATGTATGACCTGTGGGGAAACAAACTCTCGGTCTTTCTGTTTTGAAACAGATCATGGAGAATAGACTATTGTTTGAATGGGAAGGATATCAGAATCTTTTTAGCTGCCACAAGACCCAGGTCAGTGAATTCTGTCTGAATGGTTTGCTCAGCTGTGTGTACAATCTTCTAGAGAGTATCCCATCTGTTGCATCTCCTTAACCATGTGATGAGGTTACCCTTTGAAATTCCCTCTATGATAGAAGTTCTTTACTACTGGTAAAGATAGCCTGAAGGTTTTTAAATGCCTAAGTTGGAAGAGTAACTGTTGGGTCATTTTTCACTATCTGTCAATGTGGCAGTTCCATGTTAGGTCTTAAGTGATACTCTGGTACTTAACGCTGCCCACTTTCTTGACAGTGACACCATCTTCTGTATCTTGAGAGGTTGGTAGCATATTTTCTTTTTACTAAAGTTCACTATCAACTGCTTGGTTTTTCTGACATTTAGGCGAAATTTTATGCTCCAGACATTGGTTATCTAAGGTCTTAGTCTATTGTAGAAGGGATGTTCAATTTTTTTCGGTGATAAGGCCAACCACAACTGTGTCATCATCAAATTTGACTGTTGACCTTGTGTTTGAAATGGCCACACAGTTGAGTATATAAATTGAAGTACTTTCTGCCTCACAAAGAGGAACTCTCTACCTCATGTAAGGGGGACTCTCTAACTTAAGGTAGGAGATCTCTCTTTCCTTCACATAGTAAACTCTTCTCGTAGGAGCACTCTCTGTCTCATGTGGTAGTTAGTAAAGTTTGGCAAGGTCTCCACCCTCCACTACTAGTCAGAGCTTGGGGTTTAAGCTAGAGAGATTGTCCAGGAGCAGATGTTTTTAGATTGGCCATAAAATGGTAAATAACAACCCCCTATAGGGTCTTGAATACAGTCTAGAGTGTTCGCCCTTAGCCTCATTCCCTGTCTGTGGCCCTAATTCTTCTGACATTTTAAAATGCACTTTGAATTCATTCATTGTTGATTAACTACCCTACAAAATATATGCAATTTATAAGTTTGTGTTAAAACCAGTGATAAGTCTATGAAAATTTTTAACTAGAAGTTGCACAGACATGAAACAAAAAACAATGGCCTGCAAAAAATGTGTGTGGTTTCTGTGTCATCTCTGTGGCATACATGGCCTATATGGTAATTGAACCTCCTCTTTGTTCACCATAGACAGGAAGTGAGGCTATATCTTCCCAGTAGGGTTGCAGACAGCTCCCTCACCCTCTGCTATTAGAGGGCCAGGTGCTGTGCATGTAGAGCTACTGAAAGGGGGGGTCAAACAGCACTGCAGATTCTCTATAGTTGTAATACCTCTTTCTAGACGTTTGCTAAAACAGAAATTCACAGCTAAGATGTTGACTAATGGTATTGTTGCATTTTTGGAATATTGATGTCAGCAGCATGTCTTGAAATATAATATAAAACATTAATCTTAGTATGTCAGCTACAATGTGTGTCAGCACAATATATAAGGTACAGCAGATGAAACTGTGCTAGGCATCTTGACATCCCTGCCTACATTGCACTTACATTACCACCCCTCCTAATTTCTTTTCATTCCCAGTTTAGGCTTATACTTCCCTGTGTTCCCATTCCAGCTGCATGGCTGATAGCGCCAAACATATTTATTTTTTGGAATTGGTTTGTTGTTCCCTAAGTATCTACAGAATATTGCATAGATACCGGGAATTCTTTTTGGCAAGAAATGGGTAAAAAATTGGAAAGAGAGGGTGGGGAGGATAGGAATACATATTAGGTATAAAGAATTTTTAAAAATTCTGTACAATACATTCAAAACAAGTTAGACTGATAGCTATAGGCATGTGCCTTATAAGTATAGTAGTCAGATAGAGTAAAGATGAATTTCAAGTGCTGGTGCGCTGAAACTGGCCCAAAAATCACGGTCGACGGGCGGCCCTGTGCATCCCAAATCAGGATTCCCCACTGTGTGAAACTCCACAGGTTTTGTTCAACCAGTTTGCTTGCAAACAAATAGGTGGATGAGCTTCAAACAAATCAGTCACCACAGGACTGGATCTATCTCGGAAATTGGGGTGTGGGGGGAAACAGATTGTGGGGGAAAACAGATGGTAAGTTTAATCAAGTCTATTGTCTGTAGCACAAAACCATGTAAAACTCAGATTTCACATATATTTGCAATTATCAGCGCCCCCCGACTGGTGAGAGGTGTGCAGAAGAGCCTGATGTTCCATAAAGAAGCACTGAACCTGTGCCAAAATACATAATGGCAGATGTCCTACCATGGCTGGTGGCTGGCTGTTTGGCTTTGTAGCCATGTAGACTCCTGCCCCCTATGCCTGATGCACTGGCTGTTAGTCTCAGGAAAGGGAGACTCCACATAATTTTTTCTTTAATGCAAAAATAATTGTATTTTAGCTGCATAACGGAACCCCTACAACAAGCTCTGAATGCATAAATGCTGATAGAAACCACAGCCTGACATGTTTGGATGTAGCCTGAATATGTAAATTAATTTGTATATAATATTTGGACTGAGGGTTATAAAGCATCTTCATCTGGAGGGGCTAGTAACTCCCCTAGAACATTGTGCCATGAGTGCAATACACTAAATGAATCTTTAGTTGCCTGTGAGACGATAATCTGTTTAAATCCAAGTTCACCATTCTGGGTTGGGAACTATATTGAAGGCAGTACAATAATTTAAACGTATATTTAAAGCCATCCCTTCATATAGAATATAAAGCGTGTAATCTTCCTACTAAGGATAACTATAGTTTATTGAATCAAACCTGCAGATTACTGCTAAAGCAAGTTTGTTAGAGATAATATGTTTTCTGAAGAGGGAATGTTGAGACTTTGTTGGCATCATCTTACAGTTTAGTAGGAAATTTTTATGGATTCCTGACATTTTTAGGGCAATTCAATGATGCACTGGTTAAAAAATCTATACTTACCATTTTATCTTTTTTTACTGCAAACATGATGTCCAGTGCTTTAAAGATTTCCCGCCTTGCAGATTGGGTTCTGCAGTGTCCAAGACTGATTGGACAACAAACAGGTGGATTGGCCTGTACGTTCTCCTCACCTCCATCACAGTGTATGGGGCAATGTGATTTGGGGTTTTACATTGCTTAGTCACAATGAATTGCAAAAAAAACTTTTGCTTTATATATTTGCAAAATATAGATGTAAAGGGATTGTCCAGGCCAAAAACTAATGGAGGGGGTGTGCCAAGGGGCAGAATTCTGTTTTAATGGAGGCCATCATGTCTGGTATTCAGTATGTTTTTTGGTATTCAGTAAAAAAATAAATCGACCCACCCTCCCATCGTTCATGTAGAAGACTTGGGCTGTGCGGGACTTGGATGTGGTGAGTCAGTGTGCCAGACTAGGATAAAAGGTGAGTATAGCGTTTTTTACGTTTTTGACTGGACAACGACTTAAAAGAGGAACATAGGAGGCCCTAGTCTAAAAGACTCCGGGGCCATCCTGGTTCTATTCCTTGTGCGTGAAACCCACCAGAAGCCCCGTTTCACTCACCTTGTCCCAGATCCCGCGCCCCGTCTCAGCGCAGCAGCCGCATCCCAGCTCACCCCTAGCCATGTGCATTCAGAAGGGCTGGACGCGGGCACGCGGGGGCTAGGAGGTGAGCAGGGGATGCATCTGGTGGAACACTCAGCCCCCTTTGGCGCCGCTTGGTTGCTTAGCTGTGCATGTGGCATGTGAAAGCGAGCGCGCTTATTGGTGGAACGGACCACTCAGCCAATCAACGTGCTCGTTCTCGCCTGAGTCTGCACCATGGGAGCGGCAGGAAGGTGACTGACCTAGGGCCATACACACAGCAGGGCATCCCACCCCAAAAAGTTAAAATTGGGTATGTTGTTTCTCTGTAAGACAAATGGTATTCTGTGTGAATTTCTGTCCATTTACAATGGTGCATGGCAAGGCTGCCCTCTGCCCCTCATGTTATGGAACATCTCGCCTTTGCCTCATACAGGTTCTAGGATAAGCAAACTGGGTTGCGCGAACCGTCCTGCGAGCCAATATGGGTTCCGCAAGTGCTCCATGCCTGCTGGGAGCCTATAGATGCAACTGAGAGTTGTGTTGTTGCTGCATGATGATTTTCATTCTCTCCAGAGGAGCATCTGATTTGGAATTGCAGTAAAAACTCACATTTCTGGAGATCCCATGGCACATGTGCAGGCTGGCAGCCAGTCTGCGGGTCATGCTCTATTCATTTTTGCTAAGCCTATCTGAATGAAGAGTGTTCACCTTGCTACTCCAATTGTAGAAAGCCATATTCTATTCTAGACAACCCCTGCCCACCTGTATTATCCAAAAGCTCAGTTGGCATGTGTTATGCCTGTACTTGGACAGCTTGTTCACCTAAATGCATGGTGTCATAATTTTTGTTAAATCCTTTGCACCTGATTAGTTTTTACATAGGTATTTTATTCTTCATAGGGGGATTTTAGAGCAAAGGGCATATGTGTAAAATAAAAGCATGATTACCTTCCAGGCAGCTGATGCCTTTTGACCTGCTCTCTCAAAAGGGCATGGCTGACTACTTCTTGCTGCAGCCCTAGCTGCTTCTGTAGTCAGGCTATCCCTAAGCGCTTACAGTAAGAGTGGCCTGAGTCCCATCCGTGCCTGTATCATGGAATGTAAGCCAGCTAAGAGCTGAACTGGGGGCTGAATTTCATCCTTTGCCTATATCACAGAATGTTAACTGTCTCACATATTTGAATCTAGGCAGGAGGTGGGATTCAGCCCAAAGCCTTCCTCTTAAAGGCCTGACTTAAAATAATTTGTGGGAGTATTTACATAAAACTGCACCTTTCTTAAAGAGCGGATCAGAAGCGTTAAGCAGGTGAGATAAGTAGGCCTAAAATGTACACTTAGGCTGCTGATGTTCTTTGGTAAAAGATGGAGAGCTCCCTATGCCAGGCAGAGCTCCCTATGTCAGGCAGAGAGCTTCTCTCGTGTGATGATGAGCATTTCTAATGGGGCTAAGTTCTCCACAAACACAAATGGCAACTATATGTCAGCTAAGTGGCTTGTGTGAATTTTCTTGCAGATATGGTATATTTGAAGGCTAGCGATTAATATTACCAGCAGTCAGTAGTGCCATACTTTTATTCTGCATAAGCCACACCAATGTCTGTAGAGGCCATTTTTATAGGCATAAGTGCAATCATTTTATGTAAAGTAATTTTCCTACTAAGTTTATTACTAAGTTTATCCCCCCTGCACCCATTCATGTGTCTCCTCCTCGCTTTCCCCGTATGGGTGTGAACGGCTTGTCAGACTTCTATGGGAGAAGCACTTGGTTAAGGTAAAAGCTGCTGAAGAGCTCAGCATGTGCCAGTAAACAGCATAGAAAAGCTGAAAATTGTAGTGACATGTGCAATGGCCGCAAGCAGACAACAGGTTTTGAGACATATGTAGTGCAGCCCTGTGCTGAACTCTGACACTCTACACATCACACTATCCAGGTCTGTTCCAAAGAAACACAGGGTCATTGCTTTATCAATTCAAACATGGCTCAGATGCGAATACTTCCTAGGGGCTTGACACTTCTTTTTTTTCTATTGTTTAAATGTTATTCAGTGAAAGTAGCATTTAGGCTCATAAAGACATGGGCTGCATTTCCGCTATAACACCACTGCCTGTGTATAGTGTTGCATTGATCTTTGCAATCTGTCCCACATTTAGGGGTAAGCATTTGTAAAGGACATTTACATAACATTTTAATTTAAAGAGGAAGTTTGCAGGCCCTGGAGTCTAAAAGATGGAGAGCTCCCCATGTCAGACAGAGCTCCTCACACCAAGGGCCATTCCAGTTCCACTCCTTGGGGAATCCCAAATTGGGATGCCCCGTAGTGTATGCCCCCCTCCAGAAGCTCTGAAACACTCACCTTCTTCTGGAGCCCTTGTCACGTCTCTGCACCTGGCCTTTCTGAATGTGCGGCGTGGGCATGCCACGGCTAGAAGGTGAGCGGGAAATGCAGCTGGCGGCGCACTTGGCTCTCTTTAGTGCCATTCAGCAGCTTAGCCATCTGGGCAGCTTAGCTGCAAGTGGAGCTGAAGGGAGCCGAGTGAAAGCGAACGTGCTGATTAGCTGAGTAGGTTGCTCAGCCAATCAGCGCACTTGTTCTCGCTCAAGTTTGCGCTGTGTAAGCAACAGGAAAGTGGGTGTATGGGGTGACATGGGGGGGGGGATACACACAGGGGGGCATCCCAATTTAAGATGCCACTACATAGAGGAACAACACAAGTCAAAGTTGGGTGTGTTGTTCCTCTTTAACAAGGTGCAAGCAGCTGTTCCTAAAAACTTAGAAATGTTTACACGTATTGGAAATAACAGTTGTACTCACATCCTCCATTTCTCTTATTGAAAATGTTGATGTTAGAGAGTTCAGCACCTTTGGGTCAGTTTCCGGCTAGGGAAGATGTGATTAGTAGAGCAGTTACTGAGGTTCCCTAGTTCAGCTGTGCCAACAGAGGTGGGTAAGTTGGGGTCTGGAACTGGAGGCCCGCTCAACAAGTCAGTTGATGATGAAACGCGTCTGAGACGGAGCTAGGCAACACGCTGTGTTTTTACTTTCGTTTTCACCTTGGTATATTGCTGGTTCCCATGGCTGGGGAAAACAGACAGCATTGAAACACAAAGAGGGTGATTCTGAACTGTCTGAACTGGAGGCTTAACTCGCTGACTCAGCTTTATATTGGTTGTATACAAAGCTTGGTTTTATATTGATTCTGGTAAGCGCAATAAAGAGTGTGAGGAGTGCTGTGAGCGTTTCTCCTGGTAAACAATATCACACGATCCTTGTTTTTATTTTTACCCTCTTATATCTATGTATCCAAATGGTACAATTTATTGAAAGATACTAATGAGGAGTAGGAAAATGAGCTAATTTGAAGAAGCTAAGAGCACATATGTTCAAGCAGACCGACAGTGAGTTGTTTAAAGGATTAAGCCTGTTTTCACTGGCATGTGCGGACTGGTGGTGGGATTTGGCTCACGAGGGGAATGAAGTTTAATGTGTGGGGAGTTATTGAAGAATTTTTATCATATGGACTGATGATAAAAGTGTTTAAGCTGTTTTTTTTTTTTTTACTCTTTTGTGTATGATCCTGCATAAAAAAATTTGTTTGCGCAGAGCCAGTCGCAGAATTGCTGGGGCTATATTTTAGATTTGGTGTTTGGAACTACTGCCGACAATAGTTAATTTGATCTTGTGTCTACTGGATACAGTACAGTACTAGACCATGGTAGGCAGGACCATATGTTATAAAAGACAGGAATCAGCTAGAACCAGGTTGTTGCTGAAGTGGAACCAGTACAGTACGGAGCAGAAAGAGCAGCACTCAGCAGTAGCTCAAGAACCTGTGGTGAAAGGCAATAAGTACCACGTACCCTCAGTAGTGGGCCAGACTGTGCTGGGAATTGGGCCTGGTTTGTTAAGGTAAGCAGTGGTGATATTGTGTCGTAGGAATAAATCTGTAGGAATGATACTGCTGGATCAGTGGCTGTTATCTGACACTGGCAAATAAAGTAAATGAACTTTCTTATCAAGGGATGACGGGGTATCTGCTCCCATGCCACTCCATGCACACACGCAGTGCGGGTATGAGAAACCAGCATTGCGGGAGTTTCCAGTATACAAAGGCGCCTCAATAGAAGCATTCTATACAGAGGCCGATCCTACCCACTGGCCCGGCTTTTCATACTGTCGCTGTGGGTGAGCACAAAGCAGCATGGGAGCGGGTGGCAAATAAGCAGGGATTCTTGTACTCCCTGGCACATCCTGATCCTGAGGTTCCCTTCAAAGAGTCTTGGCTGTATGCCTGGATGGACTGGGGCCAGAAATCAGCCCGGGAATTTACAGCCCCTGCGTAGCCCTCCAGGAGCTTCATAACCAATTAATGTTCATTTATCAGCTGATGCTATAGCATTGCAGGATCATAGACATAGGTGTATATGCAATAGGTGATGGTTTTGGAGCTGCATGCTAGAGACTACACCCCGCTCAAGTGGCCCTAAAACAGTGCAACCAACCGTGAACTCTCCCAGTGCTCCCCTGTCTGCCCCTGGCTGTATGGCATGTGGGAGAGTCTATCCTAGCTTCTGCACCTGGCCTATATTGGGTATGATTTTGGAAGCAGAATTTAGATTCAGATTATTTTGACATCCATCTTGACAGTCATGGTCTTATGGTCACAAGTCAGAAACGCTTTTATCTTAGTTTACATAAAATCCTCCCCCAAATCTCAAAGACTGGATTCTAAACATTAGCATTGAAACCACCTAGGGGTTTCTGTCCGAAACACATGTACAACAGACAGTAGTCGACAGCCATCTGCTGTAATCTATAGTGTAACATATTTATTGGTTGGCTACCCCACCAGCACAGCCTAACTTCTCACATGCGGCTATTCTTCTGCTCTGTATCCATCATTGGCTCTAGGTTCTCCAGTGGCAATGCCAAATTAAGGGCAATAAGGGTGCACACGCCACCACCCTCTGCTTTCTCAAGTCAAGTCAAGTGAGTAGCAAGGTAGAGCTGGATCATCTGCCATGTATAACCTGCAATGTGCCTTTATTATCTAAATACAGTTTGTCATATTGCAACTGTATAATTTGTTCAAATCCCATGAGATGCTTTGAACAGTTGGGGGAGAACGCCAAACCTTTCCCTTGGGAGTTATTTTTGTATAACATTTAGGATTCTGTTTCCATGTCTTGTTAACACTTTACTAGTCTACATCAAATCTAATGAATGGGGAGGAATTGCTCGAGTGGGAGAATCTCTGTTCACAGCTTTTATGCCTCTTGAGATATTTTCCTTGATCTGCTCTTCATGTCTGAAAGCTGTATCCCTCCCAAGTTGTCACATCATCCATTTGCATTAAAATATACAAACTAATGCTGATTTATCTAAGGCTTACTGCTCTAATTAATGAGTTTCCTAATTACAGGATAGAGCAGCCTTGTAATGATCAGCTTGTCACATTCCAGTATACACTGTAAATAAAGAGCCGACTCTTTGCGTTCTGTTTCCTCTACTTCCAGCTATAGCCTCATTGCATGTTGCCCTGGCTGTCTCTGGCCTTGATAAATTGCAAGTGACATTCAAATATTGCTACAAATAGACAGCATGAATAGTAGAAGATACACAGTCAAAATGGTGAAATAAACGTTCACAAAGGAATGCAAATCTTAATCTTGGATCAGTGGACAAATTATCTACATGTACCAATCAATACAGATATGAAACCTATATTCAATGCTGGCCTATGTTTTGTTTTCAATATTTTTATTTATTTATAAATAACTTAATTTTTTTCTTACATCATAAAGACCATGTACATATATAAACATATAAACTTTAAAAAGTTTATCATATTTCTTCAGCCTAGCTTAACATTGACATATATTTTGATCTTGTAAACCAGATCATCATAACTTCCCATTCGTTAATAGAGTAGTCTATTGGGTTGATTCAAAGAAACATGTAACAGCTTGGATTTGTGTGCCGATCATCCTATTTTTCACGTCCGCTCGTGCGTTCGTATGAACTTGCGAGTGATTCAATAAGCAAATACGTTTCTATCCTAAAATATACGTCCGTTCGTATGATATCTCCCGAACTTGCCTCAGTCAGTTGTCAATCGTAAAAATCACGTTCATGTGCTCACCTGTTGCGGCGGCAGCCTGTTTTTTGGCCTGCTTCCATCGTCAACCTCTTCCAATTACTTGCGTTTGCCTCTGGTTTTCATTGGTTCATTGGCGTTCGTATGTTTATAAGATCTTGCGCATGCGCACCCTCAACCAGAAACTTACCTAAACCTCTTAGCGCCTGCATCCAACTTCATTTCTCGGTCCCTAAAACTTACCTAAACCCCTTTGCGCCTGCATCCAACTTCATTTCTCGGTCCCTAAAACTTACCTAAACCCCTTTGCGCCTGCATCCAACTTCATTTCTCGGTCCCTAAAACTTACCTAAACCTCTTAGCGCCTGCATCCTTCTTCATTTCTCGGTCCCTAAAACTTACCTAAACCCCTTAGCGCCTGCATCCAACTTCATTTCTCGGTCCCTCAAACTTACCTAAACCCCTTTGCGCCTGCATCCAACTTCATTTCTCGGTCCCTAAAACTTACCTAAACCCCTTGGCGCTTGCATCCTTCTTCATGTTGACGACCCTAAAACTTACCTAAACCTCTTAGCGCCTGCATCCAACTTCATTTCTCGGTCCCTAAAACTTACCTAAACCTCTTAGCGCCTGCATCCTTCTTCATTTCTCGGTCCCTCAAACTTACCTAAACCCCTTAGCGCCTGCATCCAACTTCATTTCTCGGTCCCTCAAACTTACCTAAACCCCTTTGCGCCTGCATCCAACTTCATTTCTCGGTCCCTAAAACTTACCTAAACCCCTTTGCGCCTGCATCCAACTTCATTTCTCGGTCCCTAAAACTTACCTAAACCCCTTTGCGCCTGCATCCAACTTCATTTCTCGGTCCCTAAAACTTACCTAAACCCCTTTGCGCCTGCATCCAACTTCATTTCTCGGTCCCTAAAACTTACCTAAACCTCTTAGCGCCTGCATCCTTCTTCATTTCTCGGTCCCTAAAACTTACCTAAACCCCTTAGCGCCTGCATCCAACTTCATTTCTCGGTCCCTCAAACTTACCTAAACCCCTTGGCGCCTGCATCCAACTTCATTTCTCGGTCCCTAAAACTTACCTAAACCTCTTAGCGCCTGCATCCAACTTCATTTCTCGGTCCCTAAAACTTACCTAAACCCCTTGGCGCCTGCATCCAACTTCATTTCTCGGTCCCTCAAACTTACCTAAACCCCTTGGCGCCTGCATCCAACTTCATGTTGACGACCCTAAAACTTACCCAAACCACATAATGTACATATGTCTATATGTTTCTAACCGTGTTTTTTCTTGTTTGTGTAATTGTTTGTGTTTGCGCATATTAGAAAAGACACATTTATTAAGTATTAAAAGATAATTTATTTAAAATTTTTTGGGTGATTTGGGATATTTGTTTTGGAAAATTTTTTGATTTTATTGGGGTGTTTGGTTTCAAACCCCTTTTTTTTTTTTTTTTTAAATACAACCATATTAAAATTTTTGGTGGATTGCCTTAAAAACAGATTAAAATTTTTTTTTTTTAAAGAAAAAGGCAAAACTTTAAAAAATTTGAAACACTAACAAAGTTTGTAAAACTTTTAACCAAAGTAGCCAGGACCAAGGGCATATGTCATTCTTCCAAGGGATACAGTTAATGCATTTCCCACAGGTAAGTCTTTAAACTCCTTAAACCGGACCTTCAACATTATTTAATGAAAACCACTAACTATTCCCAAATAATTCTGCACCAGATCAAAGTAAATTTGGGTTTTTTTTTTATTACAGCGCCGCCATCTGGACTCTGAAGCATAACACTTAATGAGGAGTGGAGAGTTGGATAAAGTACAGGGGAGTAGGTTACAGTGGTGCGTTGGGAATCCAGAGCATAGCTGGGTTGAGGGAAAGGTCATCACTCACACAATGCATGGCAGCACCTTCCTTTTTTCAATCTGTATCCCATGCTGCCTGTAAATATTGCGCATTCCATATTCCGCAATATTGGTTTTGTTCAGTCTAATAACATGCATTAGATGGCTAAAGGGTGTTTTTCCATGTTTCTAATCTGTAGGTACAGTGTGTTGGCTAATTCTTAGGTTCTTAATACAAGTTACGGTCCTCTTTAAGCTAACGAAGTGCCCACATGAAAGTGTGAACTACACATTGGCTACGCCTTTAGTTATGTGTGTGTTATTAGCTAACCAAACATTAATATGAATAATGGCATGGAGACTTACGGAGTTGGTGGCCGACAGATGGCTGGTTGGGGCCAACAGGCTGCCCTTGGTCCTGGCTATGCTGTGAAGAAGTCCCTGGAGAAACATGTGACATTTGGTTAGTACTTGTATAGAGTCACTATTCCCAACATATCTGGCTCCCAGTCTGGCTGACATCACTCACCTTCGCCAGGATCTCCTTCCAGCATCTCTGCTGCCTCCTCCTCCACTATTTCACCCGCACCAGAAGCTTCTACAAATACATAATAAAGGATAACTTAGTTTTTGGCCTGCCATGTATATCTTTGTGCCTATACATGAAGAGTGACATACCAGAGCCTTCCCCATGCCTGGCCAGGTATGACTCCACGCCCACGCGGTTGTGCCCCTCCTCTGTGGTAAGGTCCAGGGGCTGGTCTGAGGAGGCCACAGAGGAGGGGTAGGTCCGTCGCCCGGGAGATCCACCACCTTCACTCACAGATGCAGACTCATGCAGCACTGGTCGGCCTGTACGCCTCCGGGTGCGGCGAATTCTGAAATCCATTTCCAACACTACCAAAGAAAAGTCATTATAAATAAAGGCATAACTTATACATTTTGAACATATACCATGCAATTGCTTGGTACTTACTTGGGAAATGGATTCCAAAAAACCTCCGCACCCGGGGCATGTGCAGACGCTTCAGGTCCGACCAATGCTGCATTATCTGGGTGTGAGTGAAGGTGGTGCTGGTGACACGGTGTATCTCCGCGATGATCTCCCGGGCGATGTCCCTTTTCTCGCACACATTGGGCGCGAAGTCATACCGGCGCTGAAGCATGATCTGAAAAACATAATGGACACAGAGATTTTACTTTTACACACACACCCATATGTGTTGCATCACAAGTTGAGAATTTCATGTCATTAACACACACATTTAGAGGGGCAGCCATTTTTGGGGAGTGCCTTAAAGAGGACGTTGACTGTGAATGAGAGTCTGGTCTTATGTTATATGTATCACACACCATGTACATACAGATAATAGCCAACATCAAGAATCAGGCCACCTGCATCTAGGGCATGTTAGGATGGTTTAAACATCCAAGATGTAGGCTAATGCTTAGGCTTTTGGACCACGTGTGTGGCTTCCCGTTTTGTTTTGATGGCTTAGGAAAACAGTGTTCCTCAAACATCCGCATCAAGGTCCGAGACAGGCCAGGTTTGCCAGCTAGCCCCGCTACTCCACAGGTTAATTAACTGTTGCTAAGCCGGAGCAATTGGCCGAATTAGGACATCAGCATAGACAGGTGAAAACGTGGCCAGGCTCGGCCCTTGAGGATGAAGTGTGAGGAGCCACTTCTTAAACATTAAGAGACCCCAAACTAGTTCCAAACGCATCATTTACATTTAGGCCATCATTGACTATTAGATTAAAATGCACAGGCAGCCACTTACCAGCATGAGGATCTCTTCCTGTTGACGGGTGAAGATAGTGGGCGCCATCTTTATGCTTCTTCAAGGCAGCAGATAAGTGAAACCCCAGCGGTTTCCTGGTTCCGCTCGAACGTACGTTCGTACGAGCGCGTAGTCGTGCGCATAGGCGTCACACGCTGGGCTCATTATTTAAGGGTCCCTGCACCCAAAGCTCATTCTCTTTGAGCATTTGTGGAAGATGGCACCTAAAAAGCCTATGACCAAGCGACCCCAGCAAAGCCAGACCGCGGAGGGCCCAAAAACAAGGTCCCAGCAAGGTAGGAGAAAGCTGAGAGGCAAGACTACTACCTCGGCCCCACCAAGGGACACTGGACCCTCAGGAACCCAAAAAAGGGGCCCCAAGCCACGTGCCCCTGCAGCCAAAAAGCAGCCAACTGCAGCACCCACCACCTCTGCCCCCAGAAGAGGCCGCACAAGGGAGCCCACACCGGCCATGGGTTCAAGTAGGGCAGTTCGGCAACCCAGGCCCCGCAGCAGGGCCCGAACCCCATCCAGGGCCAGAAGCCCATCCAGGGCCCGCCGAACCCCATCCAGGGCCAGAAGCCCAGCCAGAGGCCGCCGAACCCCATCCAGGGCCAGAAGCCCAGCCAGAGGCCGCCGAACCCCATCCAGGGCCAGAAGCCCAGCCAGAGCCCGCCGAACCCCATCCAGGGCCAGAAGCCCAGCCAGGGCCCGCCGAACCCCATCCAGGGCCAGAAGCCCAGCCAGAGGCCGCCGAACCCCATCCAGGGCCAGAAGCCCAGCCAGGGCCCGCCGAACCCCATCCAGGGCCAGAAGCCCATCCAGGGCCCGCCGAACACAATCCAGGGCCAGAAGCCCAGCCAGAGGCCGCCGAACCCCATCCAGGGCCAGAAGCCCATCCAGGGCCCGCCGAACCCCATCCAGGGCCAGAAGCCCAGCCAGAGGCCGCCGAACCCCATCCAGGGCCAGAAGCCCAGCCAGAGGCCGCCGAACCCCATCCAGGGCCAGAAGCCCCTACAGGGCCCGCCGAACCCCATCCAGGGCCAGAAGCCCCTACAGGGCCCGAAGAACCCCATCCAGGGCCAGAAGCCCAGCCAGAGGCCGCCGAACCCCATCCAGGGCCAGAAGCCCAGCCAGGGCCCGCCGAACCCCATCCAGGGCCAGAAGCCCCTACAGGGCCCGAAGAACCCCATCCAGGGCCAGAAGCCCCTACAGGGCCCGAAGAACCCCATCCAGGGCCAGAAGCCCCCGACCTGGCACCAGCCGGGAACAGAGCCCCCGACCTGGCACCAGCCGGGAACCTAGCCCCCCAAGAGGGCCCAGAATTTCAACCATGACCACATCTACACCTGGAAGTTCGGTGGCCAGCCACGCAAGAACACCCAGTCCCTTGGCCAGTCCAGTCCAGTCATTGGGAAGCCACCAATCCGGCCATTCCCCTACCCAGCCCCAGGCCATAATGTCACCACATGTGTCTGCACACATGGAGGAGCAGCCAAGCCAACCATCTGGCCGCACATTGCGCCGCGGCCAGTTGAGTGGGAGATTCTCCCATGACCAAAATATGGCATTGGCTAGTGGCCTTACATTATACTATGACGAGCTCTATGGGAGCAAATCAAAACACACCACAAAGCAGCGCAAGATGGAATTGTTTGAAACCATCCTACGACAAGTAAATGCAGCGGGGGAAGAGAGGAAAGATGTGTCCCAAATTCAGAAGAAAATCTCTGATCTGAAGTATGCTGTACGGCAAAAAGAAATTAAAAGGCATAATTACAGGTAAATAAATGTTTTCTCCAAATATAATGTTTAGGATGTACTGTATGCACCTTTTCTGAGTACCAAACGATTTTCTCTTTTCAGCCTGAAAACTGGAGGTGGCTTTCCTTCTAAATTGGAGTTTACCCCTGCTGAGGAGATTGTGCTGGGACTTCTCCATCCGGTCGCGGTCGGTGGACATGCTGGTCTAAGGGACACAGACTCACCGACCCGTACCCACGGTGAGTACTCTTAAATCTGCATGTTTGCCTGTTTGCTAAATAATCTAAAGTTCACTAGTAACAAGATAACGGGATGCCCCTATGGTTTGCCTTGCTTGGCCTCGCACTACTGTGCCTGTTTGTGTCCTCTTTTGGTCCCTGTGAATCACACATTTAGGACCACATCCATTATGGCAAAGATCAAATTTCCAATTGTATTGTTAAAGTCATGAAGTTTCTCCTGAAAAGTGATATATTTTGAATCAATCACAAAACACACATCATTATGGATGGGTTGCCTATTTGTTGTGTGAGTTGTGTTTGAGTTAACAATTTAATTAGCCACCCCCAAACATATCTGACCTAGAGCAGCGAGACTCAACTGGCGGGCCGGGGTACCAATGCGGACCTTGGCACCAGATTCCAGGACCCCTGCTCAGACAGCCCTGCACTCAGTTACTTCTGTGTTGACATGCTCAGAGCTGCCCCCTTGATCGGCGATGTAGTGGTTGTTCTCCTGCCCAATGTCATGGCTCCCTGAAACATAGCATTGCAATATGAAGTACTGCACAGGAAGTGGCATTGCAAGGTACACAGTAACTTGGTAAATCTTTCTCTTGGCACAATCGTGTCCCGCTGCCCCTGCTCTGCCCCATCTGCCACAGTCCCCCCATGCCCCCCCCCCCACATAAGCCCCATACATTTGTAACAGATTTGCTCCATCCATCCCATCACCATCAATACGTTAACTCCCCCCTTTAGCCATCCAATCCCTGTCCCCTGAGCTCTGCCCCATCCAGCCCAGCAAGGGCAAGCAGCCTTTATTAGTTTGCACTTTGAAATCTCAAGCCCCTCCACCAGTGTGTTTATTTCTAACTAGACACCCCCTGCGTCAGCCCCATGGGCAGACATTCACCTCTCACCACATACCTTTAAATGGACCTTTACAACAATTGTTGGAGTACCCCGGACCTAGCGAATGGTAGGCTAAATCCAAAAATGTGCGTTGCAAGTTGTATGCTGACTGGGTACACTTCCTGACTTAGAACTGAGGTCAGTTAGCAGTTTTCGCGAGCCATTGCACCTATCTAAACTTGCGTGTCTTTTAACAAATGTCCCCATTGCTCTAGAGTTGCTTAATATTACAAATAGAGGTTTATTTGATTACCTATCCCAAAAATGGTTATGTGTGTGTTTACGTGGTTTGTTTTTCTCTTCTTCAGCCCAGCATGATCCCTCAGCAAGGGTAAACTCACCCCCCAGTTTGGTTATGCCTACCAGGTCCGTACAGCATAGGAGCCCAGATCCGAGATTTCCGGTAAGTTAATTTAGTACCATAAATACTACCAAGTGCTTAAGAATGTGTTAAACTGTGGGAATCCCAAATTTGGACGCCAACTTACACTTTTTTTTTTATATGTCCCTACAGACCCGCACACTCATGGAAGAGATCCAGGAAATGGAGGAAGATGATGATGTCTCCATGCAGGGCACGTCGGATGACCTCCCCCTGGGTCCCAATTTGGAACTGCTCCATAATGTTTCTCTGGCCAATCCTCAACAGCAGAGTGAATCTCCATCCATTGTGCATGCACATGGGGAGACTGACACTACAGTCCCCAGTGTTCACTCTGCTGCTGAGGATTTGCAAAGCAGGCCTGTTGCTGTTGAGGGGACGACACCACGCGGCAGGGCACGCCCAAGAGCCAGGGTAATTGTGCAGCGGACTCCATTACGCCGCCCCACAATTTCCCAGGGGAGGCAGAGTGCCCTGCTTCAATTATGGACCCAAGAAAGGGACTCTTATGAGGCACAGCTCGTTACAGAGCGTGAGGAAAGGCATGCCGACATGGTCACCATCAATACCAGTCTACAGGGCATCCTCGCGGAGTTGCGTACCCTCAACAGCAACGTGGTCACTGCAAGTAATGGCATCCAGTCAGCCATGGCTGAGATGACCAATATGTAGAGAAACATTGTGGAGCAGTTTCAAATTCACAATGCTGCCATGGCCCAGGCTAGGTCCCATTCACATGGACCTCCACCTGGACCTCCACCTGGGTATTATGGGCAGCCACCCTATTAAGCCATGGGTGTGTGGGACATCTTTTCTCTTAACCCCCACTGTATTTACTTGTCCTTTGAGGTTTCAAACAATCCATTTTGTGTTGCTCATGCAGGTTGTGTTTTGTATTTGCTCCCATATAGCTCCTTAGAGTAATGCTTAAGGCCACTAGCCAATGCCATAGGTCTATGTGGAGTGTATCTGGCCACTTATGGCTTTAAATATGTATTTGGTTGGTGCTCCTCCTGTTTGCAGACATGTTTGTGTGACATTATGGCCATGCCCAAATATCCCTGGGCACAGGCAATATTAATGACTGGACTAGGCTGGCCTTTGGACTGGGTGTCCTTGTTTGGTTGTGCCACTCACTTCCAGGTGTAGATGTGCTCGATGTTTTTTTTGTTATGTCATCCATTTGTAACCACAGATGTATGTGGAATGTTTTCTGTTAAGCACTATAATTTTTACTTTTCTAAGTAAAAAAAAATTCTCACTTACAATACTTGTGGCGTTTTTAGTGGGAACACATTTTAAACAGCTTGGGCTAAACCAGATAATTTTGGTTTGAAGAGGTGTAACAATGCAAATCTAAAGCTAAGGAAACTACATGAAATACATTAGGCAACAATTAAGGTAAAAATGTTTTACTTTGAGGTAATGCCACATTACGGCAAAACAACATATTTAACAAAAAGGATAACACAGACACACAGAATGTTGAGACACGAAATAAAATTAACTAAAATGCTGCAAGATCAAGTTGGCTCTAACTGATTGGCCAGACTCACTGGGTGGCCCCACAAAATTCTCTACATCATCCTCTACGGCTGAAGAGGGCAGGCTATCCACATAACGTGGGACACGTTCCAGGATGGCAAAATTGTGCAAAACAGCACATGCCATGATTATGTCGATCACTTTCTTGGGATCATATTGCAGGGCGCCCCCAGTATGGTCCAGGCAACGAAAACGTGTCTTCAACAGCCCAAAGGCCCTCTCCACAACAGCCCGGGTCTTGCGGTGCGCACGGTTGTACGCTTCCTGAGAGGCATCCTGGGGCCGCAGCACAGGCGTCATGAGCCAGGGTAGAAGTGGGTACCCGGAATCACCTTAAACAGACAATTAAATGTAATCAAAATTAAAAAGGCAACACAACAAACACAAATAATTTTACATATATCATAATGATGTAAGGTAAAGGTAAAAAAAAAACACCCAGGGCACATTAGCAAAATAAATATTGCCACTAATGTAGTACATAATTAAAAATGGCACTTCAATATACAAATTAATTAACAAACATCTGCACGGCCAAGGGTATTTGGAATTTAAAAATATTTTTAGTTTTCAGACATTTTACAATTAGGATGCTGCTGAGGGGCTATCCACATTTAGATGAAAACTACAATGTATGCAGTTTAAGTCCACTTTGACATTTAAAGACCAATAGTACAAAAGGAGCCAAAGCTCACAGATCCTTGGGTATAAACTCCCAACCAATATATTTAGGGACATGGAACTTACAGACATCCTAACTAAAGGGAAAACATTCTGAAGGACAAAGCGAGGCAAGCATTTTTTTGGGAAGTTCATAATATATGACCCAAGAAAAAGGCAGTTTCTGGCTTATGTAAAGAATTCAAATACTAACATATCAACAAATACAAGATTAATCCCACATTTAATAGCACACAAATAGGACACACTTACCAAGCAGCCATGCCCCCGAAAATTCACCTCCCTCAAATCTCCGAAACAACCCAGATCGCCTGAGGATATATGAGTCGTGGGACGATCCTGGGTAGCCGGCAAGGACACTCATAAAACGCATGTCCGGACCAACCACGGCCTGGACATTAAGGGAGTGTCCCATTTTTCGATTCCTTAAGGCAAAAACATACAAAAAGGGTAATTGATATTTGACCCAAAATAAAAAAAAAAAAAAAAAACATGTCTGCACTCTATTGGGAAATACTAATGAAAAGCCTAGATAAAGCAGCTACACAAATGAGGGATAAACAAATATGCTGCCGCAAAGGAAAACAGGTTACATTACACGTTGGCCAACATAATAACCAATCTCAATACCTATATATATACTCGTCGGCAGCCCTAGGTACGAGTGCCACATGTGTGCAGTCAATAGCACCAATAACGTTGGGCATGTCGGCCACATTATAAAACCCAAGCTTAATGGCGTTTCTGGCTGCCATATCATCCGGAAAATAAATATATTTTGGAGTTATGGCAGCCATGCCTTCCAAAAATTTAGATAGTGCGCGGCTCAGCGTAGGCTGTGACATCCCCACGGAGAGGGCACCCAGCCTCTGGAACGAGCCGTTCGCCAAAAATTGCAGGCAGCCAAGCATCTTGGTCATACCTGAAATTGCATGCCCCTTCCTTGTGGTGCGGGCTAACCATGGCCGCAGCTCACTATATAATTTATGGAGGGAAGCGCGATTAAGCCTGGTCAGCTCGAACAGCTCAACATCATTCATGCTATCGATGTTCATGCGACGACGCAGGGGCAATCTGCTCTCAGACATCTCGATCAACTCAATGCCAAAAAGCATAAGCCCTTGATGTGCCACAAACTCGCTCCGCTCCATCCTACTCCCGAGGCCAAATAGCTGCCGGCAAACATTTCGTAAAGCAGCTCTTTAATGGGCTTCAAAACAATTAGCAATCACCTCTCTGAATTGGTCGCAAGCCCATGTGAAGGACGTAAAAAATAGGATCGGACGCAAATAATACGATTTGGACGGGAAAAACACACGAACTAACGCAAATTATACGATTCTCGTACGAAATGCGTATGTTCATATACGTCTATGTGCGAACGATCGTGCGAATACGAAATGGCCAAAAAAACAAGAAAAAATGACAAACACCCACCCAAACTTACGATTCTCGATACGAAATCAATTAACTTTGGCTCTTTGAATCGAGGGGTATGTTCTTGGGGTGGGCCCTTCCGGGGTGAGGCCAGGCAACTCAAGAAAAGGTAATTAGGTTTCAAAAGAAAAAAACAAAAGATCAAACAAGGAAATGAAAAAAAGAAAAAAGAAGGACAAAAAAAGAAAAGAAAAATGGAAAACAACAAAAAAAGAAGCAACATTCCAGTTGCTCCACCAAACAAATCATTACCCCTCCCCATGATGGAATTGGAGGGTTCTTCAGAAACAGTCCCTCCCATCTCCCAAGACTGGATCTGAAGGTGTCTGTCCACCTGGTGCTCTTTATATTTAATGTATTATATATTCTACCTCTGAAAGATAAAAAAAGTAATGAATTTGATGCTGGCCAGCTTGAAGCAGACCTTCAGTCTGTTTACCCACTGCATTTGCCATCCCCATGAGCAGCACGGACCATCCATGTAAAACTCTGTGAAAGTGAAAATATGGGAAAGATACTTATGCAGAGTAGTAGCTATGTTTTCTGGCACCTGGGGCAAAGATCTGATGGCACCCCCACCTGTTCACAGGCCCAGTTTGGCTCCCCCCTGACCTGCTGCACCCGGGGTAAGTGCCCCCCTTGTTCCTCTCTAGCAACGCCCCTGACTTATGATCTATGTTCCTATAAGACATATAGCCAGCACCCGGTACTTAACATGTGATAATTCATTTCATCAAATATGTACATATATACAATATATACATACATATATACAATAAGGGGGTAATTTACGAAACATTTCACTGCCTATTCAGCGCTCATTCACAAGTGTAAGTGAGTTCGACACTTTTAATGAGCCAAATGTGGCGATATTCGTCCTGCAATTTCCGTGTTTGCTGGATTTATGCAGCATTTAGCGCAGCGCATGCTGGCGAACAGGTTTTTCGTTCACCAGCTTTTAGCAGCGAACCCCATAGAGCTCAATGTTACTTGTGGCGAGATTGTTTTTGTCTTTTTAGCATCTTTAACTTATTTTTCGAGTGTGAGTTAATTAGCATTTGAAAAACAGCTAAAACAGATACTGTTTTCACATTACTTTATATTTCACATTTCTCCCCAGACATCCCCCATATATTGTGAGAGCCCCTCCCAAGGCAACATATACTGTAAAAGTGTGTTTTTAGCATGATTTCCTGTTTTTTCTAAATCCACCGCAGCAGTTCGCCTAACCATTTTTCAAAGTAAATGCCATAGAATTTCAGCAGCGAATTGCAGCGAAGAAACAGCAAAATGTCTGGCGAAAGTTACTTGTATTCACTGCTTCAATTTGAGCTCCATTCGCCACGGTTTTTCCCTCTCTGCACACACACGGCAAATGCAGGGAAGACGAAAATCGCGCAAAGCCGTGAACATGCTTAATCACCCTCTAAATATACACAACAATACAGAACATACAACAATAAACAGAGGGTATGCACAAAATGCCAGCTGCAGTCTATCCTAAAGATGACAACAATCATTATACCCAAGAAGAACGTCAGTGACAAATTGCAAGTGCATAAATACATAGATAAATAGAATAAATCTCTAAATGTGCAAGCAAAAAAGTTCTTTCCCTAATAAATATATAAAAACCACATTGTATCAAATAAAATGAAAAACAAAACCCATGCTCCAGCGTTGTGTTAGACTGCTTTCCCAGCCATGGTGGTCACCAGTGATGTTGGGAATGCTCCAGTGCGTCTGCCAATGAGCCTCAAGTCTTCAAGGGTAGATATGATCTTACCTCCCAACTGTTCTTCATTTGGAGGGGCTGTCACTCTTTTGAGTCCATGTCCCTCTGTGTCCCTTGTTCTGGTTTGTCCCTCTTTGGGGTTTAACATGCAGATCTGCATTAATAAGTCATTCATTTGCCTATTCAAAGTTTCTTGCATATAATAGTAAAGTGGAACAACCATCCATCCCCCTCGCCTCCCAACTCATCCTATACATCCCTCCCTCGTGCCTGCCCAACTCATCTCATCCATTCCTCCTATCCATCCCTTTCTCCCTCCTGCTTCTCCATACTAATCCAATCGCCAATGGGCAGGACATTTAGCATGGGATGTGGCCTGGGTGTGGTGAGGGGGTGAGGCTAAATGGTGAATGCCTGGTCTAAGCTGAAATATAACAAACTCTAAGGATGGATGCATGTTGCCGTATAGTGTCTTACTGGGCATTGTAAATGAGGCAGCTTTGAAGGCAGCTGTGTTGTACATTTATATAAGTCCTGCATTTTTCATCTACGGTGTATAAAGATTTGTATCTTTATACATGGATGGGGATGATAAAAAGAATTAGCAGTGATGGTACCATCTGATATGTCCGATAGGAACCTGCTGAGCCTCAGCTGTTCTCTATGACAGATTGGTGTTCCTTTTAGCTCCACGCCCCTCAGGCATGAATTTCTCCTACATGAGTGCACCAAGCCCGCAGTGTAGTGCCACTTCTTTGTTGTATCATAGCCTGGAACAAGCTGCAATGTTATATCACTTACATGAAATAGCCGACAAAAGTCACAAGAGAGCGGGATATGGCAAAATAAAAACAAGCTACTTGCTCTGGATCCTCTCATGCAACAGGATTGTTCATAATCTGCCATAATGAAGTGGCTTGATGTGAAATTGCTTGGCTAGACTTACATGAAAGGCAAATTTACGAACAAAGATTCACACTTCTATCTTTGCTAAATGGTAAAGGAGGGGATATTACACACTGATGTGTACATTTTTTTTATGTGCCTATATGGGAGGCCAGGAGACCTTGGTGGCAGCCCCGCCCTGGGTCTGAGCCCTGTATTCCCAGTAGGACCTGGGTCAGCAAAGCTATAGATTGAGCTGTGCTTGTCCACAGTCCTAAGGTGGACTCCCGGGGAAGCAGTCATTTTCGTAGCCTCTCCTTGGCAAATTTGAAGGGAAGGACTGAGGTTTGCTTCAAAATGCCCCCCCCCCCACCATGGTTCTAGACCAGTGGTTCTCTGAAACTTTCTATGCCAAGTACCTCCTAGAAAAAAGAAGTTCCAACATAGTACCCCCTAGGACAGGATCAATTATAAATTTGGCCAAAAGAAGGACAAAAGCCTCTTAGCAAAAAACCCATCAGACCCCTTCTGTTGGTGCACCCCAAACATCCCTGCTTAACTTTTAGTGATCCAACAGTCATTTTATAAAAACCTGATTGCTGATCCCCCCTCCCACATGCAAACCATCCTGCAAGACCTGCATTCTCTCCAGCTGATGGTGCACCGCTTTATCTTCAGTGGATGAGACACCCAACATCACTTTCTCTTCAGCCGATGAGACACCCCCGCGCCACTTTCTTTTCAGCCGATGAGACATCCAACACCACTTTCTCTTTAGCTGATGAGACACCCCACACCACTTTCTCTTCAGCCAATGAGAGACCCCAAACCACTTTCTCTTCATCCAATGAGACTTCCCACATCACATTCTCTTCAACCGATGGGCACCACATACCACTTTCTCTTTAGCCGATGGGGCACCCCATGCCACTTTCTCTTCAGCCTATGGGGTACCCCATAACACTGTCTCTTCAGCCAATGGGGCACCCACACCACTTTCCGTTCAGCTGATGTGGCCCCCCACACCACTTTCTCTTCAGCCCATGAGGCCCCCAACACTTTTTCTTCAGCTGATGGGGTAGGTCATACCACTTTCTCTTCAGCTAACAGCAGCTGATTCCTTGTTACTGGTGGATACTAATCATGAATGGAATGTCCAATAGTAATCATCTGCCAACAGTCACATGAAGTCAGGTCCCAGCACAGGAACAAGGAAGGGGTAAGTAATGTCTTCCATATAATCCGTTCCCCCCCGGCAGATGTGCTGATACATGATACCGACAGTACCGACAGATACCGATAGTATAGACTTTGTCTTTGTAATCAAGCTGAATCTTGGCTTACAGTTCCTTCTTGATGAGCTAGAAAGTTAGATTTGCATCAGCAGCACATCAGGGTCATATAAGGTTTGGCGATGGCGTGTTTTCTTGAAGAACGCTAGACAAATGTTGTTTTGCAGCCATGATCTCATGAACCCGGGGACTTGCCTCCCTTTGGGGATCCACAAAGCAAAATAGCTCACATACGGTTAACTTTGAGCCAGATCCATAGGGGACATCAGGATGATATAAGATCAGACATGACTGACTATTGGTGACTATCTCTGACTGCAGCCGGCCGAGCGTGCTGATGTACATGTGTCTTCCCGAGCTGGCTTCATGAATATTGCATGATAGTTAATGAAACATATATATACAGCATGCGGGCACGTGTGATTTCCAGCACATTATTAGACAATACTAGAAGATATTTTGCGGTCAGAGCAAAGCACGCCGGGCCATGGTGACAGTGTGTATGAGTGGCGGCATTCCTTACACATGTTGGCGTGGCTGCTTGATGTTTCCAATTAAGAGATAATTCTATAGCCAGTTCGCCCTGTTCTCTGGAAATTCTTTTGAAGATTGCTGATTTTTTGGGCGAGATTGATTTATTCATTGTTTTTGTCTTCCTAGTGGGATTTTTCTATTGTATTCAGGTGCATGGGGTTCATTTAAATATAACTTTTTCATCAAGCTGTCATCATTCATATTTGTTGTGTGGCGGGACATGGTGGTCTTATATTTAGACTAACAAAAAATATGAAAACGCAAAGAACAAACTAAACTTTATGCGCTGCTTTTACACAGGACTGCAGCCCAGAGGCCGCATGTGGCCCACACTGTCATTAGGTGCGGCCCTCTAGCACCCCTAGGGAGTCGAGGAGCTGAGCATACCTTGCCAGCATTGCCAGGTGCGGGCCATTAAAGGGCAGTGCATCACTAATTCCTGAAGCAGGAAGTGAACCAATGAACTTCTCTGTAGAGGTGGGTGACAAACATGCAACCGTTGTGTTGTTTATATTCAGTGTTGTTGGTGTCTGTGTTGTTTATATTCAGTTTGGCTGGAGATGCCTATGTAGGCTCTTCCCAGCATCCTCTGCCCACCTCACTTCTGTTTATCTCTTTCCACCCTACCTTTGCTGTCTTTACCTCTGTTTACCTCTGCCTACCACTTTTCACCTATGACTGCGAAAGGTCCCTAAGTTGTGTAAATTATTGGGAGAACTGTGTATGATTAGTCAGCAGAAGAGAAGTCAGTTCAGTCTCCTCATCGTTCTGCTGCTGTCTGACTGTAAAGGCCCCAGGTTCATTGAGGGGACTGTGTATGATGATTCAGTAGAAGGGAACAGGTTCAATAGGGTTTATCAAGAAATGGATAGTGCTGGTGAGGGTATGAGTCAGTCCCTGACAGCCAGCATGGGGCAAGCAGAAAGCAGGATAATTTAAAGAGGAACAACACCCACAATTTTTCCTCTCTAGTGATGCAACCCAAGTGTGTGAAAGCCCAAGGATCGCTAGTGAAAAATCTTCCAGCACAGCACATGTGTGGCCCACCTGCCATTCGTGCTCCATTTATTCCTTGCTTAGACGTCTGATCGCCTAGTAAAGATAAATGCAGCACATTCCATTGGCCGTACTCGTGCTGTAGCCCAAGATCCAGTAGAGCACAATGGGTAGAACTAGATTGTAGTGTTTAATGCTTATAATTAATATTAAACACATAAATTTGAACAAAACTTGGGACTTGTTTTTTTTGTTATTTAAATTGATTTTAATTACTTCTTTTGCTTAACAATATGTAATTTGGACACCGCCAATTAAACGCAGCCAAAATGCACTGTATGTCCCCTTTGTCCCCAGCATTGTTTTCTTGTAATTGCAATGAAGAAACGCCAACAAGTGTCAGAAATATACAGCGGCAGAGATTTCAAGGAGGAAAAAATTATAAATATGTCGGGGAGCAATCAAAGCTAATTAGTAGTGTTCAGCGCAGCGACTACTAGCGCCAATGTAGTACACAGCACATTGCCGGATTAGAAAGGAATGTTAGCGCTATAGCCACATAAGTTACGCTAAAAGGAGCACATCATGAATAAGGCGCTTACTCTAGAGCAGGGCTACTCAACCACCTTTTGTAAAGGTCCGTTTAAAAGCATCCAGTGAGAGGTAGAGGTCCGGGCGGAGGGCTGTCGCGGGAGGTGGACAGTTAAAAATCAGATCACCCCAACCCAAAAATCCTATTGGCCATTGGGAAAAACAGGATTTTTTTTTTGGCCCCACAGAACCTACAGCAGATTAGACTTCATACTGCAAGGTGCCAGGGAACCATGACACTGGCAGGGAGACTGGGAGGCCGATTCATTAATAGCGCCAGGTAGCGACAGATGAGCGACTGTAGCGTGATTTTTTCAGCGCCAACCAGTATTCGCTGTGCTTGGCCGGCATTAGCTTGATGACAGCGACTCAGTCGGTGTGCGGTAATGTTGAATACGGGCTTAGGGGTCGCTGTTTCACAGGTCCAGCGTTGTATGTGAGCGCCTGACAACGAATGGCCAGAGCGAACGGCTAGCTTCATATTCATTAACAAATCATGCTCCGAATGTGCTGTCGCTGTCCATTCCTTGTTTAAACCCCAGAGCGCTGGCGGCGATCTGTATTAACTAGTTTTTAACCCCTAAACAACCATATTTTTTGAATGTAACATTATACATGTTTTTAGAATCATTTTGTAATATGAATACATTAATCTCAGACCTGTTAGATCAATTCTGCACAAATTTTTTTTTAATTTTTTTTTTACTTAAAAATAAATCCTAACATTGCAGAAGTGGTCTCCGATTTTTTGACATTAAAAAAAAAAAAAAAAAAAATTAATACCAATTAATTATGAATAATTATAGATTGCTCCATTGAAATGCATTGGACATCGCCAGGGAGCGACAGCTCATACCTGGCGCTGTGAGGGAATTTGCAGCGGCGCTGTTCGGTCCAGGCGGCTTCATGATGAATGCCGCGCTAGCCGTCGCTCTCGCCAGCGCTAGCCTCATTTTGCTTGATAAATGCGTCATTGTGACCGCCGCCGGGCGTACTTGAGTCGGTAGTCGCCGTTAGCTGCCGCTACCTGGCGCTCGTCAGACACTACCTGGCGCTATCGCTTGATGAATAAGGGCATAAGCATTACATTGCTGATCAATGGGGCAGTGCTGAGCATGGCAACACAGGAGCAACTGAGTGCAGGGCTGTTAGGGCAGGGGTCCGGAAATCTGGTGCCGAGGTCCGCATTCGGACCCAGGTCCGCCAGTTGAGTATCGCTGCTCTAGAGTGTGACATTCCGACCGGGTCTGCTGATTGGCATAAATAACCCAATGAAGTGTTGCTTTAAGATGTGGTGTGTGTAACAAGACAATACCAGCTTTCTAGCTCCACATTAAGGGGGTTGCCTATCAGCAGGATTCCCCTGTGCTGTAGACACCCTTCCACATTGAGTAAAGCTTCCCAGTACAGACTGTGGCACAGCTGCATCTCTTTGGTGGTGTCGGGTCCCATTGGCATTAGCTCATTGCTTGGATTGCATAAGCCCCCAGGAGTATATCTGGCAGGTTACCAGTTATTACACTGCAGATTCCTCCCAACGTCATGCTCCCCGGGGGCTGTGTGGACAGCCAGAGCCAGTGGAAAATGTTTTCCTGTCTCTTCTTTCCTGTACATGTTATAAATATTCTAATGACATAGCGACACACATGGCAAGCAATCACTGGCAAAAATGATTGGCTGGTCTGGGTGTATCAGCCTTTATATAGTTTTATGAATGAAAGGCTGCATCTGGTTTAAAATATAAATAAATGCAGGGGTGTAGCTAGGGGGGAGCAGGGGGGGGGGGACTGGCCCCAGGTGCAGCAGGTCAGGGGGGCCTGAGAATTGGTGGGGGGCACCATTTTGAATCTTTGCCCCGGGTGAAGCCTAACTACTCCTTTGATAAATGGAAAGCAAGCAACAGAGGGAAAGGGAATGCAGAAAAAGAATAGATGTAGGCAAGAGAGAGAGATCAGAGGAAATGTGGAAAATCAATCGAGAGAAGGAATAAAGGAATGTAATATGAAGAGTAGGTAAAAAGCAAGGAAATGGAGGGAATGTGGAAAAAGGAAAAGAGGATAAAAGATAAAAAAAAAGTTAGGATGACATAGAAAGTGAGAGAGTGGAGGAGATGGAGAGGGAATGCAAGAGAGTTAAAAAGGGCTAGAAAAAGAAAAGGCAAATATTAGGAATGCAGAGAAAGAAAGAAAGAAAGGAAAGAGGGGAGAGCAATAGAAAAGGTAGGAAAGAAATGAAGAGAGAAAAAGAATGAAAGAAAGAGAGAGAGAAAGAAAGAAATAGCGAGAAAGGAGTAAAAAAAGAAAGATAGAAACTAGAAAAATTAGATGGAGGGAAGGTAAAAAGGAAGAAGCTGTGAAAAAACTGAAAAGAGAGGCAGACGGGAGGAATGCCTGCTGTATGAGAACCTGTGGCGCCCCCTTACAGAGAGGTTGTGATGGCAGCCTGTGCAACCGCACACCTCGCACACCCCAAAGGCCGGCCATGAATGCAAATGATTTTATTCACAAGCGTGTAGCACTATTGCTGCCACGACACGTGAAGGCACCACATACTGTACACAGCCCTTCACATTACCCAGACAGGGCAAAGCAGCCCAGGCACACTTGCTCAGGGTTCTGTGTAGTCCCTTTCCTTGTGTTTTAGTGTTTTACTTACTCTCTTCATAGGGGCCCCAGATCTCTGAAGGCAGTTGGCAGACTCATGCCTAGCATAGCAACAGTAATCTCTTTTATCTAACACCTTCCTATTCACCTCTGATATCTCTACTCTGCACGCGCCCAGCAGTGACCTTCTGAGCAGAGAGCAGTTCACTTGCGGTATTTGAGCGGCAAAAGAAGGTGAGTAAATATCATTCCCCGGGGATTTTCAGTAACTATTCTCACTGCGGGGCATCCCAAATTGGCCTGCCCTCTAGAAAATATTGTCAGTGGAATATTTTGTCTTTTGGTTCACTTTTAAAGAAGGAGATAATATTAATGTGAAACAAAACCCATCACCGGCCAGCCTAGAATCTAAAATGGGAACGAGGAAGAAAGAACAAGAAAGAGTTTTGGGCTTTCTGGGAGGTTTCACACAGCGGGGCATCCCGTATGGCCCAGTGGAACAGAACAAAACCTGGGAAAGTCAAATTTCCAGGTTTTGTTCTGCTTTATCCTGGGTTTTGATCCTTGCCCTCAGGGTGCCCCGCTGTATGAAACCCCCCAGGTCACCTCTCCCTGGTCCTACGACGCATGCGCAGCCACTCGTCCAATCAGCACGCTTGTCTAATTGAAGCAGATCCGAGGTTGCTACCCTCTAACAGGGATAGCAGGGATGCGGCCACTGCTCGCCCATGCACCGTTGGACCGGGAAAGAAGTTGAGTTTTCGGGCAACCTGGGGGGTTTCATACAGCGGGGCACCCCCGATCGGGGTGACCCAGGGAGAGGGAGTATGCATACCCTGGCGTCTCATTGGTCCTCTTTAAAGCGATTCAGTACCCATATTCGACAAAATCTACTCCGGTTTGGTTGCCATCCTGCATATTCACCCCTTCCAGCCCAAGAAGTTCTTACATGTTCCTCCTTCCACCGCCAAAATGCAGCCCTGTGAACAACCGTCAGCACTGCTTTTAACCATGTGACCTCCAGCAGCCAACCACGGGGCTGCATTTCACCAGTGGAACAAGGAGCAGGTAAGTGTTTTATGCACAGGAGTCATACCAGGATGTTTCCTCTGCGATGGTCATGGTCTATTATAGATGCCTTCTAATTGATGGTCCCCAGAATACACCTTACAGCCATGTAAATAAACTGGTAGCCTGCTAAATATTTGGAAGCTAAATAATTACTGCAGTTACTATTGCTGGTTAATGCTAGTTGTCTGTCTGTCATACTGCTTCTGCTGATTCGATACTTAGGGGTTTGTTTATTAAAGAGCTTCTCCACCTTATAGTAAAAGCTCCCTGTCTTATAGGAACAGCTTCTTCTCACTATGAAAAATGTGAAAACATATACTCACTTTACCCCTAAAATGCACCAGCAATGCAGCTTTTCCTGAAATGACCTGTCCCTGGTCGGCAATACTGAGTATTCAGCATAGTTGCTTAGGGTACATTTTACTTTAGACCAAAACTCTGTTTTTTGCACAGCCCTTATTTTGGTCCCTATCCCTGGACCATCCCAATTTAGGATGTTTAGGATGTCCCAGTTTGTAAAACCCCCCAGTTTTCCAGGTTTGTTTACCTCTTCCCTGCTTCCACAGCATATGCACAAGCACGGGCCACTAACCTTGCTCTGGAGCATCCCAAATCAGTATGCCCCACTGTGTAACCCCCCCCCCCCCAGAGTTGTTGGTAAACCTCCCTTTCCTGGCGGCTTCCATGTCTCTGTCTCTGCCGGTGGCCACATCCCCAGCTTCCCTGTAGCTGTGGCGTGCTGCTGTACCCAGTCAGTCAGATAGGCTGGGGACGTGATTGCTTCCCAATCTACATGAAAACCGGGGATGTGGCCAGCAGGTCAGCTGGCATTCTTGAGATCAGCCAATCAGTGATCTCAAAAATGCCAGACGAGCTTGGCCATGGCGGTGGAATTTTTGTTGTTTTTTAAACACTGGGCCACTGCTTAGTGGGCAACATTGCACAAGGTACTAGGGCTGGGAAGTCGGGTGGGGGGCATGGGGGAGGGACTCGAAAAGGGTTGTATGCCTAGGAAAGGGCTTTCTGTTTAGTTATGCACTGCAGGGCATCCTAAATTGGAAAGCCCCCTAGGCACAGTTGCCAACAATCCTAAAGTCTTGTCAGTCTTTACGTCATGATAACAAAAGCAATAAGTCATGCAGTGCAATAATAGTATGACAATATGTTTATTCAAGTGAGTAGTCTCCTGTGACAGGAGGGTTCTATTCATCCATGTACCTTGGACTGTAGCTCTTTAGTGGCTGAAGTGTATGAAGCTGAAATATATCAGTGGCTTGTGCTGTGACAGTTGCCAACTAGGCTTTGTGACCAGGGACTAGCACAAAGCAGATGTCAAACCTGGCAAAGGGCAGCAACAGGGCTTGGCACTGGACATGGTCAGACATGGTACTGGTCTGCAACAGACCAAGACCACAAGTAAGCTGGTGAGCAGAGCAAGTCTAGAATATCATGCACACTGACAATATGGTCAAATGGTTTGTGGAGATGGCTTTTAAATTAGCTATGACTAAGGTTAGAGGAAAGGTGCTTTCTCCACCAACATAGGAGGGGATTCTGCTCTGTAAGAGCAGTGAGACTATGGAACTGCAAGAGAAGGTAGTAATAAAGAATACAGTAAAAACGTTCAAAAGTGGCCTGGTTGCCTTCCTGTCATGTAATAACATTTCCAGCTATGGCTACTAGACCACTGGAAGGAGATAAACAGGCTGAACTGGATGGACTAAAGTCTTTATTCAGCCTTACATACTATGTTACTATGTATTTCTGGTCAGGTGGTAGGCTGAGCCCACCGCTGTCTACTGTTGCTAAGTAATAAATACAGCATGGGAGTGGGGCCTGGGTAAGTACTTTGCAGACACATCTCCCTTGAGTGACGTCACCCTTAAGCACCACTCCCATTGAAAGCAGCTGGGTGGCACCCACAGTCTGGGATATTAAGCCTGTACAATTAGTTTGCTGCAAAATCATGTGGAGCACTAGTCAGTTGGGCACATGGATCAGAGCCTACCAGTGATTCCTCTGGAATCAGCACACAGCATTGTGTCACATTACCACAGCACCCTGTGCTTAATCTGGTCTGTTTGGTGCTAGTGGCAACTCTTGTGTTCCTATGAATGTCATGTTTGAAGTCTTCAATCTGCACAATAGGGTCACAGCCAGAAAAAACTAACTTCTTAAACTCAACTGAACTTCAATCCTAACATTTTGGCCAGAGTTGGCCTCTCAGGTCTACCTTTTGAAGATGTTTTAATTCTAACAAAACAAAAATTGGGATTAAAAAGGGTGAAATGCGCTTATCCTAAATTGACCTACTAATATGGCTGACTAAAAAAGCGACTATCATGACCTCTGTATGTGCTGTGGGTGCTAGACAAGCTCGGCAAACATTACTTTTGTTCAGAGCGAGCTTAAAGGTTTTCATCCATTGTGTTGTTTTGTTAAGTTAAAGGAATCTTGAAGTCTGTAAAGAAGAAAATGGAAAACACAAAAAAGGTCAGCGGTGGTGCCGAGCGGGAACCGATAATGTGGAGGAATGTGAAATGCGCACAAAAACTACTTTTGATCTGAAACATAATCTTATAAAAGTTTGATTATCAGCATGTCAGACTGACTCATCTCATGCAATCACCCCGCATGGCGAAGCCGCTAAGCTAGAAAAGAAGATTTTTGATGTCTCTTTTCAAAGGTGCTTTGTGTATATTATTATCCAAATAATATAATAAAATTATACTAATAACATGAACACATACTGAAGCTACAAAATGCTCTTTTAGTTTTTATATACGTTACCATATAGATCAAACAAATCTGCAAGGGCGTAACTGAAGGCTGTGGGGCCCTATTGCAAAAACAAACTTAAAGTGGACCAACACCCAGGATTTTGACTATCCTGGGTTTTGGTCCACTTCGGTCCGATCGGGGTGCCCCGCTGTGTGAAACCCCCCAGAAAGCCCCCAAAACTCACCTCTGCCTGCTCCCACGTGACCGCTGCAGCCAATCCCCGCCGGCGGACAAGCTGGAGGCAGCGACGGACAAGAGAGCCCGCCGCCGCCTCCCGCGCGTCACTCTTACAGGGCGCGCACCCGCGCCGGCCATTCACAAAGGCCGGCACGGGTGCGCGTCCTGCTAGAGGGACGCGCGGGAGGCGGCGGCGGGCGCCACTGGATCGAGGAGCAGGTAGGGATTTAGGGGTTTCTGGGGGGTTTCACACAGCAGACCAACACAACAAACAGTGCTCTATGTATCCCCTCCCTGGACAATTTAGATTACTGCACATAAAAAATAATTTACCTTTTTCTAATGCCTACTGGGATAAATTTTATAAACAAGATGGCCACTCATTGGCTTGCAGGCCACCTGCAAACAGGAAGTCATGCTGGGCATCCTGTTACTGTGCATTTCAGTTATGTCAGTTGGGAGAGGAAACTCCAAAATGGCGGAAACCTTTCTTTTCCAATTGTGCCAGACTGTTGGTCTGGTTTAACGTCCCATCCATGTTCTATAAGAGCCATAGTCATGCTTTTCAGTCTGTGCTAAATATAAAACATGAGGATAAATGGACATGCCTCAAATTCACGTGTGGGTTATAGGCTGTGCCTACTGGAAGGTTGGGTCTTCTTACACTAGGTCTGTATATAGACCTCCCAAGCATCTCCCATAGCCCAGCCAGCCGGTGGTGTTTTGCACATACAAAACGGGCCACAGGCTGGGCTTAAGCTATTTTGATTTGACTTTATCAGGGACTTGTAGAAAAGTATGGGAGAGAAGGATTATATGTTGAAAATGGGGGTAGAGAAGGAGGAATGTGGAAGTGAGAGAGATAATGGAATGTAAAAAGAAAGATGAAAAGAAGGCTAAAAGAAAGGGGTGGGGGAATGTGAAAAAGAGATATGTGGCAGGTGGAAAAGAGAAGGAAAAATGTTGAAGGGAATGTGAAAATGAGAATGAGGAATGACAAAACGGAGAGGTACAGATAAAGAGAAACATGGGATCACATAAAAAGGAGGAAGAGGGAGAGACAGGGGTGTCTGTATGGGGTCTCTTGGGGCCCCCATAAACAAATGCTGAGATGACATCCCAGTGGCTGGTCATGGGGACACTGACCTATTTGCTTTTGTGATACTGAGGTAGAGGTATTCTGTGTTTGATCCCAACTGCTACCAACTGGGCTACCCCTGTTTGGAGTCAGGTGTTGCTTTTGAACAAAAACGAATAGACAAGGTCTGTGATTATCACATTTGTACTTTTTATATTTCTTTTCCACTACATCCAGTTAAAAGATTTGAAGTTCTTGTGCCACTGAGGTCTTCTCCTGAATCTCACTATTCATGTGAGGTTTTAACAGGTTTCCATTTTTTTCCCTTACTTTCTTAGACCTTGATGAGTGGGGTTCTGGTCTGTGTGCGGCCCCTCCCATTCTTTTTTTTCTACCCTTTTAACCTAAAAGAAAGCAGTAGCAATACTGTTTTCCTATTATTTATTTACTAAATTCAGTATTGCTTCTAGAAGTCTTCTAGCTTCTGTCTAGCATTCCCCCCTCCCTTATAGATGGAGAACCTACACTGATAGAGCAGCCAGTCTCAAGGGCAGTAGCGGTACCTACAGTACTTAGGCATTGTGGTTCAGGTCTGGGCAGGGTAAAGGCTTCCAAATGATGTAAATCCGCTCAACATCCTCACCCTGGTAAATGCCAGTGGGTTACTTACTTACTACTTCACTGGTTTGGGAACCCTGTATTTCGTGCTGATGTTTTTAACTAAAAAGGATTTACACATGGGGGGGGGGGGCTCAAACAATAAAAAGGAAACTAAAATGAATTTGCGGTTCAAGAAAAAAAGAAACAAAAACAAAACTTGTGACAGAAGTTGGTGTTTGAAATCTTTTCTGAAAACATGGTTTCTACAAAAATTTGATCATACATAAAAGCCACATTGTGACCCGCTCAGTGCGGCATCAAGATTGTTCTAGCCTCCCTGTGCATAGACCCTCCACAATCCTTTCCTGAACCTCGATCACAGCGAAACGGGACCACGATTGGCTGACTGTAGTCACATGGGCTGGGTTTGACCGTCGTGGGCTAATCAGGGACTGCATTTTCCTGAGGGATCACGGTTCAGGTAAGGATGCGGGGGTCTCTGCGCAGGGGTCTCCAGCAATCTGGATTGCCCCCCCCGAGCCTGTTACAATGCTGTCCCACGTCCATTATTTATAAAATGTGAATGGAGCCCCTTTAAAATCCACCCTCCCCTCATACAGTAACATTATTTCTTGGACAAGCTGGAAAGGAACTGAGGTCTGGGTAAAGATGAGAACATGCTGAAAGTGGACCAAAATCAAATTAGCCACTCCCCCCACTATAGTCCTACTATATCAGATTGCAGCATGGAGTTGGGTTTATATATAATGATACAGGGTCCTTGAGATTTAAACAACAACATGTTTAAATCCCAAGTGCTGGATCATAATGCAATCTGGCTATTGCTAGTCAAACCCCTGACAATCTGGGACTTCAGGGGAATTGGGAAATCATTGCTGGGAAAGGAGAGAAGACAAATGGTCAAACTGACACTGCCTGTGGGGTGAGGTGTGCTGGGTAATATTAGTCAAAAAGATGGGTTTTGGTCTGCTTTAAAAGAAGGTTAAAGTAAATGAAAGGTCCATTTTAAGATATAAATCTGATGTTCCGATCTGCTCAGCCTTTTTTTTTTTCATCACTGCTCTCATTGTAGGATGCAGTCTGATTAGTTGACATAGGATACAGCACATCTTTGCCTTTTGCGCTTTATTATAATTTAAAGAGGAAAAACACACCTGATTTTCACTTTTTGGGGTATTGTTCCTCTCAGTGGGGGCATACTGAATTGGGATGCTCCACTGTGTGTATACCCCTAGGTTACTCACCTTCCTGCCGCTCCCACAAAGCAGACTCAGGCGAGAATGAGTGCACTGATTGGCTAAGCAGCCCATTTAACCAATCAGCGTACTCACTTTGAAACGGCTCCCTTTTGGCTCTGCTGAAGGCTAAGACGCCTGGGCAGCTAAGCAGCGGTGCCGAAGGGAGCCGAGTGCGCCGCCAGGCTCATCCCCCTATCACCTCCTAGCCATTGCATGCCCGTGCCGTCCATTCAGAAAGGCTGGGTGCGGGTGTGCGCATAGCTAGAGGTGAGCCGGTATGTGGCCACAGCGCAATGACGTATCAAGGGCACCGGGACAAGGTGATTAAGGGGGGTTTTACACAGCGAGGCATCCCAATTCAGGATGCCCCAAGGAGAGGAAGTCGGATGACACTGGAGTTCAATGTTCCTCTTTAAACCAGACCAACAGCCTGGCACAGTTGGGAAAGAAAGGTAGCGGCCATTTTGGAGCTTCCTTTTCCAGCATCTCAGCCATGCTGCTGCCTGGATTCAACTGACATAACTGACAATGCACAGTAACAGGAAACCCAGCAGCCCTTCCTGTTTGCAGGTGGCCTGCAAATACGTAAGCCGCCATATTTTTTTTTTTAATTTACCACAGCAGGAGTTCGGAAAAGGTAAATTAATTTTTATGTGCAGCAATCTAAATTGCCCTGGAAAGGGATGCGTATGAGCAACTGTTTGTTGTGTTGGTCTGGTTTATGTCATTTTTGACTGTTGGTCTGCTTTAAGGCTGCCAGTGTCATCTAATGGCCTTGGGGTTTTCCTTAGCGTTGATGTACTTGTTACTTTGATAAATCACGTTTTTACATTAAAAATACTGGAAAGGTTTCACCGTAACAGGGGGAAACTGTGTGCTCCTTGCAGCTCTTTTAGAACATGACATTGTCATAGCAACAAGGTTCCCATTTTTCCTTTTGTTGTTTGTGCGGTCATATACCATGGGAAAAGAACACAGGAAACACAGCCACTGCAGACACCACAGACAATCCTTTTGCCAGAGGTGTGGATGCGAGTTTCATCCCAGCATTTTTATATTTTTACTATTTTTTTTTCTGTCACATATCAAATTAAAAAGATCTAACATGATGTAAAAATCATAATGTGAAGTGCCAAAAACATTGCCTAGGGGGGATTGAAAATGAAATTCAACTCCATGAGATCTGATCATCTTCTGATTGGAAGTAGGGTGGTTGGAGGTCTTCACCCTTACTTCGATTTATTTCAATAGGCCTCATAGATTTGGATTTAGTAAACTTTCCTTAAAACATCTTATGAAATGCAGGAATGTTTCATGCTTTATTTCAAAATAAGGCGTGCCTAAATATAAGGTGTGATTCAGTAAAGAGAATTAAAGCACAATTTGCACCTACAAATGTACTGGCTCCATCATCAAAAAAGAATTGTATCATTAATGTAACTTTCATCGTTCAAGTTTAAAAATGTGAATCATAAATATATTTTATGTTCTATCTAAGGTCCTTATTTATTAAATCAGTGATAAGCAGCAGTTGGGTGTTCTAGTGGTGCTTGATAATGAGTTCTCCAATCTCCCCTGTCTCTTATACTAGATATCTTCATGCTGCTGCCCCAAGGCCCTTTGCTACATTCGCCTTTATTCATCAAGAGTTGAAAAAATTCTCATGGTAGTAAAAAATTCATTTTATGAGAAAAAGGCCTGAGAATTTCACTGTTGGTGAATCACCAGATAGGAAGTCAATGACAGTCAATGGCACTTTTTACTACAGTGTAAAAAGGAGTAAAAAGTTTTCTACTTTTCTCAGGAGTAAAAAAGTGCAATTGACTTTCATTGTCTTCCTAAATAGTAACGTTCTCAGGCTTTTTTTCTCATGAAATGAACTTTTTACTACCATGAGAATTTTTTTTCAACTCTTGATGAATCGAGGCCAATGCCCAAAACTATGCTGGACATTCTCAGTAGTAAGTTCCTTCTCTGAAGACCAAAAGAAGGTCATTATTGAGTGTGTCTGCATTAATCTCAAAAGCGCTAGACAGAACAGTGATGTGGTGAGAAGACAATCTACCATCCTTACTTACCATCTTATGCACTCAGAAAAGCCTCATGATCATGGGGGACATTACAGTAGCTGTCTCTTTGGTGTGTTCTGGAATCCTGTCTCACTCACGTAAACATGTTATTACTTATTGTTGGCCATTTATGAAGGAGTTGGACTTGGATTCGATATTGTTACTTTATAAAAAAAAGTCAAGAGTCAGTCCTTTGACTTACCCACTCCACATCCCAGCCGAAAAAACCTTCACTAGAGTAATGTCGCAATGTTTTTCATTTACGTTTTTGAGTGGACCATAAGACTCCAGGGCCGCCTGATTCTTTTCCCTAAGGGGCATCCAGATTCGGGATGCCTCGCTGTGTGAAACCCCTCGAGTTCACTTGTAAAACTTACCTTCTCCCTGATCCAACAGTGAATGCGCAAACCACGTACACTAATTGCTATATGTATAGCAGGGCATGAGCCTGCACCAGGCATTTGTGAATGGCCAGCATGGGCACGCACCCTGTTAGAGGGTGTTCTCGGCTTTTCTTGACTATACTCAGCCCTTAGACAAGTCTTAGCCAATTTTGACAAGTGCAGCCGAGTGTGTTGAGTTTATGAGAGCCCATGTATGTGCCATAGGACCGGGGAAAGGTGAGTTTACTGGCCCACCTGGGGGTATCACACAGTGGGGCATCTCAAATCAGAGTGCCCCGGGGGCAAGGACCAAAACCTGGTATATTTAAAAACCTGGGTTTTAAATTTTAGGTTTCATAGCCACTGGATCCTTCCTACATCCCAGGAGTAAAATATATAGGCGTGGATATAACAGTTAATAACCAGCAAATGTGCCCTTTTAAGTAACTATAAACTCGTTTTCTTATTTAAATCACTACTTTATCTCTTTATATCATGCTTTATTCTGAAATAAATCATGAAATTGTCCTTATTATTATGAGGTATATGAGGTAAATTAAGTTAAGTTTACTGAATTGAGACCCTAGTGTCACTGATATCTATAGAACCAGTTATCAAACTTATATTGTAAAGTTCAAACGGCCAGCTCCAGCCAAGCAAGGACACCCGCCCCTATGTCCTTCTGTATGGGTCCGGTGCTCCTCCAGGGGTAAACCCTGACCCATGCTGATGGGCACCGGGCTTTTCCGTACCTCCCTGCCCTTTGGAGATATGGGTAATGAATGTGGTGGGGTAACGGAAAGTCACTTGCTGCCAAGACGAAAGGTAACTTGACCCCCCCCCCCCCGCTGTTAGAATTGGTATAGGGGCCCCCCTAGTTCGAGGTAGTGAAAGTAAAAATACATTTTTCAAAGTCTAAAATTGAACTCTACTTCCCTCCACCATCTTCATCCAGCGTGGGGCACTGTCCTCCCACTGTTCCTGACTTCCTGAGTTGCTCTGAGGTCCCTTGTCAGCTCCTCTTCTGCTGGTGAAGTGGTCAGAATGGTCGCCCTGGAGCCGTGGAGCATCCTGATAACCTGTTGTATGAATGTACAGTTTTGCAGCCCCCTGGGTTTGGGACTGCTTAATGGGGGCATCTCAATTTGAGCTTGTTCATGGAGATCACCAGAAAGGTAGGTTTTTCCAGTGACCTGGTGGATTTCTCACGATTCCACAGGCTACCTGCAAGTCTTTTGTTACACTTTAAATTAAAACCAAACACAGCAAGGTTTTCTATAACCTTTTATTTTGTTGTTTGGAAATCGGAGGTATATAATGCAGAATTTCTAGAATCTCTTTATTAAGCAGCTGTAATTTATACTGAAGAGCATAATAGGACAGCAGGTGGACAGACAACAAATATTTACTGTGCTGAACGGATGAGGCCGGATAGTGAGCAGCATGGCCTGGCAGCAGAGCTTCCTCCGGAAGATCCCGTCATTCTGGTGCTGGGATCTCAGCCCTGCGTTCCCATCAGCGCTCCACATTTACACACTGAAACCGCTTACTGGTCAATATCCGTCTTGGCCGGCAGGAGGGCCTGATCAATGTTTACTGCCGTAATTTCTGCCAAATCCGTCATTACAGGGCCTCTTCTTCATGAATTCCAGATCACTCTTATTTAATTATTGCTAAACAGGACACAACAGCTGTTTTACATTACAAATATATCTTTAGGTTGCTGCGACCATGAGGTTATCTTAATAGTCTAGTATGAATAATAATGATGATGATAATATAGATGGATTAGATTAAAACGCAACAACGGGTGATGTTTTTAACTCTTAGCCATTAGGTCAGAAGTGACAAGCTAACCCTTAGAAACACAACGGGCTCTATTAAAACGGTCCAAAATGTAAAAACCCTTTTGGTGCTTTTTTTTTATACCTAGGGAGCATCACAAATCTTCACTGAATTACTCATTAAAAATTAAAGATAATTTTCACCCAAATATAAAACGCTATGCTCGCCATGTGTCCCTTGCAGATGTGTCCCATGTGTTCAATGCTGCAAATCCTAACTGGTAGCTGGATCCACGGCCTGAACTGCACACCCAATCACGTGTCTCTTCCTGTGTCCTACAATGGGGAGATGCCCTCCACCATCACTGATAGCTGGTACGCCATTGGAGGACACAGGAAGAGATGCACAATCGGGCGTGCAGCGTGGGCCATGGATCCAGCTATCAGGTAAGATCTGCAATGACTATCAGTGACAGTCTGCGTGGAATAGCCCCCACAGACCCCTCCGGGTTTACAAAAAAGTAAATGTTAACTTGCCTTTCCGGTCGCATCGCGCTCGGCATCCCTCTGCTCCCCCGTGGTCCTCCATCGGGCAGCGCCATGTTGGAATTCCGGCATACACCGCGCCACTCCTCAGATCTGCATTGCGCAGTGTCATTGCATAGGCTGCAATGACACTCAGCGCAAGATCTGAGGAGTGGCGCGGGACATTTGAAGAGAAGACGGCTACAGGTAAGGCTGACTAAGCCTGTAGCCCCCACTATAGGATGGCTAAGGGGTGGAGGGTGGAAACACACCAGTAATACTGCTGGATTCAAAAGGCAGTGGTGGAGGGGGAGGGATGTTTACAGAGGAACATTAGAAAATGAGTTAAATCTATAAAAATAAAAAAGACATAGACCCCTTTTTCCAGAATGGGGGGGGGGGGGGGCTGGTAGAAGAGGGCGAATTTTCCCTAAAATTCGGAGCGAACTCTCTGGTTCTAATGAACTGATATGCTCATCTCTATATGGGACCCATATATTTGGGAGATAAAGCAATCAGAGTTGATTCTATTTGTAGGCTTACAGCACACCTCTATGTTTCGGGTAGTTACCTATAATTTTCAGGGTGCAATAATTATATCCAAGGTACCTCCCCACCTGGTACCTAAAATCATAGTACAATATTTAAATAGACGGCGGATATATGCACACCAAACTCCAAAATTTGTTTGCAAATAAAAAGGTATTTATATAGAAAGCATACGCATTAACACATTTGTAGGCTATACAGTAAAGGATACCATGTAGATATTTGAGTATATAGCCTTATCTCACATCTCCAGGATCGTGGACCACCTCAAGAAAAGGAATATGTATATTGTAACATTAGCATATACAGATTAGCAAGACTATACTACTGGTAAAAAATGACCCAAGAATCTAGTGAGGGGTTCTCACACGGGTCCTGAAGAGCAGGCTTCTTTGTAAACTGACCAGGAGATAGAGAGTTAAGGAGAACAGTCCACAACAATAAACATGTTAATCATTAATGATCTCTTCCTGGTCAGTTTGTTAATACAGTTTTATGCATCATACCAGAAATAACAGGATAAGTGCTACCTTACAAATATATCAGCAAGCATTATTAATCATGACGTTCATCATACATGAAAATGTGTCATTACCAAGTTATAGAGACAAAGATCGCATAGTCGGTAGCCCACGTTTCGGGACCTCTGGCCCCTTTCTCAAGGCTGCGAGATAAAGCAATCAGCATGTGAATTGGTAGCATGTGGGTGACTGGACTGCTACATATGAATGTGGTAAGGGGGTGCTGTGGTGGAAGCACATACAATTAAAAAATATCTCTGATGGGAGTTTATGGAGACAGTGGGTATTCTGATTGTTGTAGAAAATCTTCATTATGCTATTCCAAATGAAAAAAATCTAGACCCATTCCTTGCAGCCAGCGACCAGTTTCCAAATCACTTTAGTGGCCCATGCTCTTCAATAGGTTGAGCACCCCTGATCTAATCTGTCCTTTAAGTCAGTTCCCCCTGGCTCAGAGCAATGTAGCTCTCTGGGTTAGAGCCCTTTGCCTCCCTGGCTTTGTGGTTTAGAATCTCCTGGCAAACTCCTCTGCTCTTTATTCACTCCTCACCATGTGATTTATCAAGTGCTGCCCAGCTGCACCTCCTAACAAGGACGATGCCCTGAAATGACCCGGAATGGCCTAGGAATAGGTCTACCTTGCACATACTTAACAATATGTACATTATATGTGTGCTCCAGTGTTGTCAAGGACATGGGGAGGTTGCCAGGGTCATTTTGCCTCATGTCGCCCACAGTGTCGCTCAGCGGGCTACGCCTGAGCTATCATTTCAGATGAGTCATATCTCCTTCTTGTATTCTAAGCAGCAAGTGTCCAATCAGCATGTCTTTATGAATGAAAGTGCCACAGAACAATTGTAGATTTATTTTCCTGTCAATGAAGGCAGCGAGGGGAAATGCCTTCTGCCGTTACTTACAATTTACAATATCACATGCTGTAACTGATTTACATCTGCTTCCTAAATAGACCTTCATTAATGACAGAAATGTTTATGTAGAGAGTCAGCGATTGCCTCGGCAGGTTAGCACTTAGTAGGTCAACATCTTGACATTTGAAAACAGGTTGAGAGCTTTTTTATGCTCAACACTTAGTAAATGTCTCCAGAATAAATCCAGGCAATGTGTGACTAAGGGCTAATCGTGCTTGTCTCCTGGCAACTCTCCAGTTAAACTTGCTTGCCACCGTTTGAAATATTTTTGTACATGGTGGAGAATTTTACATTTTAAATGCTTACAGGGTTTGGGAGATGTGCAAAGATTTGAGAAATATGGTCAGATATGTCATGTAGTTTGGGCTAGTTTGACTGCACTGAAAATTGTCCCAAAATATTGACCCTCTGTAGACCCACATGTACTAAAGACTATCAGGGCCACCATTCCCCCCTGGCACCCTGATTAGGATGATACACTTTAAATTGTAAGCTCGCAAGGTTACTGTACTCCAGTACCAATGTGTTTTGTTGCATTCATGATACTGGGTGTATTATATTTATTATATATTTATTATATTATTATGTATTATATTTATTATTATTATTTATACATTTGTTGTCATTTTCTGTGATATAATACTTCTAATGCCCTGTGTATTATAGAGAAGTAAAGAGGAGACAATCTTCACAGTGTTCTCTTCATAAGCTATCTGTGAGCTGTTTAAATTCCCCAGCTGGGGAATTTAAACAGCTCACAGATATGTTTAAACCAAACTGAGCAGGGCAAGCATGGTATAGTTAAATTCAAAATTCTTAGCTGGAAAATGTGTAGAGACTGGAGTAAAAAGGCATTTGAGAACAGGAGGAGCTCTCTTTTATCATCTGACATCAGTTAGGACTTTAAATTTCCGAGAGCCATGCTGTTTGTCTGAGAACTTCAACCCTAAAAGTATTTTGTCATTTTCACCCTGATTGCATTGGCTTCCTTTGGTATTCCTTGTTTTTATTACTTAATAAAATCTTACCTAAAATAGGTGCTATAAGTTAGAATTATGAAAGCCTAGCCTTGTTTCTGAATCTGCCTTGCCTAAACCAAAAGTCAGTATAATGCTCTGTATCATATCCGTCCACAGTGGCAGTAGTGACTTGTTCTGCCCAAGTTTGAGCATGAAATTGTATGCAGCCAGACATAGATGGGAGTTTGAGGGAACTCACCCTTTACATTACTAATCTACTCACCTCTCCACGGTCCATATTAATGTGCGGGTGAAGAAGCTAAATAGAATCCCCAGTTGCACACATCCGCGTTGCAAGGCATCACTTGCATCTTTTAGCTTTGCATACACCATGGCCCCCGGCGGAAACCGGGGTTCACACTGCAGGGCATGCCAGTTTGGGATGCCCCCGGAAACAGGGAATAAGACAGAGTCTCAATGAGTCCAGGAATGGTTTTGGTGCACTTTAATTCATATTTGAATGTAATTTCGCTTTAAAGAGTATTTCCTCTGTAACTCAAAAATGACTGGTGTGCACCAGTGGTCCAGTCTGCTCCTGCTGGCTCTCTTAAATAAAGACCATTGATGATCTGCTTTTGGGGCCTAGAACAGGAACAGGATTTGCACTTTTCCATATCAAAGTTTCAATCCTCTTAAGGGTTACATTAAGGTTAGGGGTTAAATGTACGGTTTAGTTCAAAAGTTAAGGCTAGGTTGAGAGATTATGAAGCCATAGGATCATTGTAATCCCTGTGATTCGAAAGCAGCCTACAGAACTCCACATCTCCATGCTTTCAATCCTTGGTCATAATAATCAACAGGATAAAAATAAAGAGTGGCGGCTAATGTTGGTAGCAGAGCATGACCTGTCCTAATCCTGTCTGTTATGCAGAAGGTTTTAGTATTCCACACAGCTCTCATGCTCGGTGGAGGTTAACATGACTGCTTGGTGAAAACACTCTTAACCTTGAAGACATTGAAGTACAGGAGCACATCTATTCATCACTGTCTCATTGTCCCAGGACGTGAAATGTTTAAACACCTTGTTGACCTACTTTGCAGCACAATCTTTTCCCTTTGGATGATCTGCAGTATTACAAATCTTTGACTTCTTGTCATGAAGTTAATAAATCTGTCAGTAACAAAGGAACTACTCTTTAGTGACACATTTTATTATCAGACATAATGGCTGCATTATACACTTACTATGTTTCATGTAGCATTGATTTTATCATGAAAACGCATAAAGCAATGCAAAGAAAGGCCAAAGAAGCCAGCTGGGAAAAGCTTTAAAGGGCCACTCCAGCCCCTTGCTAAAAATATTAGTTTTTATTAGTACCATACTGAAGGGATAATCGCCCAGTCTGTAAATCTGCTTATACCATACCTTAAAATTATAAAAATGATGAAACCTAAAGCTATTATGGTCTTAAATAGCCTGTAGACCAACAGGCTGATTCATCATTAGCGGCAGGTAGCGACAGATGAGCGTCTGTAGCAGGCATTTTCAGAGCGTCCGCTAGTAGTCGCAGTGCTCGGCCGTGAGTCGCTACTTTATAGCGACTCAGTCTCTGTTCAGTAATGGTGAATACATTGTGAGGAGTCGCTATTTGACCAGTACAGCGCTGTATGGGAGCGCATGTTAGCGACTGCTCATAGCGACCGACTCACACCATATTCAGCAAAAAAACAGCTGCAAAAATCTCTGGCGCTGAAAAATAGTTGTTTGAAGCCCAGAGCGCAGGAGGCGGTGTGTTTAAAGTCTGTTTTCAAGCATCTATCAACTAGTAACAAAGCGAAAACATATGGAATTACATTGTAGCAACATTGTAACATGAACACTTTAATGCCAGACCTGTAATGTCATTTTTGAGGAAATATTTAAAAAATGAAAAAATTATGAAAAAACTGCTTTTTCAATGCCAGAAGAGGTCACAGAATTATTTGTGATTTTTTGGAAAAAAATAAATAAACAAAAACCCTGTTTAAAGAGAAGAAAAGGATCGTCCATTGAAATGTATGGGAGAGCGTCGAGAGGTCATACCTGGCGCTGTGCAAGGCTGAACGTTGGCGCTGTTCGCTGAGGCTGTAAAAATGATGAATCAGACGCTACATGGCGCTATTCCAGTCGCTCAACAGATTCTGCTTGATAAATGTGTAATTGCGTGCTGTGTCCGGCGTTGACCAGTCGCTATCAGTCGCTCCCTCTCATTAACCAGGCGCTACCTGACGCTATCCCTTCTGAAGCATACTTAGAGCAGACCAAACACCCCACCTCCCAGTCCAGGGTATCCCAGGAAAGGCTTGAGTGTCATCCGGCAGGGCATGCAGTTGAAGGGTGCAGGGATGCCACTGTGTACTGGTTTACAGTGCAGTCAGCATTTCCACAGGCACTCTGCCTGGCTCTAATGAATGCTATAAATGATTCCTAGAGTGGATCTCCCTTTAAATGCATTTTATGAAACTTCTGGGTATACTTGTAGACTGTATACGTTATTTGGTAAAGACTTGTGGCCAGAAGAGGATGATTAGGGCTGTAGTACAGGTATATGATGCATGACTTCCTGGCAATAGAACAATTCAAATTAACAGGATATCTGTAGAAACATATTAGCTTTTTATTGGTTGAAATTGGAGAATTGGTGGGGCTAAAATGAATAGAGAAATTCAGCAGTTCTAAAAAAAAAAAATGCTGATTTCTAGTTGCTTTGCTACTCCACAGTGTAAGCTAGTGTAATGCCACAAGCTTTTGTAGTCAGGTGAGGCAGAAGATAATTATAGCTTAAAGTAGCTGCCATGGTGAGATCAGAGGTAGCTAGCATCTGCTTGGCCTTATGTGGTGCTGAATGGGATCAAACAAACTGTATATTCCCCACAGAGGGGTTAAGAGCTTGTGATTCAAGTCGCTGGAGTGGCCCTTTAAAGTGGATCAAAACCCAGTCTATGAGACTATGAGAGTCTATGAGACTTCAGAACAGGCATACTTGCTGCCCTGTGGTGCCTCGCTTTGTGAAACCCCCCAGGTTGCCTGAAAACTCACCTTCGTTCCCGGTCCTGTGGAGCATGCACGAGCAGCAGCCGCATCCCCGCTATCCCCTTATCTGGGTGCGCGCCAGGTATTTGTGAATGGCCACTCCCTGTTATCAACCAACCCGCTCAGATCCACTCGCATTAGACAATCTCCTGGACGAAGGGGTTCAAGCAGATCTGAGAGCGCTGATTGGATGTGCGGCCGCGCATGCGTTGTAGGACCCCCCGATCGGGGAGTCCCAGGGGCAAGAACCAGAACCCAGGATAGTCAAAATTCTGGGTTTTGGGCCACTTAAAAGGTTTTGTAAAGCCTTATAAATTAAGCTATGCTCTCCAGCCACAGACCTGATTCTTCGGAGGCCTGCTGGCTGTTAACTTTGGTGCTAACAGAGTGCTCTGCTTTGTCTTTTCAAGCAAGAGAAGATAAACACCACTTCCACTTTACAAAGGAATATATAAGGTTAAGGTGAAACAAAAGTCACAAGTGGCCGGCCTGGAATCTAAAAGTTTCCAGGGCTGGCCACTGACTTTTCTATGGGGTATAGCATATCATGATGCCCCACTGTGTAAAGCCCCTCAGGGCGCCCATAAAAAACACCTTGCCCCGCTCCAGTGGCACATGCGCGGGCTCTCATCCAATCGTTTACAATGGGGAGCACACGCTGCTGCATCCCCCGTGATGTGCATCATTCAGATAGCTCCCTATAGATTTCAATCAGAGCCCTTTGCTAAAAGGAAGTAAACACAGCAAAGGGCTGTGGTTTAATGAGAGTCCGCGCATGCGCCGTAGGAACAAGGAGAAGTGAGTTTTACTGTACTTTCTGGGGGGTTTCACACAGCGGACACTGAACAAAGCCTAATTTCTGGGTTTTGTTTCACTTTAAAAAAAGCTATACAATTGTGTTAACTGTGTGAAATCCCCTGGGAATGTCAGTATTCTCACCTCGCTGTCCAACTCACAGGGCATTTGCCATCTCTTGTCCAGTTAGCATACTATGGATGAATAGCATAGAACTATGTATGAACCCAGAGCCAGGCTTTTCCGCCATCCCATCAGCCGCTTCCCTTCCGGCTGTGTGTGCCCATGCATCAGCCAGAGGGAAGCTAGGAATAATGCTGTGACCAGTGCATGCACCATGGGATCACCAGATCTGTATATATAACATTTGGACCAGGGGATTTTGCCCAGATCGGGATGTCCCATGGAGAGAGAATCAGACAGCTCTGGAGTCTTTTACACTGCAGGACCAGCCAAAACAGGTTTTGGCCTATTTTAAGTTTGACAATCGGTGATTGAATATTCAGCCTATCTTCTGCACTTTGTATTTAGAAAGATAGTAAAAAAAACAGGAACAGTTGGTCAGATCAAAATAATATGTCATTATGTAGAACACCCACTTGAAAAATGAAAAATCTTACACTTCTTTTTAGAAAATGAAATGAGAAAATGTATGTTGCTTCAGGTCTCTTGCACATAGCAAGCAGATGCAGCCCACATTAAGCTATCCATCAAAACGTGGTATTTAATTCTGTTTGTAGCATAAAAGTGCTGATAGGCATCTATGGTGAAAGAGGCGCTTAATAAATGCCTGCTTCTGTGAACAAGAAGTGCGGATGTGTTCAGTAATCAAGCAAGAATTATTGTAAAAGAATGGCAAACAGGATTTCAAATAGAAGAGAACTGTATAATGACTGGCTTCTGAATGGCAATAGCCATAACATCTGCAGAAGAGTCAGCATGAAAGTTATTCAGCTTTGGTACAGATGCTTTAGGCTTCAACTTAAAGAGGAACATCAGACCTTTTTTTCAGAGTTTCTCTCAGATTATCCCTCCCGCACTGCCTTTTGGATGTTGGCGTTATCCTAAAAGCTGACATCCTGCTTAATTCCTGGCCCATTTCCACTCCACCTTAGCCATCCCTGAGTGATGGAGCATACTTACCTCTTCACTGGCCGCTGTTCAAATCCCGCACGCTGCTCCTCAGATCTTGCGTGTATTTGCTCCCAGTGTCATTGCAGCCAGACATGTGATGTTACAGCGCATGTGAGAGATCTGAGGGGTTGTGGTGCATTGTGAAGCCAAAGGCTCCCAATATGACACTGCCCTATGTAAGTTGGCGAGGGAGTGTAGGGTTGCTGAGCGTGATGTGACTGGAGAAGTTTTTACTATTCAAATGCTCAACCGGACCTACAATGTTCTTCTTTAAAGTGGCACATCCCAGTTTGCTCTCTCCCACCCAACCACCCCACTCGAGTACCTCTGGCTAAGCTTCCGGCTCGGCAATGGCTTGGCTTAAAAAAATCTTCCCTGTTGATCAGGAAGCACTCCCGTCCCCAGCCTGTCTTAATGTCTAGATGCGGGACCACATCACAACTACTGGGAAGGCAGGGATGCAGTAGTTGAGTAAGCCCTTGGGGTAGGCCTGCGGCCTGGGGGTTGTGGGATCATTCCATCTCTCAGCAGCTGGTCGCTGACCCGTGTAACTGCTGGTAGCCAATTGTTATCCCTTGGTGGCAGCCAATTAGTCCCTGGCCCCAAACTTACGTACAAAAACCCTCTTGGTTGTAACTGCCTGCTCCTGTCTCCAAAGGGGGAGGAGGGAGCAGGGGGCTTTCAGCAGACACAGGGTGAACAAGCCCGGAGAATGTTTCAAGTCATAATTCAGTCAAAACACAAAAAAACACTATACTCGCCTTTCATCCTGAGCAGGCTATCAGTGCTAGGACACTTACCTGATCACCCGATCCCAGTCCCTTGCCGGACGCCGTTTCCTACTCCTCTACACCACTGTGCTGTTGGAGACTATGGCGCGCCCTGCGCAATCGTCACAGGAACTATGGCACATCCCTCTCCATTTACTGCAATGAAGTATAGTGAAGTTGCCTCTTGCTGGAATAATTGTTGCCAGTCTGTTAAGATGAGGCATCAGATCTGCCAGGTCTGAATAGCTCTGAGAGGTGAAATTTAGTCGTATTTTAGGTAATTTAATGTTGTTTTCTATTTAGGCCCACTTTATAAAAGGTACTGTGTATCACATGTGGCAGAGTGGTGATAGAAAGAGGTAACTGGTGTACCGACCCCTCTTTTGATACATGTGGATCTTACAGGCTTGTACAGATTGTGGTTTGCCTATTGCTGGCCCTGCATGATTGTGTTGCTTCTTGGCATCCCATTGCTGTACTACTTCATTATGCAGAATGTGGATTAGACTCTGCTTATCAAATCACTGACCAATCCTCCTAATGTAATGAAATGACTTTTTCTGTAATGGAGGCTTCTGGCCAAATGTATGCCAGGCACCCGGTTCCCCAGCCCATACTAGGAGCGGGCGGATTGCTGCTAGCATTTGTACAGTGCCTGTTTGAATTTGCTACTTGTGAATAAACAATGTGGTTTATTCATTTAAATGAGCCAATATCAGTGTGTGCGTGTGTGTGTGTGTGTGTGTGTGTGTGTGTTACTTTCCAGAAGGGTAACAGCTTTATTTATCTGCCCAGAGTGAAGCGATCCATCAGTGCCAGTTAGCAGCCTTCCCTCATCCTGTCTTCTGCTTGTGATACACAATTGGCTGGTTATTGGGTACCACGTGACTTGTCGTCATACTAACATATTATTTTAGGTTTTAAAAAAACATATTATTTTAGGTCTTCTTAACTAGTGGCATGCACATGTGTAGACAGAACTTGTGTAAACTTATGCCCTTATTCATCAAGCGATAGCGCCAGGTAGTGTCTGACGAGCGCCAGGTAGCGGCAGCTAACGGCGACTACCGACTCAAGTACGCCCGCGGCGGTCACAATGACGCATTTATCAAGCAAAATGAGGCTAGCGCCGGCGAGAGCGACGGCTAGCGCGGCATTCATCATGAAGCCGCCTGGACCGAACAGCGCCGCTGCAAATTCCCTCACAGCGCCAGGTATGAGCTGTCGCTCCCTGGCGATGTCCAATGCATTTCAATGGAGCAATCTATAATTATTCCTAATTAATTGGTATTATTTTTTTTTTTTTTTTTTTTAATGTCAAAAAATCGGAGAACACTTCTGCAATGTTAGGATTTATTTTTAAGTTTAAAAAAAAAAAAAAAAAAAAAATATGTGCAGAATTGATCTAACAGGTCTGAGATTAATGTATTCATATTACAAAATGATTCTAAAAACATGTATAATGTTACATTCAAAAAATATGGTTGTTTAGGGGTTAAAAACTAGTTAATACACATCGCCGCCAGCGCTCTGGGGTTTAAACAAGGAATGGACAGCGACAGCACATTCGGAGCGTGATTTGTTGATGAATATGAAGCTAGCCGTTCGCTCTGGCCATTCGTTGTCAGGCGCTCACATACAACGCTGAACCTGTGAAACAGCGACCCCTAAGCCCGTATTCAACATTACCGCACACCGACTGAGTCGCTGTCATCAAGCTAACGCCGGCCAAGCGCAGCGAATACTGGCTGGCGCTGAAAAAATCACGCTACAGTCGCTCATCTGGCGCTACCTGGCGCTATTAATGAATCGGCCTCTTAGATTCACTCCTTTCTTGTCATATTGTCATTAATTGTTAGGATTACTTTAATATTTCTTTGATCCTTGAAACAATTGAGCCATATTACTTGTTATATTACCAGAGACAGAAAATCCGTTGTTAATATTTGAAAAGAAAGATAGAAAATATGGGGTTCCCAGTGTTTTCTGCCAGATCACAGATTAGGTCTTCAGAATGGGGTCACAAATATCACATGGTCCAAACCCCACCCTGCTCTCAGAGCCGCTGTGGTATGCACGTACAAGGAACGGACAACCGCAGCGGCTCCGAGCACGCTGGCGGCCGCATCGCGCGCTTCCCTCCAGCAGGGAGCGCGCCTGCACCGGCCATTCACAAACGGCCGGCGCGGGCGCGCGCCCTGCTAGAGAGAAGGGGAGTAAGGTAAGGTGAATGGGGGGTTTCACACAGCGGGGCATCTCGATTTAGGATGCCCCGCGGGGAGGGATCTGATCGGCCCGGGAATCTTATAGATTCCCGGGCCGATCAGCCTGGGTGTTGGTCCACTTTAAGGTAGTCCTGTAGCCTAAACCAGGGATTTCCAACCAGTGGAAACCATTCTATCAGGTGGTACGCAACAAAGCTACAGACTGATCTGTACTCCAACTTGATCTGTTGCCATCTATACTTTACCCAAACCTGATTAGCTGCATAACTGCTTAAAAAAGGGATGGCATGTGCATTTTATGCATTTCATGCTCTTCAAATGGTTGTTTAATACATTTTAGGTGACTAACAATCCATATGTAATTAGAAAAAGGAAAGTGGTACTTGATGAAAAACAGTTGAGAACCCTTGGTCTATTCTAGACCTCCCCTCTTCCATCCCCCTAGTAAAGACCAATGAACTAGATAGAAGAAACTCACACAGACCTTGCTTTTCACCCACTTTTTTGTCCCAAGTTTTTGGGGCTTTTCTGCTGCTGGGAATAATGAGTGACAGCATAAACATACGTTGCTACAGCTCTGATTGGGTGATCACAGCTATCCCCATGCATAGCATACACAGAAGCCATGACAATGTGTGGGAGTGGCTAGCTCATCGGGCTTGAGGAAAGATTAAAGGAAGGAGGGGGGACTCTGTTTTCAACCACTGGTATAGTGTAGCCTAGATTTTCCCCTAATGGTTCAACCACAATGGAAATGTTAGTGTGCTAGTAACAAGCTAGTGTTTGCAGTAACAAACTTTGCCTACAATACAACTTTATTGTGGGGGTTTATTTAATACTCATTTATCTGCTAGGTAGGAAATCTTGGGAACAGGCAAAAAATAAAAAAGAAAAACAGTCAAAGAGGAACAACACCTAGGATTTTTACTCTTCTGGGCGTTGTTCTTTTCTGGCAAGGTATTCCAATGTGGGATGCCCTACTATATGTGTCCCTGACTGATTGCCACATTTTCCAGACAGACATATGCGCAGCCAATCAGCGCTTTATGTAAGAGGGTCAATCAAGCTGAATGGAGTGAACGCCCCTGCTCTTCTGCGTACTCGCACCAGCCATTTACAAATGCCTGGCGCAAGCATACGCCTCAGCTAGGGGTACAGCGGTGATGCATCTAGGCTTAGTAAGTTTAATTAGTGATGCTGGGGTATTACAGTATATGCGTATATGCTAGATAGTGAGGAATTACTTAATTACACCCCAACCAAAAAGATTCCCACCAACTTCCACCAACCCCTAGTAGGAATAAAATCCAGGGGGTTTGAGCTTACCATTCCCCCTTTTTCAGGGGTGATCTGCTTTATTCCAATGCTCTCCTAAACCAGCCTGTGGGGAACAGTAGCATTAAAGAGATACTGCAGCCATAGGTAATTTTTATACCAATGAGTTGTGCTACGTTTGGCACTGTACTAAACTGTTTTCCGTTTTTAAATTGAAGAAGAAATGGCCAAGATATCGGGGTTTCCAGGTGCACCCAATGACATTCTCTTTTCCACCCTTCCCCCCCCAATCAACTCAGCAGAGTGGGTCCCTCCCTCCTCCAACCCCGCTCTTCCCCTGCCTCCTCATTTTCCAGATTCATCAAGTTGCTGTCAGCGCAGGGATTATTAATCAGTGTCCAAGGGCCATATCCAAGGGCCATGAAAGGGCCATGAAAAATCAAAAGCTGAACCTGTAAACCTTGATATATCTGCCATTTCTTCTTCAATTTAAAAACAGAAAGCAATTCAGGACAGTTCCAAATGTAGCCCAACACAACGATGTGTACCTTTACCTGCTGTAGCATTTTAAGTGAGAATTACTTGATGGTAAAAGCATCTCCATACATAAGAATAAATGCCAGAGCAATAAGGTGTTCTTCCAGCACAGGCTGACTGGGGACAGGCCATTAGAGTTCTCCCCCCAAAACACAATGGTTTGTTCCAAACCTGTCATCTCGGATTCTTCATCCTTCCGTTAAATTGTTCCCACACACTTGGATTGCTGTAAATCAGTGTTAGTGCTGATTCTACTGCCTGGTAAGCATCGCATATCGGGATCCCCCCCCCCCCCCCACACACACAGCCTCCTGCAAACCCCAAAACCAGAAACTCACCTCTCATGCACTTCTCTTCTGGATTCCACACCCATGTGACCTCCTGCAGCCAGTTGAGTTCCCCCTGCATATCTATGTTTGGCTGTTCAGTACTAGTGCTGAAGCTGAGAAGCCTAATTCAACTGCACTCTAGCCTCCTCTATGGGCCTCCTTTACTGCACTCTATTTTGCCCCCCTCAGAGTAAATTGACCCCCTTACTAATATACCATACAGCCAAAGACCAGATCAAAGTAAAGTAGAGATTTTATGGGAATATAATAGAGATGCTATATGTTGTCTGTTGTTACTGTGCAAGGGTGTGTTTGTCACTCAGGATCAGTGCTTACCCCCTGCAGAATTAATGTTCCTATTAGATGCCTTGCACATAGAGACATTTATGTCGGTTACAAAGATCCGGACAAAAATTCTTACCCTATTATCTTCTCAACTGGAGGCATGCAAAGAAATGCAGAGGAAACAATATATAAAGGTGTATAATCACAGACACAGCAAATGGACAAATGTCATATCTTGTCTCAGCATGGGGGTTCTCAGCTTTAAAGTTGCCTGGAATAAGAAAAAACACATCAAAACGAGATACAATATTCTTCATGCTGCTTCTGGTAGAACTCCGATGACTCAGAGTTGCGGTATATATACATGAATATAACCAAACCTAACATAGTCCACTGTGCCATGCTGTTAGAAGCGGACACAATGTGGGGTCATGTTTGTCCCTATGAATTTGCCAATAGAATTCAGCATTCCTATTTTATCTGTAGAACAATCTATGAAGCTTTTCACCCATGCTAGTGTAAGTCAACTGGGTTGTTTTATTATCTTGGAGACGTGTCGCCAGTCATCCAACAAGTCTTTCTCAGTTCAGAGGAATCAGGAAGCAAGTAGTAGCCCCAATCTACATTCTCTTTCTACCCTAAACAGTATAGAGGAGATATTGATTGCATTAGCATGGCTGGAGCTGAGATGTATCAGTAGGCAAATAACAGCAAATTATAACAGCATATTCCAGTTGCCTTGATTTATTGCTACAGATGACCTGAATGAAAATCCCCATGAAAAAATGTTCTTGTTATTTTTTAATTTGTCCTGTTCACCCTCCACACACATGGTCTATTAGGTTGTATGTGTATTGGGATAAAATACATGAATCGTCTTCGTTTCATAGAACAAAAGGTATCTACTAATTTTTTTTCAACATTCCCCCCCCCCCCCCCCACCACCTTCGTTCATTATCTGATATTTTTAGGCCCACATGATGCTGATACTTAACACAGAATGAGGGTTCATGTGTTGGTGAACCCCACATTTCTGGAGAAGGCACAGATATGCTATCTATATCATAGGCCACAATAGACCAGGAGGAATTAGATAATAATCTAACCCTTTTTAACCCTTTCTCACTTGCTGAAGCATTTTCTCTTGTAGTTATTTATGAAATAGCAGCAGACTATTATGAAAGGGGTTACAGCAAGATTTAGGTACAACTTTGTCAAGTCTCAGGCTTGCCATATGACTGCCATATGTAACAGGACACAAGGTCACTGTCCTACTGCCAATGCATCTAGTGGATCTAAAAGAGATCGTCGTAGCCCACCAAGTAGGACGTACCAGCTGGCAGTTGGACCTCCACTAATAGGATATGTACTGGTTCTCTGTCAGATGGGATTCCAAAAGAATAAAGTATGAATTTATTTAGGGAAGGGTGGATTAACGTGATATGGACCTGCCAAGGAGTGGGAAAGATCTGGGGGGGAGGGGGGCAGATTAGCGAAGAAGGCAGGCAGCATTTTGGTCACTTTAAAGGGATTGACCAACCAATAAAAATAGCAAAAGGGTAAGTTTTGTTCCCCGCAGCTGATTGGTCCTAGTGCAGTAACCACCTAACCTCTGGATCGCAGGAGAGCTGTCATACCCTCTCCATTCATTGCAGTGATGAGGGTTTGCTGAGGTCTGACACACCTCCATTGTAGTGAAGGAGCCAGACACGAAAACACCAGTAAATTTAGTTTGAGCTCGGGGCAGAGTGGGATACAAGTTGCTGATCGCTGAACAATGACCGATCAGCTGTCTGGGGCAAAAGGTTAGTGTACTTTTGTTCATTTATTGAGTGGTCAATCACTTTATTGTCTCTTTAAGTGCAGTTATAGAATTGTTTGTGCTCAGCATACCTACACAAGTCTCAATTTTATAAACAAAAGCTGGTTTAAAAAAGTGGCACAATTTATATTAGTTGCGGAAAACTCCCAATGCTCTATAAAGTTATAATAAAGCAGCAGCAATACCCTATCTTAGTTCTAGTTCTAGGCATTTTACAATGCTCTGTGTTTTTTATGAGACATTTAGCTCTAGCTCTCTAATAGTATTCAAGCGCGATTACTTGGCCCAGTGGTGGTGAATGAGGTGAGTGGGGGGTTTGTACCCTGGGGTACCCAAAGTCTGTGTCTGAGGTGTGGGGTAGGTGTAGTGACTTGTTGATGTAGACAAACTACTTTTCTTGTAGTAACACAGTATGCAATGCCAATTCTTTCTCAGTGCAAGTTACAAGCCGCAACGGACAATGGATTTACAGAGCTTACAATTCAAAGCAGGTATTACTTAACTTATTTTTTATTAAGGCATTATTGCTGGTTCTACTCCCTTTTTTGGGTACATAAGGACTTCCAGCCTGAGTTGCCTGGGCTTGGCCCACGGGAGAATCCTTTCCTATATCAGAATAAGATTTATTTTGCCATGTACATTACATACATACTAGCAATTTGTTGTAGGCTACAGGGACACAACAGTAGTACCAACACTTAGCAATTCTAGCAGTTACAAACTTGGTTCCTGGATGGGAGAGAAGCGCTAGTGAAAGGATTGAGATAGAAAAGAAAGAGGAACTCCCCGGACCAGGTGACAGATAGACTGGGAAGGGAGCATGCACGTTACTGAGGATGTGGCCGCTGTCATTCCCCATTTAAATTGATGAGAGCCCTTTGCCAAAGGATATAAATACAGCAACAGTGCTGTGATTGGATGAGAGGATGAGAGCCCGCCAGTGTATCATTGGACCGCGGAGAGGTGAGGTTTACTGGGCAAACTGGGGGGGTTCACACAGTGGGGCATCACAATTTTGAGATGCCCTGGTGGCACATAACCAAACCCAGGAATGTCAAAAGAACAAAAGTCATGTAACTTTTGTTCTGCCTTAAACTCAAGGAAAAAAAAGCTGGGGAACTAATTCTTCTTCAGCAGTTACAGGTATAGTGTCTGGAGAGCATGTCCATTTCATTGAAATGGGGGGGGGACTTTTAGTCCTCAGCACACCCTTTCCATTGCAAATAACCGTGTTTGCAATTGCCATGCACTGTGAGTGATGCAGGGAGGGGGGTTGTTGCTTATGTTACTATTGATGGAGAAAGAATCTGCATGATGCAGAACTTGATCGTGGAACCCAGTAGGTTTTATGTACACAAGACATGATGAATGAGCTGCAGGGGGCAATACAAGAGTATGTTTTATTTATTTATCCAGACAGGGACTTTAAAGTCTCCTATCAGCAGGCCACAGATCAGGGACCACTGTGGTCTTGGAGGTCTCTTTCTGCTAGGTGAAACCAGGCTCTGCCAAACCCTGATAACTGCAGGTTATCGATTTACTAGTTACAAAGCTGAACTTTTGTTCCGCCTTAAACTCAAGCAAAAGAAAACCTGGGGAGCTAGCTTTTCTTCAGCAGTTCCAAGTGTAGTGTCTGGAGCATGCCCACTTCATTGCAGATGCGGGGGGGGGTGGCTTTTAGTCCTCAGCACACCCATTCCATTGCAAATAATAAAGTGTGCATTTGCCATGCACTGTGATTGATGCGAGGGGGGGTGTTGCCTTGCCTATGTTACTATTGATGGAGAAAGGGTCTGCATGCTTCAGGACTCGATCGTGGATTTTATGAAGACAAGACAAGATGAATGAGCTGTGGGGGCGGGTAAAATAAGAGTATGTTTTATTTATTTGCCCAGACAGGGACTTTAACGTCTCCTATCAGCAGGCCACAGATCAGAGATCTTGGAGGCCTTGTCTGCTAGGTGAAACCAGGCTCTGCCAAACTCTGATAACTGCAGGTTTTACAAAGCTGAAGTTACATTTTGTGCAGCAGTATGATGGTTAATGTTATCTGTCACTGGGATAACTGTTCCCCGCCTCCCACACTGTATGGTAAAACTGCTATGATTTCAAATTATTTCTGCAAGCACTGACATTCAGACAGCTCACTTTTACATTTGAGGAGACCTATTGTTTATTGCTGGATTTTCTCCTTGATGCTAGTAAAGTTTGCGACTTTAAATCACTAATTTAGTTATCTAGGATCATCGATGTAAACGCCACTGTCCCTTATAGTACCGTTTACCAAAAAATATGACAGGGTCTTATAGTATACAGCACGTCCTGTTCCAGAATATTCCTTACCCATGGGTAATACATCCACAAGATGGCGCTGGACTGCAGAAAAACAGCTTGTGGCCTCTCCCGGCAATATATAAGTCAGAGACCTCCCACAAAATCCCCAGTTTATTTCTGCAGTCTGCGCTGAGAAGATAGAAGACAGCTCTCTTGTGGCGCAGGTGAGCGGGGCTTATTGCCTGCGGCCCTGCAGGACTATTCCCACCCGTTCCGTCCCATTGACAGCCTCCCAGCCTCGGCTCGGGTGAAGGTAGGCGATAGAAGCACTTTGTACTGAGGAGCTAGGCTCCTACCGCAGTCCCTGCCCTAACAGGGTAGGCTGTTCAGGCTAATGGTGAGCCTTTTTGGGGATGCCCCCACTGCCTCATGGGTTTGGCCAGGTTATCCTGTGCGGTAAACCCTATTCCCATTCCCCCTCCACCTCCTCTCTTCATATTGGCCCCGGGCGCCATTTCCCCCGGGTATTCCGTTGTTATCCTCCCTCACTCTCCCTTCGGGAGATCTCGGGGGGGGGGGGGTTGTCTGGTGTTTTTGTGACTTTAGACATATATGTGCCTGTTACTTTATTAAAACACATCGTCACGCATTTGTACTGCGCTCCGCGGCTGGCAGCCCCATTTCACCTCAGAGCTGCCGGGCTGCTACTGGCCGGCCGGATCCCGTGGGCGCGCTTCGCGCTCTTCGGGGGGAGCGGGCTCTGTGGATGATGCAATTTACCTCATATCTCCACGGGCCGCCCCTCGAGGTTGCGGACGCCATTTTGTCTTCTTCCTGTCACTGCTGGCTCCTTGCGGTCTGTGAGTAACCCCAGTGGGGTGAATTTTTCTCTATTTGGGAATATATTGTTGTGTCTTTCAGGCGGGATAAAGCTTCGGTCCTGTGGTTTCTCCCGGCCCTCTCCCCTCAGTATCTCCCACTTCCCTAGCGGTCTATTGGGGCATCCCGGGTAGCTCTTTAGCATTAACCCTTAATGGCCTACTGTGCCTGTTCAAAACACCATATGGAGGCTTCTGGTGATAATGAGCCTGGGGTTTCTTTGGGACAAGCCCGGCTATGTGTTGCGTGTGGGGTATCCCCAATCGGTGATGATGTCAGGGTATGTGTATCCTGCGTCCAGCAGGTACTTGCACTGCAATCTAGGTTACCTGTTACTGGGCCTGCGCCCCCTCGGGCTTCACCTACCCCCCCACGCCTGCATCTGACCCCCTATGAGGAGCATACCAGTGGAGAGTCTCAGCCTGATTTGGCTGCACGGGTAACCAGCATTGAGAAACATAATGCTGGTCTGCCTCGCGTAAGGCTTCTGCCAAGAAGCGACATTTGTCTCCCATCGTCTCCCTCTTTCCTGGAAACTGAGGAAGTTTTTGACACTACTGGTTATTCCCCCCTGGAGGAGGGGGAATTGTTCTCTGATTCAGAATCACCTGAGGAGCAACCCAGGGTTTATGGTGGTACAGGGTCTCCCTTTGGGGAAGATCTATGGTCCTCAGATGACACTGACAGGCTTATGGCTCATATTTTTGAAATGCTCTGTATCTCCTCTCCTGCCGTGGCTCCGCAGCAGCAGGGTGAGCTCTTTAATACAGTTAAACCACGTTTGGAATTCCCTGAGCAGTCACACTTTAATAATCTGCTGCTCAAAGAATGGGAGCGGCCTAGCAAGCTGCCAGGGGTGCCCAAAAGTTGGGACAAAAGGTATCCCTTTCCTGCTGATGTGATTAAGCGTTGATCATGTCCTCCTGAGGTGGACGCGCCCGTGCTGGGGCTGTCCAATACATCTGTCATGCATTCCCCTGACACTACTACCCTGAGGGATGGTGAGGACCGGCGTATGGACCAACTGGCTTGCCATGCCTTTGCCTGTGTGGGGACCGCGCTACACCCGGTTTGTGCCTCTGCCATTACAGCTATTGCTAATAAGGGTTTGCTTAAGAGCCTCTTAGAAGGGGCCTCTGATGACGCGGGAAAAGAAGAAGATAGATCTCTCCTGTTTTGCTATGAATTTGTTGCATATGTCCTGTCTGCTATGGATGATGCCATTAGAATGTGTGGTAGATCTTTTGCCCTGTTGGTAGCTATATGCTGCTCTGTCTGGCTACGTCAGTGGGTAGCTGATAATGCTGCTAAGAAGGCTCTCACTGGTTTCCCTTTCAAAGGCCTGCGTCTTTTTGGTGAATGCTTGGATTTGTTTGCCAAGGGTGGTAGGTTACCTCAACGTAGGAGGCCGACTCTGTCCTTTCGGGGGATGGGTGCCCTTCTCCCATCCTTCCGTGGTTCCAGACCTGGCCGAGGAGGCTCCTTTACTGGGGCCCGCGGAGATAACTGGGGAAGGGGCAGAGGACGTGGCCGTCCTGGCCTCTCCTGGGGTCCCAAGCCAAAATCCTCACCCAAGCCCCCTCAGGCATGAAGGGGCGCCCTCACCCATCCGGGTGGGGGGACGGCTTCGGCTCTTTGCTCACGTCTAGAGGCTTCATGTCTCAGACCGGTGGATTCAGGAGGTAGTGTCCTACGGTTACAAGATAGAGTTTGCAGCGTGGCCGCCCCCAAGATTCATCACATCCCGGATGGCTCAGAACCCCCTGTCAGCTCAGGGTCTGTGCCTTGCTGTCCAAAACCTTCTGGAGTTGGGGGTTATCTGCTAGGTGCCTTTGAGGGAAAGGGGCAGAGGCTACTATTTCAATCTTTTCACCGTTCCCAAAAAAGACGGGTCCATCAGACCTATCCTGGATTTAAAGTGCCTCAACAAATTTGTCAGATTCAAACACTTTCGCATGGAGACTCTGCTCTCCGCTGTCAATTCACTACGTCCAGGGGACTTCTTGACCTCTGTAGACATCAATGACGCTTACCTTCATGTACCAGTCTTTCCAGGTCATCAGAGATTCCTCAGGTTCGCTCTGGAGGATCAGCACTATCAATTTGTGGCTCTGCCTTTCGGTATCACCTCGGCCCCCAGGGTATTCACCAAGGTACTAGCGGGCATACTGGCTCTGCTGAGATCTCAGGGCATTCGCACCCTTCCTTACTTAGACGACATTCTCATCATGTCTCAATCTCTCCAGCAAGCCGAGTTGGATACTCAGCGGGTGGTGTTCACACTGGAGTCTTTCAGCTGGGTGATCAACCCCCCCAAGTCTTTCCTGTCACCGTCAATTGTGAGGTCCTTTCTGGGCATGACTCTGGATACATCTCAGGTCAAGATTATTCTGCCTCAGCAGAAGGTGGAGAGTCTTCATGCCCAAGCCAGGTTCCATATGTCTTGCCCTCATCCCTCTATCCGACAGGGGATGCAGCTGGTGGGTCTGATGGTGTCTTGCTTCAAGGCGGTTCCATACGCTCATTTTCACATGAGACCTCTTCAACTTCACCTCTTATCAGTTTGGGATCGGGACCCTCGGTCCCTGGATCAGGTGTTGGTTCTGTCCCCTCTGGGCAGACGGTCTTTCTCGTGGTGGCTGGACTCAAGAAACCTGTTGTTGGGCAGATCCTTTCTGGCCCCTTGCTGGGAGACAGTCACCACAGATGCCAGTCTGACAGGTTGGGGGGGCTTATGGAAATCCCTGAAATTCCAGGGTCAGTGGGGTCCTCAGGAGGCCCACACCCCTATCAACATTCTGGAATTGATGGTGATAAGGTTGGTTCTCGCCCAATTGACTCCACACATTCGGGGACGGGCAGTTCAGGTCCGCTCGGACAACCACCGCTGGGGTCAGCCAGATGTGGATCTGTTTGCGTCCCGTCACAATCACAAGCTTCCAGTCTTTGTCTCTCTGTCCTAGGACCCTCTGGCCTTGGTCATGGATGCACTAGCAATGTCTTGGAAGAGCTTTCAGCTTCTCTATGTGTTCCCTCCTTTTCCTCTGTTGGGCAAGGTGCTACGCAATAATTCTCAGGAAGGGGTGGCAACCATTCTGGTGGCCCCCCGTTGGCCAAGAAGGGTGTGTTTCGCAGACGTCATGCAGTTGGCAGTAGATCAGTATGTTCTGCCCAAGGATCCAGACCTGCTCACTCAGGGGCAGCAACGCCATGCCAATTTACAAACGCTGGCTTTGGCGGCCTGGCTGCTGAAACCTCCATCTTGATAGAGAAGGGGCTGCCTGCCTCTGTTGTTAATGCCATGATTCAGGCTAGGAAGAAGTCCTCATCATTCATCTACTATAGGGTCTGGCATGCTTACATTGACTGGTGTGAGTCGCTTCCCTGTAGGGTGTTTTCTGTCCCTAGGATTCTGGAATTCCTGCAACATGGTTTGGATTTGGGTCTTCAACTTAGTACCCTCAAAGGTCATGTTTCTGCTCTGGCCATTTTCTTCCAAAGATCCTTTGCTCACCATCGTATGGTCAAGACTTTCTGCCAAGGGGTTTCTCACGTGCTTCCTCCACATAAGCCTATGTTACCAGTATGGGACTTGAACTTGGTCTTATCTGCCTTGCAGGGGTCTCTCTTTGAGCCTTTGCGTGAGGCCCCTTTGTCCATTTTGACTCTTAAAGTAGTCTTTTTGGTGGCTATCACTTCTGTTAGGCGTGGTTCTGAGTTGGCGGCGCTTTCCGTCAAGCCCCCTTACTTTGAGAGACACCAGGACAAGGTGGTGTTTTGTTTTAAGCCAGATTTTCTGCCTAAGGTTGTGTCTGTTTCATCTCAATCAGGACATTGTTTTGCCTTCTCTATGCCCTAATCCTAGTAACCCTAAGGAATGGATTTTACACTTTCTGGATGTAGTCAGGACTCTGAAGTTCTATTTGGTGGCTACTGAATCTTTCAGGAAAACTGAGGCTTTATTTGTGCTTCCATCTGGGCCTAGAAAGGGTCTGGCTTTAGCTAAGTCCACTATCAGCAAGTGGATTCGCCAGGCTGTGAATCAGGCCTGTTCCTCTAAGGGGGAGCAGCCTCCCTTCCCCCTTACTGCTCATTCTACTCGTGCTATTGGTGCCTCTTGGGCTTTTCAGCACCAAGCTTCTGTTGAACAAGTTTGCAAGGCCGCTACTTGGTCTTCTGTTCATACCTTTTCTAAGTTTTACAAGGTTGATGTTAAGGCCTCAGCTGATGCTGCTTTTGGTCGCAAAGTTCTGCAGGCGGCAGTGGTTTAAACTGCCCGCTGTTACTTTTTGGGGATCCCACCCTACCTTACGGACACTGCTATTGGATGTCCCATGGGTAAGGAATATTCTGAAACAGAATGTGCTGTATACTTAGAATAATACAATTCTGTGATTACTCACTTGTAGAATTGGTATTATACGTATACAGCACGTCCTGTTCCACCCCACCCTTGTTATCATTATTCTTAGTTACCTCTGTATGGTGATTGTTCATATGTTCATTGCTGAATTCTGGTTTTGTTCTCCCGGCTTTTTGTTAACTGCTTGTCAATACTGGGGATTTTGTGGGGGGTCCCTGACTTGTATAGGGCCGGGAGAGGCCACAAGCTGTTTTTCTGCAGTCCAGCGCCATCTTGTGGATGTATTACCCATGGGTAAGGAATATTCTGGAACAGGACGTGCTGTATACGTATAATACCAATTCTGCAGGTGAGTAATCACAGAATTGTATTTTTTGCTCAAAAGGGGAGTGTTTTATATTTCCATAAGCAACAATCTACCTAACACACTGCCAGGTTTCTTGGCTTCCAGGCTGCTCTGCTCCCCCAGACTGGAAGTAGTCACAATGCTCTAAAATAGTGGATTAGAAGTGGATTCCCCCTGTCCAATTACCTGTACCCCCATCGGGGTGTGGAATAGCCTAGTGCTCAATGGACCTGTGCCAAAGGGCATAGGGGGCTGGCGTATGGTCAGGACTGGGGGCCAGCCACAATTCTTTGAGTTGAGTGCAATTCTTTTGGGGTGTCTGATTTTATGGCCTATGGCCTCGATTCAATTAAGGTAGAAAAAAATTCTCATGGTAGTAAAAAATTCAATTGATGAGAAAAAAGCTTGAGAATGTCACTGTTACTGAATCACTAGATAAAAATACAATGAAAGTCAATGACAGCTTTTACTACAGTGTAGAAAGGAGTAAACAGTTCTCTACTTTTCTTAGGAGAAAAAAGTGCCATTGACTTTCATTGTCTTTTTATCCGGTGATTCAGTAACAGTGAAATTCTCAGGCTTTTTTCTCATGAATTGAATCTTTTACTACCATGAGAATTTTTTTCTACCTTTATTGAATCAAGGCCTATATGTCCTGCTAAATTCTATTGCCAATTGTTTTTACTTTTTTACATACATAGCTACCTGGACACGATTTAAAACTTTCTTTTATTAATAGAACTAGGGCTTGTTTTTTTGAGTAGGGCTTATATTTTGAGCATCCATAAAATGCATTGCGAAATTGTGTAATATTAAAAATCCTTATAAACACCTTGGCTAATGAGAGGAGGAGTAACTTATACACCAGAACTGAATACAATTCCAACCAAGTTTGTGTTTTTTTTCTCCTGGTAGGATTAAAATCCAGGTTTGACAGGGGGTGACAGGTTTAGTCTATGAGGGGTGAGAGAGCCTGTCACCCGTGATTTCCTCTTTCTTCCATTAAAATAAAAAAGACAAGCCTGGCTGGATATTTCCTGATGCTAGGTGTATAAGTGACCCCTCCACTTGCCATCCAGCATATTTATATGCATTTTTATTATTGGGCCAATTTTCGCGATAGTGCTGCTTTAAGAGCAGAAGTTTTGACTTTTTGTGCCATTCAGTTTACGGTTCTGGAAAGATTACTGCGCCGAATAAAGAAAAGAGGAGTACACGCCAAGGTTGGACACGAATGCCAACAAAATGGTGCAAAATTGCACAGAAAGGTGCAATTAATAAATCGGGCTCAAGATGTCTAAACTGATACCAGCTAAACATCGGTGTACAGAAAAGGAAGCGTGAACAACTTTTCTTCACCTCCCCCGCTCTAGCCAACAAGATCTTCAAGAGAAAGATCCTAGGAGAAACCGATGTTATCAAAAAATTACTACTTTATTTTTCCCATTTTCATTTCTCATCCCATAATTGGATAGACTTGAGATGAATTGCTGCCAGAATATTCTCCATCAGCTGCCAATTCTTTGCTTTCTCTGAACGCCATCTAATGAAAGAACAAAGGGCGTGATTGCCACTTTTCAAGACTCAGTCTAATTTATTTTCTGATTTAAATATTCAGATGGCTAGTAACACTTTGAGGTCTGTGGAGCTTTAATTTCCCAAGTTTCATAAAGTAAGTATAGGTATCATGGCCATAGGTGATTGAAGCTGTAGAGGGTAAAGCCTTCTTAAAGAAAAGAAAAATTAGGTTTAAAAGACTATAAACTCAATGATAATAATAAGGCAGCTCAATGGACCCATGTGCTTCTCCCCCATTTCTTGCAAGCCACAGTGGCTTTCTCAGAAGCTGCCCACCCAATAATCTGAAGAAAGTCTGTGTGTACTCCTTAGTACTTTCCCAGGTGTACAGCATGGCTTGCTTCATTTCAATTCTTTACATGTGGGTAATCCACCACAGGTGGCGCAATCGACTGCAGGAAGACTTGTGGCCCCTCCCGGCCCATATAAGGGCCAAAATTTTCCAGAAGACCCCAGTCTTCTCCTCTCCTTCTCCAGAAGGCCCCTTGAGGCTGCCCACCCCTTGAGGTGCTACTTGGGCAGGCCGGCGCCACTCTCCTCACAGAGTTTCCTGAGGTAAAGTTCCAGTTTTTTACCTCACGCCATCGCTCCTTGGTCTGCTGACAGGCTGCACAGGCTCTTCCCAGGCTCTTCAACTGGCTATCTTTATTATTGTGTTTTATATTGGCTGTGCATGCGCTGTTGGACACTTATCTGCTCCCTTTTGTGTCTTTCAGAGTCCCATATTGAGATTCTTGTGGTTCCTCCCGGTCCATACACCACCCCCCCTCCACCCTTTCCTGCCCTGTGGGTTAGGGTGCTGAGAGTCAAATTGTTTTTTTTTTCTGTACGGTTCTGGGCCGTCTTAGTGCCTTGAGACCCGTCTTTCTTATCATAATCACCATAATGGAGGCTTCTGGGAGTAGCGGGCTTGGGACCCCCCCCCCCCCCGGGACTTGCTAAGCTTTGTCTTGTGTGTGGTACATGCCCGCTGAGTGGTCGCAACGTGGTTTGTGTGCCCTGCGCCCAGAGTGCTATTGCGGATCAGGATGGGGTGAATGTTGCCGGCCCCAGTCCCATTGCTCCTCTGGCCTCGCCGACTCCCCCGCGCCTGCTTCTGGTGCCTAGTGAGGGGGAGGCCAGCAGGGGCTCGCGTAGTAATTTTGAGCTCAGACTGGCTAGCTTTGAGCGTGTTCGGCCGCTGGCAAGGCCAAGATTAAGAAGCGGCATTTGGAGCCGGCTCGCACCATTTTTGCCGATGATGATGAGGATTATGAGGCCTTCGGTGGCCGAGATTCCGCTGAGGAGGGTGAGTTGCTCCAGGGGTCCGACTCCTCCGGGGGTAGTCGGGGGGACCTTGACAGTTGCCACGGGTCTTCATCTGACGAGGACGAGGGGCCCCAGGATGATACTGAGCAGCTGTTGTCGGCGGTACTTGATACTCTGCACATTGTTCCTCCTAAGGCGGCCAAGAAGAAACAGGGGGTCCTTTTTCGGCCGGAGAGACAGCGCCTTGTCTTTCCTGAACAAGGCCACTTCTCTAAGAGTTTTTAAGGAATGGGAGAAGCCTAATAGGTTGCCGTCAGTGCCTAGGGGTCTGGACAGACGGTATCCCTTTTCGGAGGATTTGTTTCACCTATGGTCCCATCCTCCGGAAGTGGATGCTCCTGTTCTGGGGCCCTCCAATACCTCCGTTATGCCGTCTCCTGAGACTTCTTCCTTGTGTGATCATGTTGACAGGCGCATGGATCAGCTAGCTTGTCATGCCTTCACTTCTGTAGGAACCGGTCTGCGCCCTGTCCGTGCTGCGGCCATTGTTTCCATGACCATTAAGAAGAAGGTAAGGCGTCTTGCGAATATTGCCAAATCTCACAAGCGATTGGAGGAGTATGGGGAGCTTTTGGCTTGTATGGACTTCCATTGTTATATCGGCCATGGATGACGCCGTCCGTTTTTGGTGGTAGGACTTCAGCTGCGATGGTCATGCTGCGTCGCTTCATCTGGCTACGACAGTGGGCAGCGGATGCTGCCGCCAAAAAAGCTCTCACAGGTATTCCCTTCCTGGGACTTCGGCTGTTCGGGGAACGGTTGGACCTCCTGGCTAAGGACGGGAGACTTCCTCAACGTCAGAAGCAGGTACGGCCTTTTTGGGGCTCTTCTTCCTTTCATCCCTCTCGGGGAGGACAAGGATCTTCCTTTTCTGGTGGCCGCAGAGACTCATGGGGGCGAGGTAGAGGCTGAGGTCGTCCCTGCCTTGCCTGGGGATCCAAGCCTAAGCCCCCTTCCAAGTCCCCTCAGGCATGAGGGGACGCCCTCACCCAGCTGGGTGGGGGGACGGCTTCGGCTCTTTGCTCACGTCTGGAGGCAACGTGTCTCGGACCGGTGGATTTAGGAGATGGTGTCCTCCGGGTACAAGATAGAGCTGGCAGCTTGGCCGCCCCCAAGATTCATTCGATCCCGGATCTCCCAAAATCCTGTGACGGCGCAGGGCCTAAGGCTGGCCGTTCAACATCTGTCATCAGGAGTGGTTTGCCATGTGCCTCTTCAAGAATGAAGGCAGGGATTCTACTCCAACCTGTTCAAGGTGCCCAAGAAGTTCCTCAGTTCCCTGAGACCCATCCTGAATCTAAAGGGTCTCAACAGATTTGTCAGGTTCAAACACTTCCGCATGGAGACCTTACGGTCGGCGGTGAGCTCTCTTTGGCCAGGCGATTTCATGACCACTGTGGACATCAAGGATGCCTATCTGCACGTTCCTGTCTTCCTGGGACACCAGAGGTTCCTGAGGTTCGCTCTGGGGGATCAACACTACCAGTCTGTGGCCTTGCCGTTCGGCATCACCTCGGCCCCCCGGGTGTTCACCAAGGAGTTGGCGGGTGTCATGGCCCTTCTCAGTAGCCAGGGCATTCGCGTTCTTCCTTACTTGGATGACCTTTTGATTGCAGCTCCATCTTTGCATCAGGCAGAGAGGGATACTCGGATGGTGGTGTCCACCCTCGAGTCCTTCGGTTGGGTGATCAATTATCCCATGTCTTCTCTCTCCTGGGAATGACGCTTGATACTTCTCAGGTCAAGGTGTTTCTTCCTCAGCAGAAGGTGGAGGGCCTTCAGATGCAGGCGCGGGCCTTGTTGGCTTGCCCTCATCACTCCATCCGTCTGGGGATGCAGTTGGTGGGTCTCATGGTGTCTTGCTTCGAGGCTGTGCCTTTCGCTCAGTTCCACATGAGACCCCTTCAGTTAAATCTCTTGATCGTCTTGGATCGGAGTCATGAGTCCTTGGAGCAGGAATTCGCTCTATCCCCTCTGGCCAGACAGTCCCTCTCGTGGTGGCTGGATTCGAGGAATCTTCTAGTGGGCGGTCCTTTTTGCCTCTGTGCTGGGAGATTGTCACCACAGACGCCAGTTGGGGAGGGGTTTGGCAATCGCTGAAGTTCCAGGGCCAGGGGGGCACTCAAGAGGCCCACGCGCCTATCAATCTCTTGGAGTTGAGAGCAATCAGGTTGGTTCTCTTCCAGTTGATTCCCCACCTTCAGGGTCATGCGGTCCAGGTCCGCTCAGACAATCAGACGGCGGTCACATACATCAATCATCAGGGAGGGACTCGGAGCAAACGAGCCCTCAAGGAAGTGTCCCTGATATTGTCTTGGGCGGAGGAGACGGTTCCCTCCATCTCGGCGGTTTACATCCCCGGGGTGGAGAACCAGGAGGCAGATGCCCTGAGCAGAGGGACGTCTCGCCTAGGGGAATGGTCTCTCGACAACAAGATCTTTCATGCCCTGTGTCGCCGCTGGGGTCAGCCGGACGTGGACATGTTTGCGTCCCGTCACAATCACAAGCTTCCGAGATTCGTATCCCTGTCAAGAGATCCTCTGGCCTTCGCCACAGACGCGCTGGCATTTCCTTGGAAGGAGTTTTGACTCCTTTATGTCTTTCCTCCCTTCTCTCTGTTGGGTTGTGTGCTGTGCAAGATAGCCCAGGAGGGGGTACTGACCATCCTAGTGGCCCCCGCTGGCCGAGGAGGGTATGGTTTGCAGACGTCATCCAGATGGCGGTGGATCAGTACGTCCTGCCGGACGTTCCAGAGCTCCTCACTCAGGGACAGCTGCGCCAACCCAATTTACAAATGCTGGCTTTGACGGCTTGGCTGCTGAAACCTCCATCCTGATGAATAAAGGTTTGCCGGCTTCGGTCGTCAGTACTATGATTCAGGCTCTGAAAAAATCCTCCTCTATGATTTATTATAGGGTCTGGCATGCTTACATTGCCTGGTGTGAGTCTAAGGCCTTCCCTTGCCGCACCTTCTCCTTTTCCTGGATTCTGGAGTTTCTTCAACACGGTCTAGAATCGGGTCTACAACTGAGTACCCTCAAGGGACAAGTTTCTGCCTTGGCAATTTTTTTACAAGTTCCATTAAGTTGGCCTTTTTGGTTGCTATCACTTTGGTGCGTAGCGTCTCTGAGCTGGCGGCGCTTTCCATGAAACCTCCTTATTTTGAGTGGCATCAGGATAAGGTGGTGTTCTGTCTTAGGCCGGAATTCTTGCCCAAGGTTGTTTCTGCCTTTCATCTCAATGAGGACATTGTCTTACCTTCCTATTGTCCTGTCCCTGCTAATTCCAAGGAAAGGAACCTTCATTCTCTGGATGTGGTCAGGGCACTCAAGTATTATTTGGTCGCTATTGAGTCATTTCGGAAGTCTGATTCTCTTTTTGTCCTTCCTTCCGGACCTAGGAAGGGCTTGCTTCCAGCCAAATCCACTATCAGTAAGTGGATTAGACAGGCGGTGGTGCAAGCATACTCTGCTATGGGGAAGGAACCCCCTTTCCGTGTTACAGCTCACTCCACTAGGGCTATTGGTGCCTCTTGGGCCTTCCAGCACCAGGCTTCAGTTGAACAGGTTTGTAAGGCCGCTACTTGGTCTTCGGTTCATACTTCTTCCAAGTTTTACAAAGTTGATGTTAAGGCCTCAGCTGACGCTGTTTTTGGCCGCAAGGTGCTTCAGGCGGTAGTGGCTAGAACTGCCTGCCATTGCTCTCTGGGGATCCCACCCTTCTTTTTTGGACACTGCTGTTGGATGTCCCACATGTAAAGAATTGAAATGAAGCAAGCCGTGCTGTACACCTGGAAAAATAAAATTCTGTGATTACTTACCTGTAGAATTGTTTTTACGGTGTACAGCATGGCTTGCTTCATCCCATCCTTGTTATCGTTATTCTCTTTTGCCTTGTTAAGGTGATTTTTGTTGAGAGAGTTTCCTTTTAGTGGGCTGTGTTTTACTAACATGGTCCTTGCCTCCCGGCTTCTTGCATTACTGCTTTGAAACACTGGGGTCTTCTGGGTAATTCTGGCCCTTTTATGGGCCGGGAGGGGCCACAAGTCTTCCTGTAGTCGATTGCGCCACCTGTGGCGGATTACCCACATGTAAAGAATTGAAATGAAGCAAGCCGTGCTGTACACCGTAAAAACAATTCTACAGGTGAGTAATCACAGAATTGTATTTTTCCAAAACCAGCCTGTGACCCCCCCCTCCCCCCCATCAGGATGCTCTCAGTAGTGCAGGTGCAGGAGGAGTTCCTTAGCACTTGTGGGTGGACATGTTGGTAGATATGCTTAGGAGCTCTCCTCCTCAAGGTTTCTAGACTGGTTCCTTTTAATGGTACCATTTTATTTTTTTTCTGCTTAAGCAACACAGCTCATCACTTCATCAAATAATACTCAAAAACCTATTTAATCACTATTAGTAGACTTCTGTGGGAAGACTTAGGCTTCATGTAGAGTAGGGTTGTTTGGCTGACTCTGAACTTGTGGACTAATACCCAGAATCTTCACTATCCTGGGTTCTGGTCCTCACCCCTGGGGCACCCTGGTTATTGGTGCCCTGCTGTGTGAAACCCCGATAACGCGGTACAGACTCGCCTCTCCTTGAGCCCACGCCGCAGGCGCTCCTCCAATCAGCTTATTAATGTGTGGCTGGAGAAGCTGAATAGAGATCCTAGCCACACATACCAGCAGCGCGCGGCATCTCTCACTCCTTTCAGCTGTGCGTGGTCTCAGACAGCCATTCAGTTGCGCCAGGTGGGGTTGCGTACAGCAAGAAGGGATGCGTGTGATGCTGATGTCGGGTGAGCATCCACTGTGGGCTCGGGGAAGAGGTAACAATTTTGGGGGGCTCTGGTGGGTTTCTCACAGCTGGGCATCCTGAACTGGGGGAGTGAATATGCCTGCCCTCTCATAGACTCCAGGGTGGATTTTGGTCCACTTTAAGTGCAGGTTCCAATTATTACAGATGCAGATACAATTGAATGCCCTCCAATCTCATTGACCTCTGGAAACATGCTACTATTTCTATTGGCTAAGTCTATACATCTAACCAGTACATCTGAAGATTTAATTTAAAAGCTTATTTTTTAATGTGTTTTCAAGATTAATAGGAAATAAATGTGACTGGCACACACAGACGGTATATGTGTTGGCAGTAAGAAGCATCTCTTGACTGACGGCAGATGATGACAGGTGTTGGAGAATTATTAGGAATGTAAGGTTGGAGTCAGTCAGTGATCTGGTTGCTGAAAGAAGAAAAGGAAGGAAGAAAAGAAAAAGTGTTTCAAAGATATAATGGGAGAACAAGCCAGACAAAGCAGTATGTAGACATAAAATATCCTATTATACATGTAAAGGAAAAAATATTCCCTATTTGTGAAGGGAATAGGTTAGTACACTTTAAAAAGATGAAAAAGAAAAACATGATAGCACAAAAGACTAAGATCTTCCTTTTTTCCTTATAATTTTGTATATGTTAATGCAAACCTATTACAATTATAAACCAGTATACATTATTGCTGGTTAAGCTGTTTTTTTTTTAATTTTTTCCCTCCCCCCAGAGCCAACCAGGCATGGGGCTGGAAACTTAGGGCTCAGGGGCGCTGGTCCTGCCAGTTTGCCAGCCCCTATGCATTTTGGAATGGGTCTGTTGCTTCCAAGAGTGATGTGTGCACCCCTGGAACAACTCCCCATGTGACTTTGACATCACTGGAGAGGAGGGGTATGGAGGGGGATACACTACGAAATCACCTTCCATACCCCTCCCCTCCAGTGATGTATTTAGTCACATGGGGCAGAATCGAAGCCTCCCACGCTGGCACTTGGCGTTTAAAACATAGAAGGTTGACCGCAGAAGGAAACCATACGGTCCATCTAGTCTGCCCTTATGTGTATACTGTATGTACTCTTTATCTTAGGATAAATGTGTGCTTATCCCAGGCATGTTTAAATTCAGTGACTGTTGCTTTTACAACTACCTCTGCTGTTGTCCCAAGCATCTATTACTCTTTCTGTAAAATAATATTTTCTAACATTGCTCCTGATCTTTCCCCCGACTAGCTTCAGGTTGTGCCCCCTTGTTCTATCATTAAGCTTCTTCTTAAAAACACTTCCCTCCTGAACCTTATTCAATCCTTTCACATATTTAAAGGTCTTAATCATGTCCCCCCTCTCCCTTCTTTCCTCCAGACTGTTCTTTAAGTCTCTCCTGATAAGTTTTAAGTTTAAGTCCTTCCACCATTTTCGTTGCCCGCCTTTGGACACGTTCTATTTTAAATAATGTCTTTTTGCAGGTAAGGTCTCCAGAACTGCACACAGTATTCTAACTGTGGCCTCACCAGGGCTCTATACAGCGGCATCACAACCTCCCTCTTCCTACTGGTGATGCCTCAAGCTATGCAGCCAAGCATCCTGCTTGCTTTTCCCACTGCCTGGCTCCACTCATCTTGCAGCTATCATTAATCAGTACGCCTAAATCTCTCTCCTCCGAGGTCCTGGCTAACACAGTACTGCCCATATGGTACTCAGAGCAGGGATTCCTTCTACCCAAGTGCATGATTTTACATTTAGAGACATTAGACTCTAGTTTCCACAGTTTTGACCATCTATCCAGTAAAGCTAAATCATTTTCCATGTTGCAGACACCTCCAGGAATATCCACCCTATTACTAACCTTTGTATCATCAGCAAACAGACAAACTTTTCCTACCAAGCCTTCTCCTATGTCACTTACAAATATATTAAAAAGAATGGGGCCCAGGACAGAGCCTTGCGGCACACCACTTGTAACTCGCCTTTGTTCAGATTGCACACCATTTACAACAACGCTCTGATACCGATCCCTCAGCCAAATGGAAATCCACTGAACTATCCAGGGATTGAGTCCTACCTTCAATAACTTATCTATGAGCTCCTTATGTGGTACAGTGTCAAAGGCTTTGCTAAAATCCAGATAGGCGATATCCACAGCACACATCTAACACATTAGTTACATTGTCAAAGAAATCAATAAGATTGGTCTGACACGATCTGCCCTCAGTAAAGCCGTGCTGTTTTGGGTCCAATAGGTCATTCATTTTTAAATGGGAAATTACCTGTTTTTTTAAGAGTGTTTCCATTAATTTGACCACTATAGATGTTAAACTAACTGGCCTGTAATTACTGGCTTCTTCTCTACTCCCCTTTTTATGGATTGGTACGACATTGGCCATTCTCCAATCATCTGGTACCTCCCCAGTTGAAAGGGAATGGTTAAGTAAATCAGTCAGAGGGGCTGCAATCACAAACCTAAGTTCCCTTAGAACTCTGGGGTGGATTCCATCTGGACCCATCGCCTTACTTAGCTTTAGATGTGCCAGCACGGATAGGACATCAGCCTCCAGAAACTCCGGAGCTGTGTCCTCCCAGCGGGATGCTGTGCTATGGCCTGAAAATACCGAACAAAAGTAGCTATTCAGATGGTCAGCCACAGCCTTATCTCCGTCAATATATTTATTTTCCCTATTTCTAATTTTTGAGACTGCATTGTTTTTCTTCTGTCACCAATATATCGGAAAAAGGTTTTATCTCCCCTCTTCATAGATTTGGCCATTTCATCCTCCTTTTGCCCTTTAGTAGTCCTTATAATCAGTTTTGCTTCCCTCTGTTTAATTTTATACGCCTCTCTGTCAGCTACACTTCCACTTACTTTATACTTCTTATAGGCAGAATTATTTTCTTTTATGATAGTGCTGACTTCCCTAGTAAACCATAATGGTTTCTTCTTCCTTTTATTCTTGCTAGTTTGTTTCACATATTGCTTAGTTGCCTTTAAGATAGCCATTTTTAATAGTGACCACTGGGCACTCACTTCTGCTACTCTGTTCCACTCACCTAATTTTCTTTCTACATACTCCGCCATTTCCTTGAAGTTTGTCTTCCTAAAGTCTAGCACTTTGGTTCTGGTGTGTGGAGGATGGCCCGGATAGGAGGATGGCCCGGATAGGAGGGGGGACTTGCTCCCCCAATCAACAGATGGCAGCGGTGCCTACTTTAGAAAGAAGACCAGGTGAAAAAAATACCAAATAATGATTCATTTTCATTTTTATGCACTGATACCTCTTGTAGACTCTCCGAGGATAAGTCAAAAAGAGGAAAAACAATAGACAGACTTCTTCAATACACTGTGCTTGGCTCTTTAATATAGATGTTTCTCTTGACCAGATCAGACAGAAATGAATCGCTTTCAGAGAGTCAAATACAAATCTCTCTTTTGTTTATCTGGCCTTTACTCAAGTGTCCAGCCTGGCTGACTTCCACTAGATCTGGTAAATGGCTCCATTATATGTCAACCAGAATTGCAACTCTGACCACCAGTAAGGCCTAGGAATGAACAGATAAATAAAGCAATACTGTACAGTGAAAAAGCTGTACAGTGTTCATTTGAAGCACCTGATACTGTGTGGTTTGCTTTAGTGCTTGATCCTGCCTTCTCTTGTCAAGTGGAGCACCATAATAACCAGTAATTCCCAGGAAGCCTCTGAGTGTTAGACTAACTGACATCTGCAAGCATCAGTCACGAAGTATAAGCCAAAGCTGCATCACTGTCAACCAAGGTTTACTAGTACCTAGCAATCAATTTATGCATCTGCCAAAATGACAAGTGTTCTTTAATTGTGCCCGATCATGCCAGCAGAGCAATGGATGCTCTGTATTCATATCTGAATACCATTTTCTAGTCCAAGGTTTGGCTTTTGCATTATAGTTACATAGATACATAGTAGTTACAAAGTTAATATGGTTGAAAAAAGACATATGTTATTTTTATGTTTAATTTTTTAGCTGATAACAGTTAATAGTAACTGTTAATGTTACATTCTGCTAGAAAAGCATCTAATCTTTTTTTGAATCTGTCAGCTGATGATGCTGTGACAAGCTTCTGTGCGAGGCTATTCAACAGATTTATAGTTCTTATGGTAAAAAATGATTGTCGACTCCGGAGATTGAATCTTTTTTTTTCCAGACATTGGGAATGTCCCCTTGGCTTTTAGTTTAAATAAATTTTCCCCATATTTTTTGTATTGGCCATTTATATATTTATTCAAGTTAATCATGTCCCACGTCAGACGTCTCAAGACTAAACAGATTTAATTGCCGTAATCTGTCTACATTACTAAAATCATTCATTCCCCTTATCAGTTTAGTGGCTCTCCTCTGCACCCTTTCCAAAATTAGGGCGTCCTTTCTATGAACGGGAGCCCAGAACTGGATGGCATATTCCAGGTAACCTGTGGTCTACCTGTACTTCCAGATCCTTCTCAACTAGTGACTCAGTTAAACTCCTGCAAGAAATTTTGTGGCCTTCAGGTTATTAGACAACAAGTGCATCACTTTACACATTTCCACATTGAACTTCGTGAGCCAAGTTGATGCCCAGCTACTCAAGTCAACCTGAAGCTTGTGAACATCTTCAATAGACTGAATTTTTGCGAATGACACCAAGCTATATAACACTGTGCAGAGAGTGCTCTTAATGCCATCTTCTATATCATTTATAAACAAAATGAATAATAGAGGGCCCAGCCCTGAACCTTGGGTGCGCTGCTTACAACCAGGTACCATTCAGAGTAAGTATCATTAACCGCAACTTTCTGCACACGATCCTTCAGCCAATTTTCAATCCACTCACAAACTGTATTTTATAACCTTGAAGATCTCAATTAACCCAATAAGCATCTATGAGGGACAGTGTCAAATGCTTTTGCAAAATCCAGAAAAACTAAATCTACAGCCGCCCCTCTGTCCAGGCTTCTACTCATCGTAGAAGCCAATCAGGTTAGTCTGGAAGCTTCTGCCCTTAGTATAACTGTGCTGGCTGTCACTTAGAATATTATGCATTGTTACATAATCCTGTATGTAGTCTCTTAGTAGTCCCTCAAGCAATTTTCCCACAATGGATGTTAAGCTTACAGATCTGTAATTACTTGGAGAAGACCTAGAACCCATTTTAAAAATAGGCACCTCATTTGCCTTGCGCCAATCCCTTGGTACTATACCAGTTGTTAGTGAGTCTTTAAAGATCAAAAGCAGAGGAGCTAAAAAAACAAATCTGAGTTCTTTAAGAACTCTTGGGTGAAGTCCATCTGCTTATTCACATGTAAATTATTTAGTCTTTCTTGGATGATATCCATGTTTAGCCAGCTAAGAATTATACTTGGGGTATTGTTTGAAATTGGTACCTTGTGCCTCATTTAAAGAACCCACCCCCCATTATCATTAATCAGGGTGCCTACCTGTTCTGATTTTGGTTTCTTTGAGTTTATATATTTAAAGAAATGTTTAGGGTTGGTTTTGCTTTCTTTGGTCACATATTTCATTGTGTGCTTTTGCCAGCATTTTACTTGTATACATGATTTATTTACTGCTTTATAATTTTCATAAATCACTACTGAGATCAGATTGTAATTTTTAAAAGCCCTTTTCTTGTTTTTTATTGCCTGTTTAATTGCAGATGTCAGCCAGGAGGAATTTAATTTGAGACGCTTATACTTTTTACTAGGGAAGAGCGAACTTTTGAAAAATTCGATTCGGCTGATTCGCCTAATTTTCCGTCAAAATTCGTTTCGGTCCAAATTTATTTGCGACGAATCGCTATTAAAAATGGCTATTTCTGAGCTTCCTAGAGCCTCAATAGGGTTGTAAACCATTCTGCCTTGCTGTAACACGCATAGGATGCGTGCTGGGTTAGTGAAATAATACTGTAAATAATTTTGACATGCAGATCAGAGGCATCGCTATTAGAATCGCAGAGCGGCACAATTGCAGAGAGTTGAGGTGGCATCACTATGAGGGCCCCCTATAGTGCCTGAAAAACACACCCTGGAGCTGGTAGCAGCAGGAGCCCAAATATTGGCTGAAAGACATCCTGGAGTTGGCAGCAGGAGCTCAAAATTTGGCTGAATGACACCCTGGAGTTGCAAGCAGCAGCAGGAGCCCAAACATAGCTTGAAAGAGACACTGGAGTTGGCAGCAGGAGCCCAAAAATTGGCTGAATGACACCCTGGAATTGCAAGCAGCAGCAGCAGCCCAAACATAGCTTGAAAGACACACTGGAGTTGGCAACAGGAGCCCAAAAATTGGCTGAATGACACCCTGGAGTTGCAAGCAGCAGCAGCAGGAGCCCAAACATAGCTTGAAAGAGACACTGGAGTTGGCAGCAGGAACCCAAGAATTGGCCTAAAGACACACTGCAGTTGGCAGCAGCAGGAGCCCAAACATAGCTTGAAAGAGACACTGGAGTTGGCAGCAGGAACCCAAAAATTGGCTGAATGACACCCTGGAGTTGCAAGCAGCAGCAGCCCAAACCTAGCTTGAAAGAGACCCTGGAGTTGGCAGCAGGAGCCCAAGAATTGGCTGAATGACACCCTGGAGTTGCAAGCAGCAGCAGCCCAAACATAGCTTGAAAGACACACTGGAGTTGGCAGCAGGAGCCCAAAAATTGTCTGAATGACACCCTGGAGTTGCAAGCAGCAGCAGCAGCAGGAGCCCAAACATAGCTTGAAAGAGACACTGGAGTTGGCAGCAGGAACCCAAGAATTGGCCTAAAGACACACTGCAGTTGGCAGCAGCAGCAGCAGGAGGCCAAACCTAGCTTGAAAGAGACCCTGGAGTTGGCAGCAGGAGCCCAAAAATTGGCTGAATGACACCCTGGAGTTGCAAGCAGCAGCAGCAGGAGCCCAAACATAGCTTGAAAGAGACACTGGAGTTGGCAGCAGGAGCCCAAAAATTGGCTGAATGACACTCTGGAGTTGCAAGCAGCAGCAGCAGGAGCCCAGACATAGCTTGAAAGAGACACTGGAGTTGGCAGCAGGAGCCCAAAAATTGGCTGAATGACACCCTGGAGTTGCAAGCAGCAGGAGCCCAAACATAGCTTGAAAGAGACACTGGAGTTGGCAGCAGGAGCCCAAAAATTGGCTGAATGACACTCTGGAGTTGCAAGCAGCAGCAGCAGGAGCCCAGACATAGCTTGAAAGAGACACTGGAGTTGGCAGCAGGAGCCCAAAAATTTGCTGAATGACACCCTAGAGTTGCAAGCAGCAGCAGCCCAAACCTAGCTTGATAGACACACTGGAGTTGGCAGCAGGAGCCCAAAAATTGGCTGAATGACACCCTGGAGTTGCAAGCAGCAGCAGCAGGGGCCCAAACATAGCTTGAAAAAGACACTGGAGTTGGCAGCAGGAACCCAAAAATTGGCCTAAAGACACACTGCAGTTGGCAGCAGCAGCAGCAGGAGGCCAAAATTTGGCTGAAAGGCACACCCTGAAGTTGGCATCAGCAGGAGCCAAAAAACTGTCTGAATGACACCCTGGAGTTGCAAGCAGCAGGAGCCCAAACATAGCTTGAAAGAGACACTGGAGTTGGCAGCAGGAACCCAAAAATTGGCCTAAAGACACACTGCAGTTGGCAGCAGCAGCAGCAGGAGGCCAAAATTTGGCTGAAAGGCACACCCTGAAGTTGGCATCAGCAGGAGCCCAAAAATTGGCCTAAAGACATAAATATGTTTTGTACCATTTGGAAAGTGTAAAACATGGCACCATGCTGAATCTAGTCGCATGCATCAGCCATTGGTGGGTGGAAATCCTTCGCTCAGATGGCACGCTACTTGCCGGCAGGACAGCTTTTCCAGGGCAAACTCAGCTAGCTGCGGCCACAAGTCAAGTTTGGCTGCCCAGAAGTCCAGTGGATCCTCAAGTTGTGTTGGCATGGTCATGTCAAGGTATGACATGACCTGCTGGTGACATGGTATGGTATGACATGATCACTGCTACTGGTGTTTTTACAAGATGCAAAAAAACAATTCAAAATGCAATATATTAATACAACAGAGCCTTTAGAAGCTGATTTAGTATAACAGATAGGGTGAAATGTGCTGGTTTGGGATGCCCATGTGGCCTGGTGTTTTTACAGGACGCACAAAACCAATTCAAAATGCAATATATTAATAAAACCGAGCCTTTAGAAGCTGATTTAGTATAACAGATAGGGTGAAATGTGCCGGTTTGGGATACCCTGGGGCCTGGTGTTTTTAAAGGACGCACAAAACCAATTTAAAATGCAATATATTAATAAAACAGAGCCTTTAGAAGCTGATTTAGTATAACACATAGGGTGAAATGTGCTGGTTTGGGATGCCCATGTGGCCTGGTGTTTTTACAGGACGCACAAAACCAATTCAAAATGCAATATATTAATAAAACAGAGCCTGTAGAAGCTGCTTTAGTATAACAGATAGGGTGAAATGTGCCGGTTTGGGATACCCTGCGGCCTGGTGTTTTTACAGGATGCACAAAACCAATTCAAATGCAATATATTAATAAAACAGAGCCTTTAGAAGCTGATTTAGTATAACAGATAGGGTGAAATGTGCTGGTTTGGGATGCCCATGTGGCCTGGTGTTTTTTCAGGACGCACAAAACCAATTCAAAATGCAATATATTAATAAAACAAAACCTTTGGAAGCTGGTTTTGTATAACAGATAGGGTCAAATGTGCTGAAATAGTATGCCCATGTGGGCTGGGGTTTTTACAGCATACAAAAAAAATTAAAACAAATCGAGTTATAAGAAATGCTTGTGTGTAACAGATAGGGTTAAATATGCCACTGTAAGAAAAAAGAAAAAGTGGGTCCGCACTCCTAAAATTTCACTTTTATTTCATCCAGTAAAATGATCCAAAACATGTGTAAAGCAGCGATAAAAACATAACTGGCAATCCTAGTCTGTCTTACGCGTTTCGGGCTAGGTGCCCTTAATCATAGATGATTAAGGGCACCTAGCCCGAAACGCGTAAGACAGACTAGGATTGCCAGTTATTTTACTGGATGAAATAAAAGTGAAATTTTAGGAGTGCGGACCCACTTTTTCTTTTTTCTTACATTGGACTTATGGGACTTGAGGACCCGGGTAACCGCACCCAAGGTATTTGACCGGAGCAGTGTGCACCTCTCTTTTTCTTTTTCGCTTAAATATGCCACTGCCAAGATGGGAAGCACAGTGGCCAGAAATATTTACAACACAAAAAAAAGCAATTTAAAACTGATCTGGCAAATGAAGTGAAGTGAAAATAAAAAAAAGGTTTCCCTGTCACTTTCTCTGCTGTCCCTGCCTGGATCGTTCCCGATTTTTCCCTATCTTTCCCTGGCTCTCCCTGGCACTGTGTGGGTCTCCCTGACTCTCCCTGCCTGTCTGTTAGTCTCTCCCTGTCTGCAGCAACCTCCGTTCTGTCTGCAATGCAAGGCTGAAATGCGCACAAGCAAGATGGCCGCCATTTATATAGCACTGTGACGTCACCGGGCTTCCTGGCTGCGGATAGGCTGCATGTGACCTTCCCATGATAACTTGCCCGAGGGGACATGTCCGGACATGTCCATCCACCATTTTACAATGGCTGTAATTGAAATAAATAGAGTTTAAAGGAAAACTTCAATCGATCGAATCGCAGGGAAATTCGGATTCGTTCAGAATCGAATTTTTCCTGAAATTCGGAATGATGTTACCTATAGGGATACATTTTGAAATGTTGGTACTCACAATTTAGATCTAATAGAGCATCACCCCTAAGTAGGTGCTTCCACCAACTGGCTCATATAGTTATCTTGCAGCAATCTCAGGGATGATCTCCCCCTTTCAGTGCCTGCTCTATCTGTCTATGCAGTTGACCCTCTTTTTCCTCAGTTATGTTGGGGGTTTTAACATTGTTTAACATTGTTTCATTGTCCCCCACTTCTACCCAAAAGGATTCTACATCTTCACAATCCTCAGCTAGTATCCCCTCATTAATATATACTTTGAAATCTTGTTTTACATAAAGACACACTCTACCTTTCCTAGTTGCTTGTCTTTCTGAAAGAAGGTAAATCTTCAAGCTTCCCCACTTTACTTGCCAGACTTCTGGCATTTGTGAACATACACTTTAAGTTGCCATCCAGTTTAACACATTCGGCTTTAGTGTCATTAACTCTTGCAGTTTTGTGTCCACATACTTTTTCGCTGCCGGTTTATAACACGTGGATCTCCTTATCCAACAGCAGTCCTCCTCCCCCAGTCCTATTTTCCCACCCACCATCATATGCTGTCCCTTAAGTAACCTGTCTTCCTCTTTGCTTTCACTTTTGCCCTTATTGGTTCCTTACTATTTGGAGAGCTTGCTAGGCTGAAAGCTAGCAAACTTTCTATTATCTGCATATTTATGAAGCGGTTGCCTTATTAGTAGTGATCATTTGTTCTGTTGAACTATATGATTGATATCAGTTTAAGAATGTAGTGGGAAAAAGGCTGTTTTAAAGAATATTCTCAAGATGAACATCAATATTTTACATTATAAATATTTGAAAGTCTGAGAGATTTTTTTGACGTAAAAGGAGGCTGTGGAATATATGTCACAACTGACATCAAAGACTGAAAAATTACACTAGCACCTAAGCATCACACACAGTGACAAGCCTGCGGTGGTCCAAACAATGCTTTAGGAAGTGGGGCGGGGAATTCTCCATCTACCGGTGGCCCTTAGTTGGCTCTATCTCCATGTTGGGTTCTTTTAGAGCATAGTGGATTCTCATGTAAGGAGGGAAGAAGTTAAGTATTGTGGTAGAGGGACCAGGCTTCTCTAGCTGGTATGCGGTGCATTCATACAGCAGTTATGATTGGGCTTTGATGTGGAGCCCTAGATAGCACCCTGTGTGCATATCCAAAGAACCTCAAATGTCACCAGTGGCTACATGGGTTCAAAGGGTAAGAGAAATGTTTTTCCATAGAGATTTAAAGAGGTACTTTAAAAGTAGTGTTTTCCCTCCAAACCAGCGGGGAGGGGGGTGCTCTGCAATCCAGCACTGGTCTGGTCTCCATTCCAAGATGGTCTGCAGGCTAGTGTCCACCCCTCCAAGATAGCTGTCTGCTGTGTCAGTCACAATGTTTGGAGCACATTGAACCAAGGAAGTTCTGTCCTGCATCTATGCCATACCCTCCAGCTGCCACCAGTTATACTCAGGGCAAGTTTCCATTAAATGGAAACAGCAGATACACTGCAGCAGCTGGTGCCTTTCAGGTCTTGCTTAATACTGACCTACCATCTCCTTAGTACAACATTTCTAGAGCTATACAGATACCTTTGATTCCCCTGACAAAGGGCAGTTACTGACTGCATACAACAGTAAGTCTTGCTTCATTTGTTTCCCTTTTGCATTTTCTCATATATCTTTTTCTGTTTAAAATATTTAGCTAGGTACCCTAGACCAGACCAGAAGTTTAAACATTTAAGCATTTAATTTTCTGTCATTTCTTTTTTCATGGGTCAGTAATATAAAAATAATATTTCTAGTTTGCAGCTATATTTTCCCTACAGCACTTTATTCTCTAAAAAAAACTCAGCCAAAGTCTTTTGGGTATTATTAATAGAGTACGTTAATGAGATTCTGTTTTGTTTCTTCCACATAGAAGCAATGAAGGAAAAAAATAGGACACATCCGGAAGTCTGTATTTGACTTGTGATGGGAATTGACATTTGAGCACAGCAGCTCATGTGTATCTTGCCATATCAATGAGTCTTGAATGTCAGATTTGTCCATTTTTGTATATTTAGTGTTTAGGAAAACGTGGGGTGAGAAAAATACTGAGGCCCCCCATTTTTTTCCTTTGCCTCCTAGAGATTGGCATGTGTTTTTTCAGCTTAGAAGGTTCAGAGCTAAAAATTAGCTTTAACATTACACCACTCTAAAATAAATACATAGTGTTTGTGCTCCAAAACTCAGACTAGAGTCTAAAAGACTCTAGGTCCAGGTAAGGGGACATTCAGATTTGGGATGCTGCCAGGGCTGTGTAGTCAGAGATAACTGTCCCTAGGAAACATTCAGATTTGGGATGCTGCCAGGGCTATGTAATCAGAGATAACTGACTCTATCTCCAATGTAAAAATAAGAAAATTTCTTACTAGTGTTGACTAATGCTAATCTTACATAGTTTTAAGTTTTATTAATCTAAGGTCCTTGTTTTTAAAAATCAGTGCTAAGCAGCATGGTGTTCTAGTGATTACTAATGAGTGAACCAAACTCCCCTGTCCCTTATCCTTGTTTCTTCATGTTGCTCCCAGGCCTAATCTGGGCATGGCTGTGTGATTGGCCAAATGGGACACGTGACCCCACCATATAAATGGCGGGATCTGTCTCCTGGCACATTCAGAATGCTCTGCAGTAGATAGGAGAGGTGCTGACTGCTGCTTCTGAGGGACAGATAGGGCTTTTTTTTTTACAAAAACTGTCCTTGTAAGGACATTTATTTAGGGGAAGCGGCTGTAGTGAGGGCTAAATAAGTTGTTAAGCACAGTATTGTCCTTCTCAGGAAATTTATTCAGGGAACACGGCTGGAGTGAGGTCTACTCTTTAATACCACTTGCTCAAATCAATTGAGTGTAACTACTCTTTAATACCGCTTGCTCAAACCACTTGAGTGTCACTTTTCTTTAATACCACTTGCTCAAACCACTTGGATGTCACTACTCTTTAATACCAATTGTTGGTGGAGTATCCAATTTCTCAAACCACTTGGGTGTCACTACTCTTTAATGCCACTTGCTCAAACCACTTGGGTGTCACTACTCTTAAATACCAATGGTTAGTGAAGTATCCACTGGTTCAGGGCACTTAAGGCTCTTTTAAAAAAATGTTTGTGTGTTGCTAATGTTTATTACCAATTGTTCAGGCCACTTGGGGGTCACGACTCTTTAATACCAATCGGTGGGGTATCCAATTGCTCAAACTATTTGGATGTCACCACTTTTTAATACCCCTTGCTAAAAATCATTTGGGTGTCACTACTCTTTAATGCCACCTACTCAAACCACTTTGGTGTCACTACTCCTTAATACCACTTACTCAAACCACTTGGAGGTCACTACTGTTTCATTGCCAATTGGTGGAGTATCCAATCTCTCAAACCACTTGGGTGTCACTACTCTGTAATTCCTCTTGCTCATACCACTTGGGTGTCACTACTAGTTAATACCACTTACTCAAACCACTTAGGTGTCACTACTCTTTAATACCACTTGCTCAAACCACTTGGGTGTCACTACTCCTTAATACCAATTGTTCAGATCACTTGGGGATAACAGCTCTTTAATACCAATTGTTAGTGGAGTGTTTTAAATTGTCCATTTAGGTCACTGTAACTTCAACTGCAGCAAATTAGGGGAAGGGATGTGGCCATGGTGCTGCTGCTGGTAACAGAGCTGGCGCTGCAGGGAGAGGACGTGTTTCATCCTTGCTTGCTACACCTTCCTCTGGTGCAAGCAGGCACCGGGTTTGGCGCAAGCCACTTGAGGCTCCCTGTATACCCGCAGCAGCCATTCATAAATGCCTGTCACCCATATGTTCACCAGCCAAGGGAAGCCAGGAAGTCGCTATGGAATCGCCTGGGGCATTGAGGCATCCCAAATCGGTTCCATGATTTTTACAGCCTATTTGTTAGGTAAAAAAGATACATAACTAAACCTTGAAATGTAAATGAATACAAAATGTTACCGCTAGAACCAAAACACCCATAGTTCCACAAAATAAACAGCTCTTTCTAGGCATACGGATAGTTAAGCAGGAATGCATCCACCACTTGGAGAGTGCTGCTACTGGTCATGAGAGAGCAGACTTCCACTATTGGGTTGTATGGTGCTGTAGCAATAGCCATCTTAATCTCCACAGCTGGTCTGGAAGCACAATGTGAGCTACCAGAGCTGACAAGGGTGGAGCGTCAGCACTTCAAAAAATCGTCACATATACCGCACAGCTGCTTGCTTGTTTGCTCTAGGTCTGGCAAACTGGGATTTCCTATGGTGTCTACATGGCAGCAACCATCTATAACACCTTATGTTCCTACATCTGGAACTGCATCGGGCTGCCTTCTTGTCTTTATGCATAAGGAAGACAGAGAGGCAGCTCCCATGAAGCATTGCTGGGTATAAAAGTGGGGAGGATTTCTGTTGAATAATATATAAAAAATAAGGTCTCCTTTAACAAAAAGAGAAAAAAACTTTATCAAAGCTTTGAGTTTTGTGTAACGTAAAGTCCAGGGGTCCAGAATCTGGCAAGAGTCAAGGGAACAACAGGCAACCTCTAATATTAAATGCTCCTTTCTTCTTCTCGCACAGAATGACCTTTCAAAGCAGTAATGTTGGGTTTTGCCATTTTCAATAGATTTCATCTCAAGAGCTTACTTTGTATGCTTCCCGAAGCTAACGTTGTCTTCTTTTTCCATCATTCATGCAGTTATCCAAAGGAAGCTAAGCACGGCTCTCCAGAAACAACAATTGTTACACACTTTAAATAATCTTTTTTCTTTGGCAGGAGAAGTCAAATTGTAATACTGCAAAATAACAACATCGGCCCTGTAAGAGGCGAAATAGAAATAGAAAATGTCATTTCCAGTTTCTGCTCGCTGAAAGGCTTCTGGGTGACACGGCTTCTATAATACATAGTAATTTGGCATAGGCAAATAAAAAACGCAGATGTGTCTGTTCTTGGGGATGGTGTGCTGCTAGATGAGAATGATATTTTCATGTTTATTACTAGAGGATGGGATTCTCAGAGATTCACATCAGTCATTGCTTGTAAAATGCATGTGACAATATAATCTATAATTCTGATAAAATAATATGCATTAATCTACATTGATCTAAATAATGTAGTGTGTGTGTGTGTGTGTGTTCTGAAAATATTCTTTAGCATTTGCAGTTGTAAGGCAGGTGTGCTAAACCTGTGTCCCTCAGAGCCATCTGATATGGCCCCTGACCTACTGTGGGGAAAGTGGGAGGGGTAAATGTAAAGGTAGAATGGACCAAAAACCCATCTCGATTCCCTCCACCCCGGGCATCCAAAATCGGGATGCCCCTCTGTGTGAAACCCCCCAGGTCACCCCATAAACTTACCTTGTTTCCCGGTCCCACAGCACATGCACCCACTATCCCTCTAGCAGGGCGCGTGGCGGTGTCAGGCATTTGTGAATGGCCGGCACGGGCACGCTCCCTGTTAGAGGGTAGCGGGGGATGCGGCCGTCAGTGTGCTCGGGGCCGCTGGGCTTAGACGAAGGCTTAGACGATGTAATGTCAGTGGCTCCAAGCGGGGTGTCCCAGGGGAAGGGACCAAAACTCAGGATAGTCAAAATCCTGGGTTTTGGTCCACTTTAAATAGGAGCGAAGTAAGGATGGGAGGTTGCACAGAAAGCGATATAGGAAGGGTGCATTGGCAAATAGAGGTGGCAGTGGTGGCTTGGAGGAACACTGTGACATTGATTGTACAACACCTCCCTTGCATGGAATCTCTGGCACAATAATAAGGTCATATTTTTTCTATATTCATTGTATGCATAGTATTTGTAACTTAGATGGATTGAGTATTGGGAACAAGTTTAATGTGGAACTGATGGGGGAGGGGCTAAAATTTGGGACCTATATATTTGAAGAGGTAAGGCAATCAGCATGTGTATTGCCAGCATGTGGGGATTGTTACATATGAATCTGGTGTTAGGATGGTGTGGTATGATGGAAGGACATACCAGTGTAAAGAAATGGAGGTTGTGGAGACAGTGGATAAACTGCTTGTTGTAGAAAATCTCCAATGTACTATTTAAAGTGGAACAAAACACAGGATTTTGACTATCTTTGGTTTTGTTCCGTGCTCTAGGGCTTCAAGATTTGTGATGCCCCACTGTGTAAAAAAAACCCAGATCAGCAGTAATGGCTTACCTCTTCCTGGTCCAATGGCGCTTGTTCGGGCTCTCGTCCAATCAGAGCTGTTTGCCATGCCTATGTCATTCAGTCAAAGGTTCTGATAGTCTGCAATGGGGAGTGCAAGCAACTGCATCTCCAGTAGAGCACGTGCCTTTGAATGGCTGGTCCCTCAGCAACAAGGTTTTTCACTCCCTGTGTCACCGCTGGGGTCAGCCAGATGTGGACCTGTTTGCGTCCCGCCACAATCACAAGCTTCCCAGGTTTGTCTCCCTGTCACAGGACCCTCTGGCGTTCGCCACAGATGCGCTAGCAATGCCTTAGATGGAGTTTCGGCTCCTCTATGTGTTCCCTCCATTCCCTCTGCTGGGCAGGGTGCTGCGCAAGATAGCCCAGGAGGGGGTACCAGCCATTCTGGTGGCCCCCTGTTGGCCAAGCAGGGTGTGGTTCGCAGACGTCGTGCATATGGCAGTAGATCAGTATGCCATGCCCAAGGATCCAGATCTGCTCACTCAGGGACAACTATGCCAGTCCTTGTCCTTTATCTATTACAGGATCTGGCATGCTTACATTGCCTGGTGTGAGTCCAAGTCTCTTCCTTGTCAGGTGTTTTCTATCCCTAGGATTGTGGAATTTTTGCAACATGGTTTGGATTTGGGCCTTCAACTTAGCACCCTCAAGGGACAGGTGTCAGCTCTGGCAATTTTTTTCCAAAAATCCTTTGCCAATCACCGGTTGGTTAAGACTTTTTTCCAGGGAGTTACTCATGTGCGTCCGCCACGTAAGCCCATGTTACTAGTTTGGGACCTGAATCTGGTGTTATCTGCTTTGCAGGGTCCTCCCTTTGAGCCTATCCGTGGGGCTGCCTTGCCCATTCTGGCTCTTAAGGTGACCTTTTTTAGTGGCCATTACTTCTGTCAGGCGAGTTTCTGAGCTGGCGGCGCTTCATCAAACCTCCTTATTTTGAAAGGCATCAGGATAAGGTAGTGTTTCGGCTTAAGCCGGATTTCTTGCCTAAGGTTGTGTCTGCTTTTCATCTTAATCAGGACATTGTTTTGCCTTCTTTGTGTCCTGACCCTGCTAATTCCAAGGAGCAGACCCTTCACTCTTTGGATGTTGTCAGGGCTCTGAAGTTTTATTTGGTTGCTACTGAGTCTTTCAGGAAGTCTGACACTATTTTTGTTCTTCCTGCTGGACCTAGGAAGGGTTTGCCTCCTGCTAAACCCACTATCAGCAAGTGGATCCGTCAGGCGGTGGAGCAGGCCTATTCTGCTAGGGGGAAGGTTCCTCCTTTTAGGGTTCCTGCTCATTCCACTCGTGCTATTGGTGCGTCTTAGGCTTTTTAGCACAAACTTCTGTTGAACAAGTTTGTAAGGCCGCAACTTGGTCTTCTGTTCATACTTTTTCCAAGTTTTACAAGGTTGATGTTAAGGCCTCAGCTGATGCTGCTTTTGGCCGCAAGGTACTTCAGGCAGTAGTGGTTTAAACTACCTGTTGTTACTCTTGGGATCCTACCCTACTTTATGGACACTGCTTTTGGATGTCCCAGATGTAATGACTTTGTGAAGCAGGCCGTGCCATGCAATGGGAAAAAGACAATTCTGTGAGTACTCACTTGTAGAATTGCTTTTGCCATGCATGGCACAGCCTGCTTCACCCCACCCTTGTTATCGTTATTCTTGGTTGCCTCTGTATGGTGATTGTTCCAAGTTAGTTTGGGTTTTGTTATCTCCCGGTTTCTTGAATAACTGATTGTCAACACTGGATAAGTCTATGGTGATTCCGTTTTTATATGGTACCGGGAGGAGCCACAACTCTTCTGCAGTACACTGCCCCACCTTGTGGCGGAATGACCCAGATGTAATGACTTCGTGAAGCAGGCCGTGCCATGCATGGTAAAAGCAATTCTACAGGTGAGTACTCACAGAATTGTCTTTTTTTAAAGTTGCCATTATTGTGTGCCAAATGATGTCTTAAATGTGCTAAGCTTATCTGTTATTTGATTTGTTTTCTATTTGTTTGCAACTCTGTGTTATAAAGGAAAACACTTTCCCCTAGCAACAATGTGTTTAGCAATGTACACCAATATTAGCAATGTACACCAAAATGGTGATTTCGAGTACATATCATAGACATCTTCACCCTAGTTTGCTAATCATCGGTGTGGCAAACCCATAGGTGACAGGTTTAACCCATTCTGCTGTAATACAACTTCTCCAGTTTGACAGGATGATATCCTTGTGTTACAGTAACAAAAAGGCTGAGTTCTCACCTGGTTGGTCATTATGTTGCTTAGGCTTAACCAAAGCTCACTTGCTACATTGGAAGAATTCTGGCCCTGCTATGGGGCCCCATCAGGGTTATGTACATTCCTGTTTAAAGAGTCAATCTTACTAATAAATAGGGCAAAACACTCATTAAAAAAACTTTCCCACACTCTCTTTTCCTGTATTCTTCAACATTATTGTGACACACAAAAGTAATGTAAATGCTGGCTTGGTCATCAGGGTTGGAAAAATAACAGTAAAATAATGTTATTTAAATAGCAAACATTTACAGTACTCAAGAATAAGTCAGTAACAAAGAATTATTTTTAAACTTTATGCATTAGAAAATGATTCAGATTCAGCAAACACAGATTAATTTTGCAAATGCGTAATCAAGCTCTGCGGATGCTGCTTCTGGTAATCAGAGAGCACAGTCGGGGATGTATGTATATGCATATTGTCACTTCCAGGGATCTGAATTAGGAGTCACTAAAGGTCATTCATGTAGGAGTATTAGTAACCCTTTTTTGTATATCTAAACATATGTTCTATTGGCCTCCACTGAGCTGTAAATAAATAAATAAATAAATATATATACAAATATATATATATATATTGTGGTAAATTGTATCAAAATGTCTGTTTCTTCCCTGCTTGGTTGTATAAAGCACAATCCGGCCCGGGTTTTCAGGACCCGGGTCACTTCCCCAATTCCATAACGGGTTGTTACATGTTCTAAGGCCCTCCACAAGTGTGCACGCTGATTACAGGGGAAGTCTGTATAAGAAGAGAGCACACGGCCTTTCCTTTGTTGATGACCAGCCTGTTGGACTGAGCCCCAGGCTGAGCTGCACCGTGGTGAAGGATAGCACTGGACATTGAGCAGAGGGCTGATACGCCCTGTAAAGTGGACTGGAATTGATCAGCTTGCTGGAGTACCCAGCCCAGGACTATTTGGTTGGTGAAGTAACCCTTTTTGCTTTCTGCATTAGTGCTGCAACCTTTGGACTATCTACTGAACTTTGCTGAATAAAAGCCGTTTTGCCGTTCAAATCCGTTGTCGTCACTGCTGATTGTTGCCCGCTTACAATATATATATATATGTATGTATAAATATACACGTAGGGCATGATTTGCAATGCCCTGTGTTAACATCCACCAGTGTCCTTCTGCCTAAGTTTAAAGACTTTTTCTTGAGACTACGTGAGACTCACGTAGCTGACTTTAAACCCCCACAGAATAAAACATATAAAAGTTAAAAACTCACCTGACCCCTCGTTAGATTAGGTCGGGTCTTCTCTTCACCCGGGTGGCATCCGACACCCCCCCCCGGAGCTCTTCTGTCTTCAGGAGGGCCCCCGAAATAGCGCCCCCCCCGCTTCGGCCGCTGGCACAATAAACTGTAAAAAAAAAAAAAAAATTACATTTAATAACCTGGGGCAGCGATCCCTCCCGCGGGGTCTCCTCTTCACCGGGGGGGGGGGGGGGGGTTGATCGGAGCCGGGCTCTTCAGCTTCAGGGGAGAGCCTGACAGGGCTCTCCCCCTCCTCTCCCGACAGGCGGCGCCACCTTGCCGCTAAGCCCTGCCCCTTTGGGGGCGGGGCTTATGACGTCACTCATCGGGTGTCATCCTGCCTCCCGGCTGTTGTTCATTCAGATGCGATCATGCTGGCCACAGGAGCAGAGGGGCAGGTGATCAGATCATCGCCTGCTCCTCTGCTACTGTAGCCAGCATGATCGCATCTGTCATCACATGGAGTGACAAGGGAGCTGATGATCGTAAGTATGTAAAGTAAAAAAAAGGTTTTATTTTTAATAAAAGTCATTTTTTCTTATGTGTCAGTGTGTTTTTTTTACTGGTAACCCTTTGTGAACTGGTAAGGGGTCCATAAGACCCCTATACCCGTTCACAAGGCCGGGGGCTGGAAAGTCACCTGCGGCTAGCGGGTAACTTGCCATTAACCCCCGCACCCCCAATTACCTGCCTCCCCAAAGCCCAGGGGGGGGGGCAGATGAGGCCGGGCCCACACAGGGTATGTGGGCTTGTAGGCTGCAGGGTGGGGGGCCACAAAAGCTGGCCCCTCCACTCTGTTCCTACAAGCCCCCATAGCTGGTCCCGGGCTGGTTATGACGGGTAGGGGGGACTCTACGTAATTTTTGGGGGGATTTTTAAGGGTTAGGGTTAGCCTAACCCTAACCCTTAAAATTCCCCCCAGGAGGGGGGACCCTATGTCGTTTTTTTTTTAATTAACCCCTTATACTCTGTCGTCCAGCAGCTATAAAAGGCTTCCAGCAGCAGGAGAGCAGAAGCCAGATTGATCAGTGTGGGACACAGGGATGGAGGTAAGTATAAAATATATATATATATATATATATATATATATCTTTTTTTTTTTTTTCTCCTTGTGTTTGTGTGTTTTTCTTTACATTTAACCCCTTGTGAACTAGTAAGGGGTCCATGAGACCCCTATACCAGTTCACAAGGCTAGGGGCTGGCAAGTCACCTGCGGCTAGCGGGTGACTTGCCATTAACCCCCAGCACCCCCAATTTTTTAATTAACCTCTTATGTTTATAGTGTGGATAATAGTTGTATTTATTTGTAAAGTGCTCTTTTCAGTTTGGGGGGTCTCCTGGGCAAGAATGGGGGGCTACCGATACATATGTGGTACCGTTGTAATTGAGAGAAATGGGACTATCACATGCAATATGGTTTTCATTAATAAAACAAATGTTTTATTTAAAATAAAGGAGACAATTGTCTAAAAAATATTATTTTATTTATTTTTTTTGTTTTTTACGCAAAAATATTTTAAAAACAGTAGAAAAATTACAAACAAGTCATTTCATGTTAAAGCCTAAACTCTGCTGCAAAAAATATGTATATAATTTTTCTGGAAATTCCAGCAAGAATCACGGTTAAACATGGCGCAAAATGGGGAAAAATTACCTATCAACAGAGGGTGACAAAACTTCAAGTAGGCTGGCAATTAAAAGGGTTAATAGTACCTATGCATGTTGGGTATTGTTCTGCTCGGGGGACCTTGCGCTTTCAGATTTAGCTTGTTTTTCTTGTTTTCGTATTAATATTTTAGGAAAACATGTTTTTTATTCTGCTTTTTTATAATTTTTTTTAGGGAAACCCTGTGCAACCTAAGAATTCTTCAAGGGATTATTTCCAAAAGGATGATCCCACTTCAACAAGCTCAGTACGCTTAGAAAGTTAGAAAGTGTACTTTCAGGGAATATATGGTTTATGGTGGATATTCCAAATGTAAAGGGTTGTTTTGGTTGAAAAATTGCAAGGTGCGCAATTTGTCAGCTGATAATTTCAAGTAAAATTACCAATATGCGCATGCTTTAATTTGGGGTGTTTGGCAACTCTTCCCTTGAAAGTACCTATGCATTTTGGGTACCGTTCTGTTCGGGGGATGTTGCCTTTTCAGATTTTACTTATTTTTTCTTGTTTACATACAGTTTTTTTTAGGAAAATGTGGCTTTGATTCTTCTTTTTTATTCTTTTTTAGGGAAACTCTGTGCAACCAAAGAATTGATTGAGGGATTACTTCCACAAAACTACACCCACATAAACAAGCCTGGTACGCCTAGAAAGCTTGAGGCATGTACTTCCAGAGAATATATCGTTTGTAGGCGTATTTCAAATGTAAAGGGTTGTTTTTCTGGAAAAACTGCAAGGTGCGCTTAGCGTGGAGCATAGTTGTATTTTATCTGAAAATCTCCTAAAGCGCTGTTTCAGTTTGGGGGAGTCTCCTGGGCAGGAAAGGGTGTCTACCAATACATATGTGGTACCGCTGTGACTGGGAGAAATTGGGGTTTCATACGCAATAAGATTTTATTGACAAACTTACATTTTTTATTACAAAAAACACTACAAATTGCAAAAAATAGATTTTTTAAATTTTTTTGCACATATTTCACCCAAAAGTATTGAGAATACACAAGACAAGACATTGCATGTTGAAGCTCAGACTCTGCTGAAAAAAACAATATATAATTTTCCTGGAAAATCCTTGGAAATCCCTTCAAGAATCAAGGTCGAACATGTGTAGCGCCAAATAGTGAAACGTGGTGACAGAAATTCTAGGAAGGCTGACACTTAAAGGGTTAACCAACAAAAGCTGGTCCCTCACACTCATTCCACCTGGGCTAGCCTATATTACCAATAAGGTGGTGAAACACGGTGGACACTAGGGGGCTAGGCTTTATTCTGAAACCAACATGTTGTAAGTGTCAATAATATAACATTTGTAAAATATGGCTTTTTATTGTCCATGCAAAGTCTATACATACTCCCTCCTGAAACAGCATCTTTATAGTTACTGAGTGTGGGGAGCCAGCGATTCCATCTTCCAGCATGGTAGTCTTACATGGCGTCGTCCATGGAGCCTTGTTTATGTTCCACATGCCTACTCCTATTACAATGAAGGGCAATGCATTCCATTGCAAAGAATGGAGTAGCCTTGTTGGGGGTTTGAAGCCATCAATGTCGCCATTTCTGTCCAGCACTTGAGGAGAGAAGTATGAATAAGCAGGCACTGCCCCGAGGAGCTATACAGGACAAAGAGTCAGTATAGACTTTGTTATTTAAATGTTTGGACAGAGACTTTAAAATCCTCAAGACCACTAACACGCCTTCTTACACGTCAGATGATGCATGTGCTGGTGTCCTGATCATGTTATAGGTCATTATCTGTGCAAACTGGAAAAATCTGAAGCTCCGCACTAGCCTGTCCCAAACACTATTTTTTGTTAAATATTATTGTTTGTCGGTGGTGAAATATGACATAAGCCGGTGGAAGATTTTGTTGCGCTACCTGTGCAAACACGGTAACATGCACTTCCTTTAGCTTCCACACTTTACCAAACCTAATTTAGCTTAAAACAGGAGGATGTCATAAATTTGGACCATACTGCATAGGAGTGCACAAGTGCACTTTTTACTCTAGATGCCTAAATGCCAAATATAAACTCCTGATCTATTCACCTTCATTAAATGTACCTGGATATTTTTTCAAAGGTTTGTAAAGAACCCCTTGCCAGTTATTTTTTCAGTGGGCTGTTCGTAACCGTCAGATATCTCATATTCCTTCTAATGTTTAAACATGCAACATTCTGTCATCATAATTATATCATACTCAGATGAAGTATATATTAATTTATACAATGACAAGGTGGTAAGACCAGTAATGGTAACAGAACCAAATTATACCCTTTCCAATTGCCTAAAGGTACTGTACTGAAAGCCTGGACTTCAGCCATGCTGACATTCCATTTTCCTAGTGTGCCTCATCATAAATATGACCTTGGGTTTCCTTGGCTTTGCACAACCATGTTTTGCCCATTCACATCCCCCTTCCGTCAAAGATTGTTAATGTATAGGCTCTGACTTCAGGCTAGTGCAGTCATGTGACTACGGCTTCTGACAGCAGGATATGTAAATCTAAGCCATAACACAATATCAGATTATTCGAGGGGGTGCTTTCTCTTTATCTTAATTTAAACCCACAGCTATTATTAGAGCAAAGGAAACCTAAATGTTGTATTTAGAAGAAATACTGATCGTGAAACTGCATTGGTTCCTGCAGATTATGTTGTTGGGATGAGGCTTTAAGATGGCTATGTGATCCATTACTCAAAGCACAGCAACCTGACGGGGATAGGAAAGGACGGCTCTGAAGCAGTCACTATAGGAAACCAGGGACCAGAGATTTCACATAAAATATAATGAGGTTGGTAAAGGTAAAGGAAGGAGGAACATAGATACCTCTGTCATCAAAGCTGACCCTCTGAAAAACAACACATGCATAATCCTCCTAATGCATATTTACTGTGTACTTGGTTTTAAATAAACCTCCACACCCAGATTATTTGTACAATGTACTGAAAAATTATGAAAAACTAAGACCAGCATATTGAATCCAAGAGGGGCCTAATGTCTAACTGTCATCCTGCCCTGTAGGAATGCCACCAGCTCTGTTTGATATAGTCTGGTCTGTTAACGGGATTATATTGGGGAGGAAACCAGCCCCGATAGCATGTATTATAGCTGAGAAGCATGGACGAGTGGGTATCGAGATCTAGGTGACAGAGCAGCTCAAAATGATGTTGTATACTCAGTCGCTTTAAGAGCACACTAGACAAACTATATACATACAATGAATAGATGCAATACAGGTCAGAAGGGCAAATACAAGAGAAACCCAACCCAGAAAATATAAGACCTTCTAGCTAAAAATGAATACGTGTGGTGCACATACTATGAGACTAAACATCACTATTTTAAATGGCTCCCAAATGGAGTTCTCTGAATCCCAGCCCTTTAACATCTGAGGGTGACAGGAGCACCATGCCTTCTTGCGATATGGTCTCCAGATTCCAAAAATGTCAGTTTATGTGTAATATGGATGGGATTTTCATAATTACCTGTGTACTGAAACCAGTAGACCTGTGGGATTTCTTTGAAAGCTTCCTGGCAGGGAGTTTCCTGCTGGTCAAGCTTGTGGTCGGTCAGGCTAATGGAGGTGTGAACTGCACCAGCAAGCTCTTTTGAAGAGGAGGTCCCCCCACTGGAGCACTTGGCGAACCTGGTTGCTGCTCGCATTGAAATGGGTTCTTTTGTTTACAGACATAAGCAGGTTATAAAATAGACATTATATCAATATTTTCTTCACACTTTTCATATTCTATATTTTTAGGTTTAACCCTTTAAATGCCAAGCACGTAGTTTCTACGTGGTTTCTTCTCCTACAGTTAAGTGCCAAGCACGTAGAAACTACGTGCCTGGTATTTCCCCTTACTAGTTAAAAAATAGATAAAATAAAACACTTACCTCTGGTATTCATGTAAAGATGGGGCTCCCCTCTTCCTCCGGGGGGCACCCGATCCCTCCCCTGGCGTCTTCGGTCTTCAGGAGGGGGGTCAAAACTGCCCCCCCCCCGTTTCCAGCGCTGACCGTTATCTGTATAAAAAAAAAAAAAACAATGACAGTCACTTACCTCCTCGCCCGATCCCTCTGCGACGTCTTCTCTTCACCAGGGGGGGTCCGGTCCCCCCCTGGGCTCCGCAGGCTTCAGGTGATGACCCTCTTCCAGGTCCTCACCGCTTCTAATGGCGGCGATGGCCGCCGCCTCTTGCGTGAGGCAGCGGCCCCGCCTTTTGTGGGAGGAGCGGGATGATGTCATCCTGCTCCTCCTATACCCTCACCGAGCACCGGCATCTGTCAGATGCCAGTGGTGATCGGAGCAGGACGGGTGTCAGGTGAGGAGGCTCTGATCGGAGCCTCCTCTCCTCTCATCCGCCCTGCGCCGATCACTATCGGCATCTGACAGATGCCGGAGCTGAGTGAGCGGCGCGGGACAGCGACGAGGGACCCAGGATCGGAGGTGAGTACTGTAAAGAAAAAAAAAATAAATGTCATTTTTTTTATATCTGTGTCAGTGTGTTTATTTTTTACTTTTAACCCCTTGTGAACTGGCCAGTTCACAAGGCTGGGGGGATGGCAAGTCACCTGCGACTGGTAGGTGACTTGCCATTAAACCCCGGCAACCCCATTACCTGCCTCCCCAAAGGCCAGGGGGGGCAGAAGAGCCCTGGCCCACAGGCTATACGGGTTTGTAGCCTGCAGGGCCAGGGGCCACAAAAGCTGGCCCCTGCGCCCTGTTTCTACAAGCCCTGCATAGCTGGTCCCGTGCTGGTTACTTCGGGTAAGGGGGACCCCATGTCATTTTTTTTTTATTTTTAAGGGTTTTTAACCCTTAAAAATCCAAAAACAAATGGGGCCCCTCCCCCTGGGAGGGGGGACCCTATGTGAATTTTTTTTTAATTAACCCATTATGTTCTGTCACCCAGCAGCTATTAAAGGCTTCCAGCAGGTGAGCAGAAGCCAGTCACTGCCGAGGGACAGAGTGCTCCAGGATGGATGGGAGGTAAGTATTAAAAAAAAATAATAATAATAAAATATTTTTTCTCTGTGTGGTGTGTTTTTTTTGCATTTAATCACTTGTGAACTGGTAAGGGGTCCATGAGACCCCTATACCAGTTCACAAGGCTGGGGGATGGCAAGTCACCTGCGGCTAGCGGGTGACTTGCCATTAACCCCCGGCACCCCATTACCTGCCTCCCCAAAGGCCAGGGCAGGGGGCAGAAGAGCCCGTGGCCACGGGCTATGCGAGCTTGTAGCCTGCAGGGCCAGCGGCCACAATAGCTGGCCTCTGCGCCATGTTCCTACAAGCCCTGCATAGCTGGTCCCAGGCTGGTTACTTCGGGTAAGGGGGACCCTATGTCATTTTTTTCTCAATTTAACCCTTTGTAGTGTGGATGGTAGTTGTATTTTATTTGTAAATGTAAAAAATTACTTGTTTCAGTTTGAGGGGGTCTCCTGGGCAGGAACGGGGGGCTACCAATAAATATGTGGTACCGTTCTAATCGGTAGAAATGGGGCTTTCACATGCAATATGTTTTTCTTTAATAAAATACATTTTTTATTTAAAATTAAAGGAGGCAATTTTCTAAAAAAATAAATATTTTTTTTTTTTTACTTAATAATATTGTAAAAAAACAGAATATAATTTACAAACAAGACATTTCATGTTAAAGCCTAAACTCTGCTGCAAAAAAAAAATATATTTAATTTTCCTGAAAATTCTAGCAAAAATTTCTCAAAACATGGCGCAAAATGTGGAAAAATTACCTGTCAACAGAGGGTGACAAAATCTCAAGTAGGCTGGCAATTAAAAGGGTTAATAGTACCTCTGCATGTTGGGTATTGTTCTGTTCGGCGGACCTTGTGCTTTCAGACTTAGCATGTTTTTTCATGTTTGCATATTTATATTTTAGGAAAAGGTTTTTTTTATTCAGCTTTTTTATACATTTTTTAGGGAAACCCTGCGCAACCAAAGAATTCTTTGAGGGATCAATTCCAGAAAGATGAGCCCACTACAACAAGCTGGGTACGCTTAGAAGGCTTAACATGTGTACTTTCAGGGAATATATGGTTTATGGGGGATATTCCAAATGTAAAGGGTTGTTTTGGTTGAAAAATCGCAAGGTGCACACTTTGCAGAGTTGAAATTTTCAAGTATAATTACCGTTACGCACATGCTTTACTTTGAGGTGTTTGGCAACTCTTCCCTTGACAGTAGCTATGCATGTTGGGTATCGTTCTGTTGCTTTTTCAGATTAAACTTGTTTTTTCTTGTTTGTATATAGTTTTTTTAGGAAAATGTGGCTTTGATTCTGCTTTTTTTATCCGTTTTTTAGGGAAACTCTTTGCAGCCAAAGAATACATTGAGGGATTACTTCCAGAAAACTGTGGCCATATCAAAAAGCCTGGTACACCTTGAAAGCCTGAGGTGTGTACTTCCAGAGAATATATAGTTTGTGGGGGGTATTTCAAATGTAAAGGGTTGTTTTTCTGGAAAAACTGCAAAGTGCGCTTAGCGCATATCACAGTTGTATTTTTTCTGAAAATCCCCTAAAGCTCTGTTTCAGTTTGGTGGAGTCTGCTGGACAGGAAAGGGTGTCTACCTATACATATGTGGTACCGCTGTATCCGGGAGAAATTGGGATTTCACACGCAATAAGATTTTATTGACAAACTTACCTTTTTTATTACAAAAAAACACTACAAATTATAAAAAATAGATTTTTTTTTATTTTTTTGCACATATTTCACCCAATAATAATGAGAATACACCTAAAAAATGACAAACAAGATATTTCATGTTAAAGCTCAGACTATGCTGAAAAAAACAATATATCATTTTCCTGGGAAATCCCTGGAAATCCCTTCAAAAATCACATTTGAACATGGGGAGCGCAAAATAGTGCAAAATGGTCTGGCAACAAAGGGTGAGAAAAACTCCAGGTAGGCCGGCACTTAAAGGGTTAAAGTTATAGGGGGCATATTTGCATGGTGTCAAGCAGTGTTCTCTCTAAGCCAGCTGCTAATTGGAGTGTTTAGGGAGCCGGCCAATGTAGTAGCAAATTTAAACGAGGACAGGGCTACCATCAATGCAGCCTGCCAACCAGAACCCACCTGGGACAGAAAATAGACACAGTACAGGACTGCATTTAAAGGATGTTTGGGCAAAAATTAAAAAAAGGATAGATACTCAGTAATAGTCCTGAACAGTGGATGTGGTCACCTGGCTGCCTCATTGCATCACTCACGGTGATTGGCCACACCGTCATTCATTTCAGTGGCATACCCCTTCTATTGAAGTGAATGAAGCAGGCACGGCCAGTCACCATAAGTTATAGGAGGAGGCATTCAGGCGACCACAGGCTGTGGTTGTTAGCAGGGATGGCCCAATTTAGATCTCTGATGGTTGTAAGTGGTAGCGGTTGATCACCTCTAGGCCGCCGAAATGCGGGGATGAAATTGCAGATGTTGGTTAGTTTCAAACTAGCGCTATAGGACAGATCTGCAGATCTTAACATGTTTAGTGATGTGAGGAGGGGTGTGAGATGGAGCAAATGTAGAGGGACTGCAGCATGCATGGCCTGATGTTCTGTTCATTGAGAACAAAGGAACAGCACATTTGTAGGGTTAGGGAGACAGCTGTCAATGTTTTCTATTCCGGTATCTCCACAGGGGTGCATCTTCTGGTGCGTGGTGAGTGTGGTGTGCAGTGAGCAACTTGGGGGTAAGAGCTGCATGGCCACGCAGCTTATAGGAAACTCTGTTGGTGTGATTTAGGGGGGATTTGGGGGCTTTATTTGTGGCTTGCAATGGAGCAGGTCTCCGTAAATAAAGGGAGATTATCCATACCTGCAGCACTATGGATAGAGTTTGGTTCATATGGAATAAAAGACAAGACTGTATAACACCTCTATGTCTACTGTTTTGCTACAGAATACCCCCTCCTGCTAGATCTTTTCAGCTCTGCTAAAGACAATGCAAGTCTGGCAGAAAAAGCGTTGTTTCCTTCTCTGCAGACACGGGTGGCAGTAGCAGAACACAATCTGGAATCCCACATGACAATAGGAGAACAATCATTGCAGCAGGAAAACACCCAGGGCCATGAATCACACAGTGCAATTATTGTAGGCTACTGTTAATCATAAGTTTGAAAACAAACAGCATAAAATAAATTATTTTGCTCCTCTGCTTCGTTAGGTGAGGCTTCCTTAGTCATACAAATTACACTACTCAGAACATGTTTGATTTCGATTGTGTTCCAATGGCGATCCATTAAACTCAAGAGAGGGAAGATTAGCTGCCATCCCTCTGCCAAATCCCAATGAAAAGTGAAAACGTACTTATTAAACTTTACAGCTGCAGCATGTATAATTTATTATCTGACTGCAAACTGGCAGCCGACATTTTAATTAGAAAGGGCTATTATTAATAAAAGCTAGGAAATCCTTATTATAGAGGAAATATTACTGCATATTAAACACATCTTCTGTAGGACTTTCTCAGAAAAGAAAAAGAATGAGGTTACCCCCACTGAGCAGATGTGCGTCATGCAAAATGTATTGTAAATGTATTATCAATAATGGTATGACATTTGATTTCTGTACAATCTTCAATAATGGCAACCTAAATCATTTGTTCCTGCTGGGCAGCTATACTTTTGGTACTCCAAAGACCCCCAAACCTACCTATACGCAGCAGTAAATTTCCATCAAGAGGATGCCTAGAAGCACAGGAGTAACTAAATGTGACCTTGCCCTTGTGCAGACAATAAATGGGGCAATATCATGACTCCTACAATAACCCTTTTCCTGTCATTTTTACCTGAATTAAATACTTTTAGGATACTGCTAGGATAGCAGAGACAAATAGTGCTTGCTCACTATACACAGCCTCTTTGGAGTAAACACATTTAGAGAGGCTGTTTAAATAGATAGTTCAGACAATAGCAATAACGGGGCAGCAAGGAGCTCTTCTGAAGCCTGTCCCATGTGCCTCTCCCCCATCTGCAGCAAACTGATTAGCCGCTTATTATTTTCTTCCTTGTGGCAACATTACCAGTTAGCTCAAACATAATGATCAAAAGGGAGTACAAAGTAAATTTAACATGCAAGACTGATGCTGCTCCTATAGGACAGCAGGAGGTTGGGAGGTAATGGCTTTGCGGGTGCAAGCGATATTTTTTACATTTTACACCTTTACCCTCCATCAGAATTAGATGTAGACGGGCTTTTCACTACACAAATGTGTACAGTAGTAGAATATAAGAAGATTCAAACTCTTTCACTCGTCAAATAGTTTTGGAGACAGTTTGACCCACTTTCCTCCCTCTGTGTACTACCGGAGAACTTAACACACTTTCTTCCTTACAAGAGGGGCATTGAGGGTGTGAGATAGATACCAGACCTTCCTTATGGCTTTCCTATAGATGAGGTACTGGCCTGGTCTTGGACTTTGAAGTGTTGACGACTTGAAAGAGAACCTCTATGTCAAAGCCTTAGCACCGTCACCCATCCACTTCTTCCCGCTGAGCATAGCTTGATTTTAATATTTTGTGTTTTTTTGGCCAACCCACTGCTCACAGCAGATCCTATATTCATGACTACCACTTCCTCATGAATCTTTTCTTCCTTGTGGAGGGGGTGGCTTGGGAGCTCTCAAAAAACTCTCTGGGCAATACAAACAGAAGTCTGTGATAAGATCTTCTGATGACCAGCTTCTTTCAGGATGCGGAACAAGAATATATTTGGGGTTCTCCCGCAGCTGAACCATTGACTGGCAGGGCTGTACTATTAACCTTTAAAAACATAGCACCACCTAGTGACAGATGGAGACATTAACTACAATAAGGAACAAGTAATTGACTTACTAAATAGGGGACTGCATACCATTATCTTGCACAGGTGTTAGAAGGGAGCTAGGGATACATTTTTGGGGCTGGATTGAGAGTTTAATCAAGCCTTCCCTAACTGACTGCACTCTCAGTTTCTATTCTATTTTTTTTCAAAATCTGTCAGAATTGCCATTTCTCTGCCATAGCCATAAGTCTTTGTGTAAAATAGTGATACAAAATAATGCAGACTGTGTCAGAGAGATGTAGAATTTTCCCGAAGGAATATGCAAAATAGGAAGATTCTCCAATATACAAAATTATGTCTGACTTGAATGATCTAAACCTGATATACTCGTTGGATTGGAGTAGACACAACCATCACGTTACTATGGCAACTTCAGACGTAGAGACACTTTAGGTTCATAACAGCAGATACAAACTTTCAGATTGTTTTAGTACAGCTGGGTATAGGCAATATTCTGCTAAATGCCATTTGGTGTAGTACAGGGGTGTAGTCGCATACAGCTTTATGCTGCTCTTGAATGTGTGTTGATTTACCACTTCAGAGAGGGTATTATATTGCTGATCATGTCCTATAAGATGTTATTGATCTTTTAGAGCAGGGATCCCCAACCTTTCTTATTATTAGAACCACATTCAGCGCTGAGAGATGGTTGGGAGCCACATTTAAAATTAAAAGATCATTGAAGCAATATAACCCTTATAGAACTGGGAACTGGTAAGTACTTGAGGCAGAGTGGCAGAATTAAGCAGGCTGACTTCCATCCTTAGCATTTCCTAGGAAGGTGTCACAAAGGTTCTTGGAAACCGAGTATAGTGCTGGAATTTTCCAAAACAGGTAAGTTGGCATACTTCTCCTACTGACGAACTTATTAACCTTGTGCACGGCTATGACAATGCTAACCCCTGGGCACTATGTACGCTCACCCTGCCTCCACAAATGTTTCAGACTAGTACATAGCCCGCAGTCCACAGAGCAAAGCTTTGCGAGTCACATGTGGCTCCCGAGCTACATGCTGGGGACCACTACTTTAGAGGAATAGTCCAGACTAATTAAATAAAACAAACTTCACCGGACTGGCCCTGGATCACTCTTTCTAAATCTGGAGGATTGAATTGCTCAATAAAAAAAAATATGGCTTTCATAATGAAAAATATATACTGAGTCCATATAAAATAATACATCTTTATAAAAAAGATATTTTAGAAACACTTTAGAAACAACACTACGCCTATGACAAAAACATAGAACCCATATTTTAACCTGCACAGTATATCACTGCTATGACACAAATTAAAGTGCAAGTTAAAATAAGGTGCTATAAAACAACCATTATGATTAATGAAAAATGTGATAGCAAGCCATGTAATATAGTGCCAACTACAATGGCAAAAAGTGGCAGGTGGATGAAAAACATAAGTGCTTACATTGTATAAGTATAAAAGTCATCCAAAGTGGTAACACACATTGCAGCATCCCATTCACTGCTTTATCAGATATATTTATCCACTCTCATTGTAGGCTGGATACATCTGCCAGACAAGGAATAGACTTAGTATCTGGGAGTTTTCATATCCTGTTGCCTGTTCTATGTTGTTAATGAAATAATTATAAAATGGGAAGCGATACTTCATGAAAAAAAGGTTGGGGACAGTGTCGAAATGGAGGGTTTTCAAATGGCACCTAAGGCCACCACCAGAGTAGTACACAAGTTCCTAGACTAACACATTTTTGTTTTTGGTTTACACAAATTGTTTTTTGAGTTGGTCACCAAGAAACATGTAATCTGCTGGGCCACAAGAATAATTTCCTCTGCTTGGCCCAAGGTACTCCAGTATAACACCTAATTTTAACTTCCTGGGTACATTCTAAAATAGCACCACTGATGTCAAAAGACACTGTTCTGTTCTTTAATGACAAACGTGAACACTTATATATGCAACATATGCACCTTGTGGTCAGAATTTGAGCATGAAGTCTATTTGTAAAAGCCATACCACTCACTGAGCTGGTAACAAAAATTTCCTTGGATCCCTTACTGGTTCAGTGGGAGATATAAGGCTGCATTATGAGCAACAAAAGTCGAAGTTAAGTTTATTGGCGATGTACACATCAATACATCCATAGCATAACATGCAGTGAAATGTTTTTTCTGAATGCTCTAGAAGGATCAGCAACACATCACCAACAGTGCACAGAAACAGTGTGATAGCAACTAACAATTTAGTGAAAGGATATCTAATAGTTACATTACATGCAGCCTGGTATGTCCCAAGTAAGTGCTTATGTAATATCTGCTCAATTACTTTGGCATAGTTCCTGGGAGGGGGCAAGACCGGTGGCGGGACAGGTTGGATAGGTGTCGCCACAGTTGAGCAGCCTGAGGAAAGAAGCTGTTCCCCATCCTCTTTGTGGTAGCTCTCAGTGTCCTGAGGTGTTTGCCTGATGGCATTAGAGTGAAGAGTATATCATCAGTGTGGAACTTGTCTCCCAGTATCCTCTCAGCCTTTGTTCTCCATCGGTAATAATATATTGTTTCCAGATTAGGGAGTTGGGACCAGATAATGCATTTGGCAATACTCACCACTCTCTGCAGCGCTTGCTTGTCTTCTCTCATGCTGTTTTCATACTAGCATGTAATGCACCACCAGGATGATCTGGATGGTACTGGAGTAAAAGCACTTTGGTATTGTGACAGGAAGTCATTTAGGTGCCTAAGGTAATAGAGATGCTGGCATGCCTTTCTCCCTATGGAGTCAATGTGACAGGACCATGATAAGTCTTGCATGATAACACTTTGCTATCTAACACTTTGCAACATAACTAGGACTGGCCTTTTGCAGTGAACGGGGAGTGAGTCAAAAAATCTCCTTGGTGACCAGAAAATAAAGGCTGTCAAATATGCTTTTGGTTTATAGATGAGGTACTCCATGAAAATATTTATTTTTACCTCTTATTGTTACACTCATGCTTAGAGAGTAGCAGAGTGGTTTTATCCCCAATACTAATGAGTTGTCATTGTTGATCATTGTATATACGGGGAGGCCAATTCATTAATAGCGCCAGGTAGTGACAGATGAGCGACTGTAGCAGAATTTGGTCGCTGTGCTTGGCCGTTGTTCGGTTGTTGACAGCGACTCAGTCGGTGTGCGGTAATGTTGAATATTGGGTGAGGAGTCGCTATTTGACAGGTTCCGCGCTGTATGGGAGCGCATGATAGCGAATGGCCATAGCGAACGGCTCCCACCATATTCATTAACAAATCACGCTCAAAAAATTCTCCCGCTGTGAAATGCATGTTTAAACCCCAGAGCGCTGGCGGCGATGGGTTAAAAGTAGTTTTTTAACCCCCAAACAACCATATTTTTGGAAACAAAAACAAAACAAGTTTATAAAAACATTTTGTAATATGAATACATTAATATCAGACCTGTAATATCAATTCTGCACAAATTTTTTTTTATTTTTTTTTTACCTTAAAAAAAATATCTAACATGGCAGAAGTGGTAACAGAAATTTTCACATAAAAAAAAAAAAAATAACAATTAATTATGAATATTTAAAGATTGTTCCATTGAAATTCATTGGAGAGCGCCAGGTAGCGAGAGGTCATACCTGTCGCTGTTCAAGGTCGATCCCTGGCGCTGTGGGGTGAGGCTGGAATAATGATGAATGATTCGCTATCTGGCGCTCTCTCAGTCGCTAAGCAGGATCGGCTTGATAAATGTGTGATTGTGGTGGGGAGCCGGCATTCTCGTGGCGGTGACCGTCATTACCGTTCGCTCACCAGTCGCTACCTGGCGCTATCCCTTGTTAAATAAGGGCCTAAATGTCTTGGGAAGTGTATTGTACCTCTACCCTAGAACCGTGGTCCTAGGACAATTATCAGCATTTCTAATAGCGCAAAGTGCCCAACCGCTTATAAATTAATCATATAAAAATCCAGTCACTTTACACCCAGGAACTGCCCTGACCTTTGGCAGCTGTTGCTCATTTCCTCTAATGCATGATCTGTAATTGCAATGTGCTGAAGATGAAACTACTTCTCAAACTGTTTCACCTTCTTCACAACAGGGTCTTTAAAAGCACATCTGAAAGGGGTGACGCACTGTAATACAGTAATCACAGTGATATTATTTCATTAGGTGAAAGTACAACTGGGCCATATGTCGCTGCACTCACAGTATTAATCTTTGATGACTATCCAATATGGGATAATTGACGGGGTAGACATCAGAAAGAACTGCCCTTTGTTCTTATGTTGCCTTTTTTGTAGGAATTTAATACGTTGCTGCTATTGAAGTGCAGTGATCCCAAAAAGGAAGGAATGGAACCCCAGGGCAACTAAATACTAAGCTGGTATTATGAAGGATTGGCAGTCATTAACATTACTTATTACAATTCCATTAGGGCCATTGTCTGCAGACTTGATAGTTGAAATACTTCCACCAGAAAGAAAACTTAGAAGCTTCCTGTCGAGATAATGTAATGTATGGTGCTAATGTGTACCTTTTTAAATGCATTTATGAAAACCGGTTGCTAGTATATGTGGGAAAGGAATGAGGAACTATTTCTAATGTTGGCATAAACTAAACTGGAAGTGATAATATGCTATCAAACTGCCAGACAGGGTAAAAAAAGCATCAGACATAGCATCAGACATACTCAGGACTGGGAACAAAAATCAGCCCAGGATGTTATTGCTGAACCTTGCCCCCAGTGTGCTTCCCAGCCATTTAAGGGATGTGCACCACCACTAGGGCTAAAGAAATTGCTAGGAAACACTGGGGTGTCTATATTGGGAGAAGTACAGAGGGGCTGGGGGGGACTCATTATCAACACATGTACTAGATGAGGTGGGCATCATGCAGGAGACTACATTCACCGTATATGCCCCCTAAAATAGTGCAACCTACCAAGAATTCTCCCAGTTCTTTCTTTTGCTTGTCCACTCCAGGCCATACTTACCTACTTCTCTACCTGGCCATGTGGACACTGCCAGCTAGTAGAAACTCCAACAGGAACAGAGGGTGGGGTGGTCCACTAACTTTCGTGTTTACTAGTGGTTGGCAAGTATTACTGTTGGCGACATTACTGTTTTTTATCCAAGTGGTCAGTTTTTTGTTACTACCAGTTTTTTGATGTATGCAATTTAAAGCGGACCTTCACCCTGAATAAGAGCATTTCTGATAGGTTTCCCACACCCTGTACATACAGATTGCTCACATTAAAAATCATTCTACCTGCATCTACTGCATGTTATGAGCCTTTAAACATCCAAGATGGCGGCTCATGGAAAGTCAGGCAGCCTGCAAACAGGAAGTGTCTTCTGACTGTGCCACTCTGCATTCTGGGATTGCGGTCCTTTCCCTGACCCAAGCTCTGCTCTGTCTGTGCAAAGCACAGCTATAACCCCCCCTACACTTTATCCCACTCTCATCTCCTCAGTATGTGATTCTTCTGAGCCAATATGACGGCGCCCGAATCCTAGAGTCCTGAACAGAGTTGCAGCCCCGTGGGGGAAAGAATAATAAGTAAGTGAATAAAACGGCTCTTATTTCCATACAATATTTTAAGCCAATGTTAACTGAATAAAAGTCTGGGAAAGCTCGAAGAGAGAGAGAGAAAAAAGAGTAGAGAAAGAGTAGAAAAAGGAAAAAAGTATAGAGAGTAGAGAAAGAGTAGAGGAAGGCAGTGGTACTGGTGGAGGTTGGCTTGAAGAGGAAGCGAGGCACACATTAGAGCTTGACTGAAATAATGAATATGATACAGTAGTTTTTTATGGAATGTGGCCACATTTTGAGAAATATATTCATCTTGTCTGTAACAATAGCTTCTCAAAGCTCATTATATAATGTACCCTATTTTTGAACTGCTAAATATTGAAAGTTGTGCCCTTCCAAGAGCTTTCCATGGTCTACTTCATCTATAGTATAGGCTCATTTAAGAGGTCTATTAGGAACTTTTAGAGCTGATTCACATATTGTATAATTTAGCTGGAAGACTCTAGACCAGAATCTTAGAGCTTTAGTACACTCCAGCCTGAAACTGTCCAAAAAGAGCCATCCCTGAAAACAGCTTCTCGGAAAACCTGGTGAGGACCATACAGTAGTTCTGTACTGAAGGTGACAACATTTTGAGAAATGCAGTATTTTCATCTTGTCTGTAACAATAGTGGCTATTTTCTTGACGTTTGTTATATAATTTACCCTTTTTCAACCTCTTGATTATTAATATTCCAAGAGTTGTCCATGTCCTGCTTGTCAGCGCTAAAAGCACTGTTCAGGGATGCACCAAAAGGGGGGTCTGACAGGTTTGATATATTATTGGAACAGTCACTCATTATTCCTTCTTTCTTTAAAGGGACTACAAGGCCAATTGCCTACTTATTTTGGTATCATTTACAAGTGATTGACAAGTGAAATTCTTGTCGCTAGGGGGACCTGGTGTGAAAAAATTGAGAAACACTGATCTAGAGCTTGTTTTAGAGGGCTATCAGGGGCTTTTTGGGGAGCAGACTCTAGACCAGAATCTGGGAGTTTAGCCTAAAACAGCCCCAAAAATGGAATAGGTGCTTGGAAACCCTGGTACAATTATTCTGGGATGAGATTCCAACTCATTAAATCATTCTAACATCACACACAGAACACACAACGACAAGCCCAGTTCCTACTTTACTGCCCACCCTTTATGCAGTTCATAACTACAATAGATTAGTGGTGTTGGGGGGGGGGGGGCTGTCAGAGTCAGGGTACTGCTAATCAAGACAAAAATATATATATATTACATATTTATTTTCACCTATGTTTAAAGCCTGCACATCTCTCTAAGCCCATCTTAATAACTTACTGAGTTAGGCTAGTTTCATTTTTTCCTAAGGATATTCAATGAATAGTTGACCAGGATAAAGTGGTTTTTGGGCCATCAAAAAATATGCGAAGTGAAAAAAAGACTTTAACAAATCATATAAACATGTTTTACGTAATGCTGTTTTTTCCCTCTGCTCTTCAATGTAACAATGTTGGATGTACACTCTGATGAAGTGGCAGTAGGAGCTTGCCACGCAACGCGTCAGTGGTGCTGGCATGCTGGGCTTTGTGGTGGATTAGGACTTTGTTATGCGGTAATGTAAATTGCCTTTTGATCTTATCTTAAAATCATGTTGAATTAATGATTATTGTGATAGTATTTCTGTCATTTATGCCCTGGAGCCTCTCACCTCTTCCTTGCTTTTTTGCACTTTTCTGCACTTAGCACTTTCACTCTATACACTTATAATTGGTATAGTGATATTAGCTTTTCCTCACTCGGCTCTTAATTGCTGTATTCATCACTTCCTACTCACTCTATACATTCCCATCTTTTGTTGCACATATCACTAGCCTTTGCTCGAAACGCGTAGACGCGGGGTCTGTTCTCTTTATGCGTGTCATGTTTTACTCGCTGTGATGGCTTTTTACCACGGTTTACAATAAAGGATGGATGATTTTATTAACCAAACTACGTGGCTGGCGCTCTTTCACTGTGGACATTGATCATATCAGGAGGTGAGCTCTCTTTGCCTTGTGCCCATTGTTTGGATTTTGCTGCACAATTATGTGATCTGAGGCTGGCAATCAAGATAACTACATATCACTAGCACAGACTAAGGGCAAGACTCCAGGGCATTTTTTGCTGATTTTTTGCAGATTTTGCAGGTTTTGCACATTATTTATTTGATAATTCTATTATGTATTCATGAATATTCATACTAGTCCGTCATGCACTCTAGCCCATGCATATATGTTTTTAATTGATTTTAAAGTATGTGTTTTGGCTATTACTAATAAAAGTTTTGAAATATCAATAGATTTGTATATCTGTTGAGCGGCTGACTTTGGAGGTCTGTGCTGGCAGCCCTTATTTTTGATATATTGGTAATTGCCCAGTTTCTGGGCAGTTGGGTCCTCTTTCAGCCAGCATCCAGTTTACATTCACATTATTGTAGGATATTTAATGCTGTGCAGGTAAACAACTTTGTGTTTGTCTCTAACAATGTTGGATGTAGATAGACAACTAGAAGATTGAGTGGCAGTAATGGGTACCTTTCCACTGCCTCTTTTATGGTGTCTTTTGTAGCACATAAGAATGCAAGGGCATCAAGCAAGTCATATTCAATGTGGCTAGTTTCCTCCATGTTCATTACAGAAAGCTGTGTTTTAAAAACTCCATTATGCATTTTCTATGTATTTGTGGCCTTCAATCATTCTATTGAATGGAAAGCTTACTGCATTGCAACTCATGGCAAAGCATGTCATTGCGCGTTACCGCTTCGCCTTCTTATGGTACGCATTGCCTGTGGAAGCCTGCTGGGAAAATGTTATACATTTTTTCTCAGTTCCCCAGCCCATGCATTTGAAAATGGCAGTGGCAGATAAACAGTCTTGCAAGAGTTATTACAATTTATGTTTCATAAAAAAGTCATAGTTCAGCCTGGCGACCTTTTTAAATGGCATGCCAGCAACAATCTGACAATAAACAATGCGACAAGCAGAGGAGTCATTGAATGGATTTCCTGCTGATTAAATTACTATTTTACACTTCGCCTGTGAACACTGACATTTATATATTTTAAAATCAATACACTAATTTATAATAAGTGAAGTAATAGTTAATCTATAGTAAGTAATAACATTTGATTGCTGCAAGCATTGGGATGCATGGGGTACAATTACTAAATGATAATTTGGTTGGGTTGTTCTGTGTTATAAAAAGTGTAGATGACATCAAATGGGTTCTGAATACCTTCATAAAATAAAAATAATTGTCTGTTGGGGGGGGGGGGGGGCTTTACCTACGTGTGCTTGTCTTACTGCTGCTATACATTTGATTTTTCACCCCATACCTACCTGTCTTTAGAGGATTACAGAGCCAGTGATCGCGTATCGCTTCAGAAGCCTGATACCGCTGGGTCTGGCTCGCCCCTTTCTGGAGGGTGTATACAGATGCTGCTTTTACACCCTAATGTTGCCCTGCTGCAGCTCCTATGGAAAAAGATACACCAAGAGCAGGACAGTCAAATTTACTAGAAGCTATTGAGCTATGTCAGATCAAATCAAATCAAGGTTTATTTGTCACAGACATAGCCATACAACGTATGACAGGAAGTGAAATGTGCTTTTCATCTCTGTGGATATGTACAACCTAACAAGAAGATCAAACAATGCAAATGTATTTTTGCTAAGCTACTTATGGACTATACACAATACATAAGTAAGTTAAGCTAAGACTTAATTAAGATATGAACTATATACAACACATGTTTTGAAACATGTTTGAGATAGCTAAGCTGTGACCCTGATGAGGTCTTCTTGACAAAGGGTCCAGATGTCCTCCAGGTAGAAGCTCTGCCTCATTCTCTGTGTGTTTTGGGGAGCAAAATGATTTCCTTTTCTCTATTTGAAGAAGAACCTTTTGTTGGGGTGGAAGGGGTCTTCAGCAGTTTTCCTGACCCTATCTGCCCCACCGTTTGCAGACCCTCCCACTGATGCAGGAGTAGAAGTTCTTAAGGTGCTTAAAGTGTATCAGTCATCTTGGGTGAAAGAGACGATGCGAACCATCCTTGAACCAAAACAGAGGTACTATATTGATCATGTTGTGATGATAGTTCTTTTCTTTTCTGCTTCGTTCAGAAGTCCACTAGCTTCTCTTTTGTTTTGGTGGCTTAAAGATGAAGGTTCAGACTAGAATATAAAGGTGGACTTCTCCCCCATACAGCAGGATTTGAAATAAGAGAAGTGAAGTGGGCAAATTAAAGGGCAGTGTCCCTGTCTTTTATTCAGTCAGTATACAGAGAAGATTTAGAGCTAAAAAAAAGAGAACTGCCAGGTAGATCCTTGTATACCTTCATGAGCACCATGCTGATTAATCTATACATAAACTCGGCAGCAGAAGAACATGCTCACTGCATGTATCAGAGCCCTGCTTGGACATTTTTTGCTAAAATGCTGATCTGCATTAATGGGGGCTCAATACTGTGATTGGTATGCAAAAAAGGTAATAATGTTTGATAGTACCTTGCTGATGGTCTATCCTGTTTGCTCTCCTAAGCTCAATTTGTAATTCACTTAAACCAAAAGGATTTAAAGCAGAACAAAACCTGTGAATTTGACTTACCTGGGATTGTTCCATTCCCTGGGGGCATCCTGATTGGGGATGCCCTGCTGTATGAAACACCCCAGAAAGCCCCAAGTAACTCACCTCTTCCGTGTTCAAACTGCACATGCGTGGGTGCTCAGCCAATAAGAGCTGTTTGCTGTGTTTACCTCTTTTGGCAAACGCCTCTCATTGATTTTAATGGGGAGCGTGTGCTGCCACATTCCAGAAAAATAATGTACTTAATTGAATGGTCGGTTCTGCTCCATGTGCAAACAAATGCATTATTCTGTTTTTGTAGTAAAATGTACCTTATCATCTGTTACCTGAAGTAACCTGAAGTTACCACCATTTTTTTCCTGAATCAGCTCCTAAGCACCACTTTATGCTGAATCGGCTTCTAAGATTTAACTTCCCCTTCTCCTGACCTATAGTTACACTCCTGATGTCCAGAAATGGCAATGGGTCTTATTTATGATGTGTGCCATTCAGCATCTTGTGGCTATAGCACCAGAGAGCCACATGGGACAAGCTTTAGGTGAGCTGTCTGCTTGCTGAATTATTGTTTCAGTTGCCTGGAGTGGTTACAACTGGCACTGCTCCAACCAGAGCGCCTGGCACTGTATCATTTTCGACACTAGTGTTAAACAAGACGCTAGCTGGCAGCCACATCAGCGCTGCCATGCTGTGTTGCTGAGACCAAAAAGGTGGCGCTCTGTGGCATTGACGCTTTTTAAATAAGGCTCTAAAGACACACCTACTCTACAACTAAGTTGCTATAACTCCTCCTTGCTGAACCAAAAAAAGTTTTTCCTGGAGTTAGGTTTTAAAGAGGAGCAAACTCTCCTTAGATTAAAGTATAAGACTCAATGGGCAGTGGTCTCCTCCTTTATGGGGCATCCCGAATAGGAATTCCTCACTGTGTGAAACCTCCTGGATCGCCCAATTTACTCACCGCTTCATGGAGCCTGTGCTGTGGCCACATTCCAAGCATCCCTCAACCAGGCCTTTCTGACCTCAAGGAAATCTGTATCACTGCTGATTGGCTGAGTGGCCAATGTGGAAACCAGGAAGAGGTAATATTTTGGGCCATCCTACGGAATACTGACATCATCCCAAATCGGGATGCCACACCAGAGAGTAACAAAACCCAAGAAAGTGGAATTCTTGTATTTTCCCCTGAAGGGTTCACATGAGGTTAATAATGTGTGTGGCAGCAGTACGATTCCATAAAGACACATAAATCTTTGGTGACAAGCTAATAGGGCTTAACTTTTGGGAAATTGGCAATGTGGATGCTGCTTGCTGAGAATGCAAGATTTTCCCCAGAATATAAAAAGAACAAATGTAACAGATAAGGGTTTAGGCCTGTGCTCAGAAACATAAAGCAAAGTAGACATGTTCAGCCAAGGAGATCAAGGGGAGATATGAAGGCAGCCTTGTCATAAAAATGCGCTGACATTGCAGCAGCAGCCAGTTTCATCTGGGTTAGCTCGCACCATGATTTGTATTAAACAGGACGGCTGAGACTAAAACGGGTTAAGAATTTCTTCATACTCTGTTAATCCCATTTGTTTCTTTTTCATTCATCGAGGGAAAATTATGACTTTAGCAGTGAGCTGTTATTGTAGTGACACCTGGGAAACAATAGCGGATAATCTCTTACATGGAGGAACTCAATGTTGGCGGACCTTCCACATCATGTAGAAAATCATTATGTGGTTTTAAGTGGCCCTATACCCAAGTGGGCTTGGGCAGGCATCCCCTCTGCACCCAAACTGTCCCCAACTAGCTATACTTACCTTGTCCTAGTCCTCGTAAAATGTAGAGCTGGAAGCTGGAGACCCTCAATGACTTTACCACTTATTTATTCAAAGCAGAATTATGTAAAAATAACTTAATTATCCAATTAAATAAAAATTACTAGGCTTACCTTGGATCCCACAGGATTGATCCCAAGTAGTGCCATGGACTACAGTGATCTCGTTTTACAGCCTTAAAGCTGAGGGAGGCACGTGACATTTCCAACCAATTACCAAGGGAGCCCTCTCCTGTCTCATTGACAGCCAGACGCATTAACAGACCAACTGGGAAGTGTGCTATTAGCACCAGAGCTGGTAGTAGGGGATCTAAGGAAACAAAGGAGGGGTGGTAGCCACTCAGGCCAATTTATAACTAACCTGGAAGGTACACATGCAGGCAATTAGGATACACAAGTCTTAAAGGGGCCACGGCAGTCAACCTGGTTAGCTTGCAACCAAACTTATAATCTGGGTAAAGACAGAGGTCTTGGTCCACACACATCTGCAGAAGTATGCTAAAGCTGCACCACAAAGCGCCACAGTGCCTCTGTACAGGTGCAGTCCTAACTGTAATCTATGAGAGCTCACTTTGGGACATATAATGCAATGATTAAATTGCGAGAAGCTTACCTGAGGTTGCCCTATAGCCTCAAGTGCAACACATGGGTAAAAAGGGTCAAAAGCCTTGTGTCTAAAGTATAGAATCTAGACTGCATCAGCCTACATAAGCTGTGGGATCAAGTCTGTGGGCAATTAAGTGAGTAATGTTTGTTTTTTCTTTTGTCTGGACTGTCTCTTTATTGACCACCCAATCAAAAAAAAAACAAAAGGGTACTCAACTTTTGTCCACCTCAGCTGATCGGTCAAAGTCCGACAATCAGCTAGATCCCAGCCTGCACTGCAGCCAGTGTATCCCATGCCGCCCTGGTCCCAAACATGGGGTCAGGTTTGATTGTGTCGGATTCGCAACCCACCATTCGTTATATGAGTGCTGTTACATCCTTTCCTTTTATTGCCAAGGCCTGACAAGTCAGACTCAGCAGATTCAAACTGACTCAGCATGCGCACACCCGGGATTCCTTGGTGATCCAATCGACTGTTGCCACATCAGAACGAGGGGACATGACAGGCACCGCCTAAAGATGCCCCCCTTTAGGCTACAGGAGCGTGCTTGGACAGCAAGGAACTGAACTCAGAAACACATTTCTGAGCATCAGACTGTAAAGGAAGCTGTTATGGGGGATAAAAGTTGTGTATTTTACTTTTATTTTTATTTTTTTCTCTTAATCTAGCAATATTGTGTATATATACACACAGTTTGTGTGTACGTTGTCTTTTTAAGTGTTTTTCTTGGCTTTACCATTAACCGCCGCCAAGGTCTTCCTAATTTAGGATTTCCTGCCCCTTAACAATGCCTAGATTTTAATACTAATCCCCTTCTTTACAGTAGCAAAATCAGCCTTCTCCCCTAGCATTGGACTCGCTCAGTGCATATGCACATGGACCCTGCAAGCCCAGTTGGCCAGTATGTGCGCAGGAGTTTAGACTGGGGACATTAGGGCCCTTATTTAAGAAGGCATAGCATCAGGTAGTGGCTGGTTAATGAGAGGTAGCGACTGGTGAACGCCGGACACGGCACGCAATTACACATTTATCAAGCAGAATCTGTTTAGCGACTGAGATAGCGCCATGTAGCGTCTGATTCATCATTTTCACAGCCTCAGCGAACAGCGCCGGTGTTCAGCCTTGCACAGCGCCAGGTATGACCTCTCTCTACCTGACGCTCTCCCATACATTTCAATGGACAATCCTTTTCTTCTCTTTAAACGGGTTTTTTTTTGTTTTTGTTTTTTCAGAAAAATCACAAATAATTCTGTGACCTCTTCTGGCATTGAAATAGCAGTTTTTTCATAATTTTTTCATTTTTTATATATTTCCTCAGAAATGACATTACAGGTCTGGCATTAAAGTGTTCATGTTACAATGTTGCTACAATGTAATTCCATATGTTTTCGCTTTGTTACTAGTTGATAGATGCTTGAAAACACACTTTAAACACACCGCCTCCTGCGCTCTGGGCTTCAAACAAATATTTTTCAGCGCCAGAGATTTGTGAGGCTGTTTTTTTGCTGAATATGGTGTGAGTCGGTCGCTATGAGCAGTCGCTAACATGCGCTCCCATACAGCGCTGTACTGGTCAAATAGCGACTCCTCACAATGTATTCAACATTACTGAACAGCGACTGAGTCGCTATAAAGTAGCGACTCACGGCCGAGCACTGCGACTACTAGCGAGCGCTCTGAAAATGCCTGCTACAGACGCTCATCTGTCGCTACCTGCCGCTAATGATGAATCAGCCTCTAAGTATCAGGGGAGAGATCGTACAGCAGACCTAAAGTTTATGTTTTTTGCGTTAGGTCTGTTTTGAAGTAAGCACGTTATATCCATTCATGGAGGAAATAAGACTATTTGCCACAATTTGCCCATCTGTGTGTGCCATATCTTTTCAGAACAAGGGAGTCCATATGACTGTGAGGGTTGTTATTCATCCATGTCATTATGTACCTGTAGTATAAAATCAAGGCAACTAGACTTGCTCAATATTTCTTGAAGCCTCTTCAGTAGTCACCAAGCTTTCTCAACTGAACAGCAAAACACCTCAAGTATATAGCCCAACTACCTTCATTTATTTCTACAGATACACCTACTGTGCATGGAAAATGTGCACTTGCCGAACCATAGCAAGGGAAAGCGATAATGTCAGCGCCAAGTGGGAATGACTTATATTACTTTTTATTTGTTTGCAGCAGGAAGACACTGTTGGCCACAATATACACTGTGTAACAGAGCCAAGGTTTCTATTTGTTCTCTGCTTCTTAGCTTTGCTTAATATGAATTTCCAACTTTATCAACTTACACCAGCTTACAGAAATAAGGCGACTTTTATGACAGCGTTAGCTTGAAGTCATCATAGCGAGAAATATTCATTTAACAATCCCCGCTGTTACATAATATAACTACTTTGTGCTCATTCAATGGCTCAGGCTCCATAACTGCTTAATGAAAGTGCCATTGTGAAGCTGCCAAGGGATGCTAATATTGTAAAATGTATTGAATGAGCTGGTAAAATATTAATACTTGTTTAAAAGTCCAACAACAAGGCCAGTGTTTTGTGAAATATCCGAGTAGAGGATCCCTTTCGTCTAAGGTATATGGGGGCTTGAGCAAGAGTGAATGGTTTTTTATTTGCCTACCCCTACATACTTTGCTACACCTAACAAATTATCTTTACAATTAGCTTAGCTACCACATACAGGTCCTTCTCAAAAAATTAGCATATAGTGCTAAAGTTCATTATTTTCCATATTGAAATGATAAAAATTAAACTTTCATATATTTGAGATTCATTGCACACCAACTGAAATTTTTCAGGTCTTTTTTTGTTTTAATACTGATGATTTTGCCATACAGCTCATGAAAACCCCAAAATCCTATCTCAAAAAATTAGCATATCATGAAAAGGTTCTCTAAACAAGCTATTAACCTAATCATCTGAATCAACTAATTAACTCTAAACACCTGCAAAAGATTCCTGAGGCTTTTAAAAAAGCCCAGCCACTCCAAACTGCCATCATGGGTAAGACTGCCGACCTGACTGCTGTCCAGAAGGCCATCATTGACACCCTCAAGCAAGAGGGTAAGACCCAGAAAGAAATTTCTGAACTAATAGGCTGTTCCCAGAGTGCTGTATCAAGGCACCTCAATGGGAAGTCTGTGGGAAGGAAAAAATGTGGCAGAAAAGGCTGCACAGCGAGATGAGGTGACCGGACCCTGAGGAAGATTGTGGAGAAGGACCGATTCCAGACCTTGGGGGACCTGCGGAAGCAGTGGACTGAGTCTGGAGTAGAAACATCCAGCCACAGGCGTGTGCAGGAAATGGGCTACAGGTGCCGCATTCCCCAGGTCAAGCCACTTTTGAACCAGAAACAGCAGCAGAAGCGCCAGACCTGGGCTACAGAGAAGCAGCACTGGACTGTTGCTCAGTGGTCCCAAGTACTTTTTTCTGATGAAAACAAATTTTGCATGTCATTCGGAATTCAAGGTGCAAGAGTCTGGAGGAAGACTGAGGGAGAAGGAAATGCCAAAATGCCTGAAGTCCAGTGTCAAGTACCCACAGTCAGTGATGGTCTGGGGTGCCATGTCAGCTGCTGGTGTTGGTCGACTGTGTTTTATAAAGGGCAGGGTCAATGCAGCTAGCTATCAGGAGATTTTGGAGCACTTCATGCTTCCATCGGCTGAAAAGCTTTATGGAGATGAAGTTTGCATTTTTCAGCACGACCTGGCACCTGCTCACAGTGCCAAAACCACTGATTTACTGACCATGGTATTACTGTGCTCAATTGGCCTGCCAACTCTCCTGACCTGAACCCCATAGAGAATCTGTGGAATATTGTGAAGAGAAAGTTGAGAGACGCAAGACCCAACACTCTGGATGAGCTTAAGGCCGCTATCGAAGCACCATGGGCCTCCATAACACCTCAGCAGTGCCACAGGCTGATTGCCTTCATGCCACACCGCATTGACGCAGTCATTGAGGCAAAAGGATTCCCGACCAAGTATTGAGTGCATAACTGAACATAATTATTTGAAGGTTGACTTTTTTTTATTAAAAAACACTTTTCTTTTATTGGTTGGATGAAATATGCTAATTTTATGAGATAGGATTTTGGGGTTTTCATGAGCTGTATGGCAAAATCATCAGTATTAAATCAAAAAAAGACCTGAAATATTTCAGTTGGTGTGCAATGAATCTCAAATATATGAAAGTTTAATTTTTATCATTTCATTATGGAAAATAATGAACTTTAGCACTATATGCTCATTTTTTGAGAAGGACCTGTATTTGTAAAGCCTTCCACACTTATCGTTTGGCCTATGCTGCACTACAGACCACATTTTAACAATGCTGTGTTGCTGTTGCCATATGGCCCACAGTAACATAAAACAAGTCGAGGCCTCCAGCTCCATATTCACTTCACTGGAGGCTGTCTGTGAGCTGGTGCCAATGTAGGCACAAAAAGCCCAGCTACTGGCCCTGCTTCCTAAACACTTTGGCCCTTATTTATGAAGGAATAGCGGCAGGTAGCGACTGGTGAGCGGCCGGTAATGACGGGCCCCGCCACGAGAACGCCAGCTCCCCACCACAATCACACATTTATCAAGCCAATCCTGCTTAGCGACTGAGATAGCGCCATATAGCCACTCATTCATCATTATTCCAGCCTCAGCCCACAGCGCCAGCGTCCGACCTTGAACAGCAACAGGTATGACCTCTCGCTACCTGGTGCTCTCCAATGCATTTCAATGGAACAATCTTTAAATATTAATAATTAATTGTTATTAATTGTTTTTTTTTTGTTTTTTTTTTAAATGTGAAAAATTCTGTGACCACTTCTGCCATTTTAGATAATTTTTTTAAGGTAAAAAAAATTTAAAAAAAAATACAGATTTGATATTACAGGTCTGATATTAATGTATTCATATTACAAAATTATTTAAAAAACTTGTTTTTTTTGGTTTCCAAAAAGATGGTTATTTGGGGGTTAAAAAACTACTTTTAACCCATCGCCGCCAGCGCTCTGGGGTTTAAACATGCATTTTACAGCGCGAGAATTTTTTGAGCGTGATATGTTAATAAATATGGTGGAAGCCGGTCGCTCTGACCAGTCGCTATCATGCGCTCCCATACAGCGCGGAACCTGTCAAATAGCGACTCCTCACCCAATATTCAACATTACGGCAAACCGACTGAGTCGCTATCAACTACCGAACAACGGGCAAGCACAGCGACTACTAGCGGGCGCTCTGAAAATTTCGCTACAGTCGTTCAACTGTCGCTACCTGCCGCTATTTATGAATCGGCCTCTTTGCTTATCTAAGAAGCAGCAACAGACAGATCCAATAGGTCCTCCAGTAAGACAAGTGGCCACAATCTGCAGTGAGGCAGCAGGTGGCCATCTAACCCACCCATCGTTCAGCTGTTACTGCCACAGCAGTTTGTTGTGCGGGGGAGGATAGATTTTGCATCTGCCCTGGGCAAAATAATGATGTGACTGTCCAGGGCAAAATATTTCAGCATCTGCTTCTGCCCTGAACAGAGTAATTCTTCATCTGCTCTGGGTAAAAAAATTCTGTGGCTGTCCTGGGCAAAATAATTCTGTTTGAATTAATTACATTTAACTTTACATTTGAAAAGATTGAAAGAGTTGTACTTGATTTTTTTGCAATTTTTCTTCACTGGCCTTTTGAAGGCAGCCAGAATGCTAATGTGGCCATGCTCTAGAGAGAGATGAAGAAGACTGGACCGAGTTCAGTCTCCCGAGGGTTAGGGTGACAATAATGGACACTTTCCGAATACTGAGGTCATCGAGACAGATGGTCAGAGACTGTAGAAAATACATTAGATGGCCATTACTTATGCCAGCAAAATCCATCCAATCATTTCCAGATAACAGTTAACCAGTAAGTGCACATTCTTTCATTTACATATGCACAGAAAAACGTAAATAAGTTGTCAAAAAGCATATATATAGATAAAAGCACATAAAAATACAACAGTAACAAAGCAGACGGGGAGCCGATTCATTAATAGCGGCAGGTAGCGACAGTTGAGCGACTGTAGCGGCATTTTCAGAGCGCCCGCTAGTAGTTGCTGTGCTTGGCCGTTGTTCGGTTGTTGATAGCGACTCAGTCGGTTTGCCGTAATGTTGAATATTGGGTGAGGAGTCGCTATTTGACAGGTTCCGCACTGTATGGGAGTGCATGATAGCGACTGGCCCTAGCGACCGGCTCCCACCATATTCATTAAAAAATCACGCTCAAAAAATTCTCGCGCTGTAAAATGCATGTTTAAATCCCAGAGCGCTGGCGGCGATGGGTTAAAAGTAGTTTTTTAACCCCCAAACCACCATATTTTTGGAAACCAAAAAAAAACAAGTTTTTTAAATAATTTAGTAATATGAATACATTAATATCAGACCTGTAATATCAATTCTGTACAATTTTTTTTTCCCTTAAAAAATGATCTAAAATGGCAGAAGTGGTCACAGAATTTTTCACATTTAAAAAAAAAAAACAATTAATAACAATTAATTATGAATATTTAAAGATTGTTCCATTGAAATGCATTGGAGAGCGCCAGGTAGCGAGAGGTCATACCTGTCGCTGTTCAAGGTCGGACGCTGGTGCTGTGGGCTGAGGCTGGAATAATGATGAATAAGTCGCTATATGGCGCTATCTCAGTCGCTAAGCAGGATCGGCTTGATAAATGTGTGATTGTGGTGGGGAGCCGGCGTTCTCGTGGCGGGGCCCGTCATTACCGGTCGCTCACCCGTCGCTACCCCTTCATAAATAAGGGCTTATATCAGCAGCAAAGGAACAGTGATATTTCTCTAGAAAATGTATAACAGTTCTACTTCATCTTCCATAAGTGGCTTCCATACTTCTGTGTGTGTGCACGGTGAGTAAAAGCAGAAGACACATTGACTGACAGCCAGTAATCTACCTGTACACTGATCCCTAATCTGGGCCTGCTTTAGAAACAGTCCAGTATAAATCCAGTATAAGAGGTTACTCACAGATCCAGGTGAAATGGAAATCTTTCTTACTGACAGATCCGGGTATTCACTTTTGTGAAGTCTCAGCTTGCTTAGCTCAGTGCCCTGGAATTATGGGTCTTATAGTCTTTCCACTTTCCCTCAACTCTCTAAGGATCCTTGGAGTTGACGTTTTTAAGCGTCTTTACATACAGCAGCCCTGTCCAGAGTTTATTGTGGTTAGGACGTCAAATTGAAGCATAACAATGTTGAAACTGTTTCTTTCCTCTGCTGACAGTATTAAACCGGACCTTCACCATGCTTTCATGAAAAGCCCAAACCCTTTAAAAACTATTCCCCAGCATCTAAAATTAATATATTTTACGTTTTTAGTCACTTGCTTATTTTTCTTTCCCCCACTGGGCTGCAACACTGTTCAGGACTCTAGGATACGGGCGCCGCCATCTTGACTCAGAAGCATCACATACTGAGGAGAAGAGAGTGGGATAAAGTACAGGTAGTGGGGTTATAGCTGTGCTTTGCTCAGACAGAGCAGATCTGGGGTCAGGGAAAGGACAACAATCCCAGAATGCAGAGCAACACAGTCAGAAGACATTTCCTGTTTGCAGGCTGCCTGAAGCCCCATGAGCTGCCATCTTGGATATTTAAAGGCTCATAACATGCAGTAGATGCAGGTAGGATGAATTTTAATGTGAAAACGCTGTATGTATAGGGTGTGGGAAACTTATAAGATATGTTCTTAATCAGGGTGAAGGTCTGGTTTAAAAAAGTCTGATATAGCAGAGACTAAGGCCCTTATTTATGAAGGAATAGCGACAGGTAGCGATTGGTGAGCGGCCGGTAATGACGGGCCCCGCCACGAGAACGCCGGCTCCCCACCACAATCACACATTTATCAAGCCGATCCTGCTTAGCGACTGAGATAGCGCCATATAGCGACTCATTCATCATTATTCCAGCCTCAGCCCACAGCGCCAGCGTCCGACCTTGAACAGCGACAGGTATCACCTCTCGCTACCTGGCGCGCTCCAATGCATTTCAATGGAACAATCTTTAAATATTAATAATTAATTGTTATTAATGTTTTTTTTATTTTTTTTTAAATGTGAAAAATTCTGTGACCACTTCTGCCATTTTAGATATTTTTGTTAAGGGAAAAAAAAAATTGTGCAGAATTGATATTACAGGTCTGATATTAATGTATTCATATTACTACATTATTTAAATTTTTATTTTTTTTTGGTTTCCAAAAATATGGTGGTTTGGGGGTTAAAAAACTACTTTTAACACATCGCCGCCAGCGCTCTGGGGTTTAAACATTTCACAGCGCTTTAATTTTTTGAGCGTGATTTTTTGATGAATATGGAGGAAGCCGGTCGCTCTGACCAGTCGCTATCATGCGCTCCCATACATCGCGGAACCTGTCAAATAGCGACTCGTAACGTTGTATTCAACATTACGCCACACCGAGTGAGCCGCTGTCAACAACCGAACAACGGCCAAGCACAGCGACTATTAGCGGGCGCTGTGAAAATACTGCTACAAGGAGAGAGAGGAGCAGTATAGGCGCACGTGGATGCCCTGGTTGATTTACCAAGAATCTGAGGAGTTCAAACAGGCCTTTGAACTGTGATCGATTCTGCTGTGTCTAGTAAATGATGTAGGGGGTTATTCCTGCCCCCCCCATCCCACTTTATGGCCCCGTCGGAAACATCATGAGGCCCTTGTTGGTGATCTCTCTGCTGGTCTCCAGGCTCAACTGAACCACTCACCCGTGAACCTGAGCGAGGCGACGACCTTTTAGCTGCTTCCCTGTCCCCCCCCCCTTGTCATAACCTCTGTCCCCTTACCCTTCCTTCATAGCCTGAATGTATATTGTTTGTATTGTATGATGTATTTGTATTTTCCCCTTGTATGTTTATATGTGAAAATCCTTAAATAAAGAATTTAAAAAAAAAATAAAAAAAAAATAAAAAAAAAAATAAAAAAATACTGCTACAGTCGCTCAACTGTCGCTACATGTCGCTATTAATAAATCAGCCTCTTATTATGGAGGCTTAGCAAGGTCTCTCTCTCATATATCATGTATGTGCATTTTCCTTAAATGTTAAAACTCCTGACTTAAATGCAAGAAAACACAACAGGTTATTTTATCAGATCACCAAATTATGTTCAGCAAAATGCTTTGTGGATGCTCTGCCATCAATATAAAAGAGTCGGCACCGGCACTTAGCATTGTTTGCATTTAAATTTTCGTTGACCTTTTATTTTATGTGGTTAGTCTTTAATCATAAAAATATCACCCACTTGCTGTCATGAATACAGGATTTAAGGCAAATGTATGACCGAGTTTAATGAAGCGATGCTTCTACTGGCTGCCACAGGGCAATTTAAAAAGAAAGGTCATGTTGTCAGGGCGGCAGGTGGTATAAGCACTATTTGCTTGAGCTCATCTTGCGCAGGCTTTGTCAGGGAATATCAGAGGTCATCATAACAGTGTTTAATAAAAAAAAAAACAAATCAGAGGTCGGAGTATGCAGATATGGGGAGCATTACCGGCAAATAGATAATGACTAGATGCAGGATGGAGAAGAGTTTAGAGATCCAGCAGGGTCATGTGTCAGGTGAAGTTAGCATTAAACTGGCATGATTGGGTAGTAACTAATTAGTACAGAATTCTAATGGCTTCAAGGGGAACTTTGCCTTGCCAAAGTAAATTTGTTTTAAACTAGATCAGTACAATTCAGTGTTGCATGTAGTTTAGCTGGTGAATATAGAAAACACAGGTAGCAAATAATTCTGTGTAACTACATTTTAGCTCAGAAGTTGGGTAAGCACCTTTATACATCCACAAAGCTTTTGATGTTAACTATGCTTTATAGTACTCTCACCATTTTAGCAAGTGTACCAGGTTTCTTCACCGCTTGAAACTTTGGTGGTATGGTAGGACCACTTTTGTTTTTCTTCTTACTTGCCGATGCAATTTATATCCCATCCTTGCCCCTCTCTTATAGTGGACCGACACCCAGGATTTTGACTATCCTGGGTTTTGGTCCACTTCGGTGGGGCACCCCGATCGGGAGTGCCCTGCTGTGTGAAACCCCCCAGAACTCCCGTAAACACTCACCTCCCCACGCTCCTACGCGGGCGCTCGTCCAATCAGAGCGCTCAGAGCCGCTGTGGTATGCACGTACAAGCGGCGTCCAACCACAGCGGCTCTGAGCGCTGGAGGCCGCGCCTCGCTCTTCCATTCACAAACGGCCGGCGCGGGTGCACGCCCTGCTAGAGGGAAGCGCGGGACGCGGCCGCGGCCCGCGCATGCGCCATTGGAACGGGGTTAATGTAAGGTTTGTGGCCGTCCTGGGGGGTTTCACCCCACGGGACATCCCTATTTTGGATGCCCCTCGGGGAGGGATCTGATCGGCCCGGGAATCTTATAGATTCCCGGGCCGATCCCCCCTGGGTGTTGGTCCACTTTAAGACCAGTGAATAGAGGATAAAGGTAACAGAATGGCTGAAAGTGCCATAAACCAGCAGAATGTGTCAGTATGTCACCTGCACAGACACTAACATATGATTCCACCAGTGTACGCACATACGACTGAGACATTAGAGGCAACTGGGGCAGTGTCCAATTAAAAAAATACTTAAACTAGCTGAAAATGGTGGCTATTGCACATCAGGCTCTAAGTTCTTAGGGCATCTATTTTGAAGGAAAGAACTATGAAACAGACCATTGTAGTAGCCAGTGTGTGTAACCTGTTGGACCAGGTAAGGAACTGTTAAGTGGATCCAACAATGTGGGGGATGGGGACAGGCATCATGTTAAATGGGCAGGGCAGGCTGGAAAAAAAACAAGGGCACTTACCTCTCCACCAGCAGGTTAAATCTCTTGGCTGCAGCCCTCCAGGTTCAAACCAGGGAGTTCTAGTCACATGATGCACCACCTACTACCAATCTACTGTATGAGGAAGCCTGTTCCCACATGACCAGCAGCAGAATGGCAAGTCCCAGCAAGCAGCATGCTGTCGGCACCAGAGCCAGCAGTGCTGAAACTTAAGGGTTGCACTCTACGGCATCGAGTCTGTGGGTTGGGACTGGGAGATAAGTGCTCTTTGCTTGTTATTTACCAGCCTAGACGGTGGCTTTTAACACCCACTGCAAGCTACCCAGGATGCAGAAGGGGAGCTGAAAGCCAACATTCCAATGCCATCTTTTGGAGAAGGCAGCAGCTGTTGCAGTACATGCTGCAACTTCCAGTCCCCCTCTAGTTTCTGCAAACACTACATAAACCATTTGCCTTGCAATGTGATTGCAGTGCCTATGGACAATGCAGGCAAGGTCCACTGCATTGCGCTTTGGCCTTCTGGTGCCTATCACTACCAACTTGCCAACAGTCTCCACTGACTCCTCCACTCTACTGCCACCTCCACTCATCTTTGATGACTTGCTGCATCTCCCATGTTCTCCACTGTTATAGCCTCCTCTACTGGGTCCTACACTCTCTTCACCTCTTCCACCTGGTCCATTGCTTCTGCAACTTCCTTCATTGTGTCACCCTCATCATTTCCTGGTCTATAGGTCTTTGATGTTGTCTTCCTCCTGCTTTATAAGGCGCAAGCAAAATAGTGCCTAGGGGAGCATAGACCCGACATACAGCCCTGCAAGCCATAAGTCTTGCCATTTGCTGTGCAATTTGTTACATGGGCAAAAATCTCAGCCTTTAGATGTGCAAAGCTGGTAGAGACATACCCCAAAAGGCTTGCAGCTAAAGATGGTTCTACAAAGTATTGATTCAGGAGGGTTAAATACATATGTATACTGCATTCTTTTTTTTATTTTTAAGGAATTGGGAAAAGCATGTATCATTTTCTTTACACTTCACAAATACTTGCTACTTTGTGTTGCTCTATCACATAAAATCTAAAAAAAAAAAAAATTAATTTTGTGGCTGTAACATTTATAAATGTGGAAAAGTTCAAGGGGTATGAATACTTTTTCAAGGCACTGTATATGTGTAAAAAAATAGAAAATAGTCACATGGAGCAATCTGCTGATAAAATGCTTTATCGCTCTAATTTCTTATTTTAATGCTGTGTGTGATTATCACCACCAATAAAACACAGCTCATTGAACTCTCACTCACATAGTAAGGACAGACCTCTGCTTGTTTCTCATTCACGTTAATTTCTAGGCATGATGTCACACCATATGATTTTACTAGAACAATGCAATATGTTTAACTTTTGCATGATTAGTAACACCTTGGGGGCTGTGCTACACAGACAAGAGCTGGATGGGATAGCCTGCCTCGAAACAAATGCTTGTTGTTGAAACATACTGTACCGTATTAGTAATTGCTGACTGGGTGATAGTGAGCAGGCAGTAGCAAGCTCCTCCAACATAGTTCCATCAATTAAAGACTTCTATTTGCCCAAAAGGGATGAGCAATCGCTAGGCATAAAAATACAATAGATTCTTCAATCTTTCATGTAGCCAGTAGAATACAGTGGTATACAGCAGATTCAAAGCCTTATTTAAAGTGGACCAACACCCAGGGGGGATCGGCCCGGGAATCTATAAGATTCCCAGGCCGATCAGATCCCTCCCCGCGGGGCATCCGAAATCGGGATGTCCTGCGGGGTGAAACCCCCTAGGAAGCCCACAATCCTACCTTTTCCACGTTCTAGCGGCGCATGCGCGTCCGCCGCCGCCTCCCGCGCGTCCCTCTAGCAGGGCACGCTCCCGCGCCGGCCTTTTGTGAATGGCCGGCGCGGGTGCGCTCCCTGTAAGAGGGACGCGCGGGAGGCGATGGCGGACACGCTCTGCTTGTCCGGCGCTGCCTATCCCTTGTCCGCCGGCGGGGATTGGCTGCAGCGGTCACGTGGGAGCGGGGAGAGGTGAGTTTTCGGGGCTTTCTGGAGGGTTTCACAAAGCGGGGCACCCCCGATCGGGGTGCCCCACCTAAGTGGACCAAAAACCAGGATAGTCAAAATCCTGGGTGTTGGTCCACTTTAAGAATTGTCAGTACGACACAGCACAACTTTTTTAACCTCAGCGAATGAAAAAAACTACAGTGGCAGATCTGGATTGAACTGTTTTAAGCTCATAGTTAATATTAAGCACATTTATTTGTGCATTGGGACAAAAAACAAGACCTAGATGACACAAAATGATTTTTTTGGAGGGTTATTAAAATTGATTTTACAGGCTTCTTTTGCTTAAAAATTGGTGACTTGGACAACAACAACTAAAACGCAGCCTAAATGCACTGTAAAGTTTGTCCACTTTGTCCCCAGCAGTGATTTTTTGTAAATGTAATGATGAAACGCTAAACCAGCACAAGAAAAATACAGCATCAAAGATTTCAAGGAGGAAAAAATCATAAATATGCTGCAGAAAAACAGCTGTACAAAGTGACATTCACTCATGCTGGGATATTCGGTAGCCGGGTCCAACAGATGTTAACAGTCAAACTAGTGCAACAATCAAAGCCAATTAGTTAGTTAAAGGAAACAGAAAGCACTAAAGGTGCACCAGTGTATATTCTCGGGCATGTATCTCCAAAGTGTTTGAGTCCAATATCAAGATCAATAAGGTTTTATTACTATTTATGCAAAGTGACCTTATGGTATCATTTGGATCCACCATCCATACACAAATAAAGTGCCCCTATCACAATCAGTGTGCCTTCCTGGAACTCAGGATAAGTTCTTGGACTGCCTGTTCTACAATTTATAATTACACTTTTGCACTGTCAATTAATGCCTTACACTGCCATCTCCCAACAGTAAAGGTAGGGTCACATATCATGATTATAGTGTCCCAGCATCTACGGATGAGCTACTTTATTTTGGAGAATTGGAAGACATTTTTGAGCTACTGCCAGGCAGATTTTAGCCCATGAGAGAGGTGTGGGCTGATGGCAGGGATGAGCATCCTCATGGTCCATGACAGGATCTTAGGCTGGTGGTAAACAGGTGGAAGCATGATGGGGTTGTGGCCTGGAAGCAGGCAGAAGGTAAGCGAGACATGGCAGATGTTGTGGGCTAAAGACTGATTATGGTAATGTTCCATGGTAAGGTAGTCAATCGGATTCAAGATAATGGACGGGGTAGAGAACTTTTGCAAATAGGAGCAGCATGAAAACTGACAATACAGTCAACATTGTGGTGTTCCTGGAGGCAGCTTTTAAGCAAGCTGTGTCAAATCATGGGAATCATAAAGGATGGTGGTTGCCAATCCATGTACCACCTGTCGTAGCACCTTCTGAAGTGGTGGATGGACAAGTTTCTTCTTCTAACACAGTCATTCACTTAGAGAACTTTGTCAGGGGCATCTTTACTTATCAGCTAGATCAGTTTTGTTGTCCTAATACATAATTACTGCACAGCTTGTCTGAATTAAAAAAAAAAATAATTTTTACAAAATCTTTTTGGCAAAAAATGGAGCTATGTTTGTTTTAGAGGCATATTTTTCCAGAATATCCTTATTACAAACATGTAGAGAAACAGACATCATGTCATGCCATTTTAATTAGGAAGACAACACTGTGATCCAGTAATTGGAAATATGGCAATCCTGGAGAAGGCCGGGCTCTCAGACATTACAGTTATCGTATTAAAAGCTAGAATTCGATGTCACTGGCATAAGTGGTATTCTGCATGGATAAAACAAGTACTTTTAGTATAAGTGATAAATTAATTATGATACTTGGGGTAATATAATGAATGTGTGCTATGATAAAATGCCATGGAGAGCTCAGAGATAATGAGGCTGGCTGAATCAGCAGCGCTTTATTGCTGTGTTCCTCATATACAAGATGGGGAGGCCGATTCATCAATAGCGCCAGGTAGCGACAGATGAGCGACTGTAGCGTGATTTTTTCAGCGCCAGCCAGTATTCGCTGTGCTTGGCCGGCATTAGCTTGATGATAGCGACTCAGTCGGTGTGCGGTAATGTTGAATACGGGCTGGGGGGTCGCTGTTTCACAGGTTCAGCGTTGTATGTGAGCGCCTGACAACGAATGGCCAGAGCGAACAGCTAGCTTCATATTCATCAACAAATCACGCTCCGAATGTGCTGTCGCTGTCCATTCCTTGTTTAAACCCCAGAGCGCTGGCGGCGATGTGTATTAACTAGTTTTTAACCCCTAAACAACCATATTTTTTGATTGTAACATTATACATGTTTTTAGAATCATTTTGTAATATGAATACATTAATCTCAGACCTGTTAGATCAATTCTGCACATATTTTTTTTTTTTTTTACTTAAAAATAAATCCGAACATTGCAGAAGTGTTCTCCGATTTTTTGACATTAACCCTTTAAGTGCCAGCCTTCCTGCAGCATTTCCCACTCCCTGTTGCCAGAGCATTTTTCACTATTTTGCGCTCCCCATGTTCAACTGTAATTTTTGAAGGGATTTTCTGGGACTTCCCATAAAAATTACATATTGTTTTTTTCAGCAGAATCTGGGCTTTAACATCATATCTCTTGTTTATCAATTTTGTAGTTTTATCATAATTATTTTGGGCAAAATATGTGAAAGAAAATAAAAAATACACACGTTTTTACATTTTGCAGTGGTTTTTTTTAATCGAAAATAAAGGTTTTTCAAAAAAAACATATTGAGAGTAAAAGCCCCATTTCTCCCGGTTACAACGGTACCACACATGTATTAGTAGACACCCTTTCCTGCCCAGGAGACCCCAGAAACTGCAAAGAGCGCTAGAGGAGATTTTCAGATAAAATACAAATACTTTGCGCTCCTCGCAGTTTTTCAAAAAATACAACCCTTTACATTTGAAATACCCCCCACAAACTATATATTTTTGGAAAGTGCACAATTCAAGGTTTCTAAGCATACTAGGCTTGTTGGCGTGGGTCCATTGGTTTGAACTCTATTGATTGGCAGAATCTCTGGTTCCAAAGGATTTCCCTAAAAAAAAAAGCAAAAAGCAGATTCAAAACCATATTTTCCTATAAAAACAATAAGCAAGCAAGAAGTAACGCAGTAAATCTGAAAGCACAACATCTGCTGAACAAAATAATACCCCACATGCATAGGTACTTTGAAGTGTAGAGTTGCCAAACACCACAAAGTCCAGCATGCGTTTGAGGGTAATTGTACTTGAAAAAATCAGCGCCGCACACAAAGTGCGCACCTTGCAGTTTCTTCAAATTTACAACCCTTTACATTTGAAATACCCCCCACAAACTATATATTTTTGGAAAGTACATACCTCAAGGTTTCTAAGGCTACTGGGCTTGTTGACGTCTGCGACGTCCTTCAGAATCTATTGATTGGCAGAATCTCTGGTTCCAAAGGATTTCGCTAAAAAAATAAGCAAAAAGCAGATTGAAAAACATTTTTTCCTATAAAAACAATAAGCAAGCAAGAAGTAACGCAGTAAATCTGAAAGCACAACATCTGCTGAACAAAATAATACCCCACATGCATAGGTACTTTGAAGTGTAGAGTTGCCAAACACCACAAAGTCCAGCATGCGTTTGAGGGTAATTGTACTTGAAAAAATCAGCGCCGCACACAAAGTGCGCACCTTGCAGTTTCTTCAAATTTACAACCCTTTACATTTGAAATACCCCCCACAAACTATATATTTTTGGAAAGTACATACCTCAAGGTTTCTAAGGCTACTGGGCTTGTTGACGTCTGCGACGTCCTTCAGAATCTATTGATTGGCAGAATCTCTGGTTCCAAAGGATTTCGCTAAAAAAATAAGCAAAAAGCAGATTGAAAAACATTTTTTCCTATAAAAACAATAAGCAAGCAAGAAGTAACGCAGTAAATCTGAAAGCACAACGGCTGCTGAACAAAACAATACCCCACATGCATAGGTACTTTGAAGTGTAGAGTTGCCAAACACCACAAAGTCCAGCATGCGTTTGAGGGTAATTGTACTTGAAAAAATCAGCGCCGCACACAAAGTGCGCACCTTGCAGTTTCTTCAAATTTACAACCCTTTACATTTGAAATACCCCCCACAAACTATATATTTTTGGAAAGTACATACCTCAAGGTTTCTAAGGCTACTGGGCTTGTTGACGTCTGCGACGTCCTTCAGAATCTATTGATTGGCAGAATCTCTGGTTCCAAAGGATTTCGCTAAAAAAATAAGCAAAAAGCAGATTGAAAAACATTTTTTCCTATAAAAACAATAAGCAAGCAAGAAGTAACGCAGTAAATCTGAAAGCACAACGGCTGCTGAACAAAACAATACCCCACATGCATAGGTACTTTGAAGTGTAGAGTTGCCAAACACCACAAAGTCCAGCATGCGTTTGAGGGTAATTGTACTTGAAAAAATCAGCGCCGCACACAAAGTGCGCACCTTGCAGTTTCTTCAAATTTACAACCCTTTACATTTGAAATACCCCCCACAAACTATATATTTTTGGAAAGTACATACCTCAAGGTTTCTAAGGCTACTGGGCTTGTTGACGTCTGCGACGTCCTTCAGAATCTATTGATTGGCAGAATCTCTGGTTCCAAAGGATTTCGCTAAAAAAATAAGCAAAAAGCAGATTGAAAAACATTTTTTCCTATAAAAACAATAAGCAAGCAAGAAGTAACGCAGTAAATCTGAAAGCACAACGGCTGCTGAACAAAACAATACCCCACATGCATAGGTACTTTGAAGTGTAGAGTTGCCAAACACCACAAAGTCCAGCATGCGTTTGAGGGTAATTGTACTTGAAAAAATCAGCGCCGCACACAAAGTGCGCACCTTGCAGTTTCTCCAAATTTACAACCCTTTACATTTAAAATACCCCCCACAAACTATATATTTTTGGAAAGTACATACCTCAAGGTTTCTAAGGCTACTGGGCTTGTTGACGTCTGCGACGTCCTTCAGAATCTATTGATTGGCAGAATCTCTGGTTCCAAAGGATTTCGCTAAAAAAATAAGCAAAAAGCAGATTGAAAAACATTTTTTCCTATAAAAACAATAAGCAAGCAAGAAGTAACGCAGTAAATCTGAAAGCACAACGGCTGCTGAACAAAACAATACCCCACATGCATAGGTACTTTGAAGTGTAGAGTTGCCAAACACCACAAAGTCCAGCATGCGTTTGAGGGTAATTGTACTTGAAAAAATCAGCGCCGCACACAAAGTGCGCACCTTGCAGTTTCTCCAAATTTACAACCCTTTACATTTGAAATACCCCCCACAAACTATATATTTTTGGAAAGTACATACCTCAAGGTTTCTAAGGCTACTGGGCTTGTTGACGTCTGCGACGTCCTTCAGAATCTATTGATTGGCAGAATCTCTGGTTCCAAAGGATTTCGCTAAAAAAATAAGCAAAAAGCAGATTGAAAAACATTTTTTCCTATAAAAACAATAAGCAAGCAAGAAGTAATGCAGTAAATCTGAAAGCACAACGGCTGCTGAACAAAACAATACCCCACATGCATAGGTACTTTGAAGTGTAGAGTTGCCAAACACCACAAAGTCCAGCATGCGTTTGAGGGTAATTGTACTTGAAAAAATCAGCGCCGCACACAAAGTGCGCACCTTGCAGTTTCTCCAAATTTACAACCCTTTACATTTGAAATACCCCCCACAAACTATATATTTTTGGAAAGTACATACCTCAAGGTTTCTAAGGCTACTGGGCTTGTTGACGTCTGCGACGTCCTTCAGAATCTATTGATTGGCAGAATCTCTGGTTCCAAAGGATTTCGCTAAAAAAATAAGCAAAAAGCAGATTGAAAAACATTTTTTCCTATAAAAACAATAAGCAAGCAAGAAGTAACGCAGTAAATCTGAAAGCACAACGGCTGCTGAACAAAACAATACCCCACATGCATAGGTACTTTGAAGTGTAGAGTTGCCAAACACCACAAAGTCCAGCATGCGTTTGAGGGTAATTGTACTTGAAAAAATCAGCGCCGCACACAAAGTGCGCACCTTGCAGTTTCTCCAAATTTACAACCCTTTACATTTGAAATACCCCCCACAAACTATATATTTTTGGAAAGTACATACCTCAAGGTTTCTAAGGCTACTGGGCTTGTTGACGTCTGCGACGTCCTTCAGAATCTATTGATTGGCAGAATCTCTGGTTCCAAAGGATTTCGCTAAAAAAATAAGCAAAAAGCAGATTGAAAAACATTTTTTCCTATAAAAACAATAAGCAAGCAAGAAGTAACGCAGTAAATCTGAAAGCACAACGGCTGCTGAACAAAACAATACCCCACATGCATAGGTACTTTGAAGTGTAGAGTTGCCAAACACCACAAAGTCCAGCATGCGTTTGAGGGTAATTGTACTTGAAAAAATCAGCGCCGCACACAAAGTGCGCACCTTGCAGTTTCTCCAAATTTACAACCCTTTACATTTGAAATACCCCCCACAAACTATATATTTTTGGAAAGTACATACCTCAAGGTTTCTAAGGCTACTGGGCTTGTTGACGTCTGCGACGTCCTTCAGAATCTATTGATTGGCAGAATCTCTGGTTCCAAAGGATTTCGCTAAAAAAATAAGCAAAAAGCAGATTGAAAAACATTTTTTCCTATAAAAACAATAAGCAAGCAAGAAGTAACGCAGTAAATCTGAAAGCACAACGGCTGCTGAACAAAACAATACCCCACATGCATAGGTACTTTGAAGTGTAGAGTTGCCAAACACCACAAAGTCCAGCATGCGTTTGAGGGTAATTGTACTTGAAAAAATCAGCGCCGCACACAAAGTGCGCACCTTGCAGTTTCTCCAAATTTACAACCCTTTACATTTGAAATACCCCCCACAAACTATATATTTTTGGAAAGTACATACCTCAAGGTTTCTAAGGCTACTGGGCTTGTTGACGTCTGCGACGTCCTTCAGAATCTATTGATTGGCAGAATCTCTGGTTCCAAAGGATTTCGCTAAAAAAATAAGCAAAAAGCAGATTGAAAAACATTTTTTCCTATAAAAACAATAAGCAAGCAAGAAGTAACGCAGTAAATCTGAAAGCACAACGGCTGCTGAACAAAACAATACCCCACATGCATAGGTACTTTGAAGTGTAGAGTTGCCAAACACCACAAAGTCCAGCATGCGTTTGAGGGTAATTGTACTTGAAAAAATCAGCGCCGCACACAAAGTGCGCACCTTGCAGTTTCTCCAAATTTACAACCCTTTACATTTGAAATACCCCCCACAAACTATATATTTTTGGAAAGTACATACCTCAAGGTTTCTAAGGCTACTGGGCTTGTTGACGTCTGCGACGTCCTTCAGAATCTATTGATTGGCAGAATCTCTGGTTCCAAAGGATTTCGCTAAAAAAATAAGCAAAAAGCAGATTGAAAAACATTTTTTCCTATAAAAACAATAAGCAAGCAAGAAGTAACGCAGTAAATCTGAAAGCACAACGGCTGCTGAACAAAATAATACCCCACATGCATAGGTACTTTGAAGTGTAGAGTTACCAAACACCCCAAAGTCAAGCATGCGCTATGGAAAAACAAAACAATTTCTTACCTGTTCTAAGAAGTGCAAGTAGGATACTGTAGCTGTGCCATCAGATTATAGGATACTGTAGCTGTGCCATCAGATTAGGATACTGTAGCTGTGCCATCAGATTAGGATACTGTAGCTGTGTCATCAGACTATAAGATCAGTGCAGTGATCAATGACCAATATCAGGAATCAAGAACCTGAAATTGGTCACATTTTATAATCACTTGCCACAAGTAACCAGCTGCTCCTGCTCCACCATTTCCCATCGGATTAGCAACAGCGAAAAGAAACTAAAATAACATATAACGGCAACACAAAATACCTAAGAAACCTAATCCTAAACATATAACGGCAACACAAAATACCTAAGAAACCTAATCCTAAAAGGGGCCTACCTACCAAAAAAAAAATGCATTGCTCAATAATCTAATTGAGTATGGTATACCTCAAAACAATCTTCGAGGCATAACCCGGGTTGGCTGGGACAGGTCGGGCAATAATACCGCACATCTCTTCTAATGCCACGCTTCCTACAAACCCTACAAGCTCTCTGGGGATACCGCTTTTTACCAATTTCGGGAAGCAACTTTATAAAGTGCTTCCCTACTAATCTGGCCTGGTTGTCATTGGTAGGCAGATCTGGTTCTTCCGCAGTATCCCCAAACAACAAAGCAGGGAGTAACTGCTGCTGGTATTTTATGTACGATAAATTGGAGCCTGGCACTGCTGCCTTGAAGGCAACAAAGCTGTTGTAGGTTGCCATTTGGACCAAATGTATAGCAACCTTAGTGTACCAGGCTCGAGTTTTTCGGGTGGCGTTGTAATAAGTTAATATTTGGTCCGTTTTATCAACGCCACCCATGAATTTATTATAATCGGTTATGCAACGTGGCTTTTGGGAAGGGGCTCGGGGACCACGTTGCCTTACATTCACAACTGACTCATCGTGGAGTGTTGTCAGAAGGAATACATGTTTTTTGCCCATGTATTTCATGGCCAGGACCTCATCGCTTCTTAGAGCATAAGACTCCCCCCTTTTTAATTTTTTTTCAAGTAGTGGCCTGGGCAACCCTTTGCGTTTACGGTTGATGGTGCCGCAGGCCGGGGTATCCAACCAATAAAGGGCGCGAAATAAGGGGATGCTGGTATAGAAGTTGTCCACATATAAGTGGTAACCTCTACCCAACAATGGAGTCATAAGGTCCCAAACGATCTTTCCACTTATTGACAAATCAAGGGGACAACCAGGGGGGTCCAGATAGGTGTCCTTTCCTTCATAGATTCGAAAATATTTGATGTAGCCGGTCACACTGTCGCATAATTGGTAAAATTTAATCCCGTAGCGGGCACGCTTGCTAGGGATATATTGCCGAAAAACAATGCGCCCTTTGAAAAGCAGTAGTGACTCGTCAATTGATAATTTTTGGCCGGGGGTGTACACTACTGCGAAGCGATCTGACAGGCTGTTGAGCAGGGGCCGTAATTTATGCAGCCTGTCGTGACCGGGCTCACCACGGGGAATAGCAGTGGAATTGTCGTTAAAATGCAGAAACCGCAGTAAAATTTGGTAGCGGTTTCTGGACATTACGGCCGGAAATAATGGAGTTGCCAATATGGTTTGGGTATCCCAGTAGGAGGAAATACTAAATTTTTTTAGGATACCCATTGCTAGAGTGAGCCCCCAAAATTTCTTTATCTCACTCAAATTTGTGGGATGCCATGCCTGAGCTCGGGCGTGCCTCTGCAGGGGGTTTTTCGCTAAGACCTGCTCGGCATAGAGATTGGTATAGAAGACCATATCCAGTAGGATGGCTTCTGTGAGGAACAATTTGAAAAAGTCAATGACACCAAAATTTGTGGTGTCTACATTGACCCCGGGGACCGAATCAAAAGGGGGAATTTCGGGGGAAATATTATTAGGAGGCCTCCACGCAGACGCTCCTTCACCAGCTGCAGCACTCGATGCCTCATCCTGCACTACACTCGCCTGAAGCGTGGCCTCACTTTGTGCGGTACTATCCCTTCTACGGTGGCTACTACTGGTAGCACTGCGCGGCTGTGTTTCCTCAGTAGAGTATACACTGTCTGACTCGCTATCTGATGGGAAGAACTCAGACCCTGACTCACTAAAATCTTCCGAGTCAGACGCCATCAGGTAAGCCGCAGCTTCCTGTGCAGTGTACCGCTTACCAGCCATACCCCAATGCAAACAAAAATCTAAAAAAAAAATTAAACTAAAGGCTAAAACTAAAGGCTAAAACTAAGCTAAAACTAAAGGCTAAAACTAAAGGCTAAAACTAAAGGCTAAAACTAAAGGCTAAAACTAAAGACAAATTACAAAAAAATACAATACAATAAAACAAAGCAAAAAAACAGACAAAAATTTAACAAAAAAATACAATACAATAAAACAAAGCAAAAAAATGACAAAAATAGAAATAAAAGAGTATAGTTACAACCCGATGAGAAGTGGTGGAGTCAGGAGCAGCAGGTCACGGGATCCCAGCTAGGCTCCCAAAAGGAGGGGCGGGGGCTAGGCTCCCAAAAGGAGTGGCGGGGGATAGGCTCCCAAAAGGAGGGGCGGGGGCTAGGCTCCCAAAAGGAGGGGCGGGGGCTAGGCTCCCAAAAGGAGGGGCGGGGGATAGGCTCCCAAAAGGAGGGGCGGGGGATAGGCTCCCAAAAGGAGGGGCGGGGGATAGGCTCCCAAAAGGAGGGGCGGGGGATAGGCTCCCAAAAGGAGGGGCGGGGGCTAGGCTCCCAAAAGGAGGGGCGGGGGCTAGGCTCCCAAAAGGAGGGGCGGAGGCTACGGTCCTAAATGAGCAAACGAATGGTCCAAATAACGAAACCAAGGCAGTAGCTCAGCGAACAACCTAAGAGAAAAAGTTAAGATTAGGACGCATGCATGGACAACAGCCGCACTATGCTATACCTAGAGCGGTGGTAAGGTAAGTTTTACTGGCAATCGAGGGGATTCACTCTGACCACCGGCACACGCACGCACCCACCCACCCACCGGCAGATCTCTGACCGCCGGCACCCACGCACGCACGCTCGCAGATCTGACCGCCGGCACGCGCTGCGCGACCCCAGATCTGACCGCCGGCACGCGCGCGCACACACACACGCGCGACCCCAGATCTGACCGCCGACACGCGCGACCCCAGATCTGACCGCCGGCACGCACAGATCTGACCGCCGGCACGCACAGATCTGACCCCAGATCTGACCGCCGGCACGCACAGATCTGACCCCAGATCTGACCGCCGGCACGCACAGATCTGACCCCAGATCTGACCGCCGGCACGCACAGATCTGACCCCAGATCTGACCGCCGGCACGCACAGATCTGACCCCAGATCTGACCGCCGGCACGCACAGATCTGACCCCAGATCTGACCGCCGGCACGCACAGATCTGACCCCAGATCTGACCGCCGGCACGCACAGATCTGACCCCAGATCTGACCGCCGGCACGCACAGATCTGACCCCAGATCTGACCGCCGGCACGCACAGATCTGACCCCAGATCTGACCGCCGGCACGCACAGATCTGACCCCAGATCTGACCGCCGGCACGCACAGATCTGACCCCAGATCTGACCGCCGGCACGCACAGATCTGACCCCAGATCTGACCGCCGGCACGCACAGATCTGACCCCAGATCTGACCGCCGGCACGCACAGATCTGACCGCCGGCACGCACAGATCTGACCCCAGATCTGACCGCCGGCACGCACAGATCTGACCGCCGGCACACACAGATCTGACCCCAGATCTGACCGCCGGCACGCACAGATCTGACCCCAGATCTGACCGCCGGCACGCACAGATCTGACCCCAGATCTGACCGCCGGCACGCACAGATCTGACCCCAGATCTGACCGCCGGCACGCACAGATCTGACCCCAGATCTGACCGCCGGCACGCACAGATCTGACCCCAGATCTGACCGCCGGCACGCACAGATCTGACCCCAGATCTGACCGCCGGCACGCACAGATCTGACCCCAGATCTGACCGCCGGCACGCACAGATCTGACCCCAGATCTGACCGCCGGCACGCACAGATCTGACCCCAGATCTGACCGCCGGCACGCACAGATCTGACCCCAGATCTGACCGCCGGCACGCACAGATCTGACCCCAGATCTGACCGCCGGCACGCACAGATCTGACCCCAGATCTGACCGCCGGCACGCACAGATCTGACCCCAGATCTGACCGCCGGCACGCACAGATCTGACCCCAGATCTGACCGCCGGCACGCACAGATCTGACCCCAGATCTGACCGCCGGCACGCACAGATCTGACCCCAGATCTGACCGCCGGCACGCACAGATCTGACCCCAGATCTGACCGCCGGCACGCACAGATCTGACCCCAGATCTGACCGCCGGCACGCACAGATCTGACCCCAGATCTGACCGCCGGCACGCACAGATCTGACCGCCGGCACGCACAGATCTGACCCCAGATCTGACCGCCGGCACGCACAGATCTGACCCCAGATCTGACCGCCGGCACGCACAGATCTGACCCCAGATCTGACCGCCGGCACGCACAGATCTGACCCCAGATCTGACCGCCGGCACGCACAGATCTGACCCCAGATCTGACCGCCGGCACGCACAGATCTGACCCCAGATCTGACCGCCGGCACGCACAGATCTGACCCCAGATCTGACCGCCGGCACGCACAGATCTGACCCCAGATCTGACCGCCGGCACGCACAGATCTGACCCCAGATCTGACCGCCGGCACGCACAGATCTGACCCCAGATCTGACCGCCGGCACGCACAGATCTGACCCCAGATCTGACCGCCGGCACGCACAGATCTGACCCCAGATCTGACCGCCGGCACGCACAGATCTGACCCCAGATCTGACCGCCGGCACGCACAGATCTGACCCCAGATCTGACCGCCGGCACGGACAGATCTGACCCCAGATCTGACCGCCGGCACGGACAGATCTGACCCCAGATCTGACCGCCGGCACACACACAGATAACAACCCCCCCCCCCCCCACACACAGATCACAAACCCCCCCCCCCACACACAGATCAGAACCCCCCCCACACACAGATCAGAACCCCCCCCCACACACAGATCACACCCCCCCCCCACACAGATCACAACCCCCCCCACACAGATCACAACCCCCCCCACACAGATCACAACCCCCCACACACAGATCACAACCCCCCACACACAGATCACAACCCCCCACACACAGATCACAACCCCCCACACACACAGATCACCCCCCCCCCACAGATCACACCCCCCCCCACAGATCACAACCCCCCCCACAGATCACAACCCCCCCCCACAGATCACAACCCCCCCCACAGATCACAACCCCCCCACAGATCACAACCCCCCCACAGATCACAACCCCCCCCACAGATCACAACCCCCCCCACAGATCACAACACCCTCCACCCCCCCCCCCACAGATCGCAACCCCCCCCCCCCCCCCGGATGGCGGCGGCGCACTACAAGTGACAGCGGACACCCACCACAACGTCCCCCCCCCCCCCGGATGGCGGCGGCGCACTACAAGTGACAGCGGACACCCACCACAACGTCCCCCCCCCCCCCCGGATGGCGGCGATGGCGGCGATGGCAACAGAATGGAAGATCATCGATACCTACGGCCACCCACCCACTCGCCAGCCCCCCCACACACCCCACTTACCTCAGAATCACCGATGGAAGACAACAGCATTAGACCGAATGCTGTTATATAGGGGAGGCGCCGGCTGATGACAGCAGCCATGCGCCTCCCTTCCTATTGGTCCAGCGCCGATCTGCTGACTGGGGTGAGGTAAGGGTCACCTCCACATGAACTCGGATGTCTTCTCTTCAATCCAGCGCTGGAACGGATGTCTTCTGCAGCTCCAGATCGCCACAAGGTAAGTAAGTGTCAAGCACGTAACACCTACGTGCTTGGCACTTAACGCCCAGCCAAGCCAGCACGTAGGTGTTACGGGCTTGGCAACTAAAGGGTTAAAAAATAAAAAAAAAAATTATTACCAATTAATTATGAATAATTATAGATTGCTCCATTGAAATGCATTGGACATCGCCAGGGAGCGACAGCTCATACCTGGCGCTGTGAGGGAATTTGCAGCGGCGCTGTTCAGTCCAGGCGGCTTCATGATGAATGCCGCGCTAGCCGTCGCTCTCGCCGGCGCTAGCCTCATTTTGCTTGATAAATGCGTCATTGTGACCGCCGCCGGGCGTACTTGAGTCGGTAGTCGCCGTTAGCTGCCGCTACCTGGCGCTCGTCAGACACTACCTGGCGCTATCGCTTGATGAATAAGGGCCAAAGTCACATAGTACGGTGGATAGACAATACAAGTGTAGTATCACTGTGAGTGGTATACAGTATAAATAAGTATAGTAAATAAACCTCTTGTAGACCACAGGTGGTTAACCTTCAAGAGTTAGTAAGTCAGTAAGTTAAAACCTGTACGTGAAATGTATACTATTTGGGACAGTTGTGTCCTTGTTTTCCTTGTTTGCCAATATTCTTCAGCAGCACCAGCCATTATTTATAAGGATTGCCGTATTTTTCATCATATAAAACGCACCTGCCCATAAGACACACCTAGGATTTGGAGGAGGAAAATAAGAAATGAAATATTCTAAATCAAATCTTGTGCTAAAACACCCCATTACAGACAGTGTGGCTCCCCCCCCCCCCGCATTCTCCACTGGTTGGGGACCCAGTTTGCTATGCTCTAACATGGGCCCTGCATCTAGGTCATGATATATCAGTGCTAAGTCATATCAACTTGTTTGCTGTGTTTCTTTTTGATGATTTGCTAGTTTTCTGACTAGTTTTCCCAATACTTGAGAAACATTTTTGAGAAAAACATAACAAGTCTACTTGCTTTGACTTATTGCTACAAATACACATTAATGCACCAGCCTTTGCGACTTGCTGACTAGTTAGTTGATGGTTGGTTGACGGACAAGAAAAATATATATGTGAAGAAATACCACTTCTGACTAAAAAAGAATGATGTGCCACAACACACTGCTTGACAAAGCAACAAAGCGCATTAATGCTGTGAAAATACAACCTCTATGAGTAGCATTGTGTGCAGTGGCCGGCAATAAGCAGGGCGCAGGGCTTATACACTCGGCACCGGTAGAGCTGGCGGAGGTCTTACTTAAGCAGGCTGATTTATCTGTTTTGTCACAAAACTATTCAGCACAAAATAAAGAAAAGTAACAAAAGCCAATTTTGTAAACCGTCTAAGTCTGGAGCTTTTTCGCTGCAGAATCCATCTTCCCTGATGCTGTCAGAGCTGACAGATCTCTCCTGGAGGTTATGTCGTTCAGAAAGGCGCCGCACATATTACTCCGCAAAACATTTCCTGTACTTTTTCCAAACTCCTTGGCTAAAGCTTAGATATGCCGTGCATTTCAAGCAGGCCTAGCATCAAACGTCTCCCGGCTGTATAAATACATTTATATAATATAACTGCTATGCCCCAGAGTTTTCCCATGCTGCTCCACTTTTATCTATTCCTCCATGAAGTCTTTCCAACCGGTCATTGGCGCTGGGGGGTCACGTGGCTCATGATTTTGCGCTCTTCGGAGGGGGGCGGTCCCGCGGATGACGTTTTTTGCATCACATGCCCGCGGCCCGCCCCTCAAGGTCCGTTCTGGCGCCATTTTGGCTCTGCGGTGTACTGGGGCCCTCGTGTGCTGCTGCGCGCTGCCTTTTTCTGTCCGGATCTCGGTGAATCCGTCTTTTGGTCCGTGAGTCCCCTTCGGGGTTGTCTTCTTGCTATTTTGCGACATTATGGGGTTGTTATGTGTGTTTTTTATTATGTCTTTCAGGCGGGATAAACGTGACTGTGGTTTCTCCCGGCCCTCTTCCCTTTTTGTCTTCTCCCACCTTCTCTAGCAGGTTTTTGGGGCATCCCGGGTGGCTCTTGCTATCCTTAACCCTATACTGGCCATTGTGACCATTTTAATCACCATATGGAGGCTTCCAGGGGATAATGTGCTTGGGGTTCCTTCGGGACAAGCCCAGCTGTGTGCCGCTTGTGGGGTATCCCCTGTGAGTGATGGTGTCAGGGTATGTGTGCCCTGCGCCCAGAAGGTACTTGCGCTGCAGTCTGGGTTGCCTGCTACGCTGCCCAGCTCTGCGCCCCCTTCTACATCACCTACCCCCCTGCTCCTGCATTTGACCCCTAGTGAGGGACATGCTAGTGGGGAACCACATTATGACTTGGCCTTGCAGGTGGCCAGCCTGGAAAGGCATATTGCTGGGCCGGTCCCCCGTAAGGCTTCTGGCAAGAAGCGGCATTTATCTCCCGCCGTTTCCCTTTTTCCTGAGGAGGATGAGGGAAAGTTTTCTTTCCCTGGCCGGTACCCCCTAGAAGAGGGGGAACTTTTCTCTGATTCTGATTCCTTTGAGGAGCAGCAGGACATTTATGGTCGTACTGGGTCTCCTTTTGGGGAAGACCCATGGTCTCCTGAGGATACTGATAAGCTGTTGGCTCACATTTTTGAAGTATTGTGTATTACCCCTCCTGCTAAAAAGCAGCAGGGTGAGCTTTTCACACTGTTAAACAACGCTTGGAGTTCCCCGAGCAGAACCACTTTAATAATTTGGTGCTCAAGGAGTTCGAACGTCCTAGCAGAGTTGGGACAGGAGGTATCCATTACCTGCTGATGTGGTTAAGCGCTGGTCGTGTCCCCCCGAGGTGAATGCTCCCGTGCTTGGGTTGTCCAATACCTCGGTCATGCATTCACCTGACACTTCTACTCTGAGGGATGGTGAGGACCGGCGTGTTGATCAACTGGCCTGTCACGCATTTGCTTTTGCAGGGACTGCGCTGCGCCCTGTGTGCACTTCTGCCATCACGGCTCTTGCTATTAAGGGGCTACTCAAGTGCCTTCTGGATAATGCCTCGGATGCCAATAGGGGGGAGGAGTATAGATCCCTCCTGCTTTGCTATGAATTTGTGGCATTTATTCTTTCTTTCTGCTATGGATGATGCAGTCAGGATGTGTGGTAAGACTTCTGCCCTTTTGGTGGCTATACGCCGCTCTGTTTGGCTGCATCAGTGGGCAGCTGCTAATGCTGCTAAGAAGGCTCTCACTGGCTCTTTGGGGAGCGTCTGGATTTGTTTGCCAAGGATGGTAGGCTGCCTCAACGCAGGTCCGGTCGGGGTGCACCATTTGCGGGGGCACGTAGAGACCCTTGGGGCCGGGGTAGAGGCTGTGGTCGCCCCGGTCTCTCATGGGGTCCCAAGTCCAAATCTTCCCCCAAGCCCCCTCAGGCATGAGGAGGCGCCCTCACCCATCCGGTTGGGGGGATGGTTGCGGCTCTTTGCTCACATCTGGAGACTGTGCATCTCAGACTGGTGGATTCAGGAGGTGAAGTTTCATAAGATCTTGGATGGCTCAAAGTCCCCTGTCAGCTCAGGGCTTTCGGCTTGCGGTCCAAAGCCTTTTGGAATTGGGTGTCATCTGCCCTGTGCCTTCCCAGGAAAGGGGCAGAGGCTTCTACTCCAATCTGGTCACGGTTCCCAAAAAGGAACCTGAGGCCCATCCTGGATTTGAAGCGCCTCAACAAATTTGTCAGGTTCAAGCATTTTCGTGTGGAGACTCTGTGCTCGGCGGTAGGTACTTTGCGCCCAGGCGATTTCATGACTTCTGTGGACATCAAAGATGCTTACCTTCATGTTCCAATCTTTCCAGGTCATCAGAGATTTCTCAGGTTCGCTCTGGAGGATCAGCACTACCAATTTGTTGCCCTACCGTTCGGTCTTACCTCGGCTCCTCGGGTCTTCACCAAGGTGCTGGCGGGGGTGATGGCTCTGTTTAGATCTCAGGGCATTCGCATCCTTCCTTATCTGGATGACATTCTGATTGCGTCTCAGTCCTTCCATCAAGCCGAGCTGGATACCCAGATGGTGGTCTCCACACTCGAGTCCTTCGGTTGGGTGATCAACTATCCCAAGTCTTCTCTGTCTCCGTCCTTGGTGAGGTCCTTTCTGGGCATGACTCTGGGTACATCTCAGGTCACGGTTTCTCTGCCTCAGCACAAGGGGGAGAGCCTGCAGACGCAGGCACGGTCTCTACTTTCTTGCCCTCACCCCTCCATTCGGCAAGGGATGCAGCTAGTGGGCCTGATGGTGTCATGCTTCGAGGCGGTTCCCTATGCTCAGTTTCACATGGGGCCTCTTCAGTTGCACCTCTTGTCAGTTTGGGATCGGGACCTTGTGTCCCTGGATCAGAAATTTGTTCTGTCCCCTCTGGTCAGTCAGTCCCTCTCGTGGTGGCTGGACTCAAGGAATCTCCTAGTGGGCAGGACCTTTCTGCCCCCGTGCTGGGAGACTGTCACCACAGATGCCAGTCTAACAGGTTGGGGGGGCTTTTGGACGTCTCTGAAGTTCCAGGGTCAGTGGGGCCCTCAGGAGGCCCATGCTCCCATCAACATTCTGGAACTGCGGGCAATAAGGTTGGTTCTTTTCCAGTTGACTCCGCACCTTCGGGGTCGGGCTGTTCAGATCCGCTCGGACGACCAGACGGCGGTCCGAGTCCTGGGCGGAGGAGAATGTTCTCTGCATATCGGCAGTTTACATCCCAGGAGTGGAGAACCTGGAGGCAGACTCTTTGAGCAGGGGGATTTCTCGGCTGGGGGAGTGGTCTCTCAGTGAAAGGGTGTTTCACTCTCTGTGCCACTGCTGGGGTCTGCCGGATGTGGACCTGTTTGCTTCACGTCACAATCACAAACTTCCATTCTTTGTCTCTCTGTCACAGGATCCTCTGGCTTTTGCCACGGATGCGCTAGCAATGCCTTGGAAGGGGTTTCGGCTCCTCTATGTGTTCCCCCCGTTTCCTCTGTTAGCAGGGTTCTGTGCAAGGTAGCCCAGGAAGGGGTACCAGCCATTCTGGTGGCCCCCTGTTGGCCAAGAAGGGTGTGGTTCGCAGACATCGCGCAGTTGAATCTGGTGTTATCTGCTCTGCAGCGTCGTCCCTTTGAGCCTCTCCATGAGGCCGCTTTGCCCATTTTGAGCCTTTTTGGTGGCTATCACTTCTGTCAGGCGTGTTTCTGAGTTGGCGGTGCTTTCCATCAAGCCTCCTTATTTTGAGCGACACCAGAACAAGGTGGTGTTTTGTTTTAAGCCAGATTTCTTGCCTAAGGTGGTGTCTGCTTTTCATCTAAATCAGGACATTAGGGTCGATTCAAAGAAACATGTAACAGCTTTGATTTTGGTGCCGATCATCCTATTTTTCCCGTACGCTCGTGCGTTCGTATGAACTTGCGAGTGATTCTATAAGCAAATACGTTTCTATCCTAAAATGTACGTCCGTTCGTATGGCAGTTCGGGAATCAGACCTATGTCAGTTTCCATCCTGAATTTTCCGTTTCATTTCTCAGGTTGCAACATTGGTTTTGCCCTTTTTCCTTTTTTGTCTGGACGTAAATCCTTCTGATCTTGCGGCTGCGCACTACAAACTTACCTCATTAAAGTGCATTCTAAATATTTGGTCTTATTTTTCTTTATTTCATTCATTTTGTAGTAACCAACCATTAATGAATGCATTTGCATAAGTAAATCTTACTTTGTTTAATTTTTAGTTAACTTGCATTTTTTACTTGTGGATTTAATTTTAATATTTTGGCTTCAAATGGTACAACTTAAAATTTTGTGTGTGGTTACCCACACCCTCTACATACAGATTGCTCTCAAATATAAAAAAACACCCAGCAACTTCTGCATGTTATGGGTCTAGAAACAGCCAAGATGGCGGCTCAGGTATTCTCGGGCAGCCTGCAAACAGAAAGGGCCTTGTGACTGTGTTGCTCAGCATTCTTTGATTTCTGACCTTTCCGTGCCCCCAGCTCTGCTGTGTCTGTGCAAAATACAGCAGTAACCCACATCCTGCACTTTATCCCGCTCTCCTCTCAGTAAGTGTGATGCATCTGACCAAAGATGTGCTTAAATAATTAAACAAAGCAAAGGTAAACAACTACACCAATAAATGCAATCTAAAAATATGATTCTAGTACATCAATTTAAAAATAAATAACAAAGGACATACGTTTCTTTAATTAACGCAAATATATTGCAAAATAAAGGTTTACATGCAAAGGACTAATTAAGGTCCACATTAAAATGCTTTTATAAGGCATACATGAAATGTATTGAATCAGGTATGCATTGCCATACAATTTATGGCCTCGGCCATGCTGATACATGCAGTTCATTGGAGCTGAAGACGCGCAGACTCCTCCACATAGCCAAAAAACCTGTTCACGAACAGCAATCCGACTGCTAAAAGGTGTCGGCAGTGGCTTTCTTTTAAAACGCATTTAGAGGTTTGAAAACTGTTCTCTGAATCACACCTAAACACATTCGATTATCCTAAGTTTTACGTTTTGATCCTAAGTTTTAGGATTTGATCCTAAGTTTTACGTTTTGATCCTAAAATTTAGGAACGAACTTGCGATGATCGTAAGAGCATATACGCATTCGTACGTAGGCTCGTGCGAGTCGGAAATGGCCAAAAAAACAGGAAAAAATGACTAACACCCACCCAAACTTACGATTCTCGATCCGAAATCAATTAACTTTTGCTCTTTGAATCGAGGGGATTGTCTTGCGTTCATTGTGTCCTAATCCTGCTAATTCCAAGGAGCGGACTCTGCATTCCTTAGATGTGGTCAGGGTTCTGAAGTTTTACTTGGTAGCTACTGAATCATTCAGGAAGACTGATGCTCTTTTTGTTCTTTCTTCTGGTCCTAGGAAGGGTTTGCCTCCGGCTAAGTCCACTATCAGCAAGTGGATTCGTCATGCGGTGGTGCAAGCCTATTCTGCTAAGGGGAAGCTTCCTCCTTTCTGCTCATTCTACTCGTGCTATTGGTGCCTCTTGGGCCTTTCAGCACCAGGCTTCTGTTGAACAAGTTTGTAAGGCCGCAACTTGGTCTTCTGTTCATAATTTTTTCAAGTTTTACAAGGTTGATGTTAGGGCCTCAGCTGATTTTCCAGCGTGACTTTTCCGTTTCATTTTCACATGTTACAACGTAGGCTTTCGTTTTTGCCCTTTTCCCATCGTATCCTCCCACGAATCCTTTAGATTTCCCGTTAGTTTCTGTTTCCCTTTTTCAATAAATAATCGTCCAGACGGAAATCCTTATGATCTTGCGCCTGCGCACTACAAACTAAACTCATTAAAGTGCTCGCCTACATATTTGCCACCCTCACTTCTACTACAATGTTTAGCTAAATCACTTAGCACTATCCTCCATCTTCCCTTTTGGACCCTTAAAGCTCACCCAAACCACTTCGCAGTTAGGTTCTTCTTCCATTTTAGCCCCCTAAAACTTACCCAAATCACTTCTCGGTCATGTGAATATTCATCTTTAAATATTTCTGGGCCCATTCGTTTTGTGTTAATGTATTTTGTAAATGAAATGACACTGAAACATTTTTTTTTATTCCATCATAAAATATAAAATGTTAAAAAATTTTGACAATTTAAAATGTTTACAACTATAAAAAACTAAATACATAGCAATGGCATGCCGCAGAACATTATTCTTCATCTGTGGTCCCCAATGAGTCGCGCAGCTCCTGCATCTCGCCCACCAACTGAAGGACCCTGACACTCAGTTGTGCCACTCTGGCACGTGTGGTCCCTGTTGAAAAACGTAAATTAAAATATTGGTATAACCTTGTTGGGGTCATACTGCAGTGCCCCCCCTATATGGTCCAAACACCTAAATCTGGACTTCAAAAGACAGAGGGCCCTCTCCACCACGGCCCGGGTTTTGCATAGTGCCCGATTAGAGAACCCCTGGCCCGCATTCTGCAGGCAAAGAACGGGGATCAGGAGCACGGGCAGGAGTGGATATCCAGAATCCCCTGAAAGTATTTAAAAATACTAACATAAAATACACATTCTAAGCTACAATATTGTTTAACATGTCATCAAGGGCTAAAAACAGCCATAGGTTAAGACATGAGTCATCAACTATATTCATTGCCATACAGTGAAAATGGATTGATGGAATGTGATGGAAGGGGCCATTCAGAGAAGAAATGATTGACCACATCTCTTTGTACACGATCCTTCAGCCAGTTTTCAATCCAGTTACAAACTGTATTTTCTAATCCTGAAGATCTCAATTCCCCCAATAAGTTTCTATGAGGGACAGTGTCAAATGCTTTTGCAAAATCCAGAAAACTATTACTACAGCCGCCCCTTTGTCCAGGCTTCTACTGACCTCCTCATAGAAGCCAATCAGGTTAGTCTGGCAGCTTCCGTCTTTAGTAAATCCATGCTGGTTGTCACTAATAATAATAATATACAATCACATAATTGTGTAAAGCCCACATTTATAACTAGCATCCCCTGAATTGTTCCTTCCATGAAGAGCAATTTTTGCTCATTTTCACTGCTCCCACTTTACCCTAATCCCAGATAATGGTGCCTGTTTTAGCTGAAAAACTCTGCCTCCTCCATTTCTTGCCACTGTTTGCGTGGCAATAATGTCATTGCCCCACCTATGCAATGACTGATCGTCTGCCATCTTACAAAGAGGGACAGCCAAAAAATAAAAAAATCCATTTTTATTTCCACACCCTAAGAAGAGAGTATTGGCAGGGGCCTAATGCATTTCAAAAGTTGTGGGTTTTGGTCTACTTTAAGAACAAAGTTAAAAAAGCTCACTCAGATGCAAGTTTTAATTTACACCCAAAAGCACACTCAGAAAAATAAACTTAGGGGGTTATTTAAGAAAGGATAGCGCCAGGTAGTGCCTCGTAGCGGCAGGTGGTGTCTGGTGAACGCTGGGCGCTGTACACAAAACCACCCAAAGCGAGTTTGGTGAGAGACTCTAACAGCGCCATGTAGCATCCAATGTATTATTACAGGCGGCTCAGCGTATAGCGCCAGCTCTCTAGATTCCAGAGCACCAGGTATTACCTGTTGCTCACTGTCGCTCTCCCATACATTTCAATGGACGTTCATTTGCTTGTGTTTAAACAGCGTGTTTGACAGTTTTTTATTTTTGCTTAAATCATTGTGTGACGTCTCCTGGCTGCAAACAAACACTAAAGAAACTTTTTTGACTTTTTATATTTTTATGCAGAATTGTCATTACAGGTCTGGCTTAATGTCACTCCATGTGTTTACGCTTTGTTACTGGTGGATATGTGTTCAAGAACAGACTTTAATCACACAGCGTCTGATGCTCTATGCTAGAGCGCCCAGATTTAGAGCGCTGATGCTGTGTGTGTGTCATTTATTGATAAGTATGGTGTGGAGCGCAGAGGGTCGGTTGCACTGAGCTGGCGCTACCTTTCGCCGGCTGCAGTGCTGTACTGGTGTTAGAACGCCCAACATACATCACATTCATCAATGTGGGCCAGATTACTACAGTGACTGAGGCGCTCTGTTACCTGCTTACAGTGTCTACTAGCAGTCGCTCTAAGCGCCGCTATACAGACGCTCATCTGCCGATACCTGGCTTTAATAATGAATCAGACTCTTAGGCCCTTATTTAACAAGGGATAGCGCCAGGTAGCGACTGGTGAGCGAACGGTAATGCCGGTCACCGCCACGAGAACGCCGGCTCCCCACCACAATCACACATTTATCAAGCCAATCCTGCTTAGCGACTGAGAGAGCGCCAGATAGCGAATCATTCATCATTATTCCAGCCTCACCCCACAGCGCCAGCGAGCGACCTTGAACAGCGACAGGTATGACCTCTCGCTACCTGGTGCTCTCCAATGCATTTCAATGGAACAATCTTTAAATATTCATAATTAATTGTTAATATTTTTTTTTTTTTTTAATGTGAAAATTTCTGTTACCACTTCTGCCATGTTAGATATTTTTTTTAAGGGCAAAAAAAAATAAAAATTGTGCAGAATTGATATTACAGGTCTGATATTAATGTATTCATATTACAAAATGTTTTTCTAAACTTGTTTTTTTTGGTTTCTAAAAATATGGTTGTTTGGGGGTTAAAAAACTACTTTTAACCCATCGCCGCCAGCGCTCTGGGGTTTAAACAAGCATTTCACAGCGCGAGAATTTTTTGAGCGTGATTTGTTAATGAATATGGTGGGAGCCGGTCGCTATGGCCAGTCGCTATCATGCGCTCCCATACAGCGCGGAACCTGACAAATAGCGACTCCTCACCCAATATTCAACATTACCGCACACCGACTGAGTCGCTGTCAACAACCGAACAACGGCCAAGCACAGCGACTACTAGCGGGCGCTGTGAAAATACTGCTACAGTCGCTCATCTGTCGCTACCTGGCGCTATTAATGAATCGGCCTCCCAGTTTATAGAACCACAACACACACACACACGTTATGAAATCAGTTAATCTATAAGCATTATTTTAGATTGTGGTGCCTACCTACTTTTGCAGTATTACTAAAAATAAATCATTTGTCCAACCTCAAACCTACTTTCTATAATGTATTCAGATATTTGAACATTCAGCACTTTTAGGTAATTAATTAAAGTATTTGCTAGCCCAGGGGATACCTTTTATGTTGTGCTTGGTGTTTAGCCTGAATTTCTATGAAAAGAGTTGGAGGGGGAAAGTTGTATGATAGCTTGTTGCCTTATTTTCTTTGAAACAGCCGACACATTAATGTATACAAATCACATCCATTTGGGCTTCCCCTCTTTTTCATACAGTCAGTCGTAGAATACATGTCATGTTTTGTTGCTGAATTATTATCTCTTTTTGCAAAGCTATGGCTGCATATGCTTGGATTTTACACTTAGCCCTGACAATTCCTTAAATTGTTGCAAGTCTCTTTGTTCACTTGATTTTTCTCAGTTCAGTTAGGTGCAAAGGATATTAAAATATTTGAAATAGTTGATTTGTGTTCGGATGAGCTAAGAGCTGAGATCACCATGTAGGAGTACAGGATACAGATTCCATTAGAATATCCATATTGTCCACAAAGGAGACTGATTGGCATTGCGGACTGTTTGAAATGGCTCAGCTGAAGCTCACAGCATTGATTGAACTATCAGAGGCACCGTCTTGTGGTTTATTGGGTCCATTCATGAAAAAAAATGTTCTCAGTGGGCTACTTTAGGGGTCTGAGTAAGAATAAGTGATATTTAATCATCATTGCCTCAGACTTCCTAATGCTAAGATCTGCTTTACTATCGATACATTAACTGGGACATTTTGAGACCTATGTCACTAAAACATGTAATCCTGTTGTTGAAAATCAAGTTAAAATAGTTCCAACAAGTTTCAGAATTATATATTTTCTGCATAAATTTTACCTAAAACATAGAAAGAGTAAAAAGATCAAACAAATACGTCAAAAGTATTAGACTTCGTACTTTATTTACGAAGGAAATTAATTCAGTGGGCTTAATTCATTAAAGATCAAAAATTTAAATTTTTTTTGCACCCAATTTCTTTGCGCAATTCATCAACCTTAAAGGCTGGTTTTTTTTCTTCTGATTGAATTCAAGCACGAGTAAATGCACCCAAGAAAAAATCATAAAGCTAATTTATATTGTGTGGAATTTGCAAGTGCAAAATATTTCAAGCGATTCATGTGCTCTAGATTGCCTCCTCACATGAATTCAATTGTAGTGTTTCACACTAATTTTTTATGCTGTTATCAGGAGGAGAGAATGCTGTTTTACAGGAGAAAACTCTTTTTGCATTTGGGTTTTGCCGGGGAGGCCGATTCATTAATAGCGGCAGGTAGCGACAGTTGAGCGACTGTAGCAGTATTTTCACAGCGCCTGCTAGTAGTCGCTGTGCTTGGCCATTGTTCGGTTGTTGATAGCGACTCACTCGGTGTGCAGTAATGTTGAATATTGGGTGAGGAGTCGCTATTTGACAGGTTCCGCGCTGTATGGGAGCGCATGATAACGACTGGCCATAGCGAACGGCTCCCACCATATTCATTAACAAATCACGTTAAAAAAATTCTCGCGTTGTGAAATGCATGTTTAAACCCCAGAGCGCTGGCGGCGATGGGTTAAAAGTATTTTTTTAACCCCCAAACAACCATATTTTTGGAAACCAAAAAAAACAAGTTTTTAATAACATTTTGTAATATTAATACATTAATATCAGACCTGTAATATCAATTCTGCACAAAGTTTTTTTTTTTTTTTTTTACCTTAAAAAAAAAATCTAACATGGCAGAAGTGGTCACAGAATTTTTCACATTTAAAAAAACAAAAAAAAAAAAAACAATATGAATTAATTATGAATATTTAAAGATTGTTCCATTGAAATGCATTGGAGAGCGCCAGGTAGCGAGAGGTCATACCTGTCGCTGTTCAAGGTCGGGCTGAGGCTGGAATAATGATGAATGAGTCGCTATATGGCGCTATCTCAGTCGCTAAGCAGGATTGGCTTGATAAATGTGTGATTGTGGTGGGGAGCCGGCGTTCTCGTGGCGGTGCCCGTCATTACCGGTCGCTCACCAGGCGCTACCTGTCGCTATCCCTTGTTAAATAAGGGCCTTAGTTCTATCAGTGTTGAGAGGGCTGAACCCACAAACTTCAGATCTGTGCCAAACTTTGCAGGTTCGGGGGCCCATTCTGGGCATTGTTGGGATTGGCCAGGTGGGACATGTGACCCGCCAACGGCAGGGTCGTGTATCCCAGCATCATTGCAGCGCTGATTTAGATAAGTAGAGGTTCCTGCTGCCAGCGTTTTAGGGACAGATAGACTCTATGGTTAAAAAACTGCACTTTCAGGGGAAACCATAGTTAGGCATAGTGACTGGAGTGAGGATTAGAGTAGATATGGACTCACTTGTACTACTACTACTGCACTAATACCACTGGCTTGTCACTACTGGGGTCTGGGTGCCCCCTTATCCAACATCTTACTTTAAGCACTGGAGTTTGGGTGCCCCCTTAACCCACCTTTTAATTTAAGCACTAGGGTTAATTTTTGAAAGTGTATATTTTTGTGTGGTCCTAAAGGTAATGAGCTGATCTGGCATTTTTTATGTTTTCTAATCTTAGCAAATGTGCATTTTATGAAAGCAGTTTTCATCTGTTGCTTCTGGCCTGTTGCCTGTTGCATAGTGGATAACTACCTGTCCACATGTCTCCTGGTACTGAGCGATGGGTCCTCCCCATTCAATTTTTGGGTTGGTAAATTGGACACATGGCCAGAGCTTGCCTTCTATTCCTTAGAGGGAGTGGCCCGCCCTGCAGCAAGTGTCCTATCAGAATGTGTGTTCAGCATGGCAGGGGGTGTCATTACTGACAAGAGGATCCGCCTTACCACAGCCAACGTGGACCTCCTTACATTCCTTAAACTGGACCTTCAGCATGATTTAATGAAAAGCCCAATGAAATGAAAAACGATTCCCCAGCATTTAAAATGAATATTTTTTTAGCCACTTATTTATTATTCTTTCCCCCACTGGGCTGCAACTGTGTTCAGGATATATTTTGCCTAGAAGCATCACACATACTGAGGAGAGGAGAGCAGGATAAAGTGCAGGGGGTGGGGTTATAGCTGTGCTATGAGCTGGGGTCAGGGAAAGGACAGCAATCCCAGAATACAGAGCAACACAGTTAGAAGACACTTCCTGTTTGCAGGCTACCTGATGCTCCATGAGCTGCCATCTTGGATGTTTAAAGGCTCATAACATGCAGTAGATGCAGGTAGGATGATTTTTAATGTGAGCAATCTGTATGTACTGGGTGTGGGAAACATATAAGATAGGCTGTTATTCAGGGTGAAGGTCCGCTTTAAGATGAACCAGTCGTGGATCGCACGGGACATGGCTGTGGCAGCACCTGAGTGACTGATTAAAGGGTTTACTACCTCCTCCCCCTCGTCTTATGCTCAAACCCACCACATTCACTTTTTCCTTTATTTGTGTATTTCTTTAATTTTTTTCGTTTTGTGTGATTATTTTGAGCACTTTCCCTAATCCATTTTCTGCAGTGCAATTCCCCTGGTGTTACCCCAACTTGGCCTCTGACACCCATTGAAAAAATATATATATATTTTTTTTAATTGATGTATTTATTTTTTGGTTTCTGTTATTATTTTAAGTACATCACTAGCCCATTTTGTGCAGGGCAATTGCCCTGGTGTTCCCCTCTATTTTCAGCCCTCTAGCCCTTGCTATCCCCATTTTACAGCTATTTTGGGCCCCAAAATGTGGGTCCCCATTGACTTCAATGGAGTTAGGGTTCAGGTCGTGTTTGGGGACCTGAACCTGAACTTTGCCTGCAAGTTTGGCCAAACACGGTAATTGCGAACTTCAACAGACCCACTAATCACCAGTCCTCATAGTCCTAAAAACTGCATCTATGAATAAGGACCAAGGCAGGTCCGAAATAGGTAAGATCTTTTATCTTGCCTTATCTGCTCGGGTCCGGGTTGTGCTCTAATTTTATGTCATTTTGGCCATGGTAGCCTTATGCGGATTTTAAATAACTAAAATAAATTCTGGACGTTTTAATAACTTTGGCTGTGCTGGTTACCCCTTTCTATCTTGATGCTCTCTATGAACTCACACGTTTAAATAGATCTGCATTGAATGAGCTATCTGCATTCTTATCTGCATACTAATGATTCAAGCCACATAACAAAGTCAAAACTAAGGACTATTAATCTACAAACCACCCAAATAAGTGGGTCCAATAACAATACAAAGCAAGACATACATTAAAGCATTACAAAGCAACACTGCAAATCAAAATCACCCAAAATCACACACATATCAAATGAAAAGTGCAGAAAAAAAAGAAGATGGTGTGAGTGGTTGGGCGATCAGCAGTGACACTGACAACAGTCTTTAAACAGCAAAACAGGTTTTATTTAGCAAATTATCGCTCAGTCCAGAGATTGCAGCATAAACTCAGTAAAACAAAAGTGGTTACTTCACCCAAATCAATATAAGTCCAGGGCTGGGTACTCCAGCAAGCTGTAACTTCAAGGCAAGTTACATCCACTTTGCAGGGCATGCAAGCCCTCCACTGCTCATCCCAAGTCCACGGTTAGGAGGCGCAAAAGCCAAGGCCTTCGGCTTGCATACAGTCTTTTACTTCACCACTTGTGCTTAAACAATCTTCATCACAAAGCTCTTAATGTGACTTGAGATTTGAATTGTGCATCATTGTTTGCTTTCCCCTTTCATATAAACATCAAAAACAACCTAAACCCAAACTATCTATAATTAATCACTAACTAACTACCTTCCTCTAACCGACCCATTCTAAACCAGCCCCACCCACTTACCCCACTCAATCACCTACAAACAATAATGACCAAGAATCACGCTTCCACCATTCTTCAACCATATCTACATTCAACTTCTGCAAATCAAAATTATAAAAATTATGCATCTTCCCAACAAACATTCCAACACACTGTTCAACAGTTAATTCTGCTTAACTAATCTTTCCCTAGACACCCACAAAACCTCCTTAAATGCCGACAATAGCAAACAAACAATTCTTTTATGCCACGCCTGACCAGTTGACCAACCTGTCAACAAGATAGCAAAGGTAAGTGCCTCAATATGGAACCAATACAGCGTACATTAATTGAGCAAAAAGTCAAAGCCATGAGCGCACACAAGAGGAAATTAACTATGCAAGCCATTTCTAATCCATGTCATCTAAGTCCACGCCCATCTCATCATGATCCTGCCTCCCACCAGCAGAACCCGGGACAGTTCTCCTAACCACTTGCACTGATACCCTGAATCTAGTATCGTCGTCATCAGGGGGCGAAGCTCCAGGCCAAAGTTTCAGCCTCTTTGCCCTATCCCCTGATTCACTATCTAAAGACAGCTCCATGTCGCTGATCTCCTCATACACTGGAACAGGGCTAGAGGCTCCACTGCTCTCAGAGGAATCATCCCTACCCAAACCGCCATCTACACTCTGAAAACCGGGGACTAGCCCCGCCCCCCCCGCTCGTCAAATCCAGCGGGGAGTCCACACACTCTGCCAGGGGAGCTGAGACAAAGAGACTAGCACTCGCCCCACCCCTTTGCTATTCCCACCAATATTCAAAAACCCTGTAGGCTCAGACAATTGCCGGCCGTCATCTTGCTGGATTGCAAGCTCCTCAGCCACAACGGATGGTAAAACGGCAGTTTGAGAAACAAGACAATCACTTGCTACAGACTCAGCAGCCAAAAACGAGACTGCATCAGACTTAAAAGCACTATGACTCTTCCTGTCCTGTTCCTCCAGCTCAGTCACTTCATCCTCAACACGCTCCATATCCTCACATTCCCAGCCATACCACCTGTTGCCTGAACTTTCTCAAAAAGCTCATTCCTCCTTTTTAATACGCTTGCATAGGAAAAAGGGTTTTTCCCACAGTCTGCTTGAGTATGACCTCTCACTCCACACCAGTCACACAGTTTATCCTCTTTACATTCTTTGGCAGTGTGCCCAGGCTTCTTACAATTTCTACACACAGGAATTACCACATCACACTCCTGCATTGTATGACCAGTCGCTCTGCATTTTCTACAGTATCTTGGCATGCCTCTATATGCAATGTATCCTCTGTCCACCCCAAGATTAAACACTGAAGGCAAGTGCACTGGCCTCCCCTCTTCATTAACTTTAAGTTTAATCAAAAACAAATGTTTCCCATTTCTTATACCAGCAACATTTTTACCTGGCCCCTTGTAAATAACTTCTTTACAATGCTGACCTAAAAAAGCCTGTAATTTTTCTACCTTAACCCAAGCATTATAACAGTGAACAGTCACCTCTTTCTCACCTTGCATGTACAGGGCTGTAGCTTCCAGGTTTCCCAGCATAGGATCCTTATCCTTCCTCGCCAAAAAGCGCTTGTAAATCAATTCAGCATCCGCTGCAGAAATAAGAGTAAGTTCATAAGAACCTTGCGAGACAAAATCTTTCTTAAAAGGTAGCTGGAGACATCCCTCAATAACTCTTGTAACAAAGCCTTTCAAATCCAAATCCTTCGCGAATCCATCTCGGAGTTTAAATCGCACTGTATGCGTGTAGGGTTGCACGTCTCCAGTTGCAGTCATGTCCACCATGATCCCACCAGACATGAGTATGGAGCCCCACAAGGGGCCCCTACACCACAAAACACTCCTCCCAGGCCCACATACAGCAATCCACCTCAAAAGAAATAGATCATACACCTCAGCCTGGGCTCCCTCCTACAGGCTGGTCAATAGACCACTGACAGGCCGTGTGACTCCTTCTTATTCAGGCTTCCCCTGCAATCAACCTGATCACCTGTGCACGGCCTGAGATCATGGAACAAACCTGAAAGGGATTGGGGAAAGTGACCTGGGTCCTGAAAACCCGGCTTGGATTGTGCCTGATACAGCCTAGCAGGGGATAACTACACACCATTTATAACATTTTTGTACAATTTACCACAATGGTTAAAGATGAACAACGAAATAGTACAAAATAGTAAGCAGTAGAAAAAAATTCGTACACACAGCCTTTTGTTATGGAAAAAGTTTACCAGTTGTAAAGTGATTTTCAACTGCGCTTGAAAAAAAATTGTGCGCAAATCCAAGCGCATTCAAACACGTATTTAATTCAACTGTCTCTCTGAATTGCACCTAAGTGTTAAAAATTCTCTCCAGTGATCCAATGTTCTAAGCGTTTCTTTTCTTTTTCTACCTTTAGTGAATCAAGGCCAATATCCCAGATATGTGAGTTTCAAATGAATTTGAACTTTTCCTTTGAGTACCTGGTCTGACCCCCTTGTGCAGCAATGGCTGCATCAAAATTTTCCAGATTTTTAGCTCTTTCGTCCATACAATATTCTTAAACTCTAATACATTTCTATTGGAGTCCATGTTTAGGCATGTACTAACTTCTTTCCCCCTTATCCCCCATCCAGAATAGTGTGAAATATACCATTTCAAAGATTCTCAAAATCTCTGATTATTTGTATATACCTTATGTATTCTAAAAAAAGTTGCTGGTATTGCTTTCATTTCTGGGTATGGCTGTCCTGGGAAGGGCATGTCATGGTTCAGCTTTATGAATTATGTGCATGCTCTGCTGCGGTCAGAGCCAGCTGCTTGTCCACTGTGGCTTGCCATGCTCTGTTGCACTGAGAGCTTCCATGGACATAATGGCTTTGCGTGTTTCTAGAGAAATGTAATTGAACGGAAGCAAAATTTGGAGCCCTGTTATGGCTTCCACACTGCACTTCAGGATCCGGAGGAGTGGCACATGAGACAGGCATCAGATGAGCTGCTTGCTGCCTTATTTTTGCCATTTCCTGGGCTAAGTTCTGGACTAAGTTCTTTGGCAGAATGTCTTGTAGGCTTAGGGTTTTTTTTTTTATGTGTGACCTACATTTTCTTGAGATTCATCTCACGGACATTTTACTTAAGAATTCGTGGTACAGTTCCGAATAAATTGTTCCATCAATGATGGCAAGCCTTTCTGGTCCAGATGCAGCACATCTGGTCCTGTGTTTAACAGATGGTATGCATTTTTTTATGCTAGTCTGCAGTGTGTTCTTTTTCCTAAACGGGCAGGCTGATTCATCACTAACGCCAGGTAGCGACAGATGAGCGTCTGTAGCAGGCATTTTCAGAGCGCCCGCTAGTAGTCACTGTGCTCAGCCGTGGGTCGCTACTTCATAGCGACTCAGTCACTGTTCGGTAATGTTGAATACATTGCGACGAGTCGCTATTTGACCAGTACAGCGCTGTATGGGAGCGAATGTTAGCGACTGCTCATAGCGACCGACTCAATTCAACAAAAAAACAGCCTCACAAATCTCTGGCACTGAAAAATGCTTGTTTGAAGCCCAGAGCGCAGGAGGCGGTGTGTTTAAAGTCTGTTTTTCAGCATCTAGTAACAAAGCGAAAACATATGGAATTACATTGTAGCAACATTGTAACATGAACACTTTAATGGCAGACCTGTAATGTCATTTCTGAAAAAAAAAAATGTGAAAAACAGCTTTTTCAATTCCAGAATAGGTCACAGAATTATTTGTGATTTTTGGAAAAAACAAAAAAACAAAAACCTTGTTTAAAGAGAAGAAAAAGATCGTCCATTGAAATGTATGGGAGAGCGACAGGTAGCGAGAGGTCATACCTGGCGCTGTGCAAGGCTGAACGCCGGCGCTGTTCACTGAGGCTGTGAAAATGATGAATCAGACGCTACATGGCGCTATCCCAGTCGCTAAACAGATCCTGCTTGATAAATGTGGAATTGCGTGCCGTGTCCGGCGTTCACCAGTCGCTACCTGTCGCTACCTCTCATTAACCAGCCACTACCTGACGCTATCCCTTCTTAAATAAGGGCCTTAGTGTTTTTTCAAAAATCTCTCTTTCATTCTCATCGAGTAACAAATAATTTCTATAACTTTTTGGCTTTTCCTAGTGATCTTTAGAAACTTGGATACAAGCAGAAATGTTCTTTTTGGAAAGTAGTAGCCAACTGACAATCCTGCCATGCACACCATTGTTGTTTAGTGTCCTGTGGACTCATAAACATAAACATTAGCTAATGTGAAAAAGACCTGGAGAGCCTGATATATCAATTGTCATTGCCAGTAAATGCCACTCAGCAACATTTGTGCAATTTAACAAAAAACAGGCAGTGCTGCCAGCCTGCGTCAAATACATCGCTAGCGCCATATAGTTCACAGGGATCGATGCTCTAGTTTAAGCTGCGCATGTTTATAGTGGTGCTGAAGATCACGATGGGCAGAAATGTATTAAAGTGTTTTATGCTTATGAATAATATTTCACACATATATTTGTTCAGAACTTGAGTTGTGTCAATAATGGAAATGCAGGACTTAGCTGTGACCAAATATCAATTTAATTTTTTTCCATAATATATATTATAGGTGTTATTTGGAGCTCAACAACTAAAATGCAGCTTAAACGCATAAACGCACTGTAAGGTTTGTCCCCTTTGTCTCCAGCAATGATATCCTGTAACTGTAAAGATGAAAAATAAGCCAGTACTTACAGGCATGTTCGTTTCACAGCTATAGTGGTAAAACTAATGGAAACTAGGGATGAGCGAACCGGTTCGGACGAACCGGAATTCGCTCCGAATTTCAGGGAAAATTCGATTCGGCACGAACCCGAATTTTTTTTGGTTCGTGCCGATCGAATTTTCCCTGAAATAAAAAAAAAAAATGCCGGCATGGTGGGAGCGGGCAGGCCGGCTACGCTGTCAGCGGGCGGCGGAAGCCAGCCCGCTGACAGCGCAGCCGGCCTGCCCGCTCCCACCATGCCAGCATTTGTTTAAAAAGCAAACACTTACCTGCATGGTCGGAGCTTGGAGGCCGGCGCCGCTCTCAGGCCCTCTGATGACGCGTCCTCTGATGACAGCTGAGAGCGGCGTCGGCATTTTTTTTTTTCAGATGAGCGATTCGTGAAAGTTCGATTCGAACCCGAATTTCTTGGGGAAATTCGGCGAATCGCCCGAATCTCTAATGGAAACCATCTGGGAAAAAGGAAAATATCATTTCCCATCTAAAAATTAACAACCTGTTGGACCTGAAATAGCACGGCTTTACTGAGGGCAGATCATGTCAGACCAATCTATTGATTTCTTTGACAATGTCACTAAAGTGTTAGATGAAGGTGGTGCTGTGGATATCGCCTATCTGGATTTTAGCAAAGCCTTTGACACTGTACCACATAAGGAGCTCATAGATAAGTTATTGAAGGTAGGACTCAATCCCTGGATAGTTCAGTGGATTTCCAGTTGGCTGAGGGATCGGTATCAGAGTGTTGTTGTTAATGGCGTGCAATCTGAACAAAGGCGAGTTACAAGTGGTGTGCCGCAAGGCTCTGTCCTGGGCCCCATTCTTTTTAATATATTTGTAAGTGACATAGGAGAAGGCTTGGTAGGAAAAGTTTGCCTGTTTACTAATGATGCAAAGGTTAGTAATAGAGTGGCTATTCCTGGATGTGTCTGCAATATGGAAAATTATTCAGCTTTACTCGATAAATGGTCAGAGCCATGGAAACTAGAGTTTAATGTCTCTAAATGTAAAATCATGCACTTGGGTAGAAAGGATCCCTGCTCCGAGTACCATATGGGCAGTATTGTGTTAGCCAGGACCTCGGAGGAGAGAGATTTAGGGGTACTGATTACTGATAGCTGCAAGATGAGTGGACAGTGTAGCCAGGCAGTGGGAAAAGCAAGCAGGATGCTCGGCTGCATAGCTCGAGGCATCACCAGTAGGAAGAGGGAGGTTGTGATGCCGCTGTATAGAGCCCTGGTGAGGCCACAGCTACAGTAATATGTGCAGTTCTGGAGACCTATCCAATAAAAATACATAATTTAAATCGAATGAGTCCAAAGGCTGCAACAAAAATGGTAGAAGAACTTAAACTTACAACCGGAATCAGGAGAGACCTAAAGAACTTAATTTGTACAGTCTAGAGAAAAGAAGGGAGAGAGGGGGCATGATTGAGACCTTTAAATATGTGAAAGGATTGAATAAGGTCCAGGAGGGAAGTCTTTTTAAGAAGAAACCTAAAGGAGCACTATCGGGGAAAATGGCACAAGGATAAAAATCCATATAAATTTGCTGGATGGTGGGAGGAGAGGTCACTTATACAGCCAGCATCAAGAAATATCCAGCCAGGCTTGTTTTTCTTTCTTTTAATTAAATTAAAATGATATTCGAGGTGACAGGCTTTGTCACCCCTGATAGACTAAACCTGTTACCCCTGGATTTTATTTCTACCATGAGAGAATAAACCACAGGCTTGGCAGTAGTTGTATTCAGTTCGGGTGTATAAGTAACCCCTCCTCTATTTAGCCAATGTGTTTATATGGAATTTTAATATTACACAATTTCGCCATAATGCTCCTTTAATGATAGAAAAAGGGGGCACAGCCTGAAGCTAGTCAGAGGGAAGGTCAGAAGCAACGTTAAAAAATATCATTTTACAGAAAGAGTAGTAGATGCCTGGAACAGCAGAACTTCCAGCACAGGTAGTTGAAAAACCAGTAAAATAATAAAACAAGTTTGGATGAGTTATTTCCATGAAAAGTAAAAAAACTTTCTTCCTTTTATGTCATAGTGCATTTTTATTTATTTCAACAACAGATCTCAATGAACTTAAAATGTATTATATGTTCATTCCTCTCCTCTTTAGGTATTTAAGTTTACTTAATTAAGTGTCTTATAACTTTCTGGTTGACTTGTTGACTTGACGGGAGTAAGATTACATTTTGTATTTTTAGGCAAAGTTTCTTTACACTACCTTAGGCACAACAGAGCTCTTACACTAACCGTGAAAGTTCCGGCTTTACAAAGATACAAGCTATGTAGAATTAACATTCAACTCATATATTATCATATGTTATTTTGCAGAATTGCAAACAGATTTTTAGTTAATTTCTCTGCATTTTATTTTTATTCATTTGCGACTGAAGTCTGGGCCCTTAGTAATACTCCGATTACTTTCACATATACTGATGTAGAGGTGAAATCTTACTGATGTTACTGCCTTTAAAGTGGATCAAAACCTGTGATTCTATTATGGGTTTTGGTCTGTGCTCTTAGAGAATCCTGGCTTAGAATGTGCCTAATGTATGAACCCCCAGGTTTGCCTTGCCAGTGATCCCACTGCACATGGGTGGGCTCTCCTCCAATCAGTATCCTATGTCATGCATATGAGTGAGTCTGTAAACAGAATCTGGCACACAGCTCTAAGAGTGGGCAGCATCCCAATGGCCACTCCCCTCCATCCCTCCATCTGAAATTGCAATTTAGGACAAAATGCTTAAAAAGTGCTTGGCACCATCTCTGCTGCCCACCATCTTCATGCAAGCAAGTTCCTGGGGTGCCAGTTCTGGCAACTGGGTGGGTATGGCCTGTGACTTGTGCCAGCATCCAATGATGCCAAAAATGTGCTTTGGGAACTTATTTGTGTGGAGGCGGTAGAGGCAGTGGTGGCGGCGTGAGTCTCTGTGTTTATGCCGACGAGAGATGCTGCTGCAGTGTGGGAGTGCCGGGAATGAAGGTTTTTTTGGGGGGGCATGCTTCACTGGGATGCCACACACACTGTCTGTATTTGATATGCCACACACCCTGCTTGTAATTGTTGTAATTGGGGTGCCACACACCCTGCCTGTAATTGGGATTCCATGCACACTGCCTGCAATTGGGATGCCTCGCATTGCCTGCAATTTGGATGCCTCACATTGCCTGTAATTGGGATGCCTCACATTGCCTATAATTGGATTGCCATTCACACTGCCTGTATTTGGGAGCCACGTGCTGCCTGTAATTTGGATGCCACGCACACCGCCTGTAATTGGGATGCCTCACATCACCTGTAAATGAGATGCCACTCACAGTGCCTGTATTTGAGATGCCATACGCACTGTCTGTAATTGGGATGCCTTACACTGCCTGTAATTGGGATGCCACACAACATTGCCTGTAATTGGGATGCCTCACACTCCCTGTATGCCGACGGGAGATGCTGCTGCAGTGTGGGAGTGCCGGGAATGAAGGTTTTTTGGGGGGCATGCTTCACTGGGATGCCACACACACTGTCTGTATTTGATATGCCACACACCCTGCTTGTAATTGTTGTAATTGGGGTGCCACACGCCCAGCCTGTAATTCCTGTAATTGGGGTGCCACACACCCTGCCTGTAATTGGGATTCCATGCACACTGCCTGCAATTGAGATGCCCCTCACTTCCTTTAATTTGAGATGCCGCTCACTGCTTGTAATGTGGCATACCGCTCACTGCCTGTAATGTGGGATACCACTCACTCCCTGTAATGTGGGATTCTGAACACTGTCTGTAATGGGGTTATTGGGGGGTATTTTAGATCACCATTTGGTTCAGAATATTTATTTTCCTATTTTCTTCCTCCAAACCCTGGGTGCGTCCTATGGGCAGACACAGCTTATGGGGCAAAATGCTGCAGTCATTGTTCGTATACAGTAATTGGGATACAGGGACTCTCATATATTACTGTATTTGGCTGGAAGGCCTCTATAATAAATGATCACAATACTGTATGTTAGAGCCTCGGTGCTATTTAATCCAGTATTTAGTTATGCTTAAGCTTCAACAAAATGGTGGCACTGACAGTAGGGGTTACAGCTAAATTTAGTACAAGCAACAAAATATTAGTGGTTGTTAACATCTATTGAACTGTTATCATCAAACATATTTTGAAACAAGTTGATAAGCAATTCTAGCCTCAGTTGGAAATAAGTCTGAAGCAGTATTGCCGGTGAGATAAGAAATTCCCGGAGACCCACAGGACTTCATACTCCAGATGTCTAATTTATATGGAGGATAATCGCACAGAGGGATATTCCAGGATGCAGCCACCATTAGCACAGATACAGCATATGTTCCATTCCTGACCCTAGATAGGAACTGAGCATCAGATTAGACTAATCACATTGGAACATTTGGGAATTTCCGCAAGAAACCCAATTTATGCATGTTAGAACATTTTCTTAAAAGAAGACTTATTTTATTTTTCTAGAAATGTAGTTCTTCCTTAGCATTTCTTAAAGTAGTAGCAGGGAGGTGGTAATAAAGTAGCTCTATCATCGTTTTAAAGACACTTGCCTAGATTTGCCGGGTTCTGGCCATGATCAAGAATGAGCCTCAGTTTATGGTCAGATGAGCTTTCTGTTTGGTCACCTGAACCACTTATTCCATATAGAAAAACGTAGGCCCTTATTTATGAAGGAATAGCGACAGGTAGCGACTGGTGAGCGGCCGGTAATGACGGGCCCCGCCACGAGAACGCCGGCTCCCCACCACAATCACACATTTATCAAGCCAATCCTGCTTAGCGACTGAGATAGCGCCATATAGCCACTCATTCATCATTATTCCAGCCTCAGCCCACAGCGCCAGCGTCCGACCTTGAACAGCGACAGGTATGACCTCTCGCTACCTGGCGCTCTCCAATGCATTTCAATGGAACAATCTTTAAATATTCATAATTAATTGTTTTTGTTTTTTGTTTTTTTTGTTTTTTAAATGTGAAAAATTCTGTGACCACTTCTGCCATGTTAGATAATTTTTTTAAGGTAAAAAAAAAAATTGTGCAGAATTGATATTACAGGTCTGATATTAATGTATTCATATTCCTAAATTCTTTAAAAAATTTTTTTTTTTTGGTTTCCAAAAATATGGTGGTTTGGGGGTTAAAAAACTACTTTTAACCCATCGCCGCCAGCGCTCAGGGGTTTAAACATGCATTTCACAGCGCGAGAATTTTTTGAGCGTGATTTTTTGATGAATATGGTGGGAGCCAGTCGCTCTGACCAGCCGCTATCATGCGCTCCCATACAGTGCGGAACCTGTCAAATAGCGACTCGTCACCCCGTATTCAACATTACTGCAAACCGACTCAGTCGCTATCAACAACCGAACAACGGCCAAGCACAGCGAATACTAGCGGGCGCTGTGAAAATACTGCTACAGTCGCTCAACTGTCGCTACCTGGCGCTATTAATGAATCGGCCTCCCCGATATAAAAACATATATATTATATAAGGTTTCATAAGCCTCAGAAGATTGTCAGTAATAAAAAATAATATTGTCTAATCATTACATATAGACAAAATAAGATCAAATTTATCAGGGATTTAAAAAATGGAAAAACTTAACAATGCCCTTCAGTTATACAGTACTTTGCCTGTATACTGCCATTCTAGTTATTTGTGCATGTGTAAAGCACTGAATGTTTTTTTATTGCTATGTCACACTGTACCCAGGGGCGCAGCTGGGGGGGGGGGCAAAGGGGGCACATGCCCCAGGTGCAGCAGATCAGGGGGGTGCCAAAGCGGGGTCTGAGAACAGGTGGGGGGGGCGCCATTTTGAATCTTTTCTCTGGGTGCCAGAAAGCCCAGCTACTCCTCTGACTGTGCCACAATATACTGGCTATCAGGGCCGGCGTCAGCACCCGGTCAGCTGCCAAGGGCCCCCACCCCCAGGGAGGCCCACTGACAGCTGGCACAATGTGGTTAAAGAACTTTTTTTGCCACTAACATTGCATTGGGCCCCTGCTCCCTCTCCGCCTAGCGAGCCGGGTCGTCGCTAACCTTGAGGCTGAGCTGCACGCTCTTTCATTGGTGGTGCAGTTGCCCGCCTCTTAACCTCTGCTCAGCCCAGCACTGACTTGGGTGTTGATGTATGATCAGCGCTGCCCCATAGAGCTGAGTCTCCCTGCAAGCTCCGCCCCCTAACCTGCGACTCTCCACCGCAAAGGGGCCCACTGAGGCCATGCCGCCCAAGGGCCCACATAAACCTGGAGCCGGCCCTGCTGGCTATGATGGACCCATATTTACTAATTTGCACAGTCAGGCATAGTCAGGTTCAGCAAAGCTCCTTCACATCACCTGCCTCGCTCAGCTCATCCACACAGAGTCCAAACAAGATATATATTTTTTGTAAATATGAGTGTGTGAATATTTATATAAATAAAATAGATCATGTCTGTCAAGGCATGAACAAAAAACCCATACTCGCCCTTTGTTCTCCACAGCTCTGCCATCCAGCTCCAGTGTTAAAGTGGATCAAAACCCACTGCGATCGGTGAAGATTCCTGGGCTGATCGATTCCCCCCCCCCCGGGGCATCCTGATTTTGGATGTAGTGGGAAGCCCCCCAGGTCACCCCATAGAATTACCTTGTTTCCCTGGTCAAATGGCGCATGTGTGAGCCGCAGCCACATCCCCGCTATCCCTCTAGCAGGTGGGTACCTGTGGGATTTTGTGAATGGCCAATGCTTTCTGTTAGAGGGTAGCGGGGGATGCGGCCGCCAGTGGGCTCGGGGTCGCTGGCCTTAGACGAAGGCTTAGGCGACGGTGGGCCCAAAACACCACAGTCCAACTGAGCAAAGTATAATAAAGATGGATTTCCTCCAATGTCGCAGAAGCAAAATGAGCTTACTGAATACTGCTGTGTCCTCTTAGCATGCTTTGCTGACCTATGCTGCACAGCCCAACATAGCTTTAGTACATAAGGGCCATAGTCATACTTTTTACTAGAGGCCGATTCATTAATAGCGGCAGGTAGCGACAGTTGAGCGACTGTAGCAGTATTTTCACAGCGCCCGCTAGTAATCGCTGTGCTTGGCCATTGTTCGGTTGTTGATAGCGACTGAGTCGGTGTGCAGTAATGTTGAATACGGGGTGAGGAGTCGCTATTTGACAGGTTCCACGATGTATGGGTGCGCATGATAGCGACTGGTCAGAGCGACCGGCTCCCACCATATTCATCAAAAAATCATGCTCCAAAAATTCAAGCACTGTGAAATGCATGTTTAAACCCCAGAGCGCTGGCGGCGATGTGTTAAAAGTAGTTTTTTAACCCCCAAACCACCATATTTTTGGAAACCAAAAAAAAAAATATATTTAAAGAATTTAGTAATATGAATACAATAATATCAGACCTGTAATATCAATTCTGCACAAATGTATTTTTTTTTTTACCTTAAAAAAATTATCTAACATGGCAGAAGTGGTCACAGAATTTTTCACATTTAAAAAAAAACAAAAAAAAAACATTAATAACAATTAATTATGAATATTTAAAGATTGCTCCATTGAAATGCATTGGAGTGCGAGAGGTTATACCTGTCGCTGTTCAAGGTCGGACGCTGGCGCTGTGGGCTGAGGCTGGAATAATGATGAATGAGTGGCTATCTGGCGCTACCTCAGTCGCTAAGCAGGATCGGCTTGATAAATGTGTGATTGCGGTGGGGAGCCGGCGTTCTCGTGGCGGGGCTCGTCATTACAGGCCGCTCACCAGTCGCTACCTGTCGCTATTCCTTCATAAATAAGGGCCTTAGTCATCAAAGATAGACAGGTAATTCATCGGTTTTGGTGTCATGAGAACTGTGTCTTAACATATGAGGTTAGATAAACTACCTGTGGGTTGTGTTGGTGAGTGAGGTAAAAAGAAGGTCACTGTCAACAAAAATTGCACAACAATGGATCTAATCCCGACTCGGCCCAGATGAAAAATACATATTTTAGTGTTGGGGAGATCTATTCCCACTTCTTGTTTGGTCATCAATGACTGGAAGTTAATGAATCAGTTTATGTGTCATCAGTACTGAACCTCAATGTATAAGGTTTTTGAGTTGCTGGATTACAAGTGGTGGAGGCCCCGGACAGAAAGTCTGGTGAGGGCCCTATTCTGTATTTTTAAACAAAAAAAGCCTTATCTTGCTCGAAAAGCAGTGCTTACACACAGACCAGTCTCTCCAAGAGTTAATACCTTCACATTTTTTCATGTCACACAGCACACATAAAGGTCCTTATTTAAGAAGGGAGAAGCGTCAGATAGTGGCTGGTTAATGAGAGGTAGCGACAGATAGCGACTGGTGAACGCCGGACACGGCACGCAATTACACATTTATCAAGCAGAATCTGTTTAGCGACTAGGATAGCACCATGTAGCGTCTGATTCATCATTTTCACAGCCTCAGCGAACAGCGCCAGCGTTCAGCCTTGCACAGCACCAGGTCAAAATTCTGTGACCTCTTCTGGCATTGAAAAAGCTGTTTTTTCTCAATTTTTTCATTTTTTATATATTTCTTCAGAAATGACATTACAGGTCTGGCATTAAAGTGTTCATGTTACAATGTTGTTACAATATAATTCCATATGTTTTCGCTTTGTTACTAGTTGATAGATGCTGAAAAACAGACTTTAAACACACAGCCTCCTGCGCTCTGGGCTTCAGATAAGCATTTTTCTGCGCCAGAGTTGTGTGAGGCTTTTTTTTTCTTGAATATGTTGTGAGTCGGTCGCTATGAGCAGTCGCTACCATGCGCTCCCATACAGCGCTGTACTGGTCAAATAGCGACTCCTCACAATGTATTTAACATTACTGCACAGCGACTGAGTCGCTATAAACTAGCGACTCACGGCCGAGCACTGCGACTACTAGCAGGCGCTCTGAAAATGCCTGCTACAGACGCTCTTCTGTCGCTTCCTGGCGTTAGTGATGAATCAGCCTGCCCGACACACCATTTTTTGTGAGAAAACCATTTTTCTTGTGTATTTTTTTCTTGGTGCAATTCAGCACCATATTTAGCTTAACAGTTTTGTAAAAAAAATTGCACAGCTAAATATGGCACTTAGGCCCTTATTTAACAAGGGATAGCGCCAGTTAGCGAATGGTGAGTGAACGGTAATGACGCTCACCGCCACGAGTACGCCGGCTCCCCTCTGCAATCACACATTTATCAAGCCGATCCTGCTTAGCGACTGACAGAGCGCCAGATAGCGAATCATTCATCATTATTCCAGCCTCACCCCACAGCGCCAGCGAGCGACCTTGAACAGCGACAGGTATGACCTCTCGCTACCTGGCGCTCTCCAATGCATTTCAATGGAGCAATCTTTAAATATTCTTAATTAATTGCTATTAATGTTTTTTTTTTTTTTTTTTTTTAAATGGCAAAAATTCTGTGACCACTTCTGCAATGTTAGATATTTTTTTTAAGGTAAAAAAAAAAAAAAATTTGTGCAGAATTGATATTACAGGTCTGATATTAATGTATTCATATTACAAAATGTTTTGAAAAACATGTTTTTTTTTTTCTCAAAAAATATGGTTGTTTGGGGGTTAAAAAACTACTTTTAACCCATCGCCTCCAGCGCTCTGGGGTTTAAACAAGCATTTCACAACGCGAGAATTTTTTGAGCGTGATTTGCTAATGAATATGCTGGTTCGCTATGGCCGTTCGCTGTCATGCGCTCCCATACAGCGCGGAACCTGTCAAACAGCGACTCCTAACCCCGTATTCAACATTACCGCACACCGACTGAGTCGCTGTCAACAGGCGAACAACGGCCAAGCACAGCGAATACTAGCGTGCGCTGTGAAAATAACGCTACTGTCGCTCATCTGTCGCTACCTGGCGCTATTAATGAATCGGCCTCCCCATAGCAGAGAAAAAATGCATGAGAAAAATTGTTTTCTCACAAAAAAAAATTGAAGGTATTAACTCTTGGAGAGAAAAATAATTCTTACAGTGATGAATCAACCCTATTATATTTCTTACAGACTCACACACATATGCACACACTTAAACGCACATCTCTCACACAAACATACACACAATGCACACATATGCCACTGTTCTTAAACACCCAGTTTGTTATCATCTCTGCTGCCTCATCCAAACTGCCATCCATAGTGCAGGAAGGGCAGCGGCCATCTTCCTGTAGCAATGCTTTCATAGGCAAACATATGACTATGGCCCTTATTTAACAAGGAATAGCGACAGCTAGCGACTGGTGAGCGGCCGGTAATGATGGGCACCGCCACGAGAACGCCGACTCCCCACCACAATCACACATTTATCAAGCCAATCCTGCTTAGCGACTGAGATAGCGCCATATAGCCACTCATTCATCATTATTCCAGCCTCACCCCACAGCGCCAGCGTCCGACCTTGAACAGCGACAGGTATGACCTCTCGCTACCTGGCGCGCTCCAATGCATTTCAATGGAACAATCTTTAAGTATTCATAATTAATTGTTATTTTTGTTATTTTTTTTTTTTAAATGTGAAAAATTCTGTGACCATTTTAGATAATTTTTTTAAGGTAAAAAAAAAAAATGTACAGAATTGATATTACAGGTCTGATATTATTGTATTCATATTACAAAATTATTTAAAAAACTTGTTTTTTTTGGTTTCCAAAAATATGGTGGTTTGGGGGTTAAAAAACTACTTTTAACCCATCGCCGCCAGCGCTCTGGGGTTTAAACATGCATTTTACAGCGCGAGAATTTTTTGAGCGTGATTTGTTAATGAATATGGTGGGAGCCGGTCGCTCTGACCAGTCGCTATCATGCGCTCCCATACAGCGCGGAACCTGTCAAATAGCGACTCCTCACCCAATATTCAACATTACGCAAACCGACTGAGTCGCTATCAACTACCGAATAGCGACTACTAGCGGGCGCTCTGAAAATGCCGCTACAGTCGCTCAACTGTCGCTACCTGCCGCTGTTAATGAATCGGCCTCTATGAGTTTGATTCAGAGCCAGGTGAGAATTCTCACTTAATTTTTAGAGGTGAAAGCTTCCATTCACTTTCATTGTCTACTGGGTGTAGATCTTCACCTGGCTCTAAATCAGCCTCATTTAAATCATGAAAGTAAATGGCAGTATTCTCTCTTAAATAAGGAGTGAGTTTTCTTACCTGGCTCTGAATCAACCCCTATATGTCTAACAACATTCATGCTGCCCTTGCTTTCTATGCCTCCATAAGGAATCACTTGTCTTGCTCTATAGCTTTTATGGAAATCATAATCCTGCAGACTTACCTGTCTTATTTAACCTGCAGCCATTTACAGCAAAAGCAATCGGCTTCGTTATTAGCTATTAACTGTACCTACAAATCCTCGGCACTATCATAAACAAAATAAAAGGTGTCATTTGACATTCCAATAATAAATGTGATCTTTGATGCATGTTTGTTCTAATATTTGGTAGGCCAGATCACACATCACGCTGCCCTTGCAAGTGTGATCCCACTTGTGACAAATTTAGTACAAGCGCTGGAATAAATAAGCAGGATAGTTTTTAGAATGGCAGAAAGCATCTACCGTTATTTCTGGCGTATAAGACGACTGGGCGTATGAGATGACCCCCTAACATTTCCACTCAAAATATAGAGTTTGTTATATACTCACCGTATAAGACTACTCCCTCTTCCGCACACCAAATAAAACGTAAAAGAACAGCAGATTTCATTTCAACATGTTAATTCCCTTCCCCAGAGTCCCTGGGTGGCTTCTTACAGTCATACTTTCATACAGTCATGGGGGCATCCCTCAATACAGTCATGGGGGCATCCCTCAATACAGGCATGGGGGCATCCCTCAGTACAGGCATGGGGGCATCCCTCAGTACAGTCATGGGGGCATCCCTCAATACAGGCATGGGGGCATCCCTCAGTACAGGTATGGGGGCATCCCTCAATACAGTCATGGGGGCATCCCTCAATACAGTCATGGGGGCATCCCTCAATACAGTCATGGGGGCATCCCTCAATACAGTCATGGGGGCATCCCTCAGTACAGGCATGGGGGCATCCCTCAATACAGGCATAGGGGCATCCCTCAATACAGGCATGGGGGCATCCCTCAGTACAGGCATGGGGGCATCCCTCAATTCAGGCATGGGGGCATCCCTCAATACAGGCATGGGGGCATCCCTCAATTCAGGCATGGGGGCATCCCTCAGTACAGGCATGGGGGCATCCCTCAGTACAGGCATGGGGCATCCCTCAGTACAGGCATGGGGGCATCCCTCAGTACAGGCATGGGGGCATCCCTCAGTACAGGCATGGGGGCATCCCTCAGTACAGGCATGGGGGCATCCCTCAGTACAGGCATGGGGGCATCCCTCAGTACAGGCATGGGGGCATCCCTCAGTACAGGCATGGGGGCATCCCTCAGTACAGGCATGGGGGCATCCCTCAGTACAGGCATGGGGGCATCCCTCAGTACAGGCATGGGGGCATCCCTCAATACAGGCATGGGGGCATCCCTCAGTACAGGCATGGGGGCATCCCTCAGTACAGGCATGGGGGCATCCCTCAGTACAGGCATGGGGGCATCCCTCAATACAGGCATGGGGGCATCCCTCAGTACAGGCATGGGGGCATCCCTCAGTACAGGCATGGGGCATCCCTCAGTACAGGCATGGGGGCATTCCTCAGTACAGGCATGGGAGCATCCCTCAATACAGGCATGGGGGCATCCCTCAGTACAGGCATGGGGGCATCCCTCAGTACAGGCATGGGGGCATCCCTCAGTACAGGCATGGGGGCATCCCTCAATACAGGCATGGGGGCATCCCTCAGTACAGGCATGGGGGCATCCCTCAGTACAGGCATGGGGGCATCCCTCAGTACAGGCATGGGGGCATCCCTCAATACAGGCATGGGGGCATACCTCAATACAGGCATGGGGGCATCCCTCAATACAGGCATGGGGGCATCCCTCAATACAGGCATGGGGGCATCCCTCAATACAGGCATGGGGGCATCCCTCAGTACAGGCATGGGGGCATCCCTCAGTACAGGCATGGGGGCATCCCTCAGTACAGGCATGGGGGCATCCCTCAATACAGGCATGGGGGCATCCCTCAGTACAGGCATGGGGGCATCCCTCAGTACAGGCATGGGGCATCCCTCAGTACAGGCATGGGGGCATTCCTCAGTACAGGCATGGGGGCATCCCTCAGTACAGGCATGGGGGCATCCCTCAGTACAGGCATGGGGGCATCCCTCAGTACAGGCATGGGGGCATCCCTCAGTACAGGCATGGGGGCATCCCTCAATACAGGCATGGGGGCATCCCTCAGTACAGGCATGGGGGCATCCCTCAGTACAGGCATGGGGGCATCCCTCAATACAGGCATGGGGGCATCCCTCAATACAGGCATGGGGGCATCCCTCAATACAGGCATGGGGGCATCCCTCAGTACAGGCATGGGGGCATCCCTCAGTACAGGCATGGGGGCATCCCTCAGTACAGGCATGGGGGCATCCCTCAGTACAGGCATGGGGCATCCCTCAGTACAGGCATGGGGGCATCCCTCAGTACAGGCATGGGGGCATCCCTCAGTACAGGCATGGGGGCATCCCTCAGTAGAGGCATGGGGGCATCCCTCAATACAGGCATGGGGGCATCCCTCAATACAGGCATGGGGGCATCCCTCAATACAGGCATGGGGGCATCCCTCAGTACAGGCATGGGGGCATCCCTCAGTACAGGCATGGGGGCATCCCTCAGTACAGGCATGGGGGCATCCCTCAGTACAGGCATGGGGGCATCCCTCAGTACAGGCATGGGGGCATCCCTCAGTACAGGCATGGGGCATCCCTCAGTACAGGCATGGGGGCATCCCTCAGTACAGGCATGGGGGCATCCCTCAGTAGAGGCATGGGGCATCCCTCAATACAGGCATGGGAGCATCCCTCAATACAGGCATGGGGGCATCCCTCAATACAGGCAGGGGGGCATCCCTCAGTACAGGCATGGGGGCATCCCTCATTACAGCCAGCGAGTGGCCCCACTCCCTCCTCTCCCCAGCCCTGCCGCTCACACACCCACACACTTACCGATGGTCTGCCGGTCCCTGCTGTTCCTGTCGCCACCGCTGCCACTCTCATACACACAAACACGCACACACATTCATGCTTACCGGCACTTCCTGGCTGTTGCGCGCTGGTCGTCGGTGGGCGTGCCCCATATGGCCGGCGTCCATTGTTTTCAGGAAGTGAAGTAAGCATGAATGTGTGTGTGTTAGTGTGTATGAGAGCGGCGGCGACAGGAACAGCAGGGACAGGCAGGCCAGCCAGCCGCAACGGCGCCCCTCACCCTCTAGCATCTGTTGTTTTCAGGTTTGCAGCCTTCCCTGGCACCAGCCTACCCGGATATTGCCCGGTACGCCCTATGGCCAGTCCGCCTCTGGACCCAGGTGCACCCAGCGTAGAAGACGACCCCCCCACTTGGAGGCATATTTTACAGGGGGAAAAAGTCGTCTTATACGCCGGCAAATACGGTATTTAAAAGTTATCATGAAAGTGGACCAAAACCCACAGCGATTTTGATTCCCAGCCCGATCTATTTCCCCCCCATGGCATCCAAAATCGGGATGCCCCACTGTGTGAAACCACCCAGGTCGCCCATACACTTACCTTCTTTACTGGTCCAATAGCAAATACGCGAGCCACAGCCGCGCTATCCCTCTATCAGGCATTTGTGAATAGCCGGTCACAGGCACGCTCCCTGTTAGAGGGTAGCGGTTGATGCAGCACACTCGGAGCCGATCACCTTAGATGAAGGCTTAGACGAGGATGCTGATTGGACAACTGGCTCACGCATGCGCCGTAGGACTAGGAAGAGGTGAGTTTGTTTCAGCGACCTGCAGGGTTTCACTCAGCGGGGCATCCCCAATCGGGGGCAAGGACCAAAACACAGGATAGTCAAAATCATGGGTTTTAGTCCACTTTAAGGATGTATTATTTTCCAAGTTTTAAGTCCTTGGGTGTTATATGTACATAATGTGTATGTTGTAGTTACAATTATCGTGTGCACATGTTTAGTTTACTAGGGGAGGAAGATACATATCTGAAAAGGCTGTATCTGTGTTGGCAAGATGAATCAGGGGTGAAAGGGTTTGAAAATATCAATATGCTTCTACAGGGGAGATCTGCTCAACTCCAGTGGCCTTCCTAGCCTTTGTTGGAGACCATCAGCTAGTTTGTGGTGGCGACCATATAACCTCAGAGCCTTTTGTTCTAGAACGAAAGAGTAACTTTACACAAATTTTCCTCATAACTTCTATTTAAGCTATGATGAAAAGTGCTTTCATGAGAATACTGCCACAGGCAGGCAGCGCTGTTAGTGTTCGGCTCTGTAGGCTACCTGTGGCGCTGTGACTTGTTCGTTTTTTTTGTCCAATGAAGCTAGCGACAGGTAGCACCGGTGGGGAGGCCAGAAATCATTTGTATATAACATGTAAATGAACAGTGCCAGGGCGGGCGCTGTGAAACCACATATGATACTTTGGGCATAAAGTGCTAGGTGCAATACAAAAAAGGGTTTAACTGGGGATGGCTGCACAGTGATCACAAAAACACATGGAATGACATTGGGAACATACAAATGACATGACACATGATTGGCAGGCATAAGAACGCAAGTTAGCAGCAGTAACTTAAGTGCAATTAATTGAGTAAAAAACATTCAGAACAGGCCAGGGGTCCCGTGTCAATTGATTGAGCTCACAAAAAAAAAACGCTAACCAGAAGTCTCCCAAAAAAATGGGACTGGAATGGCTAATTGAAGTCAATGGGAGAACGACACTGAGCGCTAGGGAACACAGCGCCAGTGCTAGCAAAGCACCCAGAGTTCTTGATACATGGAACGCTACATGGCACTAGGAGAGGCGCTAAAAATGTATTTCATCATAAATATGACTTGCTGGTGGCGCTCACAAAAACACCTGCAGCTACGTGTCGCTAGGTGGCGTTAGCATTTCTTAAATAAACCCTGTAGTCTCCAATTATAGTCATATTTGGTGTGGGCAAAAAGCTCCTACTATGCTTGACACTATGTTTAAGATGCCAAAGCCAAGCCATCAGAAGCTATTCAGAATCGAAGATCTCCCATACCCAGCTAGGGTCAAAAAGTGCGAAAGTGCTCTGGTCAGTCCTCTCCTGGCAGGCTGTGACATTCTGAGGAGTGCGAGTGTTTGATCAAACTTGATTGGACTTTGGCTCACCACCGCCCCGGAACAAACTCCAAAGTATTACTTTCCATTACTTTCTGATTCTCTTAGGCCCTTATTTATGAAGGAATAGCGACAGGTAGCGACTGGTGAGCGGCCGGTAATGACGGGCCACGAGAACGCCGGCTCCCCACCACAATCACACATTTATCAAGCCAATCCTGCTTAGCGACTGAGATAGCGCCATATAGCCACTCATTCATCATTATTCCAGCCTCAGCCCACAGCGCCAGCGTCCGACCTTGAACAGCAACAGGTATGACCTCTCGCTACCTGGCGCTCTCCAATGCATTTCAATGGAACAATCTTTAAATATTAATAATTAACTGTTATTAATGTGTTTTTTTTTTTATGTGAAAAATTCTGTGACCACTTCTGCCATTTTAGATCATTTTTTTAAGGGAAAAAAATTGTACAGAATTGATATTACAGGTCTGATATTAATGTATTCATATTACTAAATTATTTAAAATACTTTTTTTTTTTTTGGTTTCCAAAAATATGGTGGTTTGGGGGTTAAAAAACTACTTTTAACACATCGCCTCCAGCGCTCTGGGGTTTAAACATGCATTTCACAGCGCTTGAATTTTTTGAGCGTGATTTTTTGATAAATATGGTGGAAGCCGGTCGCTCTGACCAGTCGCTATCATGCGCACCCATCCATCGCGGAACCTGTCAAATAGCGACTCGTAACGTTGTATTCAACATTACGCCACACCGACTGAGTCACTGTCAACAACCGAACAACGGCCAAGCACAGCGACTACTAACGGGCGCTGTGAAAATACCGCTACAGTCGCTCAACTGTCGCTATTAATAAATCAGCCTCCCCGTGTTTTAAATTAAGAATTAAGGGACCTCGGCAGTTTCCTGAATTGCCTTGTTTAATCTACAGCTCGGTTAATGCTTTGTCCTATCCAATGGCGCCAATTTGTTCAATCAGTATGTATTTAGGTCAAATTAGGGGTACGCAGAGAAAGAATATGTACCTTGTGGCAGCCTTTCCCATGTGCTGCTGAGCAGACAAAGCCTAGTACTGTGGCGGCACTTGTGTGGTCAGATGGGCCCATTTGATCAGATAAACAGTCAAGAGGTCTGATACAATTGTCACATTGCTCCCCACAGGCTGGCTCTGAAGACATTTTGGAGCAGAAAACCCTTGTAAAAGTGAGATGGTACTCTCAAAAACCTGTAACCCTGGAATTATATTCCTACCAGGAAAATAAAACTACATGCTTGGAAGGGTTTTTTTCAGTTGGGGTGTATAAATACCTCATCTTCTCACTATCTAGCATGTTTAGATATATTTTTGGTGATTTTGCGACTCTGCTCCTCTAAATACAGTAGCAGGAAAACAAGTATATGTATTGCAGCATGTCTGTATTACCCCACTGGCTGGCCCAGGAGACAGGCATTTGAATGGCGAAGATCACCCTTGTAAAATTGGAATGATACACTCAAAAACCTGTTGCCCCAGAATTATTTTTTTACCGGGAAAAGAAAACTACTTGGCGGGTTTTATTTTTCAGGTGGGGTGTATAAGTAGAGCCTTCCCTTACTATCTACCATGTTCATATAGATTTTTAATGTTTGTTGATTTTGTGATACAGATGGTTTAAATACAGTAATGGAAAATAAGCATTGCTGCATGTCATTATTTATGTTTTAAAGGAGTAATGTAGGAAAGCTCTTACTTATTAAAGTGGCACACAATATAAATGACCACCAATAACACCAACAGCAGCTCATACGATACTAAAAATATACTATACCTCATAAAAATAACCACCAATAAAAACTGCGGTACATAAAGTCTTGAGATATTAAACAGGTCCATTTAATACCTCAAGACCTTATGTACCACAGTTTTTATGTACCGCAGGTTCCAACCCCCCCCCCCCCCGGTATTCCATCACTGCTTCAGGGCGGAGTGGGCAACAGAAAGGGGTGGATTATGTTTTGCCCTGGACAAAGAGAGATTGAGTCAGCACTAGCCTATTTAGAGAGCTTTTTCAAGCAACTAAACTGGTAGAGAATTGGAGAAAGTTAGAGCACTGTTCCTGAATAAGCATACCAGCCAAATTTTAGACCTGGCAGATTTTAAAAACAAATGAGCACAAACTGACACAAAAATGTAGTAAATAACTGACCATGGTATTGCATGGACTTAAAAGCTATTACAACGTTTCTTACTTGAGTTCTAACTGTTGCATGTGTTCATTACTGTCAATCTTTTTCTATTTCAGGTATTGTAATACCATATATTTGGGAATCCGAAGCAGGAATAGTGGAGAGAATGACAGATGGCGGTTCTACTGGAAGATGGTATATGAGTACGCAGATGTGAGCATGCTGCACTTGCTCGCCACATTTCTGGAGAGTGCCCCCCAGCTCGTCCTGCAGCTCTGCATTGTCGTACAGGCACGAAGCTTACAGGCTCTTCAAGGTAACAAGATATATTATTTTCCTGTTTTGAATGTTGGATTCTGGTATTAAATGAATAACTAATAGTATTGAGTGAATCCGTAGAAGTTTGGTACCTGGACTTGACCTGAACCTGAATCCGAACCCCACTAAAATCAATGGGGACCCGAACTTTGTGGCCCAGAATAGGGGTAATAACAGGGCGACTCCCTTGCAAAACTCGGGTAGGGAAAGTACTGTATTTTTAAAAGTGGGGGAAAATGTCTTTGTGCCATATAGGCTGTGTGGCAGAATCATCCTGACCCCCCCCCCCCCCCCCACCCTCTTCTTTCGACGCTGGATCAAGGAAAAAATAAACTAAATAAACTTACATATACCCAGCGCTCCTGCGTTGCCATCAGCCACTGGGACGCCATGGCCTGCATCCACTGTCACCGCGTGCCACCGCTTAGTATGGTCTGGCCATTCAGTGGCTGCCAGCAACACCTGAATGCCAGGTATATGTAAGTTTACTTTTTTTTTCTTCGCCCAGCGTTGGGGAAGAGGGGGGGGGGTCAGGATGCTTCTGCCACACTGCCTGTATGGGAATGGGAGGGATGCCGCACTGCCTATATGGGAATGGGGTGGGGGATGAATTACAAATTGCCTATATGGAGAATGGGAGGGGGGAATGCCACACAGCCTATATGGGAATGGGATGGGGGGATGAATGCCAGGCTGCCTATATGGGGAATGGGAAGGGATAAATGCCACACAGCCTATATGGGAATGGGATGGGGATGAATGCCGCACAGCCTATATGGGGAATGGGGGGGGGGGAATGCCACACAGCCTATATGGGAATGGCATGGTGGATGAATGCCACTCTGCCAGGTATATGTAAGTTTACTTTTTTTTCTTCGCCCAGCGTTGGGGAAGAGGGGGAGTCAGGATATGGGATAGATAGATGATAGATAGATAGATAGATAGATAGATAGATAGATAGATAGATAGATATTAGATAGATAGATAGATAGATAGATAGATAGATAGATAGATATTAGATAGATAGATAGATAGATAGATAGATAGATAGATAGATAGATATGAGATAGATAGATAGATATGAGATAGATAGATAGATAGATAGATAGATAGATAGATAGATAGATAGCAAAAAAAGAGTCTGTGAGATTAAGCAACCAAAAAAAGTTCTGAAAATGACTTGTACAGGTATTGCAGGCAAATGCTGGCAGCCCACTTCCTCTATCAGTGCACTACATAGATATTTAAAACATTGCTGACACGGGTTAATGTCGCCCCCCCACCATGAAAACGGGTCTATGTACATTTGATCGGGACTCGGCTTGGCACATTTGCTGTCTCCTGAGCCTCCCCCAGCTTCTCCCCGCTTCCTCGGTTACCTTGAATGGAGCTCTGCACAAGCTACTTTGATGATGAGCATGCTGGGAGTGACGTGTGCATTCCCAGCCGCCCCTGCAGAGGCAGTGGGAGGTACAGGGGCCACTCTATTGGCAGGCAGTGCAGAGAGGGACGGGGTAGCAGCCTGGCAACTTCACATGTGTTGTATTGCTATGTAGTCACATGTGTTGATTAGTGCGGACGGACGGCAACATTACCTGCGCACATTAACATATGAATAGACCCCATTGTACTGTGGGAGGGGGGGCATCTGGCGGGCGGCATCATTACACATGTATTAACATATGAATTGGCCCCATTGTACTTTCGGGGGAGGGGCAGTATCGGGTGCGGTCGGCCAGAAGCTTTAACAAGTAAAAGGACATTTTATTGTTGCAGAGAGGCCGCCCTATGCAGCTGGCCGCCCTAGGCACAGGCCTAGAGTTGCCTAATGTTAAATATGGCCCTGCCTATATGGGAATGGGATGGTGGATGAATGCCACTCTGCCTGTAATTGGGGGATTCTGCACCTTTCCCATTATTTGGTTCTTGGATGTTTTTGCACATTTGGTTCTGAATTTCCCTTCAAATCCTAGGTGCTTGTAGGCAGGTGCGTCTTATAGGATGAAAAATATGGTACTTAAAATAATAACATAAATATAAAAAATCTATTTAAAAAATCAAAATAATAATTTTTGAACAGGTGTCAGAGGTCCAGGGGGAGGAGGAGGCAGAGGTGGCAGTGGAAGTGAAAGGGGCTGACTGAAACTACAGTAGAATATTAAATGAGTATACACTTGCAGTGACTGACACTGCTGTGAAAAGGGCAGTTATTTAAAATTACTAGCTGTCCCTCTATACTATATGAGCTTCCTCTCCCTGTCTGTACTGAAAAGGAAAATTATTAAATGTTTCTCTGTCTCTAACTGTCCCTCACTGCAGCTACAGCCTCTCCCCGTCAAACCTACCTAGCTGTAACAACGCTGGGACACATGACCCCCTCCTCTTATACAGCGGGGTCACATGTCCCGCCTGGCCAATCACAGACATGGCTGTGGTTGCTATGGGCTGAAAACTGCTTGATGGGCTGCTCAGCAGCCCATTAACCAACTTTACTGTTCAGCCAAAGGCTGTGCCCGAACAAAGACACTGCGGTTCACTCATCACTACTAATAATCTTGATATTTTAAATAAACCTGTGCTCAAATGGCACAGCATGACCGAATTTCGACTTGATAAAAATTGTTAAACAAATGTGGTTGAAAAAGGAATTATGGGGCAAAGTCACCATTGATTTCAGTGGTCTGCTCTGAAAAAATTGGAGCAACCTGCCGGTGTTTAGCATTATTGGTAAATTATAATTGCTTGAGCGGAAGGAGCCTGGCAGACTATGTTAAACACAGCTTAGGTTTGCAGAAACGGGTGAATACTGGACAGGAGGGGAGAAATTAAGCCCAATGGCAAATAAAAGGCTGCTCTGACCCGTCCGAGAAATATACTGGGAGAATGGAACCTCATTTAGAAAAGCACAGATAGAATGCACACATTTGTCACTTTATGTATGGAGAGTCAGATTTAGTGAACGGTGTACTTTCTGAGGTGTCTAAATATTGTAAGTGGGATCTGCTATTAAATTGTTTCTTAGTTGTTAGGTCTAAGAACCCCCCCTCCATGTGTTGCAGACCTTTTGGTGCCTGAGGAGCAGTCCTGTGGACATTCAGGTGCCCTCTTTAAAGTGGACCAACACCCAGGGGTGATCGGCCCGGGAATCTATAAGATTTGAGAGACCCCCCAAACCCCCAAAAAACCTTACCTTATTGGCGGCGGCGGCATCTGCCGCCGCCTCCCGCGCGCCCCTCTAGGCGTGCGCGCGCCCGCGCCGGCTGTTTGTGAATAGCCGGCGCGCGCCCTGTACGAGTGACGTGCGGGAGGCTGCGGCGGACGCGCTGTCTTGTCCGTCGCTGTCACCCGCTTGTCCGTCGGCGGGGATTGGACGGCGCGGTCACGTAGGAGCATGGTGAGGTGAGTTTTTGGGGCTTTCTGGGGGGTTTCACACAGCGGGGCACCCCCAATCGTGGTGCCCCCCTCTGAAGTGGACCAAAACCCAGGATAGTCAAAATCCTGGGTGTTGGTCCACTTTAAATGCTTTGTGGTGACATTCCGCTATCGCTAGAGCTCATTCTGCTTCCTTCTGATTAGTAGGACTCATTTGCTGACTCGGCCCTGTGACTCTGATGGGTCAGTTGCTACACCAACCCTTTCCCAGGATCCCTAGCCTGTAATAGCATTAGCTGTTCTCTGTGTGTTTACCTGCCACCTGTTCACCTCTTGTTGATACGCTGGTTGGACTAATTACCCATTACTCCCCATTACTCCACTATCCCCGGACATGCCTATGTATCTGCTTAACCTGTTTTGCCCTGGTTGTACATTGGCCTTTGCATTTTTAGGTGCTATTCTTTGTGCCTTTTAATTACTGGTGGCAACCATAACTGGGTAGGTGAGTAATGTGTCTCGAATCATCTTGAGTACCACCTGGGTCGTATATGTTGGTAGTCAGTCACCTAAAACTGAATTAAAAATGCTTAATGGCCATTTAAAGTGCATCAAATGCACATAAAATGTTTACATTAACTTTTGGAGGAGTTTTGTACTCATTGAGCAAATCAGGGTTCGCTAAAGTATAGCTGCCTCAGAACAGGTTGGAGTACAGGCTAGTCTACAATTTTGCTGAATATAACCTGATAGGCTCTTGATTATCACCAGTGGTACTTGTACCACTGGTTGGGAATCCCTGTTGTAAATCATTTTCATGCTTGGTTTATTGCAGTATTGTTTATAGTCATATTGCATTACTTGCATTAACCTCCAATCCTTTAAGCAGCTCACAATAGTTACAGCTCCCCTCTGGCCCGGACATGTCGGGATTGGAGCTGACAGCACTTTCCCTGCCCAGCCTCTGTTAGCATCCCTGAAGCTAAAGGCAATGGAGCAGGCTCCCTCTTTGATTGGCACCAGGGGTGGATCATGTGATCTATCTTGAGCGTCTAGCATTCCTATGTGCTTTCAATGGTGGATTCTAAGAGGCTGATTTATTAATAGCGACATGTAGCGACAGTTGAGCGACTGTAGCGGTATTTTCACAGCGCCCGCTAGTAGTCGCTGTGCTTGGCCGTTGTTCGGTTGTTGACAGCGACTCAGTCGGTGTGGCGTAATGTTGAATACAAGGTTACGAGTCGCTATTTGACAGGTTCCGCGATGTATGGGTGCGCATGAAAACCCCCAAACCACCATATTTTTGGAAACCAAAAAAAAAAAGTATTTTAAATAATTTAGTAATATGAAAACATTAATATCAGACCTGTAATATCAATTCTGTACAATTTTTTTTTTTTTTTCCCTTAAAAAAATTATCTAAAATGGCAGAATTCACGATCTAAATAAGCGATTGGCAACACTGAGAGAAATTGTTATCATGCAAAAGAGTCTGGATCTCACTGATCTGGCACTACATGGCTCAGGGTCAGGGGAGGGTGGTAGTATGGGGGGAGAGGAAAAGCAGGAAAATGAGGCAGCTAGCTGGATAACAGTTAGAAGGCGGGGTAGGGGTAAAAGTTACAGGGAGGCTAGCCCTGAACAGGCACCTCCAAACAAGTTTGCCCGGTTGGCAGATGAGGAGGATGTTAGCTCAGGAATGGCAGAGCTGCAGCAAGACACATCTGTCGGCTCCAGTAAGGAAGGGAGGGGAAATGGGAGAACAGGGCAGGCAAGACAGGTGCTGGTAGTGGGTGACTCTATTATTAGGGGAACAGACAGGGCAATCTGTCACAAAGACCGGGATTGCCGAACAGTGTGTTGCCTTCCTGGGGCAAGAGTACGGCATGTAGCGGAGCGGGCTGACAGATTGTTGGGAGGGGCTGGCGTGAACCCAGCGGTCATGGTGCATATTGGCACTAATGACATAGGAAGAAGTAGGTGGAAGGTCCTAAAAAATGATTTCAGGGACTTAGGCCGTAAGCTTAAGGCAAGGACCTCAACTGTAGTATTCTCAGAAATACTACCAGTACCAAGAGCCACACCAGAGAGGCAGCGGGAGATTAGAGATGTAAACAGGTGGCTCAAAAATTGGAGTAAAAAGGAGGGGTTTGGGTTCTTAGAGAACTGGGCCGACTTCACAGTGGGCTACAGGTTCTTTGGCAGGGATGGGTTGCACCTCAATGGGGAGGGTGCATCTGTTCTGGGGGAGAGGATGGCTAAAAGGTTAGAGGAGTGTTTAAACTGAGGGGGGAGGGTAAAAGCTATTACAAAGGGGAAGTTAGGAAAGAAAGTGACAGTGGGTGTAGACATGAAACTGGGGGTGGAGAGGGGGGAGGGGTTAGCACATCTAGCAGGAATAAGGGCAATATACAGAATTATCAAAATTGTCATAAGCATTTGAAATGCATGCTTACAAATGCTAGAAGCTTGACTAATAAAATGGATGAACTAGAACTGATAATAACAGAAGAACAATATGATATAGTGGGGGTAACAGAGACCTGGCTGGATGAAAGCTATGACTGGGCAGTAAATTTACAGGGATACTGTGTGTTTAGGAGGGACCGTAACAAACGCAAAGGGGGTGGAGTCTGCTTAATTGTAAAATCCTCTCTACAGCCTGCTCTGCGGGAGGATATATGTGAGGGGAATGACCATGTGGAGTCGGTATGGGTAGAAATACATGGAGGGAGAAACAAAAATAAAATACTGATGGGGGTTTGCTATAAACCTCCAGATATATCCGAATCCATAGAAAATATGATGCTAAGGCAAATAGATATAGCCGCTAAAATAAATGAGGTAGTGATTATGGGGGACTTTAACTACCCAGATATAGACTGGGATGCTGAAACATGTGTTTCGCAGAAAAGTAATAGTTTTTTATCTAAAACAAAAGATGGCTACCTTTCCCAACAAGATATTGGACCTAATACTAACCAATGTACCAGACAAAGTAATAAAGGTACAGGTTGGGGGACACCTTGGAAGCAGTGATCATAATATCATTAATTTCCAATTAGCAGTCACTAGGGTGCCTTATCAAGGAGTCACAAAAACGCGGGACTTCAAAAAGGCAAAGTTTGACCAACTTAGAGATGCCCTACACTGCATTGACTGGGAAAATGTCCTTAAGAACAAAAGCATGGACGCTAAATGGGATACTTTCAAAGGAATACTTAATTTTCAGTGTGACAGATATATACCTTACAGGAATAAAACTATTAGACACACATGTAAACCGATGTGGCTAAATAAAAAGGTTAAGGGGGCAATAAACAACAAAAAAAAGGCATTTAAACGTTTAAAGCAGGAAGGGACAGCGAAAGCGTTAAAAAACTATGAAGAAGAAAATAAACAATGTAAACAACGGATAAGGGCAGCTAAGCTGGAGACAGAAAGACTGGTCGCGAAAGAGAGTAAAACTAACCCCAAATTATTCTTTAGCTACATAAACCGTAAAAGGTACAAACCTGAGGGTGTGGGCCCCCTGAAAAGCAAGAATGGGACCCCTATAGAGGGAAATGAGGAGAAAGCTAATTTGCTTAACAACTTCTTTGCTTCTATATTCACAAAAGAATTTGACATGCCCAGTGAAATGCAGGGGAATAACCGAAACCCTCCATTAAATGTCACTGGTCTAACCAAGGAAGAAGTCCGGCACCGTCTCAAGCAGATGAAAATCGATAAATCGCCGGGACCAGATGACATACATCCTCGTGTTTTAAGGGAGTTATGTACAGTAATAGACAAGCCGTTATTTCTAATATTTGTGGATTCCATAACTACAGGGTTTGTTCCGATGGATTGGCGCTTGGCAAATGTGGTGCCAATATTCAAAAAGGGATCTAGGGGGGAACCTGGGAACTACAGACCGGTAAGCTTAACATCTGTGGTGGGCAAGCTGTTTGAAGGTTTCTTAAGGGATACTATCCTGGAGCACCTTGGGGAAAATTACCTTATTACTCCATATCAGCATGGATTTATGAGGAATCGCTCCTGCCAGACAAACCTGATCGGCTTTTATGAGGAGGTAAGTTCAAGATTGGATCAGGGGGAGTCATTGGATATCATATATCTTGACTTTTCTAAAGCATTTGATACTGTGCCACATAAAAGGCTGGTACAAAAGATGAGAATGCTTGGACTGGGGGAAAACGTGTGCAGATGGGTGGGAAATTGGCTTAGTGATCGCAAGCAGAGGGTGGTTATCAATGGTACACACTCAGATTGGGTCACTGTTACTAGTGGAGTACCACAAGGGTCAGTTCTGGGACCAATTCTCTTCAATATATATATAAATGACATTGGCTATGGATTAAACAGTAAAGTCTCAATCTTTGCAGATGATACTAAGCTGAGTAAAGTAATTAAAACAAAGGAGGACAACAGGCAACTACAAACAGATTTAGATAAATTGGAAGCATGGGCAGTTAAATGGCAAATGAAGTTTAACACAGATAAATGTAAGGTTATGCACATGGGAAGGAGAAATATGTGTCATGATTACACACTAAATAAAGAAACACTTGGTAAAACAACAATAGAAAAGGACCTAGGGGTTTTAGTTGACAATAAGCTCAACTGTAGTAATCAATGCCAGGCAGCTGCTGCCAAGGCAAACAGGATCATGGGGTGCATCAGGAGGGGCATGGGTGCTCATGACCAGAGCATCATTTTACCCCTGTACAAGTCACTGGTCAGACCCCATATGGAATACTGTGTACAGTTCTGGGCACCTGTGCTTAAGAAGGACATATCAGAACTGGAGCACATTCAAAGAAGGGCAACAAAGTTAATAAAAGGAGTGCGGGGGCTAGAGTACCCGGAAAGATTGTCCAAGCTAGGCTTATTTAGTCTAGAAAAAAGACGATTGAGGGGTGATCTAATAACTATGTATAAATATATTCGGGGTCAATACAAGGATCTGTCCCACAATCTATTTATACCCCGGAGTGTAACCATAACCCGGGGGCATCCACTAAGGTTAGAGGAAAGGTGCTTTCTCCACCGACATAGGAGGGGATTCTTCTCTGTAAGAGCAGTGAGACTATGGAACTCGCTGCCAGAGGAGGTAGTAATGAGGGATACATTAAAAATGTTCAAAAGTGGCCTTGATGCCTTCCTGGCATGTAATAACATTTCCGGCTATGGCTACTAGACCACTGGAAGGAGTTAAACAGGCTGAACTGGATGGACTAAAGTCTTTATTCAGCCTTACATACTATGTTACTATGTTACTATGTTAGAAGTGGTCACAGAATTTTTCACATTTAAAAAAAAAAAAAACTCATTAATATCAATTAATTATTAATATTTAAAGATTATTCCATTGAAATGCATTGGAGAGCGCCAGGTAGCGAGAGGTCATACCTGTCGCTGTTCAAGGTCGGACGCTGGCGCTGTGGGCTGAGGCTGGAATAATGATGAATGAGTCGCTATATGGCGCTATCTCAGTCGCTAAGCAGGATTGGCTTGATAAATGTGTGATTGTGGTGGGGAGCCGGCGTTCTCGTGGCGGGGCCCGTCATTACCGGCCGCTCACCAGTCGCTACCTGTCGCTATTCCTTCATAAATAAGGGCCCAAGCAGGCCAGGGGCTGATCAGAAGCATGTTCTCAGCTTCAGTGCTTGGGGGCTGCAACCAGACCATCTCAGCCAGCAAGACCATGAGGGATTGGGTCTGCATGCTGGCAGGTAAGTCAGTTTTATTTTTTTATGTTGCCTAGACTGTCTTGTTTGCTGGGATAGGGCAGCTGACTTCTCGAGGCTGATTAGGGACTGGTCTCTGCACAAGGACTACAGATACACATTTGAGGAGCTTTGGTCCCATAAATGTAATCAGAAAGTATGGCCCTTATTTATGAAGGAATAGCGACAGGTAGCGACTGGTGAGCGACCGGTAATGACGGGCACCACAATCACACATTTATCAAGCCAATCCTGCTTAGCGACTGAGATAGCGCCATATAGCGACTCATTTATCATTATTCCAGCCTCAGCCCACAGCGACAGCGTCCATCCTTGAACAGCGACAGGTATGACCTCTCGCTACCTGGCGCTCTCCAATGCATTTCAATGGAACAATCTTTAAATATTCATAATTAATTGTTATTAATTTTTTTTTTTTTTTTTTTTTTTAAATGTGCAAAATTCTGTGACCACTTCTGCCATGTTAGTTAATTTTTTTAAGGTAAAAAAAAAAAAATTGTGCAGAATTGATATTACAGGTCTGATATTATTGTATTCATATTACTAAATTCTTTATAACTTTTTTTTTTTTTTTTTTTTGGTTTCCAAAAATATGGTGGTTTGGGGGTTAAAAAACTACTTTTAACACATCGCCGCCAGCGCTCTGGGGTTTAAACATGCATTTCACAGCGCGAGAATTTTTTGAGCGTGATTTTTTGATGAATGTGGTGGGAGCCGGTCACTCTGACCAGTCGCTATCATGCGCACCCATACATCGCGGAACCTGTCAAATAGCGACTCGTCACCCCGTATTCAACATTACTGCACACCGACTCAGTCGCTATCAACAACCGAACAATGGCCAAGCACAGCAACTACTAGCGGGCGCTGTGAAAATACTGCTACAGTCGCTCAACTGTCGCTACCTGCCGCTATTAATGAATCGGCCTCTATATCTAAATGAACATAATAGCAAATAATAGCAGATTGTTTTGAAAGGTTGAGTTTTTGCTCCTAAAGGAGCAAAGATGAAACCCCATTTTTTTTGCTTTGGACAGCAATCACACCTGTTGGTTTATAATCCTGCACATTTTAAATACTTGCTATAGATTTAAATGTAATATAAGGTAAATGAGTATTCGCTGTGCAAAAGATTATTTTCAAAGAAGGTGTTTTTACAGGTCATTACCCAGAATTACTAGCTGCGGTATTCTGTTGACAAAATGCTTTCAAAGAATAAAGTGGATGAGCGTTCATTTTCTTCTGTTGAAAATATAATAAGCATGAAATGATTCCAATTGTTTCCTGCCAAAAGAATATTATCATTGCAAATAGTGATCAGCATTTGTTCATTATACATTTCTTAATTGAGGATTCTCAATGAAGACCATCTAGGGAGTTTAATTTTAATCAGAGTGTTTTGTGAAAGCTCTGTTCACTGCCTTATCAACAACCATCATTTTCCTTAGGAAGAAGTGTGTTTCCTTTATCTCAATGTGAAAAGCAAAAGAAAAGTGTTAAGCGCACAACTTGCTAGTTTAGCAAACAAAATGGTGGTGCTGCTACACACAGCTAGAACTAAGAGGGATGATTTCATTGTTTATGCCAGCTGGAGGCTCGCATCGCATTATCATCCCACTTAATTCATCACAGCTAGAGAGCGAGCATAAATATAGTTATCAAGAAGCATAGCCTACAAGGGATTATGCTAAAGGAAAACTATAAAAAATGTCCTGGAGTCACTTGGATTTATGGGTGGCCTAGGCTGACTGTCCAACTGCTTTAATTCGCTCTTTTGCTGTGTATTATTGTGGCTGTAGAAACGTGGAGGCTGATACATTACTAACGCCAGGTATTGGCAGATGAGCGTCTGGATAGTGGCGCTTAGAGCGTCCGCTAGTAGGCGCTGTAAACATGTTTCAGGCGCTGTAACAGAGTGCCTCAGTCACTGTAGTAACCTGGGCCGCATTGATGAATGTATTGTATGTTGGGCGCTCTAACACCAGTACAGCGCTGCAGTGAGCAAAAGGTAGCGCAAGCCCAGTGCGTCCGACTCTCGGCGCTCCACACCATACTTATCAAAAAAGGACACACACACAGCGTTGGCGCTCTAAATCTGGTTGCTATAGCATAGAGCGCCAGGGGCTGTGTGCTTAAAGTCTGTTTTTGAAACACATATAACACAAAAAACATGGAATGATATTGTTTTAACACTGTGAAATTAACACTTTAGTGCCAGACCTGTAATGACAATTCTGCATAAATAGTCAAAAAAGTTTCTAAAAATGTTTTACAGCCAGGAGAGGTCACACAATTTGAGCAAAAAAAAAGTCAAACACGCTGTTTAAACACAAGCAAATGTACGGCCATTGAAATGTATGGGAGAGCGACACTGAGCAAAAGGTAATACCTGGCGCTCTGGAAGCTAGAGCGCCGACGCCATACACTGAACCACCTGTAATAATACATATGACGCTACATGGCGCTGCGAGTCGCTCACCAGATTCGCTTTCATAAATGTGGTTTTACATACAGCGTGCAGCGTTCACCAGACACTGCCTGCTGCTACGAGGCATTACCTGGTGCTATCCCTTCTTAAATAACCCCCTAAGAGACTGATTTAAGACTAGAGCCACGTATTGCCATTTGAGCGTGGTGGCGCTTAGAGCATCTGCTAGTGGACGCTGCAAGTGGGTGTCTGGCGCTAGAACCTAGCGTAGCGGCTGGACAAGTGACGCTGTAGTATTCTATCCTTCAGTGATAAATGTGATGTCTGGAGGGCGCTGTAGAAGCGTTCTCTCTAAATCAATGCATATGTAGTGCCCCAAGGAAAAGCCACCCAGAGCAATGTCACATATAATAACAAGACAGCGCTGCAGCGAACGATAGGTAGCACCAGTTAAGTGCGTCCCAGCACTCGGCACTGAAGCTCATATTTAAGAAATTCAAACACAAAACCAGCATCGCCGCTCTAAAACTGGGCGCTCTAGCACTGTACACTATATAAAAAGTCTGTTTCTAAACACATATACACCAGCACCAGAGTGAAAACATATAGAATGGCATTGCTTTAACACTGTAACAATGACACTGCAATGGCAGTATCTTGGTAGTAAAAAAAAAAATACTGTAGGTATAAACAAGCAAGATAATTTCAGTGTTGCTGAATCACCAGCTAGGAAGACAATAATAGTCAATGGCACTTTTTACTCCTAAGAAACTTGGGGACATCTGTACGCCTTTTTACACTGTTGTAATAAGTGCCATCGACTTTCATTGTCTTCCTAGCTGGTGATTCAGCAACAGTGATACTTTGTACTACCAAGAGATCTTTTTTTACTCTTACTGAATTGACCTTTTACACTTGGAGGCTGATTTATTAATAGCGACATGTAGCGACAGTTGAGCGACTGTAGCGGTATTTTCACAGCACCCGCTAGTAGTCGCTGTGCTTGGCCGTTCGGTTGTTGACAGCGACTCAGTCGGTGTGGCGTAATGTTGAATACAAGGTTACGAGTCGGTATTTGACAGGTTCCGCGATGTATGGGTGCTCATGATAGCGACTGGTCAGAGCGACCGGCTTCCACCATATTCATCAAAAAATCACGCTCAAAAAATTCAAGCGCTGTGAAATGCATGTTTAAACCCCAGAGCGCTGGAGGCGATGTGTTAAAAGTCGTTTTTTAACCCCTAAACCACCATATTTTTGGAAACCAAAAAAAAAAGTATTTTAAATAATTTAGTAATATGAATACATTAATATCAGACCTGTAATATCAATTCTGTACAATTTTTTTCCCCCTAAAATGGCAGAAGTGGTCACAGAATTTTTCACATTTAAAAAAAAAAAAAAACATTAATAACAATTAATTATTAATATTTAAAGATTGTTCCATTGAAATGCATTGGAGAGCGCCAGGTAGCGAGAGGTCATACCTGTCGCTGTTCAAGGTCGGACGCTGGCGCTGTGGGCTGAGGCTGGAATAATGATGAATGAGTGGCTATCTGGCGCTATCTCAGTCGCTAAGCAGGATTGGCTTGATAAATGTGTGATTGTGGTGGGGAGCCGGCGTTCTCGTGGCGGGGCCCGTCATTACCGGCCGCTCACCAGTCGCTACATGTCGCTATTCCTTCATAAATAAGGGCCATAGTTCCCCTTCATCACTCAAAGCTGAGCATGCTTGAAGTTTGTTAAAACAGAAGTGCTGTACTTTGGAATGATAATGCAACCACCTACATTCGTATTTTTACAACTAAGACATTTCAGAAAAGGCATTTCCTTATTTCAGCTTGTATCGTGGCAACAAAACACTTTCCATTTGTGGCACCACTCAATTCTTCGAAAGAAAAATACAGCAAGTCCAGTTGCCTTGACTTATTTGTTCAGATCGGCCAAATAATAGATACAGTAAATAATACTGTACATAGATAGCGCCTTCTGTAACGAGCAAAACGCATAACACAAAAAAGGGATCCAAAAAATGATTCAACATTTTAAGGGGTGTTACCTGATTTGATAGCCAAAATGAGTAGTTAAAGTGGACCAAAACCCACGCCGATTCCTGGGCCGATCGATTCCCTCCCCCCGGGGCATCCAAAATTGGGTTGCCCTGCTGTGTGAAACCTCCCAGGTCACCCCCTACACTTACCTTGTTTCCCGGTCCAACGGCACATGCGTGAGCCGTGGCCACGTCCCCGCTATCCCTCTAGCAGCACGCTGATCGGACGTGCGGCCACGCATGCGCCATAAGACCGGGAAGAGGTGAGTTGGCATCTGGGATCTGGGGGGGTCACACAGCGGGGCATCCCCAGGGGAAAGGACCAAAACCCAGGATAGTCAATATCCTGGATTTTGGTCCACTAAGTGAATGTACAGTTTTCAAAGGTGTATCCTGCCTTGCCTCTTTCCCCTGGCAGTGGGACAAAGTGAGGGGGGTTACAAAAAGACAGCTTACCTCGCCTGGGGATCCAGCACGGTTCTCCCAATGCTTCGGGTCCTGGACCATCTTGGAATGGCCCCACCCACTATTCACCTGAATGGGCTGACAGGAGTGGGGGATGCTGCTCTATACACTGTATGTGTGTCTGGTGGATCTCATGCGAGGTAAGCTGTCTTTTTCTTGTAACCCCTCCCCGCCCCCCCCCCCCCCCCCCACTGCCCCAGCACCAGGGGAAGGTGCTGGGGGGGACTTTGGAGACTGTCGGAGACTTTAACAAAAAATCAAGTTGTGGATGTTTTATTGATCTGTTGATCTTTCCTTTCAGGAGTTGTGGTCCTAATTTCATCACTTTTGTTCTTTCTAAAAAACTATGGAGAAAAAAGTAATGTTGCTCTTGGTGGACATCAGTTGAATTAGCAGGAAATAAGGCAGTTGAAAAAATGTTGCTCTGGTAAAGGTGTAGTTGGTGTGGGAGTCTCCTAGGAGAACCACCCATCAGCTTTATCTGAGTATTAAAGTGGACCAAAACCTACACCCCACGGCCTTGAGATTCTATAGTATTCCAGGGCCGCTAGATTCCCTCCCCCTGGGGCATCCAAAATTGGGCTGTCTTGCTGTGTGAAACCCCCCAAGTCACCTGGAAACTCGCCTTCTTTCCTGGTCCAAAGGCACATGTGCAAGCAGCAGCCTGACCGTCGCTATCCTATTAGCAGGGCCCGTGCCCGCGCCAGGCATTTGTGAATGGCCGGCGTGGCCACACTCCCTGTTAGAGGGTAGAGGGGGAGGTGGCCGATAGTGCGCACGGATTCGCTCGCCTTAGACGAGCTCTTAGACAAAGGGGCAGAAGGAGCCTGTGTTTGTTGCGCCGTAGGACCGGGCGTTAGTTTGGGCGACCTGGGGGGGCTTCACACAGAGGGGCAGCCCTGTTTGGGGGGCCCTTGGCCTTGGATCAAAACCTCAGAGAGTCAGAATCCTGGTTTTTGGTCCAGGTATAGTGGAGAATCTGCCTTACCTTATGTTGCAGCTTCTCTAATAACTTGCAGCTCCAAACCCCGCCTGCCCTGACCTCCCCCCTTACACACAGTGAGGAATGAGGATTCTCATCTTCTGGACAGATAGATGCCCACCAATGGTTATGCCCTTCCCCTGTGTACTTGCCCCTTTCCCTTCCTGGCACAGTCCCCCCTTATGCCCACCCCCTTCCCCTGTGTGGCCTGCCTCACCCTATCGACTGCGGTGGTACCCTTCCTTAGTGGTGATGCTGTTTAGATTGATTGTGTAGCATGATGGAGGCCATGTCCAGCGCTGCTCTCAGCTGTCCCAGCTCTGTGATGCCTCCTCAGCACCTCTGTGACATGTGCTAAGGAGGCAGCAGAGAGCCGGGACAGCAAGAGCAGCACTGGGCACAGCTGGTATCGTGCTGCAGTAATGTCAGTTACAGCCCCACTGCTGCTGCCCCCCTCTTCCCTCTGAGTACGGCCCTGCTGCTGCCCCCTCCTTCCCCATGAGTACAGCCCCACTGCTGCCCCCCTCTTCTCTCTGAGTACGGCCCTGCTGCTGCCCCCCTCCTTCCTCATGAGTACAGCCCCACTGCTGCCCCCCTCTTCCCTCTGAGTACGGCCCTGCTGCTGCCCCCCTCCTTCCCCATGAGTACAGCCCCACTGCTGCCCCCCTCTTCCCTCTGAGTACAGCCCCACTGCTGCCCCCCTCTTCCCTCTGAGTACGGCCCTGCTGCTGCCCCCCTCCTTCCCCATGAGTACAGCCCCACTGCTGCCCCCCTCTTCCCTCTGAGTACGGCCCTGCTGCTGCCCCCCTCCTTCCCCATGAGTACAGCCCCACTGCTGCCCCCCTCTTCCCTCTGAGTATGGCCCTGCTGCTGCCCCCCCTCCTTCCCCATGAGTACAGCCCCACTGCTGCCACTCCTCCATCCCAATAAGTATTGAGGGGGGGCAACTGTGGCCTTTAGAAGGCACTTGAAAAAGTGTTGGCCCAGGATGATTTTCTGAACATGATCTCAATCTGCATTTAAAGAGTTTATGTATAGAGATTATGTGCTAATTATCTTCTTCACTGTTCTCACTGTTCTCTGCAGCCAGTTATGGTCACTTTTGGTAGCACCACCATAGCAGGGGCAGAAGGGAAGGGTAAACTTGGAGGCTGATTCATTACTAACGCCAGGTATCGACAGATGAGCGACTGTATAGCGGCACTTAGAGCGACCGTTAGTGGACGCTGTAAAAGGGTATTGGGCGCTGTAACAGAGCATCTCAGTCGCTGTAGTATTGATGAATGTGATGTATGTTGGGCGCTGTAACACCAGTACAGCGCTGCAGTGAGCGAAAGGTAGCGCCAGCTCAGTACGTCTGGCACTCGGCGCTCCACACCACTTATCAAAAAAGGACATGCAGGAAAAAAAATGAAACGCACACAGCGCCGGCCCTCTAAATCTGGTCGCTATAGCATAGAGCGCCAGACGCTGTGTGATTAAAGTCTGTTTTTGAACACATATCCACTCCAGTAACAAAGTGAAAACACACGGAATGACATTGTTTTAACACTGTGACAATTTAGTGCCAGACCTGTAATGACAATTCTGTATAAAAACAAAAAAAGCCTAAAAAGTCAAAAACTTTTCTAAGTGTTTGTTTGCAGCCAGGAGAGGTCACACAATGATTTGAGCAAAAAAAAATAAAATAAAAAATGTCAAACACGCAAATGAACGGCCATTGAAATGTATGGGAGAGCGACACTGAGCGAAAGGTAATACCTGCCGTTCTGGAAGCTAGAGTGCCGGCTCTATACACTGAACCGCCTGTATTAATATATGTGACGCTACATGGCGCTGTTAGAGTCACTCACCAGATTCGCTTTCATAAATGTGGTTTTGCGTACAGCACCCGGCGTTCATCAGTCACTGCCTGCCACTACAAGACACTACCTGGCACTTTCCATTATTAAATAACCCCCTTAAATGTGGTTTTGCGTACAGCGCCCAGCGTTCACATGCCGCTACCTGCCGCTATGTGCCACTACCTGGTGCTTTCCTTTGAGGGTTGTTGAGGGCTCCTCTGTACCTCCACAATGTTAATTTCCCACCGCAGGTCCTGTGATGGTATCTAACAACTTTGTGTTCTTAACCCTGCTCGCTGTTTGCTCATGGATTGTAATGTTCAATAGTTTTCTATTGAAGTCGCATATGTAATAAAGCCCATGGATTTTAATTGGAAGGCTCTGGTGGGGCCTTCCTGAAGTCAATCAGCACTTTAACTATTTTACCAATGGCAAGCACAACATTGTTCTCCTGGCACCACAGACTCTGTCTCTCAACTTTGGTTCGATATGAGCTTTTATTTCTCCCATAATAAGAGCACTTTCGCAGCAGGAAAGCTTAGCTTAAAACAGTTTATCAAAATGTAAAATATTAATGGTGTTGGGTTTACACAATGGGCAAAAATGCCCCGCAATGCACAGTCGGCTGCTAGCTAAAGGCCAACGCATTGGGTTGATGGATGTGTTGGGAGCTTTATTAGAGCTTTAACTTTGGAGCAGAAGTTTCTATTTTTTTTATTTTTTTTTTTAATACGCATTTTACCCTGCGTTCAAGCACCATCCTGGCAGCCAGGTTTCTCTTTCGCTGACATTTTAGCAATAATTGATTATTTTTCTCTATTTTTTGCAAGAAAACTGTTGTAAACTGTTGCAATTTGTCTAAAGCATCTGCTTTACATATTCTGATGTTTTCTAATACAGAAAACACTGCATCCTCCTCTGCAGTATTAAATATTGTCTACAAGAAGTGCCCATTATGGTTCTGCTGCAAACAATACCATTATTGATCTCACTCTATTACTCCTAATGAGCTCTGGATGTGTGCGCTCTCAACTATTTTATTACCTTGAAAATAATTATATAGGCTTGTTATACTATTTCATTTAGTGGAATAGGATTTTGACTACCCTGGGTTTTGTTCCTTGCCCCTGAGGCACCCCGATTGTGTGAAACCCCCTAGGTTGCCCAAAGGAACTTACCTCTCCCCAGTCCTACAGCGCATGTGTGGCCTCTTGTCCAGTCAGCAAGCTCGGATCCGCTCTTGCCCCTTTGTCTAAACCTCCGGCGCTGGTGGCCACATCCCCGCTACCCTCTAACAGGGAGCTTGCCCGCACCAGCCATTTGCAAATGCCTGTTGCAGGCATGCTCCCTGCTAAATGGATAGCGGGGATGCGGGCGCAGCTCGCGCATGCAGCGTTGGACCAGGAAAGAAGGTGAGTTTCTGGGCGACTTGGGGGGTCTCACACAGCAACCCGAATTTTGGATGCCCCAGGGGAAGGGAATCAAGCGGTCCTGGAATCTTATAGATAGAGAGAGAAAGGCAGCTCCAGCTCAGCGCGACCGAATCTCAGCGCTCCACATAATACTTATCAAAAAAGGACACACACACAGCGTCGGCGCTCTAAATCTGGTCGGTATTGTGACCAAAACTGTAATGTGTGTGTGTGTATGGATATATATATATATATATATATATATATATACTTTAGCTGACCTGCCTGCTTGGTGTAAACCCCTCATTTCTTGTCCCCCCTCCCACTTGGTTCTCACCTCTATCTAACCCTCTCCTCCTTCCGCCCCCCTCCCACCTAGTAATAAATACGAGAGTGGTTGGGGGTAATAAAACCCCCCAGTGTGGAAACTAAATAAACAAATTGCAAATAGATCCCAGCTAGGTCCCTCTCATGCTTGTCACCCCTCCCTTAGAATGTGGTCAGTTGGTATCATATAGCAGAAATGGGAGGGGTAAGGAGACCCACTGTTCTGGGGCTATAAGCATGGCTGGGAAGATCTGACCATCAAGAGTGACACGCTGCTTTTAACATCCAAGCAAAAGAAGGCCAGAAAGCGTGTGAGGACAATTGATTTGATCAAAGAGAACGCAGCCCAGACGAACTTTTAAGTATATTTTCCACCTTCATTTATTTTGCATTGCTATTTATCTTATTTACCGTGTTTTATAGTTAATTCTGCTGTTAGCACCTTGCATCATGTTTCTTGTTGTTTTGTGTTTTCTGTTTGGTTAAATAAATTCTAAAAATACAGCAGAGGTTCACTTATGCTTTTAATTAAGGATATAGAAAGGCTCACGCTATTCTGAAGAGCCTGGCTACCTTACTTGCCTAGGACGCTTGATCGCCCCCTGCCTGGAAGTGGTTGTGGGTTGATCGATACGTTTGATCTGATTGTATTGTGTGTGGCCTGTATTATATGATAGTGTTGAGCATTGGTTGTGCTCTGGTGGCAGCAGTTTATAGCCACGTGTGTTGCCAATTGAAGAATTGCGGTGACGCACGTGGGGTACGATTGGCCGGTCTGATCAGATGAACGATCAATAGGTCTGATCAATCGTCACAGGTATAGCATAGAGCGCCAGATGCTGTGTGATTAAAGTCTGTTTTTGAACACATATCCACCAGTAACAAAGCGAAAACACATGGAATGACATTGTTTTAAAAACATTAACACTTTAGTGCCAGACTTGTAATGACAATTCTGCATAAAAATATAAAAAGTCAAAAAAGTTTCTAAAGGTGTTTGTTTGCAGCCAGGAGACGTCACACAATGATTTGAGCAAAAAAAAATTAAAAATGTCAAACACGCTGTTTAAACACAAGCAAATGAACAGCCATTGAAATGTTTCTAAAAGCGACAGTGAGCGAAAGGTAATAACTGGCGCTCTGGAAGCTAGAGCGCCGGCACTATATGCTGCGCCGCATGTAAAGATGAATCGCACGTTAAATGACGCTGTTCGAGACGCTCACCAGATTCGCTTTCATAAATGTGGTTTTGCCTACAGCGCCCAACACTCACCAGACGCTGCCTTCCGCTACGAGGCAATACCTGGCGCTATCCCTTCATGAATAACCCCCATACTGTACACTAAAATGGGTTTCAAATATCACAAAATCCAGACCTTTGGGCAAACCAGACAAAATCCTATCCTCTGATCCTGAATCCTGCACACCCGACCTGTTTCTGCAAGGGAGGTGCTGCCATTTTCATAATACCCAGAATGGAGTCACGTATGCAGCATCGGCAGGGATAGAATTGGCTATACATTCCTTGTAACAGTCCCTTTATCAGCACTGATTATATATTTCCTTTCCATTCTACCAAACGTGTTAAACCCCCTGATCTGAAAACTCTGAAATGTTGTGGAAATTTTGGATAAGATAATAGAATTATTTCAGACAAAAGATTGATGGTGTCTCATCACAAGTCATAGGTTGTGATGCAGTAAAGGTTGTTTAGTGAAGCTCAAAATTAAAACTGTGCTCTAGATTTCATGAGTCATTTTTACTGTAGGTCCCTTCTACATACTAAGCGAACATATGGCAAGCACTAATGCGAGAAGTGGTGTAGGCCCAGATAGCTTTATGATGTCATTATTGTAATGGAAATAGCATTAGGCATGATGGTGCTGTTAAGGCCATTAATGGCATATGGTAATAATGAAAATTTCAAAGGTTGCAAGAGGTACCAGGAACTGAAGTCTGACAACCAGTGCAAACCTTATTTGTTACTACTAAAGATAAAAAACAGTAACTAACGAGATAGATCATATAAATATAGCAGCATATAACATCATTAAGACCTGGAGCTAAACTAGTTGTTAGTGTTTATTATGGGCCTGATTTATCAAGCACTTCTGCCAGACGGTGCCACATTGGTGCAAATTAGATTAGTAAAAATAATTATAATAATTTTTTTCACAATTGCACATGTTGCTGCACTACGAGAAGTATATTTACTATAACATTAGCAGTGCAGCAACATGCTGAAAATTATATATATCGTATTTTGCCCTACTCTAATTTGCACTGAAATGGCATTATCTTGCAGAAGTGCTTGATAATTCAGGTCTTTAGTTTTTTGTGTGGTCTAAGATGTTCACAATGACACCATATACAGGCTAATTTGGGATTTAACGTTGATTTAAAGAGGAACAACACACATAGTTTTGACTCTTCGGGGTGTTGTTCCCCTATGCGGCTACATCCTGAATTGGGATGTCGCACTGTGTGTATTCCCCCCCCCCCCAGGTCACCACATACACTCACCTTCCTGCCGCTCCCACGATGCACACTCGGACAAGAACATGGCTGAACAGCCAGCACACTCGCTTTCACTCAACTCCCTTTGTTTCCGCTGACTGCCAAACCACCTGGATTTTCCAAGCGTACAGCACGGCCTGTTTCATTTCAATCATTACTTCTGGGTATTCCACCACAAGGTGGCGCAGTTGACTGCAGAAGATTTGTGGCTCCTCCCGGACGTATAAAAAGCCAGGAATCACCCATAGACCCCCAGTGTTTTCTCTGCAGTCGTACTGCGAAGACAGAAGATGGCTCTCTATGTTTCGCAGGCGAGCGGGGCTACCAAGCCTGCGGCCCTGCAAGCCTATTTCCACCCGCTTCCGGAAACTCTTGCCTCCCAGCCTCGGCTGACGGATCGGGTGATGGTAGGGGAGCACCTGGGTCGTGTGCTCGGTGAGCTTTGCTCCAGGCCACAGATGCACCTATGCACTGAAGGGTAGCCGGCCATAGGCCGCAGGCATACTCCGCTCCGCGGCGGGAGGCGCTATAACTGTGCTTGCGGGCGGCGGTGTGCCCTGTCATGGCGCTTGGCAACTTTTCTGCAGTGTGGCCCGCCTTCGCGCCCTGCATTGGGGGGTGGCGCCGCGGGATGGCGCATATCGCGTCATCCCACCACGGCCTGCCCCTCGCGGTTCCATACAGCGGCGCCATTTTGTGCTGTGCTGCCAGTGTTGGAACGGTACGCCTGGCTGCTGGGGACCATCCTGTTGCCGCTGACGACTTTGTGTGCTGGGCTCTCTGCCGGTCACCGCGTGAGCTCTGCGGGGGGTCGCAATCACCTGCCATCGGTCCGTGAGTTCTATGTGGGGTTTTTACTTCTGGACATGTGCTGCGGGATACTTATAGCTTTCTCTGCTTATGTCTTTCAGGGGATAGCAGCTTGTGGCTTCTCCCGGTCAGATACTCTCCCCCTTCCCCCCTCCCCCCCTCTCTCGGGCACCCCCTTTTTCATGGGCATCCCTTGGGGGGCATCCCGGGTGGCTTCTATTAGCCATTACCCTGTGCTGGCCTATTGTGCCGCTAATAACCACCATATGGAGGCTTCTGGGGATAGCGAGCTTGGGGCCCCCTCGGGGCAGCCTCGGCTGTGTGTCGTGTGGGGCATCCCCTTTGAGTGGTGATGGCGCGGTCTGTGTGCCTTGCGCCCAGAGTATCATTGCGGATCAGGTTGGGCCGAGCGCTTCTCTTCCTAGTCCTGCGTTCCCTACGGCAGCTCCTGCCCCTCTGTGTCTGCATTTAGCCCCCAGTGAGGGGGATACTAGCAGGGGGTCTGAGTCAGATCTGGCGCTGCGCATGGCTAGCACTGAGTGGCAGTTGGCCCGACCGGCGGCGGGCAAGGCCTCTAGCAAGAAGCGACACCTTGATGCCGCGTTGTCCCTATTTGCTGAGGAGGATGAGGGCCTTGATGTGTATGCCGGCCGTGACTCCCCGGAGGAGGGGGAACTTTTCCTTGACTCGGACTCCTCTGGGGATCGTCAGGAGGGTTACGATAGTGACCTAGGGTCCTACTCTGATGAGGATACTTGGCTCCCGGATGATACCTATAGCCTCTTGTCAGCGGTTTTCGATACATTGCACATCACCCCCCCTAAGGCGGCGAAGAAGAAGCAAGGTGAGCTCTTCCGCCCTGGCAAGCAACGTTTGGACTTCCCGGACCAAGGCCATTTCTCAACTCTGGTTCTGAAGGAGTGGGAACGTCCTAATAGGTTACCCTCGATGCCCAAGGGGTTGGACAGAAGGTATCCTTTTTCAGCAGATTTGGTTAAGCGTTGGTCGTGCCCTCCTGAGGTGGACGCTCCGGTCCTGGGGCTAACACTTCGGTCATGCCATCCCCCGACACTACCACGCTGCGTGATAGCGCGGACCGGCGTATGGATCAGTTGGCTTGTCATGCCTTTACCTTTGTGGGGGCTGGGTTGCGCCCGGTCTGCGCCGCGGCCATTGTAGCTATCACCATTAAAAAGAAGGTCAGACGTCTTGCTGAGGCCGCCCAGTCTGGTAAGAATAGGGAGGATTATAAGGACCTCTTGCTTTGCTCTGATTTTATTGTGTTTGTGCTGGCTGCTATGGACGATGCCGTCCGGCTTGGTGGTAGTGCCTCGGCCCTGTTGGTGGCTATGCGTCGGTCCGGTGGATTCAGGAGGTGGTGTCCTCCACTTACAAGATAGAATTTGCAGCCTGGCCGCCCCCAAGATTCCTCCGATCCCGGATATCCCAAAACCCTGTGTCGGCTCAGGGACTGCGTCTGGCCGTCCAACGTCTTCTGGCATCAGGAGTCATTTGTCAGGTACCTCTTCAGAAACAGGGTTGGGGGTACTACTCCAACCAGTTCACGGTGCCCAAGAAGGACAGTTCCCTGAGGCCCATCCTGGACTTAAAGGGCCTCAACAGGTTTGTCAGGTTCAAGCACTTTCGCATGGAGACATTACGTAAGTTCTCTTCTGCCGGGCGACTTCATGACCACGGTGGATATCAAGGATGCCTATCTTCACATGCTAATCTTCCCAGGTCACCAGAGGTTCCTGAGGTTCGCTCTGGGGGATCAACACTACTACTTTGTGGCTTTGCCGTTCGGTATCACCTGGGCTCCTCGGGTTTTCAGCAAGGTGCTGGCTGGCGTCATGGCTCTCCTGAGGAACCAGGGCATCCGCATCCTAACTTACCTAGACAACATTCTGATTGCTGCTCAGTCTCTTCATCAGGCCGAGATGAATACTCAGGTGGTGACGTCCACTCTCGAGTCCTTCGGCTGGGTGATCAACTATCCCAAGTCTTCACTATCTCCGTCTTTGGCAAGTTCCTTCCTGGGCATGATGCTGGATACTTCTCAGGTCAAGGTATTTCTCCCTCAGCAGAAGGTGGAGGGCATTCAGATGCAGGCACGGGCCCTGCTGTCGTGTCCTCACCGCTCCATTCAGCAGGGGATGCAGTTGGTGGGCCTCATGGTTTCCTGCTTCGAGGCGGTTCCCTTTGCTCAGTTCCACATGAGGCCTCCTAAGTTACATCTCTTATCGACTTGGGATCGGACACAGGAGTCTCTGGATCAGGAGTTTGCTCTGTCCCCTCCGGTCAGACAGTCTCTCTCCTGGTGGCTGGACTCGAGTAATCTTCTAGTGGGCAGGTCCTTTTTGGCTCCGTGCTGGGAGATTTTCACCACGGATGCCAGTCTGACCGGCTGGGGGGGGAGTTTGGCAGTCTCTGAAGTTCCAGGGTCAATGGGGTCCCCAGGAGGCCCATGTGCCCATCAATATCCTAGAGCTGCGAGTGATCCGGTTGGTTCTCTCCCAGTTGACCCCCCATCTTCGGGGTCGTGCTGTACAGGTCCCCTCGGACAATCAGGCGGCGGTTGCCTACATCAATCATCAGGGAGGGACCCGGAGCAAGTGAGCCCTCAAGGAGGTGTGTCTGATCTTGTCGTTGGCGGGGGAGGCTGTTCCCTGCATCTCGGCGGTTTACATCCCAGGGGTGGAGAATCAGGAGACGACTCGCCTGGGGGAATGGTCCCTCAGCATCAAGATCTTTCACGACCTGTGTCGCCGCTGGGGTCAGCCGGACGTGGACTTGTTTGCGTCCCGTCACAATCACAAGCTTCCAAAATTTGTCTCCCTGTCAAAGGACCCTCTGGCCTTCGCCACGGACATGCTAGCAATTCCCTTGACAGAGTTTAGGCTCCTCTATGTATTTCCTCCCTCCCTTAGGGGTCTATGAGACCCCTATACCAGCTCACAAGGCTAGCGGGTGACTTGCCATTAACCCCGGCCCCCCTATTACCTGCCTCCCCAAAGCCCAGGGGGGGCAGAAGGGCCCGGGCTGATTTAGGCGGTGCGGGCTTGTACTTGGCAGGGCGGGGGGCCACCAAAGCTGGCCCCTGCACCCTGTTCTACAAGCCCTGCATAGCTGATACCCGGGCTGGTCATTTTTATGGGAATTTTTAAGGGTTTTGAACCCTTAAAATTAAAAGTAAAATGGGGTTTACCCCCCCTTGGAAGAGGAACCCCATGCCAATTTTTTTCTTGATTTAACCCTTTATAGTGTGGATTGTAGTTGTATTTTATTTTTTCATGTTATAAAGTGTTCTTTTCAGTTTGGGGGGGTCTTCTGAACAGTAGCGGGGGGCTACCGATACATATGTGGTTTTTCAGGAGAAATGGGGCTTTCACATGCAATATGGTTTTCTTTAACAAAAAGGTTTTATTTGAAATAAAGGAGACAATTTTCTAAAAAAAAAATTTTTTTGTTTTGTTTAATTTACTCAAAAATATTTTAAAAAACAGTAAAAAAATTACAAACAAGACATTTCATGTTAAAGCCTAAACTCTGCCGCAAAAATAAAATATATAATTTTCCTGGAAATACCTGCAAAAATCACAGTTAAGCACAGCGCAAAATGGTTAAAAATTACCTGTCAAGAGAGGGTGACAAAATCTCAAGTAGGCTGGCGGTTCAAAGAACCTATGCATGTTGGGTATCGTTCTGCTCGGGGGACCTTGCGCTTTTAGATTTAGCTTGTTTTTTCTTGTTTGCATATTGATATTTTAGGAAAACTCATTTTTTATTCTGCTTTATTATACATTTTTTAAGGAAACCCTGTGCGACCAAAGAATTCTTTGAGGGATTACTTTCAGAAAGATGGGCCCACTACAACATGCTGGGTACGCTTAGAAAGCTTATCATGTGTACTTTCAAGGAATGTATGGTTTGTGGGGGGTATTCCAAATGTAAAGGGTTGTTTTGGTAGAAAAAGCTCAAGGTGAGCACTTTGTCTGCAGAGCTGAAATTTTCAAGCAAAATTACCATTGTGCACATGCTTTACTTTTTGGTGTTTGGCAACTCTTCTTTTGACAGTAGCTATGCATGTTGGGTATCGTTCGGTTCGGGGGATGTTGCTTTTTCAGATTTACTTGTTTTTCTTGTTTGCATATAGTTTTTTTTAGGAAAATGTGGCTTTGATCCTGCTTTTTTTATCCTTTTTTAGGGAAGCTCCGTGTAACCAAAGAATACATTGAGGGAGAACTTCCAGAAAACTGTGGCAACATCAACAAGCCTGGTACGCCTAGAAAGCTTGAAGTGTGTATTTCCAGAAAATATATAGTTTGTTGGGGGTATATCAAATGTAAAGTGTTGTTTTTATTAAAAAACTGCAAGGTGCACATAGCGCTTAGCATAGCTGTATTTGATCTAAAAATCTCTTAAAGTGCTGTTTCAGTTTGGGGGAGTCTCCTGGGCAGGAAAGGGTGTCTACCAATACATATGTGGTACCGTTGTAACCGGGAGAAATTGGGATTTCACACGCAATAAGATTTTATTGACAAACTTACATTTTTTATTACAAAAAAACACTACAAATTGTAAAAGATAGATTTTTTTTATTTTTTTGCACATATTTCACCCCCAAATATTAAGAATACACTTGACAAATGACAAACAAGACATTTTATGTTAAAGCCCAGACTCTGCTGAAAAAAACAATATATAATTTTCCTGGGAAATCCCTTCAAAAATCACAGTCGAACATGCATAGTGCAAAATAGTGAAAAATGGTCTGGCAACAAAGCGTAACAAAAACTCCAGGTAGGCTGGCACTTAAAGGGTTAAGAGGACTGTTCAGGCAAAGACAACACCACATACTTCCCAATAGTCCTATGCAGCTGACTTACCTCTGACAGGGATCCACAACGTTCCGTCCCTGCTTTGGACCATGGCTTCTTGCTTCTTCCTTCATTGGTCATAATGCCTGGCCACACCTGTTCCATTAATTTCAATGGAGGAGGTGTGCTGATGCCTGGCACATCCCCTCCATTGTAGTTAATGGAGTGGGTGCAGCTAGTCATCACTGACATCAGGGGAGGGACACTTGGCTCTGGAGCACCCAGATGGGGGGGGGGGGGGGGCAGGGGCAAATGGCCAATGCTATTTAGCTGTGAGAGACTATAGGTGAGTGTGCGGTGTTAATTGTTTTTACCCAGAAAGAGACTTATATCTTGGTTGGCCAGTTTTTAGTGATGTTTGGCTGCTTCCACATCTCAACATACAAAGAAAGTGTGATAGTATTGTTTATGTTAAAAGAAAGATTTGTGTGTACAGACACACACATAGATATCGGGCACCGTCTTGCTGCTCCCCACAATCACTTCCTTCAGGGCTGCTGTGCTGAGAAAGCGAGATATGCCGACTGAAGTTTTCTCTGGGGGGTTACCCAACTGTCCCCACCACCTTCTCATCTTGGATTTTGGTGAAAATAGTGGGTTCGGAGTGCCTGAATAATGGGGATTGAGGCTGGAAAGGACCAGAGCTTTAGAGATGTGCCCCATTACTCAAATGTAATGCTGCACCCACACCCGCATCCACAGATCTCATTGGAAGCACTAAAATACGTCATGTCCCCCCCCCCCACACGTTTTATACCCATACTGCTGGTTAGTTATGAGCAGTGCTGAGAAATTGGATGGGATGTGCCGGATGTGCCGAGGGCCCCCTCTATTGCAGGTAATAGTTTGAGCAGGGCAGCATCACTGTGACTGATAGCAGGGGTGTGAGTCCAACACAAAGGGGGGAAGTACAGGAGTACGGGTGGTGTGGGACTCAATCCATCAATCTTGTGAGTTGCTGAGCACCTGGAGTTAAACTTGTCTTCTTTCGGGTACAAAAGGTAGGTACCCTTTTGTTTGTTTTTTATGGTGGCCAATCACATTTAATTTAGCAAAGTTCTCAACATGCAGCAACCTTCTGGTTGGGAGACCCCCCTTACAACAGCCAGGTAAGAGTGTACCTCTTGGGAAATGTTCCTGGGAGAAGTGTGCATCATGCTCGTATCTGGTAAGCTGCAAACAACCTTGAGAGCTCAACAAAATCATGGCCTAGTGCTTAAGCAATCAATCTTGTTCCTGGAGGGTTGCAGGTTTGTTCTGGGTGGACATGACTGAAGTGCTCTTGCTCAGGGCACCTAACCACCAACTGCTCCCCAGGCACTGTGGTTTGGGCAGCCCACCGTTCCAGGCACATGTGCACTCGCTGCTTGTGTTTGTCTCACTACACATATATATACCTATGTGGGCTCAAGCAAACAATGGCCATATACAGCATACACAAAATAAATACAGCACTGTAATCCCTAACTAAGCATAGCTGATATTAAATCTCCACACTAGCACTACGGGTGACCAGGAAATATTGCCTCCACAATGGAGGTTACAGACAGAAAATCTGCCTTAGAGTGGTAATTCCACTTTCTATGGCATTTTGGAGGGTTTCCATTATTGTGTGGCAAAATGATGTATTCTATGTGTTAAGTGTTAATCTGTTTTTTTTTTTGCAACTCTGTTTTAAAAGAAAACAGTTTTCCATAGCAACAATGTGTTTACCATAGCTATGTACACCATCTTGAGTACACATCATAAACTTCCTCACTCAAGCTTGCTAATCACCTGATTGGCTAAGGCATGGGTGACTGGGTTAACCCATACTGCTAAAATTCAACTTCTTCAGTTTGGAACGATCACAGTCTTGTGTTCTACTAGCAAGTGGATAGGTCATTAGGCTGCTTAGACTTAGCCAAAACAGCTAGAGAGTTCACCTGTTACACTGGAAGAATTGTGGGACTTGGAGTCCATGTTTTTTTCTCAATCCCATGAAAACCATTTCCACTGTAGCAAAACAGAGTCCCAGGAATATGAGAATCATGGAAACACCATGCTGAAAGTAAATCGCAGGTATGAGGGCACAATCCTAACACAGATGTTTATATTACATTCCAAAAGAGAAAAACCTGACAAAAAGGGAATTTTCCTTTAAATAAAATGAGTGGGTGGAGGCAGTTTATGCAGCTTTCAAAACCTTAAGGTGCACTGAAGCGGTTTATCCCTAGAATGCAGGAATGTTACCCTAAAGAAAAGCATGCAGCACATCTGCACCATTTATTATGGTATAGCTTCATCATGAGGGCCTAGGGGAATATACATGCTCTACTAGGTAGGTATGGCAGTGGATGAAATTAAGTCATAAATACTTCACAGGTTTATAAAGAGGAAGAAACACATCTAAGTAATGTACATTTCTTTTTATTCCTCTCTAATCCCTAAATAGGTAACATGCATGCTGCACACGGTTAAACAAAAAAAAACAAGGTCACAATTTTTATTGTCTCACTCTTAAAACTGTGAATTCTCGGTTTGCAGACCCTGTTGAATTGGGAGTTTAAGTTCAATCTGCTCCGTTGAATGGGTAATGTTGTTGTAGAGTGTGGGTGCTGAGTGCAGCGGTGCCATAATCCAGATAGACATTTGTGGTATAACAGGAACTGGCTTTACTGGAACATGAATGCAGAAAGAGAATGTCACCTTACATAATGCATAACACAGACAGGAAAAGAATGTATCATAGAGCAACTGAATGCACAGGAAATACAAGGCATCAGTAAGATGCATAGAGAAACAAGCATTGGTAACAGTGTCATCTGCAGTGTAAAGTCACTCCAGCAATAGACCTAAGCTGGAAGTCTGTTGTATCTCCAACAAATGTGGCACCTTTGAAGCCACCTTTATTAGAACTGACTGCATTTGTTTTTTTTTCCAGATTCTTCCGCAGAGGAAAGGAGATCTAGAAAATAATCCAGTAAAAACAAACTGAAATACAATGGCCTCAGTTTAGTAACCTTTGCTTATTTAATGAAAACACGAAAACAAGGGCCATTTCATGTTAGAACTGGGAAGGTATGAGCTATTAAACTGTAGCAACACCCATTTTACAGGGGGTTGATCGAGGGGGGTGACAATAAAGATGCCCTCCCCCCAACCCCCAGAGAGGACCAAGGCCTGTTTTTTAAAAAGGGCGTTGATTCAGTTTAAGGTTTACTTTAACAAATCTAATGAAATACATTGTCACATTGCTCTAGTGAAAGTTGTATGTCAAATAATTCTGTAACGCAGGGGTTCCCAACCAGTGATACAAGTACCCCTGGTGGTACTCAAGGCCACATGAGGTCAAAGTGTGAGGGGGGGGAAATGAAGCACAGCACGTAATGCTGCTTTCATAGGATGTGCCAGGTGGTCAGTCAGTATTCAGCATGCATGTAGGAATGGTGTTAGTACGGTGGTACTTGGAATATTTGCAAAATGGGAAGTGGTAATCCATAATAAAAGGTTGGGTAAACCCTGCTCTAACCTATTCCCTTGCTGAGCTTATTTTCATGGGGTAAGTTGAAGGCACATTTACTTAATCTAGGCCAAGGTTTTGAAAAAAAAGTACTTTGCTCACTGCTGCATTTGAAATACAGTGTCATGTCTTGCAAATCATTGTTAAAATATACAGTGACTTGTGCTAGGGTAAGGAAACGTCTTTTAAAGTGGACTTTTCACCAGGGTTTCTACTATCCTGGTGATAGGTCCTTATCTCAATCGGGATGCCTCACTGTGTAAAACCCCCCAGATTGCCCATACGACTGACCTTGCCACTGTTCTGATGGAGCATGCGTGGGCTCTCATCCAATCAGCACTGTGGCTGCATCCTCAGTTTCCCTATGGTGTGCAACCTATTTGAATGGCTGGGTGCATAAGGGCACAATCAGCTGCAGGGAGTCTGGGGATGCGGCTGCAAGGTAGGTAAATGCAGGCTTGTCTGGGGGGGTTCCAGCAGTGGGGCATCCCAAATTGGGCACTTTGTAGGGTGGCCCTGGAGTACTTTATTTGCTGGCTTAGCAAGAACACACAGGGAGCAGTTGGTGGGGGGGGGGGGGGGGTTAGGTGCCTTGCTCAAGAATCGTTTGGGAATCAAACTAGCAACCCTCTGGTCACAGGCCACTTCCTGAACCACTAGGCCAGTAGGGTAGTATCACATCTACAACCTGAAGTTGTTTGGCATTCCCTCCTGCTGTAAGTTGGTATTGGAGACTTTAGTGTGAAGCCTTCTCAGATTTCCCTGGAGGTAATCCCTGGGAAAAACTGCATAGGCCTTCTTTGCTGCTCTAATTTCACCCAAACAGCCAATCCAGAACACTTGAATTAAAATAGCCCTGTTTTATATGTTTTTTTCCACATACACATCCCATATAGAAATAGTACTCACAGCTTTCTGTATATGAAATTTCTCACACAAGAACCCTTTTCCAAAAGCTTGGGCCAAGCTGAAGTAACAACATAATGCTACAAGAGCTTCCTGTCTACGTCTTAATGTAGTGCACTTACCATGACAGATAAAGTATAACTTGACTAGCAGCTCTATTTATACATGGCCATCAAAACTGATGTTGGAAATCCCTGAAATGCATTTATAGCACCACTAATTGTTTTGTTCATAATTTTGAGATTTGCTAGATACTATAACACCTCTTGTGACACATCTAAAAAGGGGATCACTGCGTGGTGTGGAGTGTTACTTTTGTAATGCTCTGGGCACTGTGTTGCCATGGATTTCCTCACATTCTTGGTCTCCTTTGGGAAAACAAATTAAATGATTGAACTCTGGCTATATCACACAGGCTGAAGACTTATTTCTGAAATGAATGTAACATTATTATTTCTGTTAAATACGTTTAAAAATAATATTTAAAAAAAATATCACAAAAGTAACAAACCATCTTGGGAAGACTCAGCCAGGCTATTGTAACAGAGGCTAGAAGAGAACAAACATTATAAAACCACTAAAAGGTTTTGAGGAAGATAAACACTGCGCTTAGAAAAACATAGGCCTGTGTTTTGCCATGTAGATGTTTAACAACGTATACAAAATAGCAGGCACAGCTTTTAATATTGATAACTGAGTGTGCTGCCTGACCCGTCAAGCTACTAGAACATGGGCCAAACCAAATTGACAAGGGTCATAAGAAAGGGGCACAACTCCACAAATACCATAAAATAATATTTTATTAACTGTTACACTATAGCAAAAATAAAAACACACATGCAACACAAAGACTGTTAAAATCAATTCATCCACTATTCCTGTGATGCTAAAATACTTAGCAATCCATATTACAGAAGACCACAAGGTATCAAAAAGTACAAATAGAAATCAGTATAAAATAGCTCCACAAATAGCCCCAAAAATATAAATAAAAAAATATATAAAAATAAAAAAAAAAATATATATATATATATATATATATATATATATATATATATATTTGTATATATTTCTAATTACTCAAGTGAGTGTTCAATTACTCAACTTAGTGCAAAAAATACAAGTATAAAAAGGTAATCACTACAAATAATTCATCAAGACTCTAAACCTGTGCAATCAATCAAATCTAAAGTGCAAATGCTAGATAAGAAGGCTATATTCACCAAGTAAAGCAGGAGATGAGACCCCCAATGTAAACCCAATACACAAAAGTGCTGTTAGTGCAGAGGGCTGTTTAAGGGAGCTGAGGTAGTAAGCAATCAATGGAAAGACAAAGTAAAGATCATACTATCCTTGTGGTCAAACGTGACTAATCATCAGGCAGTGGATTGAAGGCAGGAGACCCCACGCGTTCCGCCGATCCGCTACTGCTTCTCCAGGGGTGCTGTCTCTTTGAATGGTGTCTCCTTTTATGTGGCATGGCAGAGAATCAGGCCACCCTCCTCCCTCCCCCCCAGTGCGAGGTGTAACTCCCGCCCCCTGACGCAGCGTGTCCGATTGGACAAGGACGCGCCCATCAACTGTAGTGATGGATGTCGGTTAAGCACCATATGTGCAGCCGAGCCCCCTTCTCAGCAAGATCAAATCAATCAATCCTGGCCAGCCGTCAGCTGGCAGAGCCCGCCCCCCCATGATGACCCAGCCGGTGTAATCGGCTAAGGGGGAGGGGCTGGGCCCGGACTTCAGAGAGGAAGACTGCACATAGGGTAGGGGAGGGGAGGGAAGGAGACAGATATCTCTGCTCAGCCATGCTACCAAGTGTAACTCAACTATTTACATGGTATACAGCTATTCAAATCACTCACTACATGATAAAATTGTACTGGATCTAAATATATATTCAAGAAGCATGTGTTGTGTTATTTCTCTGTACAATAACAGACATAATTAAATGTGCATAATAACCATCTATTCAGGTCCACCTGCCCTTTTATACATATATGTAAAATACCAGAGGTGCCTCCATAAGCATCCCTCTATATATATGACCCATACAGTAGAGTAAAATGTAATGGATGTTTGGGGTGTTATAATGACCTTAAAATAAATGCAGGAGTCCACCTAACTCATGAGGGCCTAAACAAAAAAAAAAAAGTACATTTTTAATATATGTTGTATCCAAGGTATCTGGGTCCTAGTTTCAGTCATCCAGCGGGCATCCCACGCTCGCACACTGAATCCAACACAGCCGTGAACCATGCCATTGTGCTGTAAACCCTATAGGTTAAAAAAACAAACATATGGTGACAATCATGTGTACATAAAAAAAAAAAACTACGTGCAACTCAAACTACTACTTAAGTGCTGTATATGCTGAAACAACATGTGATAGCAAAAGTAGAAAAGGAAGACCCCAAACATCATGAGGATATAAAGTGCACCCCCCTACTGTAAGATCAGGAACAAGGCGTGTGGGATAGGCCTCATAAGCAAGCACCATTCAAGCCAAAAATGGCACAAAGCTCACATCTTCATTTAGGCCAATGGGTGCCTCTGCATCCAGCTTGTGAATCCATCTCATCTCTTCTTTTAGCAATCTCCCTCTCAAATGGCCCCTCTGATACCCATCTGTATTTTCTGTACCCCCACTACTCTCATATTTATTGGCGATCCGCCATGTTGGAGCAAAAAATGACGTGCCACCGGGGTTAATTGGCTACCTGCTTGTTCATCACGCGCAGCTAATCGAATATTAGAGAGATGGGCTTGTATCCGCATGCGTAGAGTGTTTTTGGTCTCTCCAACGTAGATCTTATTACACGGGCATCGCAGGATATAAATCACTGCAGTAGTGCTGCAGTTGACAAACGAATGCAGGGGAAATTTTTTTCCTGTATGAGGGTTACATATTTCCATTGTCTTTTCCACCAAGGGACAGATGGAACAATGTCCACATGGTGAGCAGCCCTTCACATTTCTCGGAGGCAACCAAGATGTCTGTTGGCTTTCAAAATGGCTATGGCATAGCCTGTCATGTAGATTTCGGGCTCGTTTGGCTATCATCTTTGCCCTTCCGGTAGCCAAGGACAAATATCGACGTCGCTCTTGAGGACGTTCCAGTGGCGTTCTAGGATTGTATATAGATCCCTCCACTGCTTGTTGTAATTAGTAGTGAATCTGATTTCTCGACTCTCGGGTCGTCTTCAGTTCATTACGATCCGCGTATTTCGCCCTATTCAAGGCCCTATGTATTACTTGCCGTGGATAGCCTCGATCTGAGAACTGCTGTGATAGTTTAGTTGCTTCTTTATCAAAGTCCTGATCTTCCGAGCAGTTCCGCTTAATCCGAAGAAATTGTCCAGTCGGTATTCCCTTTTTCAAAGACACTTGATGGAATGATTGGTAATGTAAGAGGCTATTGCAGGACGTGCTTTTCCGATATAAGGTAGTCCAGAGTGTATCATTCTCCAACACTCTTATGGTTAAGTCCAGAAAGTCCACCTGAGAAGCAGAGATTTCGGAGGTTATCTTTATGTGCAGATCATTGGAATTGAGGTCAGAAACAAATTGTTCACATTCAGAGGTAGACCCCTGCCATAAGATGAAGATATCATCTATGAACCGATACCAGGCGATGATATTGTCATGGTATCGGCTCAAGGGGTCCCCAAAGACCCACTCCCTCTCCCACCAACCCAAGAACAGGTTGGCCACTGAGGGAACACAGCGGGCCCCCATGGCCACCCCCATCTTCTGCATCTTCTGCCTATAATGTCTACCATCAAATACAAAATGGTTATGGCCCAAAATAAATTGTCACAGGAATAGTGGATTAATTGATTTTAACAGTCTTTGTGTTGCATGTGTGTTTTTATTTTTGCTATAGTGTAACAGTTAATAAAATATTATTTTATGGTATTTGTGGAGTTGTGCCCCTTTCTTATGACCCTTGTCAATTTGATTTGGTAGATGTTTAACAAGATAAAGCACTGTCATAAGTGACCAAGGACCTGCAAAAAGGATGCCTTCACATATTTCTTTATTAGTTAATAATGCCTGAACTAGGATCACACTGAGATTATGTAATTATTATTAGAATGTGGAAACATAATAGAAAAAGGAAAGTCTACTTTCAATGGAATTTTTGAAAGTGTATATTTTTGTATTACAAAACAATATCCTCAAGGTGCTGAGCTAAGAACAGCCAGCATTTGAAACTTGTACCCCCCCAAGAGTCAACTAGCCCGCACACCAGGCATCAGGACTGGTAACCCAGGAACAGAGGCTGCCCAGCTGCGGAAAGTTGCCCCTGCCAGATTACCAGCTCATATGCCTTTTAGTATCGACACTGGGCTCTTCCCCACTCCCTGGTGCCCCAAATGGGGGTGCAGGTAATTGGGTGTGGTACCTCCATGTCACCCACCAATGTTGGCAGGTGACAAGGCGGCCCTCTACCCTGGGGTAACCCCCCTCCCCTCCTGTGATGTATGTAATCACTCTGTATAAAAATCTGCTCCCCTGTCCCACATGCAGTTCTTGACTGGACCAACCAGAATGAAAGAAGGGGGCCCCCAACCTACAACTGGCAGTGGTGGGCATCATCATATGACAACAACCTCCTCCAGAGGTAGACAGTGGAGGGGCAGAAGATCAGCACAGAACTCAGCATTGGAACTGACACCCCGGAGGAAGACGCCCCCGGCGGGGGAAAGAAGTAGGGAGACGGGGAACAGTAGTGAAAATTAAAACAATACATTTATGTGTTTGTGGTGTCTTTGTACACTTGGGATGAACAGTTAAGGGGTTCAGGGGAATCCTGTACCAGTTCACAAAGTAGAGGGCCACCCTGTCACCTGCCGGCATTGTCGTGTGACATGACGGTACTCCACCCAATTATCTGCACCCCCATTTGAGATGCTGGGGATGTGGAAGAGCCTGGTGCCCATTGAACCCATACGGAAGGACATAAGGGCTGATATAGCAGCAGGGTCAGAAGCCACGGCCTGGCAGCCTCTAAGTCCTGGGTTACCTGGTTCCGGGGCTAGTTGGCTCATGGAGGGGGGTACACATTTTTTAATTTAGGACTAAAAAAAAAAAATAAAAACAATTTCCGGCTGTCAGTTTCATAGATAAAACACATGTCAGCCAGAGCGCAATGGCTTTTATCAATGAATCATTTACAACTGTGATTCAGTTAACTGTCATGCGAGTTGTAAATTGGTGCATACAGAGAAAATTTACTGGCATAAATAATGACTGCAGGTCTGCTGACCACCCCATACCAGGTCATCCTGATTTTAGGATGCCCTGCTACAAAGAATAAAACAGCAAGCACAAGGTCAGCCAGCAAAAGTATGTATGCTCGCTCTCTAGTGCCATTCTCACCACCCACATGGAACTGGCAGTCAACTGGGTTCCCTCAGCATGTACATGTGGCATGTGGACCTCTACCCGGTGACCTAAAATGATCACTAGCAGTCACATGCAGCAGTTGGAAAGCTGCTGCCAGTGGTGGAGACTTATGCCCTTATTCATCAAGCGATAGCGCCAGGTAGTGTCTGACGAGCGCCAGGTAGCGGCAGCTAACGGCGACTACCGACTCAAGTACGCCCGGCGGCGGTCGCAATGACGCATTTATCAAGCAAAATGAGGCTAGCGCCGGCGAGAGCGACGGCTAGCGCGGCATTCATCATGAAGCCGCCTGGACCGAACAGCGCCGCTGCAAATTCCCTCACAGCGCCAGGTATGAGCTGTCGCTCCCTGGCGATGTCCAATGCATTTCAATGGAGCAATCTATAATTATTCATAATTAATTGGTATTAATTTGTTTTTTTATTTTTTTAATGTCAAAAAATCGGAGACCACTTCTGCAATGTTAGGATTTATTTTTAAGTAAAAAAAAAATTTAAAAAAAATTTGTGCAGAATTGATCTAACAGGTCTGAGATTAATGTATTCATATTACAAAATGATTCTAAAAACATGTATAATGTTACATTCAAAAAATATGGTTGTTTAGGGGTTAAAAACTAGCTAATACACATCGCCGCCAGCGCTCTGGGGTTTAAACAAGGAATGGACAGCGACAGCACATTCGGAGCGTGATTTGTTGATGAATATGAAGCTAGCCGTTCGCTCTGGCCATTCGTTGTCAGGCGCTCACATACAACGCTGGACCTGTGAAACAGCAACCCCCGAGCCCGTATTCAACATTACCGCACACCGACTGAGTCGCTGTCATCAAGCTAACGCCGGCCAAGCACAGCGAATACTGGCTGGCGCTGAAAAAATCACGCTACAGTCGCTCATCTGTCGCTACCTGGCGCTATTAATGAATCGGCCTCCCCGGTAAGTTTTGTTGAACATGTTCATTTCTATACAGTATGTAGAGTGGTGTCACAAATTAGGATGTTGTTTAGTCCTCAACTGACTCAATAGGCTCTATCACCTACTTCCCTCACCTTGGTTACCCAAATAAATCATATGGGGGCTGAATTTTCATCCAAAAAGTATCCATCTGGTAATGACTACTTTGAGTCAAAGATTTAACCAGTAGAGCCTCAGCCTTTCCCCTGAAAACCTCTGTAGTGAATGAAAAAATCTTTTCATTGTGCAGGAAAAAGTACAGTGAAGCTATTGGGGTCATGCTCCTTCATCGGGCCCACCGGGAAAGCAGCTTTTTACTGATTTTTGGATTCACTAGAGCAGGATTTTCATTCCAGACACATTGGCTACCAGTTGTTTAACCATATTTCCAGCAGACAAACCAGGGTTTTTATATGTGTTGGGGGAGCTCTTGATGGCGATTTACTCAAATTGTACTTCCTCACCTACGTCTCCCAACCTGATTTTCCTAAAATGCCTGCACGGAACTTCATACCTGTATTTGAGGGGATTTGATTTTTATCTGGTTAAGCAAACTGAAACTCAAAAATGACAGTAGGGCTGCTGCACAGCCTTCCCCCTGCTCCTTATGAAACCTAGAAACCAAAAATTTGCTCAAATATTGATCAATTCGGGACCCTACACTGCGATAACTGCACACACTGGTGAGCCCAAATGGACGCTGGCAGCCACTTGGGCTATGTAACAGCAGTAAAGGACCATGGACCAGGTGAATTATTAAGTCATGAATTATAAGCTTGTTAAAGTGGACCAACACCCAGGATTTTGACTGTCCTGGGTTTTGGTCCACTTCGGTGGGGCACCCCGCCATTCACAAACGGCCAGCGTGGGTGCGCGTCCTGCTAGAGGGACGCACGGGAGGCGGCGGCGGGCGCCGCTGGATCGAGGAGCAGGTAGGGATTTAGGGGTGCCCCGCAGTCAGGGGACTGATCGGTCCGGGAATCTTATAGATCCCCGGGCCGATCAGTGAAGGGTGTTGGTCCACTTTAAATAGAGCTTGTTAAGCAGTGGGCCAACCCAAATCAACTGTGTAATGGAGCTAAAGTCTTTGTCTTTAGGTCTGCTTTAACAATAAATATTTACAGTGATGTCAGTATATTAATGAGTGGAAGTTCAACTTAATTTCCCTTTGTGTTTGCCCCTAGCACTGATAAATAAGCCGTTCAGTAAGCAGCTTTCTTTTTCTTTTTCTCTTTTTTATAACCAGAATCTCTCGGCAGGGTTTTATGATTCATCCTTCTCTTTAATTCATTTAGGTTTTTCAGTGGGGACCTCTCTGGTGCTATTAATCAGTACCTAGACAGCCCAATTCTGACTGACAAGTGTTTAATTCGTAACAAGAATATAAAACAATGTAGCAGAAATGTATCTAATTAGCAGTATTCCTCCACATCAGTGTAACAGGCTGATTCATCACTAACGCCAGGTAGCGACAAAAGAGCGTCTGTAGCAGGCATTTTCAGAGCGCCCGCTAGTAGTCGCAGTGCTCGGCCGTGAGTCGCTAGTTTATAGCGACTCAGTCGCTGTGCAGTAATGTTGAATACATTGTGATGAGTCACTATTTGACCAGTACAGCGCTGTACGGGAGCGCATGTTAGCGACTGCTCATAGCGACCGACTCACAACATATTCAAGAAGAAAAAAGCCTCACACAACCAGAGCGCAGGAGGCGGTGTGTTTAAAGTCTGTTTTCAGCATCTATCCACTAGTAACAAAGCGAAAACATATGGAATTACATTGCAGCAACATTGTAACATGAACACTTTAATGGCAGACCTGTAAGGTAATTTTGGAAGAAATATATAAAAAATTTAAAAATTGTGAAAAAACTGCTTTTACAATGCCAGAATAGGTCACAGAATTTTGATTGTGAATTTTTGAAAAAAAAAAAAAAAATACCCCGTTTAAAGAAAAGAAAAGGATCGTCCATTGAAATCTTTGGGAGAGCGACAGGTAGCGAGAGGTCATACCTGGCGATGTGCAAGGCTGAACGCCGGCGCTGTTTGCTGAGGCTGTGAAAATGATGAATCAGACGCTACATGGCGCTATCCCAGTCGCTAAACAGATTCTGCTTGATAAATGTGTAATTGCGTGCCATGTGCGGCGTTCACCAGTCGCTTATCTGTCGCTACCTCTCATTAACCAGCCACTACCTGACGCTATCCCTTCTTAAATAAGGGCCTAAGAGTTATAGGCTGAGCACATCGCAGGTAGACGCTCATAATTGCAGTTTTAAGGGATCATAAAATGTGTGTTTAAACAGGAGCTCTGACCATTATGGCATTTACTTCAATCTCTTGACAGCTTAGAGTGCATTCATTTCCAGAGGGCATTGCCTTAACGTATTGTTAGAGGGACACTGTGAAAGTACAAGCTGTAATTATATGTGATGTGTCAAAAAAACATTTAAATAGCGTCACATCCATTACAAGCTGCATGAGTAAAAAATGAATATTTACATTTTCAACAGTTTTTTGACTTCAAAAAAAAGCTGCAATACAAAATATTAATACTATTAATATCTCTATATACCAAAATGTCACAGTAAGTATAGTAATATTTAATACAAATTGCATGATCACCATTTGCTTTAAAACGTAGAGAAAAACATTTCTGGGTGCTGCGCTTAATATGCCGGCAACCCTCTGCTTGAGCAGCCTAGCTATGCTGCCGACACGAAAAAAAAACAGGGCTTTCCACCTCTGAGGCTGATCCCACCTGACACCTTTTGAGAGCACTGATTGGCTAAGGTGCCTGGTGACGCGCAAAGCTGCCGGGTGACGGGAAACGCCCACTGGCTGCATCCCCTAGCTTTCATGCTGGGGAGTCCGCTCCCACGCACCAGATGCCACAGGGGCAAAATAAAAAGATTCCAGGGCCAAATCGGTTTCGATCCAATTTTTAAGTCCATGTCTAGCCATTAAAATAAAAAAATATATACTCTTCTTTTATCCCAGGCAACTCCTAGAACAATCAATTCTGTCCTCCAGCCATGGGCAGACATGGTGGTTTCCATCAAATTGTCTTTACGTCCCCCGAATACTGCAATGGAGGGGGCGTGCCGAGGCCGGGAGTGGCAAACTCACCTTGGAACACTCCCTCCATTGCAGTATATGTATTAGGGGATGTAAACAAGGCCACACTGTCAGTGCTGGGAGAGGGGATGCTGGATCCCCGTTCTTGATAAGTATGAAGATGCCAGTGCTGGACAGAGTAGCTGCTGGGGAACCCTGGAACTTTATGAAGGAGCTACAGTGAACGAAAGGTAAATATATTTTTTTGTTTTGCCTAGAGAAGCCCCTTAACAGAAACCTTCCAGTCAAATCGGGTCCTTAAACTAGGCAGCGCCCCATAGTTTATTTTATACCGTCCGCAATAGGGAGATTAGGGCCCTTATTTCTGAAGGAATAGCGACAGGTAGCGACTGGTGAGCGGCCGGTAATGACGGGCCCCGCCACGAGAACGCCGGCTCCCCACCACAATCACACATTTATCAAGCCAATCCTGCTTAGCGACTGAGATAGCGCCATATAGCGACTCATTCATCATTATTCCAGCCTCAGCCCACAGCGCCAGCGTCCGACCTTGAACAGCGACAGGTATGACGTCTCGCTACCTGGCGCTCTCCAATGCATTTGAATGGAACAATCTTTAAATATTAATAATTCATTGTTATTAATTTTTTTTTTTTTTTTTAAATGTGAAAAATTCTGTGACCACTTCTGCCATTTTAGATAATTTTTTTAAGGGAAAAAATTGTACAGAATTGATTAGAGATGAGCGAACCGGTTCGGACGAACCGGAATTCGCTCCGAATTTCAGGAAATATTCGATTCGGCACAAACCCGAATATTTTGTGGTTCGTGCCGATCGAATTTTTCCTGAAATTAAAAAAAAAAAATGCCGGCATGGTGGGAGCTGACAGCGGAGCCGGCCTGCGGGCCGGTAAAGCCGGCCGGCCCGCTCCCACCATGCCGGCATTTAAAAAAAAAAAAAAAAAAAGCATTTTTGCCGGCATGGTGGGAGCGGGCCGGCCGGTTCCGCGCTGACAGCGGAACCGGCCGGCCCGCTCCCACCATGCCGGCATTTAAAAAAAAAGCAAACACTTACCTGCAGGTCCGGAGCGTGGAGGCCGGCGCCGCTCTCAGCTGTCATCTGAGGGCGCGTCATCAGAGGCGCCCTTTTTTTTTTGTTTTTTAAATGCCGGCATGGTGGGAGCGGGCCGGCCGGCTTTACCGGCCCGCCGGCCGGCTCCGCTGTCACCATGCCGGCATTTTTGATGGGGAACTTCGTAAAAGTTCGATTCGGCCGAACCCGAATTTCTTTGTGAAATTCGGCGAATCGGCCGAATCGAACTTTTCAAAAGTTCGCTCATCTCTAGAATTGATATTACAGGTTAAAAAACTACTTTTAACCCATCGCCTCCAGCGCTCTGGGGTTTAAACATGCATTTTACAGCGCAAGAATTTTTTGAGCGTGATTTTTTAATAATTATGGTGGGAGCCGGTCGCTAGGGCCAGTCGCTATCATGCACTCCCATACAGCGCGGAACCTGTCAAATAGCGACTCCTCACCCAATATTCAACATTACGGCAAACCAACTGAGTCGCTATCAACTACCGAACAATAGGCAAGCGCAGCGACTACTAGCGGGCACTCTGAAAATGCCGCTACAGTCGCTCAACTGTCGCTACCTGACGCTATTAATGAATTGGCCTCTAGGTGGGAGGAAGTTAGCGCAGGCCTGGACAGGATCTTTAAAGAAAAACCCTGCCTTCAGGCTTCATGGCTTTTACCATTGTATAAAATAGTATATTTGGAGTAGCAGTTATTATCAGATCATTGTGCAACAATCTCAGTAACTGCGTCTTATGAGCCAGTTTCAGGATTCTCCTGCTAATAATATTACAGTGTATATCCAAAGCTTATGATGCAGTTCAGTGACTGTGAAATGTACCCTCACATCATCCCCCAGGAGACTGTTCAGCAAACGCCCTGCGTGCCCCTCTTAAAGCCCGTTCACCTTGCAAAGATTTATTCTGGTAATTAACACACTCCACAAAGTGCCTGGCTGATTATTTTCCAGAACAGAAATTCTTCTTGTGTTTATCTTATTGATACATTTCAATTTTTATAACTGTTTCAGCTACTTTGACAGTTATTGTTTGCTTATCTTTTACATTGAATATTTTAAGACCTTAATTTTACAATAACAATTTTAAAGATGTGGTTGGTTAACACCTTTTGTTAGTTTTACATACACAACCTTGGTGATAGTACTATGGGATGTGGATAGTCCATTCCTCTGGGCGTCCTGTGTGGCACATGCGGATGTAAGTGCAGCATACTCTCTCACTCGGGATGAATCTTAAGCCAATTTCTGATTCCTCTAAAAGTCTTTATTGGCATCCTATCAACACACATTTCCTTCAGATCCCCAGCAACTTATAATTCACTCCTGACACAGTCGGCTGGACTCAGAAAAAGCAGTTACACAAGTACCTTGAAATACTACCTGGGCCTTAAGCTTCCTCCTTAGGCCCCTGGAGTTTCCGCCCGGCTTAATGTCGGCCTCCATTAGTCCTATCTGGGTTGTCCACTTTTTCTTCCTCCTGCACACTGCTTGGTTCTATTACCAATGACCAAATCACTAGTCGTCTGATCTCTCCTTTTTACTTATAAATGATGTCTTCTCCTATTTCCCCACTATGCATAACCATCATCATTCACATCTCTGAATGTCCCACACGGGTAAACCATGTGCTATTCCATAATTCTCCAGTTTTGACTCTGAAACTTCTACCTAGGAGAGTTAGCACTTTGCTTTCTGTTCTCTTAACTAACTAAAGAAAATGGGTGTTGCTTCCGTATCGTGTTCGTATCTGTTGCTCACTTGTACAAGTTACAAACACAATATTAGCTGATTATATTGCATAGTACCATGGAGATGTGAAAAACCAAAGGGACTATAAGCATCTTCATCTAGTCTACACACTGAATACAAGATAAATATATTTCATGTGACAGCAAGTGAACTAATGAAATGTGAGAACAGCTTGAAACAATAATCTATAAAATGGAGACATCGCCATACCTCTGTCATACGTCTCTAGGAAGAAAACGCCTAATTACATACTAAATAGAGAGCCAGTGTTAAGTTAAGTTAAAGGGCTTGTCTAGCCAATGACCATTTGAATAGACCAACACTCAAATTAAAGAAGTAGTCTAACATAGCTTAATAGGGGGATTAAGATTTGACACAGATTTTTGATTCCACAAAGCATGCACTGGCCTCCTTCAGTATTATCGCTCTGCCTGCTCGCCGAGTCTGCTTAGCAGGGGCAGTAGGGTATGCCATGGAGTGTGTGGCTTAGCTACTTTCGCACCCTGTGGCATCTCCTATTACCTTAGCCTACAGTCTGCCAGACTCAACAGTTGTGCAGGGGAGATGCTGATTGCCCTGTGCTCTGTGTCTGCATTGGTGGGCGCCTTTGTCCCAGCTATTCTGGGGGGACTCCCTTCCTGAAGATGAGTATTACAGGCAGTCTGGGAGGTTATCTGCAAGGGTGGCTCCAGCATTCTGGGTGCCCAGCCCCCAGAGCTTGTTGTAATGAACAGACAGCAGGACCAATACCTGTTAAATGCTCCGGTTTAATGCTGGGATTCCCAACAGGTGGTACTAGTACTTGGTACTTGAGATCCTCTCAGGTGGTACTTACCTGTACCCCAACCTTATCTGCTGCTATCAGTATTCATTCACTTTAAATGTCTTTACATTTTGTGCGCTTTGATTATGGGTTTTAGGTGACTGACAACTCTCACATAACACCCAGGTGGCACTTGTAATCAGAAAATGGAAAGTGGTCCTTGATGAAAAAGGATGGGAACCCCTGATATACTGAGCAGGTCTGACAATAAATAACAAATCCATTATCATGTCTATATGTCATGTCTGAGCATAGAAGGATGTCAAGCATTCAGAAGTGGGGAAGCCTGTGGAGAGGGGTGAGGGGAAGCCTGTGTAGATACATTTAAAGCAATCGCAAGCCATAGAAAAAAGTCAAAGCATACAAATATAAAAAAAAAAAATAAACAAGATGATAACAAAGACTCGCATAACTGAGACAATGACAAACACATGCCTGACATTGGAAGCAGAAAAAAGTAGCAGAAAATTGTATGAAAACAGGTAATAGGAACAAAGACATGATAAGTGCAGCAGGAAACGGAGCAGCAACAGAGACAACGAATAAGCAGAAGGAATACAGAGACAACAGGCCCGTCCCACCAATGTGTTCTGCATGTTTGGGATAGGGACAGACAGGGCCGGATTAAGGGTGGTGGAGGCCCCTGGGCATAAAGTCTGGTGGAGGCCCCCTACACAGTAATTTGTCTCCATTTTATTACAGTAAGTAACAGTAGCATTAAATTCCATGCATTGCCTGGTCCTGCACTTTATATACAGTCCTGGTGTTTGTTCTGTTCCCAGAGAAAGCCTAGCCTTCACCGATCCAACAGCACATGTGCGGGCTCTCATCCAATGAGAGCTGTCTGCTATGACTATGTTATTTGGCAAATGGCTCTCATTGACTTCAATGGCTAGCATGCGCTACCACATCCCCCGCAACATGTGCGCTCCTGTCACAGCCTAATTGGCTGGGCTGGTATCACATGCATGCCGCTGGGGATGCGGCAGCATGTGCTTCCCACTGAAAACAAGGAGAGCCGTTGGCAGAATGACATAGTCACAGTAGACAGCTCTCATTGGACAAGAGCCAGCACATGTGCTGTTGGATCGGGGAAGGGTAAGTGATTACCGGCACAATGAGGTGTTTCACAGCAGGGCATCCCAATTTGGTTTGGTCCTGATATAGGCAGCAGAAGAATCATATAGGTGAGTGCTGGATTTGAGAAGCATTGGAATAGGGTAACTTTTTTTCTGCATCAAATATGCTAGCCAAAGAGTTGGGCTTGTATGTATTGCTCCTAGGAGGGACTTTTTTTTTTTTAACTAGCATTCCCTGAATTGCTCCCCGCATGAGGAGAACCTTTTGCCAATTTTTAGTGCTCCTGCTTCACTCTAATCCCAGATAATGGCCCTTGTTTTAGCTGTAAAGCTCCGCCTCCTCTATTTATTACCATTGTTGTGTGTGGCATTGATGCCATTGCCACACCAATGTAATGAATGATCACCCACCATCTTACTGACAGGGGGGACAGAAAAAAAAAGTGTTCCAGGACAATTCGAAAAGCAAGATTATCCATTTCTAGTTCTACACCCTAAGAAGGGAGGATCAACAGAGGCTATGGCTAAATGTATTTCACAAGTTTGGTGGGTTTTGGTCTGCTTTAATTTACTTGCCTATTCAGTGTTTATATTGTTGTAACCTTTACATCTCCTATCTATCTATGAGGGCAAGTGGTTAAATTAAAAAAAACCTCCTTCTTTACCACCCTGAAAATTTGGAAGATATGTACACCAGATAATCAGTGTATCAGAAGCAGGAAATGGTGACTGAAGCTGTGGTCAATGGGAGAATTCAAGAAGCAAAGGTCGGACAAGTCAGGTTGTAATAATTCAGTATTCACAAGGAAGTTTGGATCTAGGAACGCATTAAGACAAAGCAGCAAATTGCAAATGTGCCACATTTATGTGGATAGATCACGTCAGGACAGTGAACAAATGCACTTGTGTATCAGAGGTTGTACACTTACAATGGAGATTTGGTGGAGGAGTGTGATTCCATATGCGCCTCCAAACACATGCACATTAGGCTCGATTCAGAGACACATTCATCTGGACTTCCGTAGCTGTCTGTGAAAGTTTTAGTGGGTGTTTGTCATTTTTTTGCTTTTTTTCGTTTATTTTTCATTCGTACGAACGTTCGGGAATGCGCTTTCGATGAACGGAAGCAAATCGGATCATTTCCGTTAGTTCGGATCATTTTCCAAACAAAATCTGATATTTTTCGTTCGTTCAGATAACTTACGTTGTTGGGATATGCTTGCTTCTGATTCAGAGAGCTGATTTCCGACGGATCACCACCCTATAAATCCTTTCATTTCCGATCCACTTACGGGACCTTTGAGGGCTCGGATTGCTTTTGTTGAACATGTTTTGCGGCTATGTGGAGGAGTCTGCGCGCCTTTAGCACCAAGGCATTGCATGTATCAGCATGGTCGAGGCCATAAATTGTATAGCAATGCATACCTGAATCAATACATTTAATGTATACCTTATAAAAGCATTTTAATGCTGACCTTAATTAGTCCTTAGCATGTAAACATTTATTTTCCCACACATCCATATAATTGCTATATTTTTTTAGACTTATATTTGGTTGCAGGAACCGCAAGATGTGCCACTCGCACAACATACAAGCAGTGTTTGGTCCAGCTATGCGATTCCTCAGTGTTCTTGCAGGGCATCCAGGGTCATCCCATGATGCTTATATATTGCAGAGCTCCGGCTTATTTCGTCAGTTTGAGTCAGGAGAATTATTTGGTGGATGGCTCCTGGGTAAGTTTGCTCACATTCCATCAATCACTGTATGGCAATGAATATAGCTGATGACTCATGTCTTAACCTATGGCTGTTTTTAGCCCTTGATGACATGTTAAACAATATTGTAGCTTAGAATGTGTATTTTATGTTAGTATTTTTAAATACTTTCAGGGGATTCTGGATATCCACTCCTGCCCTTGCTCCTGATGCCCGTTCTTTGCCTGCAGAATGCGGGCCAGGGGTTCTCTAATCGGGCACTATGCAAAACCCGGGCCGTGGTGGAGAGGGCCCTCTGTCTTTTGAAGTCCAGATTTAGGTGTTTGGACCATACGGGGGGGGCACTGCAGTATGACCCCAACAAGGTTATACCAATATTTTAATTTACGTTTTTTAACAAGGACCACACGTGCCAGAGTGGCACAACCGAGTGTCAGGGTCCTTCAGTTGGTGGGCGAGATGCAGGAGCTGCGCGACTCGTTGGGGACCACAAATGAAGAATAATGTTCTGTGGCCTGCCATTGCTATGTATTTTGTTTTTTATAGTTGTAAAAATGTGAAATATTCAAAATTTTTGAATATTTTATGATGGAATAAAAAAAAAATGTTACAGTGTCATTTCATTTACAAAATACATTAACACAAAACTAATGGGCCCAGAAATATTTAAAGATGAATATTCACATGACCGAGAAGTGATTTGGGTAAGTTTTAGGGGGCTAAAATGGAAGAAGAACCTAACCGCGAAGTGGTTTGGGTGAGCTTTAAGGGTCCAAAAGGGAAGATGGAGAATAGTGCTAAGTGGTTTGGGTGAGCTTTAAGGGTCCAAAAGGGAAGATGGAGGATAGTGCTAAGTGGTTGGGGTGAGCTTTAAGGGTGATTTAGCTAAACATTGTAGTAGAAGTGAGGGTGGCAAATATGTAGGCGAGCACTTTAATGAGTTAAGATTGTAGTGTGCAGGCGCAAGATCGTAAGGATTTCCGTCTGAACGATTATTTATTGAAAAAGGGAAACAATATCTAACGGGAAACGTAAAGGATTCGTGGGAGGAGACGATGGGAAAAGGGCAAAAATGAAAGCCTACATTGTAACATGTGAAAGTGAAACGGAAAAGTCACGCTGGAAAATGACATCCTCGTATTCGTAATCTGCCGTACGAACGGACGGAAACTTTACAGAAGGATTGCAATGCATGCATAGAATCGCTCGCACACTCATACGAGAGCGGAAACGTTTAAAAAAAAAAAACAGATCGGCACTAAAACAGAAGTATTTTTTTGTCTCTCTGAATCGAGCCTATTGTGAATAACCAGTGCTTTCCTCCTTGATCTTTCATGCATTAACAGTTACCAGCTGCTTTCAGCTAATCACATAGAGAAGAAGTTTAGCATTTTGTAACATGTTACCTCTCCCTACCCCTGTGCTAAGCACAATCTGGGTACTAATATAAAAAAACAACTTACTGGGGGGCAGGCAAGCAGGAAGGCTTTAATCTATAAGATTTCCGGGTTGATCGATTTCCTCCCCCCGGGGCATCCAAAATCTGGATACCAAGCTGTATAAAACCCCCAGGTCACCCATACAATTACCTTCTTTCCTGGTCCTACAGCACATGCACAAGCTGCATCCCCGCTATCCCTCTAGCAGGGTGCCTGCCCATGCCAGGCATTTGTGAATGGCCAGCGTGGGCACGCTCCCTGTTAGAGGGTAGTGGGGGATGCAGCCATCAGCGCTCTCGGAGCTGTTAGCCTTAGACAAAGGCTTAGACGACGTGACGTCAGCGGACCCGAGCTCGCTGATTGGACTAGTGGCCGCACATGTGCCGCAGGACCAGGAAGAGGTGAGTTGGTTTCAGCGACCTGGGGGGTTTCCCACAAGGACCAAAACCCAGAATAGTCAAAATCCTGAGTTTTGGTCCACCTTAAACCGGAACAACACCCGTTTTTCCTTTAACGGTGTTGGTCCCACAGACAGCGAATCAAACCAAGCTCCTGGGGGGACATCCAGAATGCTGGCGTCTCCCCAGCACATAACCCCTCAGAACACCCATAATCCTCACCTTCACTACGAGCCAGCATCGGAAAAGGAGTCCAGTGATTGGCCGCCGGGCGGTCTAATGGGCCATGGTCACGTCCTCGGCTATGGCTACCGGAACAACCTGCCCCCGTGACTGCCCACCGGCCAATCATGGGACTCCTTTCCCTGCGCTGGCATGTAGTGAAGGGTAGGATTATGGGCGTTGTGGGGGGTTATGTGTGGGGGGACTCCAGCATTCTGGATGCCTCCCTGAGCTTGTTTTGATTTGCTGCCTGCGGGACCAACACCCATTAAAGGAAAAATGGGTGCTGGTACGGTTTAACAAAAAATTAAAAACGCATGGAGACTCCTACATAAACTCGCATGTGCACTGCCATATAACTCTACGGCGTCCCACTAACCGACGTATTACCCATAAACACACCAAGACTGGGTTACTTGTGGGACCGGCACTATGACTAATATGATATATTCAAGCAAGGGGACAGTATAGAAAACAATAAAGACATCTCTATTACAAATATTGCACACACCCTCTAAGCACCAACTATATTACACCAAAAAGAATTTAAAAATCACACAACGTTGTGTTTCTAAAAAACGGGGGCCCCCCACTGCACATGCACCACCGCCTCACTCATTCATCCACTTCCCACTCATGTGTTGTGCGCTCAGGACCATTTTGATATGCACTGATCAATAGGATGATCATAATTCAGTGTTGAGCACCAGGCATAAAAGTCACCAGCTTGTAAAGATGCATTCGCTGTGTTCACGTTACATACGCAGCTGTACAAAAGATTCTTTGTGGCCACCATGTATCCACAACCTTCCTCCACGGCCTTAGATATATAAAGTGCTTTATGCTGAATGTTAAACAGCCAGAAGTAAGGCAGGTAAATTCAGACTACACGTCTCGCAGTTCATCCCATGCACAAGTGACTGCAATAGCAATCCGCAGGTTCATACACTGGGCATATTGAAATCAAAGAGATACACGTGCTACACATCATTGCTTATATATATATATATATATACACATGGGTGCCTCTAGCTGAGTCATCATTCCAAGGCCAGTTTACTACGCAGCTTCCAGAACGCGGGTAAGGCAGCACACTACTATCAAGTGTCAAAATTTGCGCCTTATACTTTCAATAGGCATGGCATATGCGCAGTTCTACGCGTATTTGCTGCTGCTGGCTTGTTCAGACGTCTCCTTCCTGCGGATGGACGTTGTCACAACACTCAGGCACTATACAAGTCCATAGCACATTAACAGATGGTGGAGGGACACGAGGAGAGGTGGGGCCTCCCGTGACTGCCCACCCTGCGCTGGCTTGTAGTGAAGGGTAGGATTATGGGCGTTGTGGGGGGTTATGTGTGGGGGGACTCCAGCATTCTGGATGCCTCCTTGAGCTTGTTTTGATTTGCTGCCTGCGGGACCAACACCCATTAAAGGAAAAATGGGTGCTGGTACGGTTTAAGCTGCGACCTTGAGTGACAAGTCTTTCACTCAAGTCTATGGCTTCCATGCAGATTCCCGCCCTCGCCCCATTATTATGGGAGGATTTCGGTGATTAGGTGAGTTGTTGTTTATTATTTTATTGTGCAAAATTGGCTTAGCATAGGAGGAGGGAGGCGTGGCTGGGGGTTCCAAAAAGCTCAGACAAAGGGCCTTCTTCCTCAGAGCTGCTGAAGTGGAGGCTGCACGTTCAGACAGATAAATAGAGAGAAGAAGCAAAACTGACAGACAGTGAGACATCCAGAGAACAGATGTAGGCCTCAGACATACACACCCAAATATAGCGAGAGAACATAACTGGGAAGATTCTGAATATACAGAGATAACTGAATGTAACAGAGATTGGGCTGACCTTCAAATGTGCAATTTAACCAAAATGGTTGGTGGAAATCAAAGTAATTCATTGAACTATACTTTACCTATAATAGCATCATTTTTATCCAGAGAGCACCCTACCTGGGCTCATTTAAGCATTTTGAAGGTCACAGTAGGATTTCTACCTTAGGCTTTAATTCGTGGTGTGCTTCCAGACCCGGCCAGATAATAGATTCTTACCCTCTGGCTGTATGCTGCTTACAGCTCACCCATGCACTGCAGTGATTACTAACCTTTTATTTTGAAAAATGGTGGAGGTACTGAACAAAAAAAAAGGATCTGGCTTTGTTTTAATTACCATATTTAGAGTGTCAGACTCTTTGAAAAGGCGATAGAGAGCACCCTACCTGAGCTCATTTAAGCATTTTGAAGGTCACAGTAGGATTTCTACCTTAGGCTTTAATTCGTGGTGTGCTTCCAGACCCGGCCAGATAATAGATTCTTACCCTCTGGCTGTATGCTGCTTACAGCTCACCCATGCACTGCAGTGATTACTAACCTTTTATTTTGAAAAATGGTGGAGGTACTGAACAAAAAAAAAGGATCTGGCTTTGTTTTAATTACCATATTTAGAGTGTCAGACTCTTTGAAAAGGCGATGATTAGCAGGTTCATTTGGGATCAGTAGGTGAACGAATTTAGAAAACAGGAAAACAGAGGGTTCATGAATGTACTGTAGTGGTTATTCGTACAATAACAATAATACCACTGGAATAAATTACCTGAGCAAGTGTTGATGTGTGCAAAGTAACACAGCAACATATAGCAAACCTAGATTTTCTTTTAAAAAGTCCAGTAACAAATGATTGAACTGTTAAAGGAGAACTATCACGAAAAAATGGCTCATTGATAAATCTTATTGGTATACACCCAGTATCAAGAAATATTCAGCCGGGCTGTTTTTTTCTTTTAATGGAAGGAAGAATAATCAGTGACAGGTTCTGTCTCACCTGATACACTGTCACCCTTAGATTTTATTCTAACCAGGAGAAGAAAACCATGAGTTTGGTGGGAGTTTTATTTAGTTCGGGTGTATAAGTGAGCCCTCCTCTTATAAGACGAAGGATTTTCATTATTGCTCAGTTTTGCAATACACCTTTAAGTTTGTAGCTGGGGGTTTCCCAAATCAAGGTAGCCCACTGCACATTGGCGCACAGTAAGGCAGGGGACGGAGCAACTGATAATTATCAAAAGTGGAAGTGGTGGCCTATCCTGCCGATGCAATCCCTTTTTGCAACTGTGATTGCTGTCCTTGTGAAAGTAGCTATTTTTTTACCTACAGTTCCTTTTACCTACAGTATGACAGTAACAAGGGCTATGTATGCAGACAGTCTAGCGCACACCTTGCTAAAGAAAACACCAGCTCATATGAGACCTAATCCAATTCAAGGTGGCCAGCAGGAGAGTATTTGGAGTGCTGCCAGTTCACAATGTTCCATATAAAACTGACATTTATGTATAATCATTAAAAGATAGTGTTCATAGCTTACAATAAAATCCTGGGACCTTGCAAGTAAAGCATGAAGCCCTTAACAACCTCCATGGTCCTTGTTGACTATAAATATGTTGCCAATTACCTCCATATTTATAGGTAAAAGAAATCCTATTGCAGCCGAGAGGGAGAGCCAGCTGCAGCAGGTCTCATTCTAAAGCCTGAAACTCTGCCCCCATGTGGCCCAGAAAAGGGGCCAGACTAGTCATTTTAGACACCCATCTGCCCCAACATATCTCGCATCCCTTGGTGGCCCACCTTGCAATATGCTTGTTCCCAATGGCACATCCTGATCTTGAGGAAAAATCCATGAAAGTGGACTTTTCAATTTAAAGCACTTATGGTGCCAGATTGTACAGCCAGGTTGTATTCTGGGTGGCAGGCAGCATGACACTAGATTGTACAGATAGATTGTATGATGAGTGGTTATCAACACAGTACTTGTACAACCGGAGTGCAAACACCCCCAGCACTGTGGGGTCCCAAAATGTACACACCCTTCCCCTGTGGCAGAAGCATAGATCCCAGAACATGGCTCCCACAAGCACCCAGGGGTTCCAGGGTGTGCTGTAAATAAGGCTAATTTTAATGCCTGTATGTCCCCAGTAGGAGCCAATGGTCTATGTGGGCAGCCTGGCAACCACAAAGTTTGACGCTTATACTTGTGGGGTTTAATTGTGGGTGGGGTGAGTCAATGGACACTCATCCACAGAACAGTGGGCCTTGAGGTGGGCACACAGCAGGCTCCAAACAGTGCAGCCATGATGAGAGGGGCACAGCGGAGCATCATGTAGGGCGGAAAAATGCTTCCCTTCCTGTGCTAATACTCAGGGACATAGCTAGGTGGGAGCAGGGGGGGCACTTGCCCCGGGTACAGCAGGTCAGAGGGGTGCCAAAGTGAGGCCTGAGAACAGGTGGGGGGCGCCATTTTGAATCTTTGCCCTGGGGGCCAGAAAGCTTAGATACCCCTCTGCCAATACTTGTGCGGGTGTTATGACCCGCTTCTCTGCCACCCTCTTGTGACATATCCCAGGCACACAGAAGTCAGAAGGAGGGGAGCGCCCCGTTGTAATAGAGCCACACTCTGCAATGTACCTAAATGGCACTTAGGGTCAGTTTACGCAGGCCTTACCTACAGATTCGTCCCTGAGCATATGCGATATTACAGATAAATATGCGTTAACACGAACCACTTTTTTGAGTGGGCCTATAGGAATGGGATTGAAAGAAGGGCACACATTGGAGCCCTATTACGACTTCTACCCTGCGCTGCAGGAAATGAAGGAGCACCACAAGGGACAGGCATCAGGTGAGCTGCTTGCTGCCTTAATTATGCTGTAGCTTGGACTGTCCCTTTAAAGTGGACCAAAACCCAGGATTTTGACTATCCTGAGTTTTGGTCCACTCCTCCGGGGCACCCTGATCAAGGGAGCCCCACTATGAGAATCCCCCCAGATCTCCCGTATCAACTCACCTCACCGCGGCCACTCGTCCTATCAGCGCATTCGTAGTCGCTGAGCTATGCACGTCTGAGCGACGTCTTAGCTCAGCAGCACCGAGTGCACTGGCGGCCACGCCTCGCGCTTCCCTCTAACAGGGAGCACGCCTGCGCCCTGCTAGAGGGATAGCGGGGATGCGCCCGCCGGTCCGCACATGCGCTGTTGGACCGGGATTAAGGTAAGTGTAGCGGGTGACCTGGGGGGTTTCACACAGCAGGGCATCCCAATTTTGGATACCCCGCAGAGACGGAATGGATCGGTTCCCGGGCCGATCCAGCTGGGTTTTGGTCCACTACAGAAATACAATTCCACATAGAGGATACTTATTTAAACTGATTTTCTTTATACTGGCTGTATTGTATGTATGGCACATAATGACTATAGTGACCTGACATCTCTTTTGCCATTTTATAAATTTAATTTATAGTGTAGTTACAAAATATGTGTTGTATGTATGTATAGTAATGGCACATAAGTCATGAGACAAGAATAAGATCAAAAAGACCAGAATACATTTTGTTATTAAGAAAGGGAAGTGTGATGAATGACAGGTTCCCAGTGCTAAACATTTTATAATATAACAACTTTATAATGCACCTAATTAAAGCATTTTTAACAGGTGCAAATTAAACTCCTCCATATACTTCCATGCAGACAGGAAACTCTCTGATGTACTTATTATGAATGACAAAGGCTTGTGTACTGGGCCACCTGCCAATAATATTGTACCACGCCAGCATACTAGTGAACTGCAGCAAGTGCAGCATACTCATGGGTACCAGTCAAATAATGATGCTAATTAAATAATCATGCATCATGTCCATGGCTTGCTTCACATTGTATGTGGCAGTGAAATCCCTGTGTTCTACATGAATACAAAATGATATGATTTATTAACACTTGTCTAATGCAGTATGAACAGCAACAAAAAACAGGAGACGGAAAAGGGTTATTCAAATGATTTCCAAAATCATCCTCCCCAGAAAAATCCAAAATCATTTGGATACCACTCCATATTGAGTTTGGAATAACCAGTTCAGTAACTTAGCTCATTAAAATAAAGGTGCATAAAAGTACAGCTTGCTATTGTAAAAGACAAGTAAACTTTGCATTTAAAGTAGAACAAAACCCAAGCCATCTGGCCCTGGAATCTAAAAGCATCCATCCAAGCTAATCTCACCTCTTCCAGTGGCTCCCTTGGTGATGTAAACAGTGGTTAGTGTTAGCAGCCGCATTTCGGTATCTCTGGGCTGTGCCCCTGTGCCCAGCCATTCAGATAGGCTAGGGGCAGGAGCGTGTCCATGTCTGGGTATGTGCCCGCTTTCGCTCAGATGAGTGCAGAGCCATTTGCCGAGCACTTACTTACTTATCACCATGATGTTTCCATTTTTTCGTTATTCCTGTGTCTCTGTGTTGCTAAATTAGGAGCAGCTTTCCTGGTCTTCAGTAAAGATAGAAACATAGAAAGGCGACAGCAGAAGGAGAGCATACGGTCCATCTAGTCTGCCCTTATGTATATACTGTTCTCTTTATCTTAGGATAGATGTGTGCTTATCCCAGGCATTTTTAAATTCACTGACACCAGTGAATTGGTGCCCAACTACCTCTGCTGGAAGTTTGTTCCAAGCATCTACTACTCTTTCTGTAAAATAATATTTTCTAGCATTGCTCCTCCAGATGATTGGAGAATGGCCAATGTCGTACCAATCCATAAAAAGGGGAGTAGAGAAGAAGCCAGTAATTACAGGCCAGTTAGTTTAACATCTATAGTGGTCAAATTAATGGAAACACTCTTAAAAAAAACAGATAATTTCCCATCTAAAAATTAATGACCTATTGGACCCAAAACAGCACGGCTTTACTGAGAGCCGATCATGTCAGACCAATCTTATTGATTTCTTTGACAATGTCACTAAAGTGTTAGATGAAGGTGGTGCTGTGGATATCGCCTATCTGGATTTTAGCAAAGCCTTTAACACTGTACCACATAAGGAGCTCATAGATAAGTTATTGAAGGTAGGACTCAATCCCTGGATAGTTCAGTGGATTTCCAGTTGGCTGAGGGATCGGTATCAGAGTGTTGTTGTAAATGGTGTGCAATCTGAACAAAGGCGAGTTACAAGTGGTGTGCCGCAAGGCTCTGTCCTGGGCCCCATTCTTTTTAATATAAGTGACATAGGCGAAGGCTTGGTAGGAAAAGTTTGTCTGTTTGCTGATGATACAAAGGTTAGTAATAGGGTGGATATTCCTGGACCTGTCTGCAACATGGAAAATGATTTAGCTTTACTGGATAGATGGTCTGTGGAAACTAGAGTTTAATGTCTCTAAATGTAAAATCATGCACTTGGGTAGAAGGAATCCCTGCTCTGAGTACCGTATGGGCAGCACTGTGTTAGTCAGGACCTCGGAGGAGAAAGATTTAGGGGTACTGATTACTGATAGCTGCATGATGAGTGGACAGTGTAGCCAGGCAGTGGGAAAAGCAAGCAGGATGCTTGGCTGCATAGCTCGAGGCATCACCAGTAGGAAGAGGGAGGTTGTGATGCCGCTGTATAGAGCCCTGGTGAGGCCACAGTTAGAATACTGTGTGCAGTTCTGGAGACCTTACCTGCAAAAAGACATTATTCAAATAGAACGTGTCCAAAGGCGGGCAACTAAAATGGTGGAAGGACTTAAACTTAAAACTTATCAGGAGAGACTTAAAGAACTTAATTTGTACAGTCTGGAGGAAAGAAGGGAGAGGGGGGACATGATTGAGACCTTTAAATATGTGAAAGGATTGAATTAGGTTCAGGAGGGAAGTGTTTTTAAGAAGAAGCTTAATGATAGAACAAGGGGGCACAACCTGAAGCTAGTCGGGGGGAAGATCAGGAGCAATGTTAGAAAATATTATTTTACAGAAAGAGTAGTAGATGCTTGGAACAAACTTCCAGCAGAGGTAGTTGAAACATCAACAGTCACTGAATTTAAACATGCCTGGGATAAGCACACATCTATCCTAAGATAAAGAGTACATACAGTATACACATAAGGGCAGACAAGATGGACCGTATGGTCTCCTTCTGCCGTCAACCTTCTATGTTTCTATGCTCCTGATCTTCCCTCCAACTAGCTTCCCTTCGTGTAGCTGCTTACTAAAATCCTTTGCTTCCATTGATGGGGGGCTGCCTTCCCCCACAAAAGAAATCAGGCAGAAGTAATGACCCCAGGTGTGAATGCTGCCAGTAACCCTTTAGCTGCTGGAACACAAGGCTGTATCTGAAAAGGCTGAATGATTGCAGGAGGGGATAAACTTGTGTGCTCAGGAATATGGAGCGTCGTCTCTGTCTCAGCCAGTCAGATGATTACCAAGCCAGAGTCAGGAAGTCTCTGCTCTGTACACCAAACACACCACTTTGGTACTTAACACAGTGTAAACACAGTATTGCTAGAGAAAACTGTTTCTTTTTGAAACACAGAGTTGCAAAAAAATAAAAAAAGCAGATAAGCTCAGAGCCTTGTTTTTTTGGCACACAATAATGGACATTTTTAAAAATGACATCAAAAGTGGAATTACACTTTAAAGAAAAGTCCCACGGTCAGGACTTTCACTTCCGGGATTGAGCATCACAGAACGAGCACCCAGTCCTCAGCTGCTGCTCTTGCTCTGCTGCATCGATTTATGAATGAATTGATGCAGACAATGCAACCTTGAGGCTGAACCCGGGAGGATGGTGGGTTACATATGCCTCCAGGGTGCAGCAAGATGGCAGCATGGGAGCTCAATGTTCAGCCAGGTAAGGCGAGTAGGTCTTTGAAGCAGTTAACATGCTTATCAATGTCCTTATTTACTGCAGTTTAAAAAACATACATAAACAAACTTTTGGTTTACTTTCATTTTAGGTAACAAAAAAAGCTTATACATTATTCACAATAAAACATAAAACACATAGAAGAATTGGAAAGGTAAACATTTTTTTCGTTATATTTGGTAAATTAACTCACTTATTTTTTTTATGGTTGCAACATCCCAGAAATGATATGTGAGAAGACCAACTTGCAAAGTTTTGGGAGATGGATGTTCCATTCCTGTGTGAATTAGGATTCGAGATTTGCAAAAATCCTGGGTCTTCTTTGTTTGATATTTTTGTTTCATAAGGCTCCAAATGTTTTCTAATGGTGAAAGGTCTGGACTGTAGCCAGGCCAGTTCAGCACCCGGACTCTGTGATGGTATGTTTTTGTGAAGGATACAATATGTGGGTTTGCATCAACTTGCTGTCATATGCAAGGCCTTCCCTGAAACAGACAATGAGGTTTGATTCAGAGCCTGGTGAGAAAACTCACTTCTTTTGTAGAAGAGAAAAACTGTCATTCACTTTCATTATCTACCGGATGTAAATTTTCACCTGGCTCTGAATGAGCCCCTTGGTAGACAATTTTCTCTCCTAAAAAAGGAGGGAGTTTTCTCACCAGGCTCTGAATTAACCCCATGGTCTGGATGGGAGCATATTTTGTTCTAAAAACTTTATACTGTATAGTGCTCAGCATTGATAGTGCCTTTGAAGAATAGGCAGTGTAAGCTGCCCATACCTTAGGCACTAATTCAACCCTACGATATCTGAGATGCAGGCTTTTCAACTATGCTCTCATAAAAAGTTGGTCCCTCTGCTCTTGAGTCTGCAGGAAATAGTGTCCAGTGGTTTCGTTAAAGATTTTGTCACATTGACTCATCTGACCACAGGACAGTTTGCGATTTGTTGCAATATAATTTAAATAAGCTTTGGCCTAGAGAAGATGGCTGCAGTTCAGGATTGCAGTGATATGTGGCTTCTTCTTTGCATGATTCAGCTTTAAACATTGCATTTGTGGATTGCACGGTGAGCTGTTTTCACAGACCGTGATTTCTGCATTTCCAATAATCCCTGTTTTTAATGCAGTGCTACTTGAGGGGCTGTTGATCTCATTGACTGTTGGCTTTGTCACCTGCTGATATTATGTAATGTAGTTTGAGGGATGTTCAAAGTATTTGCACTTTTACATTTTAATTGTTCCACACTTTTAAGATATGAAGGCTGATTCACTACTAACGCCAGGTATTGCCAGATCAGCGTCTGTATAGCGGCACTTAGAGCGACCGCTCGTAGACGCTGTAAGCAGGTATTGGGCGCTGTAACAGAGCGTCTCGGTCTCTGTAGTAACCTGGCCGGCATTGATGAATATGATGTGTGTTGGACGCTCTAACAACAGTATAACACTGCAGCGAGTGAGAGGTAGATCCACACCATATTTAACAAAAAAGTACACACACAGAGCGTCGGTGCTCTAAATCTGGTCGCTATAGCACAGAGCACCAGATGCTATGTGATTAAAGTCTGTTTTTGAAAACATATCCACCTGTAACAAAGTGAAAACACATGGAATGATATTGTTTTAACTCTGTGACAATAACACTTTAGTGCCAGACCTGTAAATGCAAATCTTCAAGCCCATTGAAATGTATGGGAGAGCGCTACAGAGCGACAGGTATAACATGGCGTTCTGGAAGCTAGAGCGCCGGCGCTATATGCTGAGCCGTCTGTAATAATACATGTGACACTACATGGCGCTGTTAGAGGAGCTAACCAGATTCGCTTTCTTAAATATGGTTTTGCGTACAGCGCCCGGCGTTCACCAGATGCTGCCTGCCGCGACGAGGCTCTACCTGGCGCTATACCTTCCTTAATAGCCCCCTAAGTTTTTCACAGATTGATGAACCACTGACCATTTTTGCTTCTGAGAGACTCTGCCTCTCTAACATGCTCTTTTCATGCACAATCGTGTAACTTAGGTGAAAAGTGTCTGTCCAGCTGTTTTTCATTAGTAGTAGTATTAGTAGTTTATTTGACATGTGTTGCTTTCTAAATTAGGCTTTTTCCTATTTTATCTGATAAAATGACCTAACTTTCAACTTCTAAAATGTTTTGTTCTGTTTAAAATATTGATAAATTAGATTTCCCATCCATTCTTGTTTTCCTCACATTTTACACCATGTTTATGCAATGGGGTTGCATGTTTTTGAAGGGTAGTACCCCTAATTAATAAAAGAAACTTAAAGGAACCTCGAATTTTCTGTAAAATAGTTTTCTTTGAAACAAACTGCAGGGCTGGACTTTGAATTAAAAATTAATGTTGGCCATTGGAAAACCATTGGCACAGCCATACTCCAGGGCAGGAAAGAATAATTGTATTATCTGTTGTCATTGAGATCATTTTAAATTAAGCTTGTTGATATGTAATGATTTGACTGCAACTGGCTTCCTTGAGAATAACCTCAGTATTTCCTTGTATAATTCAGAGATCCCCAGTAATTGGCCAAAGTAAATGATTTCCTGTCATGTTTGATGAACATGATGCAGAAATCATTTGTCCTTTAAGGTGTCCTATGAGGCACAAAAGAAGCATTAGTCCATCCAGTGAGGCTTCGATAGGGAAGTAATTAACATCACAGGCTGAGCTGTCTCCATGGTTGAACCAGATAACAATATAATTGACTGTAATGGTCCCAGTTCCCAAGGACAAAAATCACAAGATAGAAGAAACCAAATTTGTCTGAGCTCATTTTATTGACTGTCTGCGGGTACTGTTAGGCCATAAAATAATCATTAAGAGCAGCTCTACTAGTAAATTATTATCATGATTATTATAAGTTTATAAAAAATCATATTTTGAATAATTTATTAGTATCAGCATCATGGCTAGTTGATTAAGACAATCCTAAAAGGGAATTCCATTTAGGTTTGTTATATATAATAATATATATATATATAATATATATTATAGGACGTCCAAACTTTGCGTAATCTCCAAGATCGGTGCAGATTGCCCTGCTCCCAAAAGGCTGGCTTAGGAGTTCTCCAAGAAGAAAACACAAGCTTGTTGAGTTTTTTTTTTAATGAGGGCGTATAGGTAACCCCTGCTCTCAATGTTTTATACAGATTTTAAATATTACTTTAAGGAAGGCACATTTTGCTTTCCTGGAGGTCAACTATGACAGGAAACTGCAACTAATGCTGGTGACAGTGCAGGACATAGCGGGCACACTAGGTCTACTAACAGGTACTGTTAGGCCATAAATTAATCATTAAGAGCAGCTCTACTAGTAAATTATTATCATGATTATTATAAGTTTATAAAAAATCATATTTTGAATAATTTATTAGTATCAGCATCATGGCTAGTTGATTAAGACAATCCTAAAAGGGAATTCCATTTAAGTTTGTAATATAGGACGTCCAAACTTTGCTTAATCTCCAAGATCGGTGCAGATTGCCCTGCTCCCCAAAGGCTGGATTAGGAGTTCTCCAAGAAGAAAACACAAGCTTGTTTTTTTTTGTTTTTTTTTTTTAATGGGGGTGTATAGGTAACCCCTGCTCTCAATGTGAATCATGTTTTATACAGATTTTAAATATTACTTTAAGGAAGGCACATTTTGCTTTCCTGGAGGTCAACTATGACAGGAAACTGCAACTAATGCTGGTGACAGTGCAGGACAAAGCGGGCACACTAGGTCTAGGGCCCACAGGTAGCAGCAAGTACAGATTAGTGATACAGGAAGAACCAGGCTTGGTACAATAGACATTTTCAGACAGGTTTTATCCAGCAACAGGGCACAATAGATAGGGTCAGACATGCTGTAGTCTGCAAAATGGCTTGGCACAATAAACAGGGTCAGACAGACTGCAGTCGGCAACAGGGCTTTGCACTGTAGACATGGTCAGGCAGGATTTAGTAAACAACAGGGGTTGGCACAATAGACGTGGTTAGACAGGCTGTAGTCGTCAACAGCACAAGGTCAGCCATGCTTTAGTCAGCAACAGGCACTATAGACATGGTCAGACAGGATATAGTCAGCAACAGGGGTTGGCACAATATACGTGGTCAGACTGGCTGTAGTCAGCGACAGGGCTTGGCACAATAAACGTAGGATAAATAGAAATTGGTAAGCACACTCAAATGGATAAATGAATAAATCTCTATATATATGGGTGCATTCATATAATACGGGGAAATAACCCAAAATCCAACATGAAGAACCGGTTTATAAATGCACACCTATGATGTATGATGCAAAAAGTAATAATACATTTATTGGGATACAGTTCATAAATCACACTGCAGCGGTTTGGGTACACATGAAGGACTATAATACATTGGGTATGGGGGACACTCGTTTACCAAAGACACAGAAACAATATATACAATATGTACAAAATCTTATTTGTATGGAAGTCCGAATACTGTTTGCAATTGTGGCTACTAGAGTTCTGCTGAGGACACAGTATTCAATTGATTATTGCAAAGGAGGATGACAATAAGAGTCTCAAAAATGATGTAGTACCTAAAAATAGTGCAGGAGGCACTTGTTAATGTGAGCTCAATGCTGCTTTATGCTGAGTCCATTTAAGAAGTCCACACAGGGTTAATATGTATCAGGCGAGGATCTGTTGTGGTCTGCTATGGGTCCAGTCTGCCACCTGTGATGCTGGCACGTGTTTCGGTTTCTCAGTAATCTTCGTTGGAGCTGTCAATATGGAGGATGCGGTCAACAGGGCTTGGCACAATAGACGTAGTCAGAGAGGCTGTAGTCGGCAACAGGGACTGGTACAATATAAATGGTCAGACAGGCTGTAGTCAGCAACAGGGATTGGCACAATAGAAGTGGTCAGACAGGCCGTAGTCAGCAACAGGTCATGGCACAACAGATGTGGTTACAGGGCTGTTTCTAGGGAAGGGGAGATCAATTGTCCTCACTGTCAAGGCCATTTTGAGTGCCTTTATGCCAGATACCCTGTTTTCTGCAGATGTGTCAGAGCCACTGTTTGTGGTGCAGGCCATAAGACATAAACCTGTATTAGTCATGGGGAGAGGGCATTGCCTGCTGCCTGCATAGGCACAGCATAGGATATACCTGTATGGGACAGTAGCAGCACCATAAGATGGGTAAGGAGGGGCAAAATGTTTTCCATCCCACACTGAGTGCTGTTTTGCCTACACACTTTAGTCAGCAAAAGGGCTTAGCACTATAGACTTGGTCAGACACACTGTTGTCAACAACAGGGCTTGGCACCATAGACAGGGTCAGACAGGCTGCAGTCGGCAAAAGGACTTGGCACAATAAATGTGGTCAGGCAGGCTGTAGTCAGCAACAGGGCTTGGCACAACAGACTTGGGCAGACATGCTGTAGTGAGCAACAGGGTACAGCACTATAGACATAGTCAGACAGGCTGTAGTCAGCAACAGGGGTTGGCACAAAATAGATGTGGTCAGACAGGCTGTAACCAGCAACAGGGGTTGGCACAATAGACGTGGACAGACACGCTATAGCCAACCACAGGGCTTGGCATAATAGACAGGGTCAGAGAGGCTTTAGTCAGCAACAGGGCTTGGCACAATAGACGTGGTCAGACACGCTATAGCCAACCACAGGGCTTGGCACAATAGACAGGGTCAGCGAGGCTGTAATCAGTAACAGGGCTTGGCACAATAGATGTGGTCAGCGAGGCTGTAATCAGTAACAGGGCTTGGCATTTTAAACATGATCAGACAGGCTATAGTCAGCAACAGTGCCAAGCCATATTAGGGTTATATTAGGCAACTATGCTTTTTTAATAGCAGGAAGTTGGTTTCTCAATAAATAGTCTTTCCCAAACTTCTCTAGGGAAGCAGTATGAGATGAGGAGGCTAACAAGAAATAAAAAAAATGAAGTGAGGTAGTTAGTAACGACACTAATCAATGATACCTGGCGGGGAGAAGCTCACATAAGGCGTCTTTACAGGTTATCATGCCTTTCTATATCAGGCAGAAGGCTGTCTGAATGTAACAATCCACCTGAGCTTCCTCAGCAGGAAACTTCCTGCCCCCTTGGTGCAAATAAACACCGGCAGCTGGCTGGGCTGTGCAAATAATATCCTGAACATTTGCCGAGTTTGGGTCTCTTAGTGCTCTGCAGTGCAAAAACATATTTGTAATTTGCATTTAAACAGACTGGCATATTGGTGATGATGACTTCTATAATTTGCTTCCAAAAAGGAACAGCTTTGTGCTCTGCGGAGCCAGGTAACCTCACATTGCCATATGTCCTCCGTATCTGTTGTTAGATGGGCAAGATTTTGCTGTTATGTGTATACATTGTATTTGCATATAAACATGACCAAAAGTACACATTCCAGTCAAATAAATATGGCCATGTCTTAATCAGAATTGGAAATGGAGAGGAGTATTGGCTTTCAGGCAAAAGTGCACTTACTACAGCGAAGCATCTCACCATCAAAATACACCAGGGGGCATTTGCCTAAAACAGTTCAGAGAACCTTGCTGCGTCTGGGACTTCAAAAGCAGATGAATGGTCACTGGTGGCCTTCCCAGACTTTTTCTGCTCGAAGGAATGGATGACTTTAGCATCCTGCAACATTATTTAATTACTGCATTTTTAGATAAAAGTCAAATGTAAGCAAGAAATGATGCATTTGTAGCGTCACTTAACTCCTAATATAGCTTAGTAAAAAAAAGTATTTTATGTTTTACCTATTTAGTTGATTTTTATTTTGTATATACACTTGTATTAGTGTTTTATTCATTGAGAGTGGCAAGAATATCTCCAATTCCTCCATACCTCCAATTCGGCCACTCCCCTCCGGATGCGTGCCCATGCCAGCCATTCAGGTGCCTGCAGCAAAGGGATGTGCCGCAGCTTGCGCTTTAACCGTCAGACTATCAGAAAGATTCACAGTAGACAGGGTAGTTTTGCACAGTAGGGCATCCCAATTGCGACATCATGATACCCCGCTGTGAGGGAGACCACTGGCTTTATCACCTTATAGACTATAGGCTAGTGGTTGCTTCTCTGTTTGTCACGGACCGGGTGGAGCGGACTCGGGTGTGGATCCGCTTTCACTGTGGAACCGATGGCAGGTACCGTGTCAGGGGAGCGGAGTCTAAGAGGCCACCGGTATTCACCAGAGCCCACCGCAAGGCAGGTTGGTCTTGTGCGGCGAGTGACCCCCAGGTCGCTACCCCCTAACAGCGGCCCAGTCCCACAGTCAGCCGAGGTTCAGCGAGGTACACAAGTGGCAGGCAAAAGGCGTAGTAAGTACAGGCAGAGATCGGGGCTGGCAGCACAGGTTCACGGTAAAGGTGAGTAGCCGAGGTCGGGACAGGCAGCATAGGTTCAGAGTCGGGGACAGGCAGAGGTCGGTACACGGGTGAGCAATCCAAGAATGTCTGACTTTCAACAAGCATGGAGAGACCAAGATCTGGCACTGAAGGAAAGGAAGTGCCTCTTTAAATAGGGGAAGTGGATGCAGGATTGGATGAGCAGGCATCAATCAGTGCTGTACAGGCCCTTTAAATCTCAGGAATCCAGTGCGCTCGCCCTCTAGTGGACAGAGACGTGCATGCACCTGAGCATGTGAGGAGGAAGCATGGGGGGGAAGGGCGGCAGCTGGATGCAGCCATGAGGAAGTGCTGCAAGATGGATGACGGCTGCATGCAGCCATGGAGGTAAGTGACTTGCTGTGAGACGGGCGTGCAGCGCTCGCCCTAACACTGTTGTTGCGAGAAAAAGCAATAACAGGAAGACTCAGCCTGTGCAGGACAGCCAACAGTCATATATCCAGAGGGACATTTTTTGCGGTGAAGCCAACACCGTGTAACATGGACAATATTCTTCAGCTGTCAATGTATATTTCATTATTTAAAACCTAATTAAAGTAGTTGTTAAATATTCAGCTCCCTTGGCACTCATGCACTGAAACTAATAATCCAAGTTAATCACCAGCATTCACTAGAAATTAATAGAATGCTAAAAATTATCTGTATCTTTTGTGGCACCATTATGGAAGCTGAAGATTCCTGTTACTTTATTAACGACATGACTTCAATAATGGAAAGAGTCGCTATTGTTCTAAAATTAAAAACAATTACTCCACTAAGCAATTTGCTGCATTAAGTCACCATTTTACATGTCTGACTTCTCCTCGAATACTGTGCTGGTCCTTGTCAAATAGTTACCCACTGCCCTCTAGTTTCTGCTGGTGTCCATCAGACCCCGGACTAAATGAACTTTTACTTTCTATGGTTTTATTAGCGCTTACAAAGATTTTGTATTTAATTATTTACCATTTTTAACATAATCTATTTTAATGATTTGAAACTCTGAAAATATATTCACACACTATATATAACACTTATATAATTCTAGCAAACTGATATCACCAGATTAAAAACAAACCCCACATACACAGTATGTTTGCAATCCAACTTATTTTGGAGCAGGGCTTTTTTCATTTAATGGACAAGTTAAACAGCATGGTATTTTACAATTTTTGTTTTGTATTTTTTTAGTTCAAGTTTTGTCCAAGGCTTTGTGAACATGAGATACATCAATTTTATTGTGATTTTTCTTTTTTTTTTTTTATTTCTCTGTATGGTTTGTTGGTTGGTAATATTGGCCCATTGTAGCAAAGCCTTACTTTTGGGCATAGATTATAGACCCAGGGCAAAGCTTTAGGTTGAGTATGTTCTTCCCCTTCCTTATTAAATTGTAGTGTAAAAATATATGAAAACCAGAGGAAAGCAAGATGAAACACAATTGAAGCAGTAATCATTCCTGACTTTATTTAAAAATAAAATCTGATTGGATGGTCTGACAACTGCTCAGATTTTGCCATTCATCAGATCCTGACATGGTTTTATAATGAGAACTCATATATCCTGGCATTTCATGAAACTTTTTGCTGTATTGAATAGACATCCAGAGATGTGCCATTCTATGCACTGCAGCCTGAACTTTGCAGTGGTTATCTATTATATCAATGAACTGGAACATGCTGACATTTGAAGTCAGAGCTCCGCTTATTAATTTTGTAAGCATCTTTGTAGGCAGGAACACAGCAGGGCTTAGTAAACTGTGTGATGTGGGGCCTTCTCGTCTGCAGCACTGAATATTGATTTGGTTGTACAGATTACATAAATGCCAAGATTCTCTCTTAATGTTTAAATGTTATAATTATTATGACCTAGACAAGTGGTTAAGAAATATAGGACTATTATGACCACTAGCAAGAATACTGGAACATTTCTTAACTAACTTAAAGCATTGAGCAGCATTGCTGAGGTTTTTAAAATAGGTTACTACTTTATTACAAGGCAATATTAGACTGGTCCGACAACTAACTCAGATTAACCCAACTGCAGTGCAGAGCTTGATCAGTAATGGCAACAGGCAGGTGTCACTGTATTTTCACGCACAGTTGGGTCAATAATTTGAAACTATGGCCCTTATTCATCAAGCGATAGCGCCAGGTAGTGTCTCACTAGCGCCAGTTAGCGCCAGCTATCGGAGGCTACCGACTCCAGAACACCAGGCGGCGGACACAATCACGCATTTATCACGCTAAATGAGGCTAGCGCCGGCGAGAGCGTAAGCTAGCGCGGGATTCATCATGTAGCGGACTGCAACGAACAGCGCCGCTGCTAATCCCATCACAGCGCCAGGTATGACCTCTCGCTACCTGGCGCTCTCCAATGCATTTCAATGGAGCAATCTTTAAATATTCATAATTCATTGATATGAATGTTTATTTTTATTTTTTTAAATGTCAAAAATTCTGTGACTACTTCGGCAATGTTAGTTTTTTTTTTTTAAGGTAAAAAAAATATAAAAATAAATTTGTGCAGAATTGATATTACAGGTCTGATATTAATGTATTCATATTACAAAATGTTTAGAAAAACTTGTTTAATTTTATAATCAAAAAATATGGTTGTTTGGGGGTTCAAAACTACCCCAGCGCTCTGGGGTTTAAACAAGCATTTCACAGCGCGAGAATTTTTGGAGCGTGATTTGTTAATGAATATGCTGGGAGCCGTTCGCTCTGGCCATTCGCAGTCAGGCGCACCCATACAGCGCGGAACCTGTGAAACAGCGACTCCTAACCCCGTATTCAACATTACCGCACACCGACTGAGTCGCTGTCAACAAGCGAACAACGGCCAAGCACAGCGAATACTAGCGGGCGCTGTGAAAATCACGCTACTGGCGCTCATCTGTCGCTACCTGGCGCTATTAATGAATCGGCCTCCCCGGCAGCAAAGAAGCCACTCCTCTTTTAAAAAGACATTAAGGACAGACTAAGAGGGTTATTTAAGTAACGATAACACCAGCAGCATGTAGCGCCGGGGGAACGCTGGCCGTTGTATGTGAAATCGTTGTTTGTTAAATCAGCCTCCCCTTTTAACTGACCACTTTACAGGTTAATAATAACTTTTTCGGAGATATATCTGCAGCATTCTATACTACACTTCTTTGTGTAAGTAGGCTTAGCCACATCCAAAGACATACTCTTAAACACAACATGAATATCTCCAATACTTAAGGGGCCACTCCATCCCGAGTTTGACATTTTTTAAATTTTAGAGTACAATTCCCTTTCATTAGAATCATTGTTACACTATACAAGGAAATCAATTGGATAGATGCAGTTCAGGGCTAGGGAAAACAGTGGGAAGGCAAGGGATAGAGAGGGATGGGGCAGAACACATAAGGGTCGAATCAATATGCACATTTTTGTTGTTTTGACTTTCATTTTTGTGATTTTTGACAACACTTTATCATTTTTTTACAACAAAAACAAAAAAGGGTTAAATTCCTAAAAAGAAATTGCGGGTGACACTTTCAGTTTTCCAAAACATGCCGGACGCCTCTGGCATGTGTTTTTAGAATGAAACAAGGATGGTACTAATTTGTATTCAGCAGTTTTCTCCACCTATTTGCTGGAGGATATTCACTCTTCAAATTACCACATTTGAGCATGCTTTTCTGTCTTCTAAACATAACTATAAATCAGGCACTGGAGACAGTTTGGTGCACAAAAATGGCACTAGCAGAAAATTTCAGGTGCAAATTGGTGCATTGGCAAACGCTAGTGTGCAAATTGGGACAAAAGCAAGTGCATCCCATTTTGATGACCATTAATCATGCTGAAGCCCAGTCGCAAGTGCATGACCATGAATCAACCCTATATTGTACCTGGGGTCTACCTAGTCTGTTGTCTACCTATAGTAGTTCATTGTCTACCTAGAGGTCAATTTAGCACCCGGTATAATTTACCCCATTGTGAAAAGGTGGTCATTTCGCAGCACTCCTCTTAAAACATATCTTACGATGGGAAGAGATAAGAATGGATAAATCAGTGACAGGTTGAGCATTAAAGAGCAATGGACAACACTGGACAGATACAAAGGGGTCGATTCAGTACCAGGTGTAAAAAGTGTGCTACACTGAAGGAGATAAAACTGCCATTTCTTTATATTGTTTCTTTTATAGGGGATTCAGCGCAGATGTAAATTGAATTTTTTTTTCACCAAGTGCTGAATCACAGCTTAGACAACCAGACTCATGCTAAATATCTATGAAGCAAGTGATTTAAAAAAAACGAAACAACATTTTTTAAGGACCTTTATAGTGTTTAGTGTGTCCAACTTAAAAAGCTCACTTAGAGGTAAGTTTTAGTTCACATCCAAAAACTTGCTTCACCAGATCTTTAACATGACCCAACTAAAAATGAATGGCAGTTTTCTCTTGTTCTGTGAGCTGTAAGCTCTGTGAGTTCTTAGAGCTATCAGCTCAGTAGCTCAGAGCATGCTCCCAACTGGCTTCCACCAGGCATATGAGTGTCCATCGTAGAACGCAAATCAGCTGCGGATGTTCAAGTGACGCGCACCCTGCTGCTAATCAGCGAGGCCGCCTGATGCTCTTTTTTAATATCCTTTACAATTGCTTTAATGTTTAGATTCAGTTAGTCGACTTTGTGTTGAGCATTTCTTTGAAAAAACTGTAGGACGAGTAGAGTTGTTATCCAGGTAGGGTTATTTATTCAGTCGCCACATGAAAAATAATTAGCTGTTGTTTACTTTTATGAATTCCCTCATAATATACAGTTACTTTAGCTGATAATTAGAAATAAATACAGAAGTCAAACACTCATTTAAACATCATAAAATCAAGCACAACACATTCAACAAACAGTGGGTGGTGTGTGCACTGTAGAGAAAAAGCGTAAAAATGTCTTTCTTTAATTTGCATTGATTGCTTTAAAATTATGCAAAGGCAACATATATGCTGCTTGTTTTAAAATACAGCAGTCTACTGAGTGTTAACAATAATATCTGTATTTTTAGTAGTTACCCATATCGTATAGCTCATCATGTTGGGGCTGGAAACATACGATTGTGACATCAGGACGGTTTCATTGGATTCCTTCTCCCCATTATAATGATCCCTTTATAGTGAAACTTTTTTTCATTAGTTGTGCATTATGGCTGCTTTAAGGTGGGTGTCATGTCCCACAACTTGTGCTTCTGTACTGTCTGTATGACAATGGGTGATTTTTAGACCTGTACTCAGAGCAGGGGGGTCAGGATGGGTGCATCATACACATACACATCCCCCTGCAACACCAGTTTGCCATTAACCGTGCATGCACATGTACATGGACCAACACTAACACATATGCGCAAAAGTTAAGATATTTGTACAAGGTGCTTGCACACCTGTGCGGAAATCAGTGCATGTGGAACTGTATGGATATCAGCACATGCGCACTGTGCATAGGGCCACTGCGCATGCACAGAAAAAGTCGGCACGCACCTGATCACTGCTGCTACTGCACGTGCACCTGTCTGTGCATGGGGCTGACTGGGAAACCCAATGGGCACGATTGGACCCGCACCCTGATGACCCTGAGCCTGTTGTCACACATACATGTGTGCCAATACAGGTGCATGGGCAGTATTACCGTGATAGTAATAAAGGTATTATATTTACATCATTGTCCAGTTTACCAGAATGCATCAAGTAAGTGAATATTATGAAAATATCTAATTATCTTAAATAATTAGACCTGTATTAGCCCAACACATGTAAAATGTATATTTTGAGAGTAATGTTTGCATCTATGCATATATATTTCTCACATTTATGTATGAGGCATAATAGCTGTAGCATAGACACAGTGTCTACTAATTGCCTTTAAAATGGACTAGTGTATTGATCAATAACCTTTTGTGTTTTTCAAAGATTATCTGTCCCTCTAATTACAGTTACATAAGCACTGTACTTGGAAACAATTAGCAAACGTCTGGATAAGCACGGGCAATATTCTAATTAAACAAAAGGTTTTCTTATACAGTTTACAAAATGACTAGCACTTGTAAGATAATCTATCTACAAATGAAACTGGTTTTATATTTAACACACACATATATATATATATATATATATATATATATATATATATATTATATATTCAAGCAAGATCTACAGAATGTTTAACCCGCTAAAGGATTACATATTCTAACTGTTAAGCTCTTTTAAACAAACATGATTTTTAAACAAGTCTTGCTTTAATGTTTTAAGCTCAGAGGCATGTTAATTGATAAAATCAAATGTAGACTTATCAGTTACGGAAAACAAAAATTACAAGAATTCAGACCTACTGACAATGTTAACCACAATGCTGTTTTAAACCAAGAAATGTAACTAGGAGTAGCATGGGGTGGCAAGAGGAAGGTTGATAGGACGCAATATCTCAAATACACTATAATTCAGGAGCCAGAAACAAGCTAGAGCTGCCCCCACCCCATTACTACAACTGTATTAAGGTTCCTTGTAAGGAAAGACTCTAGAGATGGAGTAAACCAGGTAAAAGGCTGAGATTTGTAAACCAGGGTTCCCATATATCTTTACAGGCCCCAGTATTAATTTCTATGCACCAATAGCTACACCTATTGGGTTTGTGTCCCAGTAGTCCAAAATGTTACAGTAGAGCTATTGGCAGAAATCAAAACTCATGGATATGTGCTCTTTGTGTCTATAAAAATTGTATCCAATGCAAGGCTTAGACCCACCAAGATTCCAGAGAGCAGGCATGTGGTTGTCTGTTTAAGGAAACTAATCATCAAAAAGGCTGAAAATAATATATATATATATACATATATGTGTGTGTGTGTGTGTGTGTGTGTGTGTGTGTGTGTGTGTGTTTTTTTGTTGTGTTCTATGAATATGTTCTACATCTAGTTTTTTTAAAAGGATTTTTGTAACCAAAGCCTTTTGTTCATGTTCCAGGTCTAACAGCTGCTGCATCCCTCGTATCTCTAGCATGGGCCCTGGCATCATATCAGAAAGCGTTACGGGATTCCAGAGATGACAAGAAACCCATCAGTTACATGGCTGTGATTATCCAGTTCTGCTGGCATTTCTTCACCATTGCAGCCAGAGTGATAACATTTGCTCTTTTTGCTTCAGTTTTCCAACTCTACTTTGGAATATTTATTGTCCTTCACTGGTGCATCATGACCTTTTGGATCGTGCATTGTGAAACGGAATTCTGCATTACTAAGTGGGAGGAGATTGTGTTTGATATGGTGGTTGGAATAATCTATATCTTTAGTTGGTTTAATGTCAAGGAAGGAAGGACACGGTGCCGGCTGTTTATTTATTACTTTGTCATCCTTCTGGAAAACACTGCCTTGAGTACCCTGTGGTATTTGTACAAGGACCCCCAAATCCTGGATGCATTTGCTATCCCAGCACTGTGTGTAGTGTTTAGCAGCTTTTTAACTGGAATTGTTTTTATGCTCATGTACTATGCCTTCTTTCACCCCAACGGACCTAGGTTTGGCCACTCACCGAGCTGTGTTTGTGAAGATCCCATATCTGCATTCCCTTTGCCCCCTGAGGTGGCCTCAAACACTCTTAGATCTATGTCCAATAACAGGAGTATGGCCAGCGATCAAAAATATACAGAAAGAGACGGCTGCGTGCCAGTTTTCCAAGTGAGGCCTACAGCCCCTTCTACACCATCCTCAAGGCCTCCAAGGATTGAAGAATCTGTTATTAAAATTGACCTGTTTAGAAACAGGTATCCAGCCTGGGAGAGACATGTGTTGGATAGAAGCCTACGTAAGGCAATATTAGCTTTTGAATGTTCACCTACTCCCCCTCGACTTCAGTATAAAGATGATGCACTTATTCAGGAACGTCTGGAATATGAAACCACATTGTAAAAACAGCAACAGGAAATCTGACTACTACAAAACATGCAAACTACTTAAAAAGCCACAAAGATGTGTTGGTCAAGAAACAATGTTAACCTCTTGGTGGCTGAAAGTTGACTGTGTAATCCTTACCAACTGATCAAAAGCCATGGCAGTAGAAGTCATGGAGAACGCTAAAATGGCTATTCATCATGATTATCATTATTTCATGTTTAGAGGCATCAAAAAAGGAAGGTTTGTTCCAAGACAAAATGAAACTGTGGTAAACATTACATACAAAGAAGGGCAGGACAATAGACCTACGTAGTGTAGACAGTGTGATGTCTAGTGCTGTGGATAATCTTCATATATAAGTCATTATTGTCTTAAGAATTGTGATGTCTGACAAGTTTTGTATGTGGTGACCCTTAAATCATCTACCACAAGCAATTAATATACGAAAGGTTTCTGTATCCCAAATGCAAGAATAAGGAAAAGTTGCCATAGCACATTTTGGTAAACAACTTTCATCATATTATATCATATCTGTTTGGAGTAATATTTTGGCTTACAGACTCCAAAACATGAAAAGCTGATTGTGTCAAGTGTCTGGAAAGAGCATGGCCAAGTTATGAACTCATCTTTAATGTATGAGTGAGGACATGAAACACAAATGCTATATCTACAATCTGTTGCTAACTATAAGGGTGATTTTCTACAGAGGTGTTTTTATACTTTTGGTTAAGGTTGGCTCCAGGTTTATGTGCACCCTTGGGTGACAGAGCCTCAGCAGGCCCCTGGGGTATTTTGTGACACACAGCTGTGAACCTGTAGGTGGTTATTGTCTGAGATTTCACCTACCTACTGAGCGAAATGCACACCACTTCTGACAGCCCTATTCTATCTGTGGCTGCTCACCTGAAAAATAACAGTACAAGGTAGGTGTCCCGCAAGCAATTCTTCCGATGCACAATTCAACTCAGTAGCCAGTCCCCACTCGTGGTAGAAAGCAAATGGCTACGTCCACAATGGATAAAAAGGTGTATCACATGACCACCATGTGAAGTCCCTGCCAAGTTGCAGGGTCCCCAGCAGCTGCCTTTGGTGCCCACAGTGCTGGTGCTGGCCCTGCCTTTGGTGGCTTAATACTTCAGACATCCAATCTTGTGTAGGAGATTTTTAAGAGCTTTCTGGAATTACCTCTGTTTTTGCTATAAAATAGGCCAGCTAAAACAGTAGCCAAGACACTTAAAAGACGGATATGCTAAAACTTTATAACGATAGATCACAATGATAATCATGATGATATACCCAGCAGGCAAAAAAGATGTGTCAGTTCAGTGTGTAACTTGTTAGCGAAATGTCGTATGATAGACAGAAAGATAAAAGTGGCGGGTTTCTTGTACCATACAAGAGATCAGTTTCAGGACTCTGAATGCATGGCTCTGTGTGATTTATGCAGGTATGTAACAAAAAACTGATCTGACGTCATACCTTTCTAGTGCCAAACATCACATAGTGTAAAATGACTGCTCTTGTTGTCTGAACAACACAGAAAATGTGGCATGATGAGCTGTGCAAGAGTAAGAAACCAGATGGAACATACCAGTTCTGCAAATGTACATACACTTCATCTTTTCTATCTAGAACCAAGGGGGGCGACTTAGACTTTGGGGGTCATCTATTAGTAAGTATATACAGAGCCGTAGAGTAAATGATGACATTTGTGAAAGACCACTACGAGCCTAGTCAAGACCTGTTTTAATTGCAGTCCAAACCCACAGAGTTCCCATCAGTTCTAAGACAGTGCCGGTGTTGCAATCTTTTGGTTGAACTTCATATTTCTTTTTGCACAAAATTGTTGTCATGTTATTTAAAAGAAAAACATACCCAGATGGTGCTTTCAGTTGCATTAAATGTGCAAGTTCAAATCTCACAGCATTTTATTGTGTATGCAAGATCAGACAACAAATATGAATTGCTTCAAAAATTTTGTATTGTAAAATATCGTTTACATAGGGTATTGCTTTTTTTATAATGTGCAGATCTTTTATCATATCATCACACTCTTTAACTTCAGATTTAAAGAAGGTCTAATATTCTTTACAATTTCTTTTTTACACCCAGTAAAAAGCACATTGAATTATTTTCTTCTACTTTTAAAGATATCTCTGCTTAACGTCAAAATCACAAATCGACAAAAATGACACTTCACACCTTGTATTAACATATGGCCATACTCTTAACAGTCAGTACATGTAAGGTGAATTTTTTGATACAGTTTTACAGAAACAAATAAATAGCACATGTGCTGACTGAAGGCATTTTAATGATATTCAGAATATAAGGAATCACATTACGATACGTTTTTTCTAGCTACGTGCAGTATTTAAAAAGAGGTGATGTGTTCTATGGTTATGGGTCTATGTAATATTTATCTTAGATCATTCTTGGAGCTAGCTGTGAAATTACTAAGTAGTTTGTAAAATAATATTCATCAAAGGGGTAATTTACCAAAGTGTGAGAACTCTGTCTCACTGGGGAACTTGTCCACTTCATTGGAAAGCTTCTCTACCTCAACTGGAGAACTTCACTCAAAAACCAATAGGTGCGAGGAAGCTTTCAAAAAGATTTTTGGACCTGATTGTGTGTTGGGATAGAGACATTCTTCAAACTTAAATAAACGCTTACCAAGAGAAGTGAAGAAGTTACCCAGTGAGGTTAAAAGCCGTCCAGGTGTAAATAACACCCTTGCTGTATGCCTCATCCCCAGACATCCGAATATATTTTAAACTTACATGAAATAACCTATGAGGGATTCAGATAGGCATCACTAGCCCTTACAGGACAAGATTAATTCACTTAGCAGCACAATGTGGGTGGAAAAGTATCTGAATCAATCATTCTTTTGAAATAATTCTGTTAATGAACCCTAAAGTTATTATCATCACACTTTCAGTTAAAGAAAACTATTATTATTGTAATATTAAATACCAAGACCTTTATATAACCCCTCTAGATGTTTAAAGCTAAACTCCAGGCTGTGCACAAATTCCTCTGATCGCAGTCCCTAAAATGTAAAGTCCAGTTAAAGTTAAATGCCCATAATTAAATGAGCATATGCAACCAAGCTTTTATATTGCACAAATCACCAAGGCTCCCATTATGGTTCAACCAACCAGTTTTTCTCCTGATTTGCTCTACCTCGATCGTGTATGGGGGGCCAGCAGATACACTACCAACAGACCTACTACTGCTGCTTTAAATTGAACACACCATGCAGTTATAATATCACAATGTCTATATTTTTACAAAGCATTTCCTACGCACCACCACATTGTTCGGTTCAGAGGACATCACATGACTGTGATCATCGAAGCAATACAGGAAGAATATATTCGAGCGGACTCAAGTGGATGCAATATGCCTTGATATGTTTTGTTTATTTGTTTGCATGTATTAAAGGAGAGTTCTTGAGTGAAGGCATCACTGTGATAATGTTATAAAAGATGAGGGTTAACAGCAATGGCAGGACGAGGAGCCGTCCACCATCAGAAACCAGCCGGGGACAGTAGATATAGACGGCGGTGGTGGGTAGGAAATCTACTTTATGCCTTTATAAATGAATGGTGTGTATCATTTACAGCAGTAATGGGTCTGGTGGGGAAAAATCAGTTCTTATCGCACTAGTATATCTATGACCCCCCATACACAATCGAGGTAGAGCCACTCTGGTATTAGCCAAACTGGTTGTACCAGAAATAGTCTCCTGTGAGTTGTACAATATTAAAGCACAGTTGCATATTCTCATTCAATAATAGACATTTGATTTTGTGGACTTTATATGCATAAATATGACTTACATTTTTCATAAAGACCTTAATAATATTATTTATAATAATTTCCATACTTACCGAATGAACGAGGCAGGCCCACCAAAAATTCCTTTTGGTTGCAAATTCTCATGGTATTCTTTTCTTTTCACCAGAGTCTGACCACATCCATTCATACAGACATTGGTGGTGGGCCTGCATTATTGATAAACAAATCTTAAATGAGCCACAGCACGTAATTCAGCAACAATCCCATAATCTTTCTCTCTCAAGTCTAGTTAAAAGTTCACACACATCTAGAGTTGTATTTGAAGGCTGTATCGCCAACCCCATGGTACTTCTTTGTTGGTACAAACCTAATCTATGAGAGCTCTTCTTTGGGACATATGCACAGCAATGGATGAAATTGGAACTGCTTACCGGAGGTTGCCCTATACCTCCAGTGTAGCACATGAGGGGGAGCCCCATTCCTGCTGAAGACACAAAATAGATAAGTGGCAGCATCACACTTTTTTGTTGCAGGGTCAATCAGCAATAGGGCATTGTGCTTGTGTGTACCAAACGTTATAAAACTCACACTTCTGCCTCCCTCCCGCCCTCGCTGCCACACTGCGGAGCTTAACTAGTACATTTCAATGAGCTGTGAGCTAATTACATTGTAACAGCAAGGTGTGTGGCTGCTATTACTATGTAACAGCATGAGCTGATGCCACCATCCTAGGATTTTCCAGGATCCTGAAGCCTGCCTATTTACAATGCGCTCTCCCCAGTTTTATAGGATCAGATTGGGACCTCATATTCAATTTTGACTCCATGGGTTGCACAGGAAAGGGCCTTACATGGTACAGGGCACCTCGAGGCACATGTATGGTACCAGTGATGGGAGAGCTTCCCAGATATCTAAATTCATGCCAAACTGCAAGGAAAATTATATTATGTTAGCAGAGCAACACATCAAAAATACCCCAATTGCTTAGCTACAGATAATATAACTTTACAATTCCTCGAAGCTGTGATAAGGTTTCTTTACACTTTTCAGTGGTTTACCACTGACATAATACACAAGACACAGGTGATACCTGTCTTATGGGACTAAAAATCTGAGCGCCAAGATTTCTCACTGTAGCCAAGAAAACTGTTAGACCAGTGAGTGATTATTAATCTTTTAACTGTTGTACTGCCAAACCAAATGCACATCCTGTATTGTTTTAATTTCAGCAATCCAATTTAAGAGTATTTGTTTTGCCCAGAGTTTGGCTTTAACACAATACGATTTTATACCCTTGTAGCTGTAGAGTTTATATGCATCAAACCAGTTAAGCACCCGTGGCTCTCTGTTACTAAACTACAAGGCATGCTAAATCTTGTAGTTCAACACCACCAAGAGGGCTATATGTTCCTGTGTAGTAAGTAATATGTCCTCACAATGCAATATATATATAAGACGTTATTTATGTTTTGTCTTGGTCCCGACTTTGTTCACATTTTTTGTTTCTTTTTTTTCTATTTTTTAATGAAACTTTATTGTTAAAGTTTATTGTAAATTGATTTTTAAATACTGTAATTTTAAAAGAGTCACAGAAAGTGAAGACCAATAAATGCCTGTAAGAGTCTTGAAAACTCAATGATCTATATGATGTACTTATTATAGTTGCCTGTGATGTATCCATTAGGGGTTCATGACGTAACAGCATGTGACATTTCTATTATGTCACATCCTTGTTTACTGAAACTCCAACATTGTAGAGCGTAATGGTAATTTAGATCCCCCAGTTATTTATCAAATACACAGAAACCTCAGCATTTGTAAATAGTGACATAGATTTTATGAAATATAATTATCTTTTTTATTTATGTCGTTCTCTAGTAAAATGACATACAGTACGTACATTGGGAAAAATAATCCATCAGTTGGATATCGGTGTCTTTTTTGAGTTGATCAGACCCCAAAATAAACTAAATCTGATGAACCAAAGATTATTCTTGGTAATGAATAGAATTTCAATGTTTTCAAAGTGCTGTCTTTACCAATTTTGCCATCAAAGACAAGAACAATACGATAGAGAACTGCCACTTATGAATAAGCATGCCAAGGAAATAAATGGTAAATCATAGGATAATGGTGGATTCTATTTGTGTGTATGTGTGTGTGCAATTCAATGCAAATTCTGGTGCTGTAAAACATTTATTTCAATACAACCAATTTTGTTATAAAACCGATCTAACATAAGTAAAGTTAATAAGGTATAAGTGTGAGTTCTCCAGTTGATTGACAAATTGAGTTGGCGTTTCACCAGTGATTATCTTCAGGTTTCATTTTTTTCACTGCTGTGAAGTGATTACAGAGAGGATTTACAAGAGACATTAGCTCATCATTACCTGCAGCTACACATTAGGGTATTATTAAAATTAATTTGCTGTGCAGAAGAGTTGGTATATAAAGTAAATAATTTAGGCAGTTTTCATGTGTAAATGAAAAATATAACACTTCTGATAGATTACTATTATTTACATGTCCTTTTTTATTACAAAAATGAGGAGCAGCTCTTCAGTGACTTATAGGGAAAATCACTTTTTGTGGCTCCCAGCTTAGGAGTGCCATATGTGCATGCTTACCTTCACCCTGGAGACTGGTATCTGAAGCTGTAGTTCTGGCTAGTTAGCATGGTATGAAGCTTAGCCAAGGTTCCTGTGAGGCCTACAAGCTGTAAATGGAAAGCCTGACCCCAGGCTTCAGATACTGGAGCTGCAGGAGCACCATAAGTTTGTTGGACCGAGTGAAGGCAAGCAGGGGAGCTTCATGTCCCTATGATAGCCCTGATATGAGGTCTGTGTGGAATGTTCACAAAATTGTACTATCATCTTTAGTGAATCTGTAGAAACTTTAACACCCATAAGATAGGGAGGAAGTTGGGAACTCATTGTTCCACACTTTGAGAATGTCTTCACTTTCTCTGTAGCAGAACTTCTCCACAGCAAACCATCTTTTAGGGTATAGAATGCACTTTTAGATTATAGAATGAACCTTGCAAGTTGGAAAAGCTCACCAAGAGCCATGGAAATATCCCCAGCTTTTAGCGGCTTTTCAGAACAATAAAAATCCTGGGCCCTGGCAATAATTATGGTAGGTATTAAAAGGGTAGAGCATGTCTACATTCTAGTGTAATACTTCTACTACACACTTTAATGCAAGAAATACAGCAGGCAAAGGCAACTGTTAGACCATAACTGGTTTCTATTGTTAAATTGAAGAATAAATGGCCAAGATATCAAGGTTTACAGTTTACCCTTACTATTGCTCTTTTAAAATTGGGAGCATGGCCCTTGGCTCTGTGATGCTGCATAATAATCAGCACAATGGCTGGGGTCTGTAAGTGCACAAGATATTGCTTCAGACACAGGCATTCTCATCATCCTAGCTGTGCTCCTTCCGCAGTTTCCGCAGTTGATGATCAACGGTGAAGGGATGGGTGCAGGCTCTATTGTCTTGTTCCAAAGCTGTTACCTAGTCAAAGCACACAGGCAATCACAGTGGATTCAAATGCTAATTAGACGTGGTGGTGATTGAAACACTAATTAGATACTCCAGCTATCCTTATGCTAATTAGGGTCGTCACACAAAGCTGGGATTGGGGGACTTCCCAGATATCTAAATTCATGCCAAACTACATAGAAAATTATATTATGTCAGCAGAGCAACACATACTAAAGAAAAACAATCCCAATTCTTAGCTACAGATAATATTTCTTTATACTCTGTCCAAGCTGTGATAGGCATTCCTGTTCATTGGTTTACCACTGACATTATACACAAGGTGAGACCTGTCTTATGGGACTAAAAATCTGAGCTCTGAGATTCCTCACTGTAGCCACTGTAGACCAGTGAGTGATGTTAATCTTTTTGTAGTGGATAAGGCTGCATAATACTAGTGTGCTCATTCTTGCTAAACTGACAAATGGGCAGATCTATAGACCACCAGTGGAGCCCTGTGAGTGTTGGTCTATAGCAAAGGAATTCAGGGGGTGCGCCACTACTCTTTGCATTGTTTCTACTTCCAGGAGCAGCTGCATTCTGAGAGGAAGGGAGAGGGAAGCCTTGACAAGGTGAGCTGCTAAATAATAGTTTATGCACTTACCAATATGGGGCAATAAGCAATTACATCGGCGCCGGGCAGACTTGGCGGCGTCCATCAAATCGGTTTAACACCTCTCTAGCCTGCCTGCTCCATTCATTGCAATGGAGGGCGTGTGCAGAATCGGGGCATGTCAAACCCGCCTGGGCATGCCCCCTTCTTTGCAGTGAAGTAGGAGTGTGGGGTCATAAACAAGGCTCTATAGGTGCAGCCATGTGATGCCCCTAGCTCTATGTGTAGGAATCACTGAGTCCCTGCCCTCGGTAAGCAAGAAGATGCCAGCACTGGATAAATGTTATCTGAGTTTTTTCAGCTTTATTTAAAAAAAGCATTGTTTACAATAAGGGTAATAATGGTTTATTTAAACCAGAAATGTACTTAATTCTTTGTAGTTTTATTTCTTAATGAAAATTGGTGTGTTACATACATACATACATTCATTCTGCTCAGTGGGCGTTGCATACCTGGCATTTAACAATGGTCTCTCCATACACATCCTAACAACAGCCTGACTTCATCGTAACTTTATGTAAACTATGGCTAGTGGTTCCACATGACTGCTAAGCCTATTGGTAGTGCATTGGCGTTGATTGGTCATGACTTTCTTGAGGCCTAAGCCTTTTTTAACTTCTGCTCTTTCAAGCCTTTTGTGAGAAGGATGCATGTAGGGTAGGGTCTTAAAAATAATACTCCATGGAGTAAAGCAGCTACTCTAGCTCATCCAATAATCCTATAATTTGGTATTAGGTTGACACCACTTCAGAATCCATATAATCAAATACAGTATGTATACCTGCCAATTTGGCAATCCTGTGCTATTCAGATGATGGATGACCATTAATAAGTTCAAAATTAAGTTATAGACTGTCACTAAACATTAGAATACCTTTGCTGTTCAACACTGATTTAGGGAACTCTACTTTAAATTTGCATATATGGCCTGGGTGTCCATCAGGAATATGACCCTGCATGAGCCCTCTGCAAAATGTTTCATAGGCCTGTACCCCATTTTACAGTCAATCAGGTTACATATTGGGCTAACCTTGGCCAACCAATCAAGATTCCAAATTCTTTTCTGGTTCCTAATTAAAGTCTCAGGAAGCAGGAAAGCAGCACGACTCCAGTGCCTCTTTAAAGTTAATATCCTTATTAAACCAGGAATCCTTTATAAAATAGTTAACAAAAGGCTCATTGCAGTCATTCTTTAGTTAAATGGCCCTGATCAATCTGGCTTCATGCCAGGCTTCACCACTAGCTTTAATTGGGGAGCCTTATTTTAAACTTGTTAAAAATTCAATTTGTATGATTCCACAAATTTTCCCAAGAAATTCAAGTTCATCCAAATCAATTTTTTAACGAAGAGCTTCTAAAAGCTAAAATAAAAGGGTCACTTCTGTCCTCAGGAACAGTCCACAGGGAGGGGCTATTTATAGTTGGGGAATGAGCAGGTTTTCACAGCCACTCCTCACCTACAAATAGCCCCTCCCTGTGGTGGGGAGCGAGCTGGCGGGAGCCCAGTGGCAGATGCAGAGTAGCATGGGACACCCATGCTGTGAATCGTGAGAAAGGAGCTGAGTATCAGTCACTAACCTGCATGGGGAGGGGAGCAGGGGGAAGCCAGCCACTCTGTCAGTGCCCCCACTGGACCTGAGCGATGGGGGAGCCGACGTGCAGGTAAGTAACAGTGAGTTTCAGGGTAAATTCAATCGGCATGAATCAAAAGGAAATTATGATTCATGCTGAATCAAATTTTCTTTGAAATTCGAATTGAAATGCGAAAACTGATTCATATGAAACGGTTCACTCATCTCTAGTTCTCAATTATTCATGTGTTGCAAGTGTCAAATAGGGAGCAGAGCTGAAAAGGATAACTGGTGATTGGTTGCTGGTTTACACCACTTTTAACAAATAGTGCATATCGCTGGATATTCCACTAGTCTACACCTTGCGCAACACAGGTAACAGTTCACTCGCGCAACAGGCAACAGTAGCAGTGAACTCTTTTAAAAATTGAGAGTAAACTAGCGAATCTTGACGATCACTATAAATCAGGCCCCAAGTATATTAAGCTCAGGGGGAGTGGATACATTTAAATGAAGTAGATTTATTGATGTGCACAGTATGAAGCAGTGGAAGTATTGTTTAAGAGTTCCCAACGCTGTGGACCAAAAAGAACCTTGGAATCTTTGCTATGCAAAAAAGAGTTCTAAAGAATGTTTTGCGCTTGCACATTTACATATAGGGCTTGATTTACAAGCAGGATCGTCCTGTTGCACTAGTGTAGGCTCCACATCTGCCAGTGCGTATTGTATTTATTACTCTAAATGAGGCCCATCAGCCAACAAGTAAGGCTCGACTTGCTATGTTTTTTTTTTATCAGCATGGCTACAGCTGATGTGCGCACGTGTGAAAATTGTGTCAACACTAATGCCCTTATTCATCAAGCGATAGCGCCAGGTAGTGTCTGACGAGCGCCAGGTAGCGGCAGCTAACGGCGACTACCGACTCAAGTACGCCCGCGGCGGTCACAATGACGCATTTATCAAGCAAAATGAGGCTAGCGCCGGCGAGAGCGACGGCTAGCGCGGCATTCATCATGAAGCCGCCTGGACCGAACAGCGCCGCTGCAAATTCCCTCACAGCGCCCGGTATGAGCTGTCGCTCCCTGGCGATGTCCAATGCATTTCAATGGAGCAAGCTATAATTAATCATAATTAATTGGTATTATTTTTTTAATTTTTTTTTTTAATGTCAAAAAATCGGAGAACACTTCTGCAATGTTAGGAATTATTTTTAAGTCAAAAAAAACAAAACAAAAAAAAAGTGCAGAATTGATCTAACAGGTCTGAGATTAATGTATTCATATAACAAAATGATTCTAAAAACATGTATAATGTTACATTCAAAAAATATGGTTGTTTAGGGGTTAAAAACTAGTTAATACAGATCGCCGCCAGCGCTCTGGGGTTTAAACAAGGAATGGACAGCGACAGCACATTCGGAGCGTGATTTTTTGATGAATATGAAGCTAGCCGTTCGCTCTGGCCATTCGTTGTCAGGCGCTCACATACAACGCTGGACCTGTGAAACAGCGACCCCCTAGCCCGTATTCAACATTACCGCACACCGACTGAGTCGCTGTCATCAAGCTAACGCCGGCCAAGCACAGCGAATACTGGCTGGCGCTGAAAAAATCACGCTACAGTCGCTCATCTGTCGCTACCTGGCGCTATTGATGAATCGGCCTCTAAGTAAATCTCATGTCATTTTTGCGACGTTCATTAGCATATACCAACTCAAAGTGGTTGAAGGTGTACTAGCAATGGCCCCAAACAGATGTACAGTTTATTGGACAGATGTTCACTATATTGGGGCCTTATCCATTGGTTTCTGCTTTGGTGCACTGGGTATGACCGCCATACCGGTGACATTAGCAATGGTGCCACTAATATGTGAACTAGTGTATGAAGGCAGACATTGCTGTACTTCGTAAATCAGGTCCATAGTGTATAGCCGCTTTAAATGTTCACAAATAAACCAAGCAGATTGCTTTAGATTGCAGGATTTGAACTATTAGCTCTGGTTCACAGGTTTAGCAGCATAAGCAATTCTGTGTTAACGTTAAAAACATTGCCTGCAAGTGATCACAAAGCAAATCTGCAGATTAGCAGCTTCAACCCTGTAATTACTAATTCAGTAGTACAATGAAAAGAAATATGGGTGGAATTGTATAAATATACAATGAGCCATTTCATTTTGCTCATTGTTGCAATTAGGTTAGCTCACACGAAGCCTCCTCTCCCAGCAGAAAGCTAAATAGAATAAATGGCATTCAGCCACATTCACACCCGTAATAATGTCTTACTAAACCCACCCCATTCACTCTTAAGTGCTACAGCTTCAACGGTTGCTTCTTTCTCTCAATGCATTGTGGCATTGTGTGAAAAGATAATACAGCTACAGCAAATCTGTAAAATGTTCTCTATTATAGGTATAAATATAGGTATCAGCCGCTCATTCTGAACATAGCTTCTCGTGTTTGGCAGCATATTTTGCTTGGCCATCATGCCTCACTATTTATACCACAAGGAGGCAGCTGTTAGCCAAGTCTGAAATGCTTTGGGCAGCATCACAGTATTTGCAGAAGTATTCACAACCATGAAACATAAAAAACTGGTGCTTTACAAGTAAATACATCCAGAAATCTTAATCAACAGGTCTTTTATTACTATTGTATTTAACATATTTAAATCTTAGGCACTAAACAACAGAAGAAAATGGGAAGTAGCCCAGAAGGTAATAAAATATTAGGTGGAACCAGTCGAAAACACATTTTAACCACAGGTCCTGTAGGGTAACCAAAGGAATTCCTAAGTCTTAAAGAAGCCACAGCACTCAACCCTTGCAGACAAACCTATAATCTGTCTCTAAATCTGGTTAAAAACAGAGGTCTCAGTTCACACACATCTGCAGAAGTATGATGAAGCTGCACCACCAAGTGCCAAGGTGCCTCTGTGGGGTGCAGTCCTAACTCTAATCTTTGAAGGCCCCATTTGGGACATACAATGCAAAAGATAAATTGGGAGCAGGCTTACCTGAGGTCGCCCTATAAACTCAAGTGCAGCCCATGGGGTGAAAGGGTCAAAGACCTTGCAGTACAGCCTAGACCCCACACTCCATGTGCTGGCACAAAATCAAAAGAAACAAAGGATGGGTGACAGCCGCTCAGACCATGTTATAGCTAACCTGGGAGGTGCACGAGGTGCACTTGGATCGCCTTAGACGAACTATTAGATGAAGGGGCAGGAGCGGATCCAAAAAAAACTAAAAAGAGGGTGCTGAATCGACCCCTAGGTGAACGGTGAGAGTGAACTGCAGTTTTTACACCTGAAGTCAAATTACCTCTTCGAGTTAGCAGCAGGTGCTTAAAGTAAAATATGCCATTCACTCATATCGTCCTTAGGGTCAAGTCCACACCAGGTGAAAATAAAACACTCCTGTTTTATTTTTCACCTAATGCAAACGTTTTAAAGATGGTGCTGAATACCCCCCCATGTCCGATTTTTACAGTCAAATTAACTAGTTTCCTTAATTTAACAAAGAAACAGACCTTTTTTTCTTAACAATGGCGTCTGGAAATCCAGGCAGTTAATCTTGTGAAGCTCTGCTTTGCTTTGGTAACTGAGATGCGTTAAGGCTTTCCCTTGTTTGTTCCAGAGTGTAGGGAGTTACCTTAGGTAGGCTTAAGGCTTTCCCTTGTTTGTTCCAGAGTGTAGGGAGTTACCTTAGGTAGGCTTAAGGCTTTCTCTTGTTTGTTCCAGAGTGTAGGGAGTTACCTTAGGTAGGCTTAAGGCTTTCTCTTGTTTGTTCCACAGTGTAGGGAGTTACCTTAGGTAGGATTAAGGCTTTCTCTTGTTTGTTCCAGAGTGTAGGGAGTTACCTTAGGTAGGATTAAGGCTTTCTCTTGTTTGTTCCAGAGTGTAGAGAGTTACCTTAGGTAGGCTTAAGGCTTTCCCTTGTTTGTTCCAGAGTGTAGGGAGTAACCTTAGGTAGGCTTAAGGCTTTCTCTTGTTTGTTCCAGAGTGTAGGGAGTTACCTTAGGTAGGCTTAAGGCTTTCCCTTGTTTGTTCCAGAGTGTAGGGAGTTACCTTAGGTAGGCTTAAGGCTTTCCCTTGTTTGTTCCAGAGTGTAGGGAGTTACCTTAGGTAGGCTTAAGGCTTTCCCTTGTTTGTTCCAGAGTGTAGGGAGTTACCTTAGGTAGGCTTAAGGCTTTCTCTTGTTTGTTACCTTAGGTAGGCTTAAGGCTTTCCCTTGTTTGTTCCAGTGTGTAGGGTGTTACCTTAGGTAGGCTTAAAGTAAGCCAACAGCCTTGCACAGTTGAAAAATAAACTCCCCAAAACTCACTTGCCCAATGTGCACACATGATACTGAATCAGTGTCAACACTTACATTTGCTCCTGCATACTCTCAAAGCTGAAACACCGCCTCATTGATTTTTTCCTGGTCACAGCCATCTTGAAGCACCCAGAGGGCTTCCTTTCCCAGCATCCCAGTTGTGCTAGGATGTTAAATTACTTCTTGCATATGAGTACTTTTGGTTGGTTTAACTGCAATCAGTATCTCAGAATCAGGTTTGAGGTGTTGGGTCAGTGGAATTAAGTGAAGGCTCAGGGTAATTCTTTATACTTTTGTGTTAAAGATGTTATTAGAGCTTATATAATGTGGCTAGTTTTACTGGTGACGGTGGCTGTCATGGGGCTGCCAGAAGTGGGCAGTCTACTCTGTAATTGTGAACCCCTGCAAGCATCACGCATGTGCAATCTCCCGCACATTGTTGATTCAGAGCCCCTTTATCACCTTTTTTTTGCGTGAATATTTCCATTCTTGTTCATTTTTTTCCCTCGTCTGTTTCAGCAAAACCTTTTTTCTGCGAGAACTTTAGTGTGAAATGTTTTCATTTTTGCATGATTTTTCGTTTGGTAGCAAGACTTCCATAAAAATGATGAGAAAGGGGCTCTGAATCAACCCTATTATCCGGATCGGGTTTGCTTTTGGCAGTGACATAAGCGGTGAATCTCTCTCTAAGACATTTTGGCCCACTTTTCCCATCAAAAAATCAAATTGTTCTCATGTGATTCATCCAAGCCATTTTTGGATGATTTCATTTTTTTTTTTACTGCCAATTTTTCATTTGGCAAAACATACGAATTTGTGTGATTCAGGGCCTTTTTTTCACAGAAAATATGGGTAGAAAAAAAAAATGATCTGGCCAACTGCAAACAGCTGATGGGATGCCACCCAGTTCCCCCTTATCAGTTCAAACTAAAAGCGGTAAAATAAAAGCACACACACAGTATAACTAAAATTATTTTATTGTTCTTCATTAACTGATACTTACCTTTCCCAGATGGTTAAATCATTACATTTATGCAGGGTGGGCATTTCAAAAAGAGGAGAATACAGGTTCCCCTCCGTACCTCCCTGCCCCGGGCCGAGGACTCCATGATGAGCCACTGAGGAGCAGTTTTTATGCTGAGATGCAGGTCCTAGAGGATGTTTGAGAGGATGTTTGAGAGGATGTTTGAGAAGAAAAATCCCCTCTAGGCCCCGCCCCTTCTGTGACATCACCTATGACATCAGGGAGATGCCATGGAGGCCACGCCTTCAAGTATAAAAGCCTGCCACCTCAGCTAAAAACTCCAGTCCCTCTAAGGGTAGTGATTAAAGAAGGGGAAACCTATGTTCCCTTCTTCGCCCCCCAGCAGTGTGGTGAATGTTTTAACTTCTACTTGGGGTTATCTGGTCAGAAGCCAGTAAAGGGAAAAAAAAAATTGGACAAACATTTTTTCGTTGCATACATATTGTAGCTAACAAAAAATGCCCCCCAAAAATACCAAAAGTCAAAAAAGGCAAGTTCAGTAAATTGCACCCTTGAAGCCCCTCTCTGGTATTCAGTGACATAAACTATTTGAGAGGACTTAACTCCATGCAGATGTTAGAATAGCAGGCAGATTCTATGCTGCATGGGAGTGGCCATTTTGCCTCATACATGAATCCAGCTTCTGAAAAACCCAATTCCACAGTCAAAATTGCCTCACATATCAGTGCAATCCTTCTTTATTTCTAGAAAAGACATCAGCTGTGATGACTCATTGCTCCGAGGCACAGCTGAAAGAATTGTAATACTTTAGAAGATACATATATTTATATTGACTGAATGGTGTGTGGTGAATCCAGATTCCGCAGTGAACAGTGATAAAGAAACATTGTTGCAGCTTCCCCTCACACACACAATCCCTCTAGCAGCTGGTTATTCAGTGTGTGTAACATAATACACAAGCTGCCCGTGTTTGAGGCATTTAGCTTTCTCAGTTTGGTGTGGGCTGCATGCTTATGTGTGTGACAAGATGGCCGCTCCCATGCAACTCTGCAGCAAAGAATTGGCCTGTTATTCCAGAACATCTGCAAGGAGTTAATCCCTTTTTTGCCAAAGGGTTTTTTTTTTAATTTTGGTCTGCTTTAAATTGAAAGAGACATTCAATAAAACATTGAAAACTGAAAAAATACAAATAAAAAATAAGTTAGGCTATTTTTCATTAGATAAAAATTGTATCTAACGAAAAGTATACAAAAAAAGTCCCCACCCAACAAGAAAACCGTTGTCAGTTACCCGCAGGGGGAACAAATTCAAAACAGGAAGAATTCACCTTGAGATGCACCCATGCAGGCTAAATTAGTAAAGGCTCGCCTTGAATGAAAGCTTACCCCTAGCACTTTTGCTGACGTTCGTACGATGGAAATCAACTGGCAGGCGGCTGTGAATCATACAAGCATTCAGGAATTCACACAAAAACAAGCCGTTACGAGGAGGCTCTGAATCACCCCCAAACCCTTGAAGTAATATGAAGTTTGTTGAAAAGAAAGTCGTACAGAAACTTCACTACATGGGTGCAGCATTCATGGCAACATAAAGCCTTCACATCCTGGGTGGTTTCCTCACCAGTTATAGTAAGTCCACAATATAGCAAGTCCACAGTATAGGGGGGCAAGTCTCATCACACAGCATCCTTCAGACTGCTTAGCTTGAAGCCCTTTTCTAGCCCAGCAAATGGACTAATATCAGCCACCTGTGTGGACTGAAATAGCCAGGTAAAATCTATCACAGGAAGAGGGAACGGCAAATCCCACTACCAATCCTACCTGCCGTTTCATAAAAATTCAGACCCGTACAAATATACCTAGTGAACAGCTTCTGTAACAGCCCTGAAACAAAGCAGCTTACCTGGATTTCTATACATCACCTAGCTTAACAGTCTGGGTGAGATATACACATATTCTTTCTATGACTTCACCTAAAGCATTCCCACACCGCATTGTGCTTTTGCAAACATCCTTGCACAATGTGTGTGCACAGATTTTTGCACAGACAGCGGCGTATGTGCAAGAGCCTTTAAAGCGGAACTACAGTCATTAATCACTGTAGTTCTGCAGCACTACTTAGCAGTGGGCTGCTGTTCCAGTGCTTGCTCCTGTCCTGCAGTATGTTTTCTGCTGGTCGCAGTGGTGACTTGAGTGACTAGATTTTAGGGGGACAGATCCCGTCTTTTTACTTTTTTTCCCTGACATTCCACCAGGAAGAATACCTCTTATGATTCCCCTCCATGTGACTGTGCATCACCGAGGAGCAGAGGTGAAGGGAAAACTGAATGGCCAGCCACCGACCTCAGGGACCCCCTTAATTTCATGTGTTATATAGGAATGTTAATGGTTTATTGTATTAGTTCAGTATCAAAATGCAGAGTGAATGAATGCAAATAAAAAGAACATTTGGTGGGGTTACCCATTGCCTTCAATACAGCATAGGATATTCTAGGTTTCATTGCAAATAATGAGGAATTTTATTTTATTATATTTATTTATATATATTTTATAGTATTATATTTAGGTTTGTCATTAAAACTAGAGAAGGAACAGCTAAACTCTTTTACAAAGGTGAGGATTGTTGCAGAGTAGGAGTGCTGGGTGCAGTGGAGTCAAATACAGATAGACATTTGTGGTGTTACAGGAGCTGGCCATTGTTCAGCTTGGCCACTGAGACTTTAAGCTCTGAGCTGTTGGCCATTCTCCCTCCTTTATATATAAGAACAGTCTTACTTGTATACAGGAGATGTTTCTGTGGAAGCTTCCTTATGTCATTCTCTGCATTGGCCACGTTGTCTCCAGTTCTGGGCTTTGCTCTGCCTGGGCCGTGTCTGGTCACTGGGCTTTAGCTGGTCGCTGGGGCTTCATTCGGTCACTGGGCCCATAATCTGTTGTAGAGTGTGAGTGCTGGGTGCAGTCAAATACAGATAGATATTTTCTGTGTAACAGGAACTGGCCATTGTTCAGCTTGACCACTGAGAGTATAAGCTCTGAGCTGCTGGCCATTCTCCCTCTTTGATATATAAGAACAGTCTAACTTGTATACAGGAGTCTCTGTGGAAGATTCCTTATGTCGATCTCCTCATCGGCTGTCCCCTGTTCTGGTCTTTGCTCTGCCTGGGCCGTGTCTTGTTACTGGGCTTTAGCTGGTCGCTGGGGCTTCATTCGGGTATTGGGCTCATAATCTGTTGCAGAGTGTAAGTGCAGGGTTCAGCTGAGTCAAATCCAGATGAAACATGAGTGCAGTAAGAGAAGGTGGATACATAGTGAATAGCATAGACAGGAAAAGAAGTCAAAGAGAGCAGTTCAATCTACAGGAAATACAACACAGCAGAAAAATGCATAGAGAGACTACAGTTAAGCATTGGTAACAGCAACATCTAGTGTCCTAACTGTAAACAGCCAATCCAGCAGAATTCACAAATCACATTCGGGACAAGCAGTAGCTGTTGCACAGTATCGTCAACAAGGATTTGGTTGTATGTTTCAGGACACGGGTCACAGACAAGACTGAGCACAGCAATAAGACACAGGTCAGTCATTCTTGATTTTTGACTGGAGATCGGCTTTAACCATACAAGGTACTTTGGAGCCAGCTAGCCTTGGTCAACTACGGATACACTATGAAAAAATAACTAACCAGCCTGCTCATTGCGACCGACACATGCGGGGGCCTATTCACATAGTTTCCCTTGTAATAGGTATATTTTGTATTGTAATAATTTTTAAGGAACTGCATTTCAGATTCCATTTATGTTTTATTAGATTAACCTTTAAAAGAAGAATAGTTCAGAATGTTTTGTACTCTTTTGGCGTCATTATGGCTTCTAAGCAATGTAACGCTGGATGTGATTTATGCAGAGAAATAATTCACTTACTGCACCTTGTTCTGAGCTACCAATACTCTGTTTTGAAAGAACATTCCGCTGTTTTTTACACATTTCTCTCCCAGGAAAATATTTCAAAGCGTATTGGGGTTACTTCTCAAGCTCTTTAGATGAAGCACAAGGCAACAGGCAACACTGAGGACACAAAAACACATTATATCATCAGATGTTCAGCAGTAGCATCAGCTCCAAACTGACAGAAAAAAAGGTAAACCCATCTACTGTTCAGAGAAGAAGGAAAGGTCTTCATAAGAGAACTGTGGCCAAAAAGCCAAACCTTGGTCAAGGAAACAAAGCCAAGCAGTGACCAAGTTATAACATCATTTGACAAATTTGTCAGTATAAGAAGGTAGTTTGTTTGTTGAAGGGCAATATAAGTGTCTGCAGCAGTAAAGCATGGTGCAACATCATTTAGTCTGTTTGATGGAAGGATTAGAACAAGTTTATTTCTATAGGCAGTCTTTATATATTTTAATATATACAGTGTATGATATTTTACATGACATACTTCTGGTAATGAGAAAAAAGACAATAGCTGTCATTTATTCACTAGGACTATTACAACACTAGATAGATAATTTCATCACTCCATTAAACATGCTTTTCACCGACTAAATCATATATATAAGGTACCGTATATACTCGAGCATAGGTCGACCCGAATATAAGCCGAGGCACCTAATTTTACCACAAAAAACTGGAAAAGTTATTGACTCGAGTATAAGCCTAGGGTGGGAAATGCAGGTTCTGGGGGGTTGAGAGTGTATAAGAGGTCACATATAGGCCATACTATGTGATCTAAGAGGCTCCTGCTGCATTCCCGGTAACTGGGATTAAATTCCTCCTTAAATAAAAGGGTATAAGGGAGGATACAGGAGGAGAAGAGCTTACAATCTATTAGGGTATAAGGGAGGATACAGAGGGAGAAAAGCTTACAATCTATTAGGGTATAAGGGAGGATACAGGAGGAGAAGAGCTTACAATCTATTAAGGTATAAGGGAGGATACAGAAGGAGAAGAGCTTACACTCTATTAGGGTATAAGGGAGGATACAGGAGGAGAAGAGCTTACAATCTATTAGGGAATAAGGGAGGATACAGGAGGAGAAGAGCTTACACTCTATTAGGGTATAAGGGAGGATACAGGAGGAGAAGAGCTTACAATCTATTAGGGTATAAGGGAAGATACAGGAGGAGAAGAGCTTACAATCTATTAGGGTATAAGGGAGGATACAGAGGGAGAAAAGCTTACAATCTATTAGGGTATAAGGGAGGATACAGAGGGAGAAAAGCTTACAATCTATTAGGGTATAAGGGAGGATACAGGAGGAGAAGAGCTTACACTCTATTAGGGTATAAGGGGGCGGGTTGACAGGAGGGTTGGTTGGTGGGTATTTAGATGTGCGAGTGGGCAGGTGGTCAGGCAGGTAGGTAGGTGGGTGGGTGGCTGCCACCTCCACGTCAGAATCCGCTGATTCCGCCTGAACACCACTCCAGTCTGCTGCTGGTCCAGGGTCTGGGTAGGTAGGTAGGTGAGTGGCAGGTATATAGATAGGTGGGTGGATTAGGCAGTTGGATTAGTAGGTGGGTGAGTGAGCAGGTGGGTAGATGGGCAGGGCAGGGTGGGTTAAGAGAAAAACATTGCACCATTAATTAGTATTAGCATTTAGTTTGAGGTGTATTGGAACACAGTACAGCAACAGCATGGACTCACCTGGAGCCACTTCACTGCCAAGTTGGAGAATCTTTTCTGTTGTTGAGTTCTTCTCTCCTTCAATCAACATGGTGTCTGCAGGCTGCTAACTTGTCCACATCTCTCGCTCTCTCCCTTCCCCCTTTCTCTCCTCTATGGCTGCAGCCCTCACACTCACACACACACACAGACGCTCTCTCCCCTCCCCACTTTTCCCCCTCACCGACCTCTGCTCCAGCCATCAATCACACTTTCTCTCCGTTTAATTACTCACGTCATCCTCTCCCGCGCTGGCCGGCCAGCATGCCTGGAAGCGGAAGTGCTGGCTTCTCCTGTGCTCTAGACTGGCCTCCGCAGTGGGGGAAACAAGAGAGGAGTTTTTTGTTCCGTCTTGTGAGCGCCTTAGCTGACAGCTGCACACTGCAAAAATTTCACTGACTCGAGTATAAGCCGAGGAGGCTTTTTTCAGCCCAAAAAGTGGGCTGAAAAACTCGGCTTATACTCGAGTATATACGGTAATTGATTAGTCTTAAGAGATTGTGGTTTGTTTTTCACTGCAATAGATTGCTAGACCCTTTTACATTATTTCTTGTCTAATATTATTATCTGTCTCAATAAAAAACACTACCTAAAATTAATAAAGAGCGGAATGTTCTTTCAAAACAGAGTATTGGTAGCTCAGAACAAGGTGCAGTAAGTGAATTATTTCTCTGCATAAATCACATCCAGCGTTACATTGCTTAGAAGCCATAATGACGCCAAAAGAGTACAAAACATTCTGAACTATTCTTCTTTTAAATGTTAACCTAATAAAACATAAATGGAATCTGAAATGCAGTTCCTTAAAAATGATTATAATACAAAATACACCTATTACAAGGGAAACTATGTGAATAGGCCCCCACATGTGTCAGTCGCAATGAGCAGGCTGGTTAGGTATTTTTTCATAGTGTATCCGTAGTTGACCAAGGCTAGCTGGCTCCAAAGTACCTTGTATGGTTAAAGCCGATCTCCAGTCAAAAATCAAGACATAGTAAATCGCTCCCATAAATCCCCATACAGAGGTTGTTGAATAGTATGCAGATTCTACGCTCCTTAACTGAATGGGAGCGACTATCTTGCTATACACCTGACAGCCCGGTTTCTGAAAACCCAGTCCTATAGGCAACATTGCCTAAATCTCTTTTCAATCATATGTTATTTCTAACCTGAAGTAGTAAGTGATCAGCTGTAATGGCTTGTCATTGCTCTGCTCATTGACAGGCTTTGTATTCGGAAACAGACTCTTTCTCATGACACGGCATCCTCCAGACTGCTTCTCTTTTCTAGACCAGCAATGGGCTAATCTCAGCCATCTGTGTGCACTGAGGAGTGCTGCAAGGACGGGATAGTTTTGTACAGAAATGAAGCAAGAAACCTTCCTGGATTACTTATCCCACCCAGGTTTAGCATTCTGGCAGAGATATACACTACTTCCACTGTTTTCCCCTGCCTACATATTCTCCTGACCGAAAGGCAGGAGAACGCTAGCCCAAGTACGACGTGTAGAAAGCACCAGTGGTTCCTTGGAGCGTATCTGGTCTATGCTCCTGCACGAAGTTAAGGAGTGGCAGTAACTATCTGGTCACTCTTGCATTTTTCTCTTTATCGTGTTTCATCCATGCCAGTATGGTAGGGCAGCAATATAACATTTCATGCCTCTGTTAAGGGGATCTGCCAGTAATGGTGAGATCCAGAGTTTTGATGAACCTTTCCCATCCCAACTTCTCAGTCATCTACCCTGGGCTTGGTGTAGGTGTCAAAATTTAAAACCACCTTTCTGTCATTGCAAAACCTCCAGGTACCATTGGGTTTTGGAACTAGGTAAACTGTACTTACCCACTCTCTTTGGGACTCCTCAATTACCCCCAATTCTAACATCTCTTTAACCTCCACTGATATAGCCTATCTGCATGTCTCTGGTATTCTGTGTGGTTTAAGATTGATATTACAACTGGGCTCAGTCTCTATAGGGTCAATTCATGGTCTTGTATCGATTATTTTGCACATGCTATTTGGAAGTCAGCACTCAGGCTTCTGCATGATTCATGGCCGGAAAAATGAGATGCGCATTTGTTTTTGCGCGGATTTGCCCACTAGCGTTCGCCAATTGCTTCAATTTGAGCCTGAGATTTTCAGCTAGCACCATTAGTGTGTGCAAATGTGGCAATTTGAAGAGTGAATTCCCTCCAGCAAATAGGTGGAGGAAACTGCCGATTCCAATGCGTAACAGGCTTATTTCTCACCTGCAAGTTCTTTTTACGAATTGAACCCTTTTTCTGTTTTTGTTGGAAAAAAATAGTTCTAACTTTGTCAAAAATCACAAAAATTAAGGTCAAAACAACAAAAATGTGGGTTTTAGGCCCCAAAGTTTAGCAAAAACAACCAAACCAGGCAGGGAGGGTTAAAGAGAACAGAATAAAAAAAATAAATAAATAAAAAATAAAAATGGAGAACACAGGTTCTCCAGAGAATACACTCCGAAATGGTGAATATAGCTTCACAGAAAACACAGAAGATGGAGAGTTTAAATTGAAACATGGGGACCATCTAGAGCAGTTAGGGCTTAGCCGGCCAAATGCACATAGGGCAGGGCCATTTGCGCTTCAAAACAGCAGTTTTACCTTGTGGAAGGCGCAAATTGGCGCAAGAAGATGCTATTTGTGCTTCCCCTGTGTACTTGCAATTTGGTGCACTCCGCGCGTGCATCCAGTGTAGACACACAGCCATAAATCATGCGCCTAGGCCTATGTGGAATCGTTTACCCTATGTTGGTGAGTTTTGGTGCACCTACTATCAACCCGTATGTGATGTTTGATGAGGCATGTACACCCCGGTAGGTCAGAAAACTTGATAAGAATAAAGTGCTAAAGTGGATACACCCTTAACAACAATTAATGTTCTTGAACACTGCCTGGACAATCCCATACTAATCACTAACCTGAATAATATAGCATTAAAAATGGGTATATGTGATCAACATTCAGAGTATCACACAATGTATTAAATAAATATATATATATATATATATATATATATATATATATAATGACACTAGGGTCCCCAGGTGTGACAGGAAAAACCCCAACATCATATAATAAACCCATCCCTCCAACAAAAACCTGAGGGAATGATGAAGAGTTCAGGACCATCATACCATTTGGGAAGGCAGGGGTTTTCCTCCTCTACAAGGGTATTTTAGAATGAGAGGCCCCTATTTAAAGTGGGGGTGCATTTATGGGTGCTCTAGGGATTGGTATACAACTTATATGCTTTATAATTCAAATTATTTGGAAGAAAAATATATTGAACATTACAGCACTGAAAAGGTTGTGTTTCAGCACCATGGACAGCAACACTTGCGGCTGTTTGTAATTCAACATTTAGAACCAAGATTAGATATAAAGATATTTGCACACAAAGATAACCCGTTAAAGATGATTTTGCATGCAAACAAATGAAAATCATTTAATTCAAGCTTTATTCCTTTGGTGAAATAAAGATTACATATGATATCGAAGTAAAATAACATTACCTCATTAAGAGGAACATACAGGTATTGGGAAGTTAGTAAAAACTTTCCAAACCTGGTTTGCTCTGCCCCGCTCCCCCTCTGATTAAAAATGTAGCAGTTTAAAACGTACGTGTCCGGTCGCATCGTGCTCTGGCTTCCTTCGGCCCTACGCCATCTTACATTGGGCAGCTAAATCTTGCCGACCCATAGCCTGCAATGACCCTCCGCAACGATCTCTCAAGATTTGATGAGCGGCGTGGGACATTTGAAGAACAGACAGCGAAGGATGAATGCGGTCTTCACTCAGCAATGGCTGGGGGGGTGGAAAGGGGCCAGGAATGCTGCAGGATGTCTGCATTTTAGATAACGCCAACATCCAAAAGGCAGTGAGGGAGGGGGAAGGATGTTTACAGAGGAACATCTGAAAAGGTCTGATGTTCCTCTTTAAATGTACAAGGGGCTTTCTAGGCTGCAGAGAACAGGACTTTGGTGGATAAATTGCTAGATGCAAAGACAAATAGACAACCTCTATGCATGTTGATCTTCTCATACTCTGCTTCCATTTGTACAACAATCTACTGCTAGGTCTTCTGTATCTGACTACTGATTGGTACTGTAGGCCCCTCTGCCCTGTCAGGAATCCCGAAACACCTCATCTAGGGCATACTGCAGGAGGTAAGGTAATTAAAAAAACAAAAAAAATTACATTCTCAGCTCCCATGCCTCAGCAGCCATCTCCTAATGATATAAAAACACACACACACACACACACACACATCATCGTCTTTCTCGGCCCTCGCCACCGCCTCAGCAGTTGTCCCCATAGCCGCTGCCACAGGACCCCGTTCAGTCGGAAACGGCGGGACCATGAGGCAGCAGGTAGCAGCGGCTACGGGGACAGAAAGTGACACCAGTAAGGAGAGTGTGTGAGAGTGTGTTTGTCTGAGAGTGTGAGTGAGAGGGAGAGCAAAAGCAAATTGGAGTTGTATCACTAAATTGTGTAATATTAAAAACCTGCATAAACATGCTGGATAGTGAGAGGAGGGGTCACTTATACACCACAACTGGAATAAATCCCACAATGCCTGTGACTTTCCTCTCCTGGTAGGAATAATATCCAGGAGTGTCAGGTGTTTGTGTATACCAATATCACTTTTATAGGGGTGATGTGCTCCACTCCAATCCCTGTCTTCTGAGCCAGCCTATGGGGAACTGCAGCAATAACCACTATAAATATCTGCCCAAAGCAATGATTGATGGGTAAAAGAATCTACTCAGAAGACTTGCAATAGCAATGAAAAGTTATTCCAGCACAGGCTGGCTCACAGGACTGGCGTTGAGCAGATCTCCCATATAAATGCAGAATGGAATATTCAAACTCTGTCACCCCAGATTCATTTTACTTTCATGTATTATTTGAGCTATTTTTCATAACACTTCTCCTTTCAGATAGTTGATTTCTGGCGGATTTCACCGAAAAGGACTGTTGGGAGGAATTCTTTTTTCCTATTATACAACCATGGCTGCAGCTCCCTGTGAGAAAGAGAATGGGAATGTTTCATTCACACTGTGAAAGCGGGGGAAGTCCCATGTTTTTGCATGTTTGTGTATATGTGTCTCTTCTAACTCTCACCAGCATAAAAATTTGGTTCTTTTTTTTTTTTCCTCTCAGTAAAATTTGTACTGAGCTCAGAAATACATAATAGACAGACAAGCGGAGAATAAAATAACATAAAAGATCTTTATTGGTCAAGTACAGAGTGTGCATAAGGAATAATGTTTTAGCAGGTTACACGATTTCCATACAGTGGAATATGCTAGTAGACAGAATAACATAGAAACATGGACTGTCCACAGTACATTAAAGCCATATAATTTGCTGAATTGGCTATCTGGGGTCTTTACTGAGTAAACAAACGGCTCCTGGGAAAAAGCCACTCCTAGATCTAGTGGTCCTGCATAGTAAAGGGCAGATATTCCTCCGGGGAGGGGAATACTGTCTCTAAGGGGGAAAAAGATGGTCCTGCTTAAATGAAATATTGGGACTGGGTTACAGAAGAGGGGCTGTATATCAGCAACAACCACATTTCCAGCAACCCAGCATGATGAATCAGCTGCATGACAGGTCAGGAAACAATGATTTGCTTTACTCTTGGCGTTTACAGTCCCTTTAAACATACTACAGGTTGCCCAATTATTATTGTGATTTTGACCAGCAGACTCTTTTTTTGTGTCATATAAGAAAATGCTTAGTATAAACATAACTGATAATAGTTAATTGTTACCCCTAACAGTTTTCCCTTTTAATAAAGGGGGCTTTTTAGGTTTGGTTAAGGAGATTGCTGACCCTTTCTGTCCCCCTCGCCCAGTGTGCCAGGACCCCACATTTTGCACTGTGTGTCTGGAGCTGCCCTGCTAATGGAGACACATTTTTGGACATTTTGGAAGTTTCTTCTATTTTATTAGGACAGTTAGGGGATTAATATTCCTTCTGTATGTTGCTCCTGGATGCTGTATGGTGGGAAGTTAAATTCAACACCACTGCTTTTTTCATTGGTTGTTTAAGAATAAACTAGAAATGCCATGTTTGTTGCTTTAGGGGACACACTTTTTAAAGCAAGAATATATAAGTAATAAAAGCTACATGTTTATCATGCCTAATAACGAGATTTTATGCATATATTCTGAAGCTGCAGATCCGAATGCTTCAGGCAGAAACCTTCACTGGTGGAGCATGCAGCTGCGAATGCCTGTAAGGCAGATGGATCTTTTGATGCTCTTTTACGCTGGCACCTACATTGCTAATATATCAAACTGCCAGACACTATAAAGCCAAGAGCTACATTACATTCCAAGGGACATAGCCAAAGACCAATCCAAATGAGTTTTTTGTAACTTGAATATGGGTGTCTTGGTACTTTCGGCAAATGCCATCACAAATAATTACCTTCTTTCCTGTTAGATAAATAAATGCTAAAGAGCTTTCAGTTACTCAGACCTGCCCCATTGGGTATGTGTGAGACATTATGTAAAACACTTTTCAAAATGAAAATGTAATAATATTGCTTAAGGGAATCCACAAAAGATTGGAAAAATGCACACCACACAGGTAAGTGCAAATATAAGTGTATTAAAAAATCATACACATTTCAGATAATATAGAGCCCAATTTATAACTAGCTTCTCGTAGCGTCACTTGAGCATCTGCCCAAAAGAGAGGCTATAAGCGTCTCAACCGCAAAGCTGTCCACATGCAGGCGGCGCTGCTAGTTTTCGCCACTGAAGGCTATGTGGCGCTGTAACTTTGCTTGATAATTTTTCAATGGAGATAGCGACAGGTAGCCTCCGCCGCTCCATGCTGCATTTAGCATGTAAAACCACAGTGCCTGTGCTGGTGCTTTAAAACTGTGACTCTCATGCATACAGTGCCAGGTACAAAAAAAAGGCTTTTAAAAGGGATGGTAGCACAGTGAAAACACATTGGGGACACACAAATGACATGACGCATGATTGGCAGGCATGAAAACACAAGTTTGCAGCGGATGACCTAAGCACAATAAATGAACAAAAAAAATTCTGAACAGGTCAGGGATTCCGTGTCACTTGATTCAGCACAAAAAAAGAAAGCGCTAACCAGAAGTCACCAAAAGTAACATAACTGGAATGACTAAATGACTAATTGAAGTCTATGGGAGAACGACACTGAGAGTCTGATGTGATATGGCACTGTAGGGAACACAGCACCGGAGCTAACCAAATACCTGGTACTTTTGATACATATAACGCTACATGGTGTGTGGTGCTAAACATTTTTGCGCATTGTAAATATGACTTGCTGGGGACGCTGAAGAAAAGCACCTGTCGCTATGTGACGCTAGCGTTTCCTAAATAAGTATAGTATTCATAGAAAAAGTTTATTCGGGTTTATCCTGGGAGTCGCTTGCGTTCCTCAAGCGGAGGTTTCTACCAGATGGAGCGCATCAAGACACTGGGCATTGTCACATCCTGCTGCTCGCCACCTCTCTTGGAGACGGCCTGAGGAAGTGATCCAGCCGGGTCACGCTACGCGTCGCCTTTCGCTTGTTCCGGACCCCCAGGAGGACAGCCATACATATCGGGTGAAGTACCTCTACATATTTTTTGTTAGTCCCAATTGGCCAGTCATAACCACACGATAGTCACTTTAATGGTAGGATAGTAAAATTGGCTAGTCACTGGCACTGCATTTAATTCCTATTTTGATAGACATCACTCACACATACAGCTTGACACATAAAAAAGTTTTTTGCAATATAAAAGTTTAGTTTGGCACTTGGCACTTTAAGATAGTCTTTATTTGATAGTATTGTTATGGATAAATTGCACATGTATTAAATGTTTTTTTAGGTATAGCATGACACTTACAATCACTATATGCAGGATTGTATATAGGATTGTATAGGGTTACTCACAGTTATGATTTCCCTAGGGACATCTTTCATTAACTAAGTACATAAGAATCATTGTCCATATATCATCCAGGGGGTCTGATTATTTTAATTGTGTGTTTTTTAAATGAAAATTGTGTTCTAGTGTTGTATTAACACCCATATGTAAATAAAGGGTTTTTATAAATTTATTCAAATTTTGGTTGTTGCGGTCTAAGTATACAGGTATAATTTAGGGGCATTTTGGGTCATGCCCTACGGGTGGAACTAGTTGTATCCCATACCATTCATGGTTGGGACCTGTACATGACCAGCACACCCTCAGATTAACAGTGGTGCGGAGCAGTATTGTGTCTTTGTTTACACCTCTCTTGGTGATAGGCTGTGAGATGGCTGATGTAGGTGATGTGCTGGGGGATGGAGGGGGATGGAGGGACCTGGACCAGGGAAGGGATTGAGGTAAGAAAATACAGGAGGTTCAGTTAACATGTTCCAATGGGCGTTAAACATTTCCAGGTGGGGCAGAGAAATGTGCATATTATGACCAAATGAGGATGGCATTGCCATCGGAAACGCTCCGTGTATCTATTCATTGACTGATACAGATTTGATTCGATCAGCATGTTTTACTGAAGCTTTTTGCGCAATAGATTTTACAAGCTGACATTAAAGAATTGACGTTTTATTTGAAGTGGACCTATAAATTTATCTATTGACGATGACAGCAGTTTTTCCTTGCTCTGTGAGACTGGATGGAGGGTAAGAGACATTTATTTTATATTGTATGAAAAGTATACATCGTATCAAATGGTTAGGTACTCTGTCACCAGGATAGTCACAACACCCCTCTGAAAAAATAGAACAACATGTACATGTAGCCTTAGCTTTATAAAGGTCTATAATGTATAAGGAAATGGTTGATTCTTGATGATCCTGTGTGAATGATAGCAGCAGCTGTCTCTGGTTAGAGGGTTAAGGAGCATTCAGTGTAGCAGACCATAGTAACAATGTAATCACATCTAGATATATCCCTCTAGCCAGACCATCATACACAGGAACATCATACTAGAGCAGCGATACTTAACTGGCGGACCAGAGTCCGAATGCGGACCTCGGTGCCAGGTTTTCGGACCCCTGCCCTGCCAGCCCTGCACTCAGTTGCTTCTGTGTTGCCGTGCTCAGTGCTGCCCCCTTTATTTGATTGGTGATGTAGTGCTTAGTCTCCCTGCCAGTGTCATGGCTCCCTGACACCTAGCATTGCAATATGAAGTACTGCACGAAAGTGGCATTGCAGGTACACACAAACTTTGTTTCTTGTTAGCCCTATCCAATCCTTTCCCTTCACCCCAGCTCAGCCACATCTATCCGTGTCCCACCATTTGCCCCCCCCCCCCAGCTCTGACACATCAATCACTGTCCCCTCAGCTCTGCCCCATCCAGCCCTGTCTCTCTGCCTCACCCATTCCTGTCTTCCCAATTGTGCCCATCCAATACCTGTCCTCCCAGTTTTGCCAATCCATTACTCTTTCTTCTTGCTTTGGCCATTAACCCCCCAGCTCTGCCCATTCATTCCTGTCCTTCAAGTTCTGCCCATCCATCCCTCCTCCCAGCTCTCTCTCTTCCTTACAGCTTGTTACCCTGGTCCACCCCTGTACACAGCCTGCACAGAATGCGAGGGGGGAGAGTTAAAGCAGTGTGCCATGGGCCACAGCTGTAGGTTCTGTGGGGCCAAAAAATCAATCACTCCCTATCTGTTGCACCTGGGCCTACTTCTCTGGACACTCTGTCTGCTAGGTGCCACAGAATTATGTCAGGCCCGAGAGCTCCAAGGGTGGAACTCTGTGCCCAGGATGGAATTTATTAATACAAGGCAAACAAAAGGATAACCTATGATTCAGGCTGAAACATAACAAGAATACCTTGAAATCAAAATAATACAGAGCATCAACAACAAAAACTGGCTAATTTAAAGGAGCAGCATCGCAAATTTTTCTTGGTGACTTATATTTAAATGGTACTTTGAATGTAGGTAAGTGTTGGAGTAAGAATTACAAATGTAGAAAAAAATGATATGTGTGTTGAGCAGCTGGAGACTAATAGCTCATGTTTATGTCTTCTGAGTGTCGGGACCCGACACGCTGGCCTGTTCCACGCTGAGGAGAGGGGTGAAACAATGTATCAAAGTATCAGCTGTTCAGTGCTGGCAGCCGTCCAGCATAACATAACAACATTGCAACATTGCCTGGCCAGAACTTATATCTAAAACAGAGAGAAAAGCTCTAGAAGTCATTTAGCTGATTTTGACAGTTTTCCCTTCATGTTGGCTCTGCTGCAGAATCTTTCAGTTTACCATTTTCTCTTTCATATTCTTATTTTTCATTTTTCCATATGATCTTTCTTTCAGCTTTGTGTGTTTTGAGCAAAGCCCAACTCAGGATTTTCACTATCTGGAGTTTTGTTTTGTGCCCCTAGGGGCATCCCGACTTGGGATGCCCTGATATGTGAAATCCCCAAGTTCGCCTGTGAAAACGTACCTTTTCCTGTCCCACAGCGCATGCGCGGGCTCTCATCCAATCAGCGCTGTTTGCACGCAGATGGGGAGCCTGAGCAGTAACCTTCCTGGCCGCCCGGCCTGTCTAAATGACTATCTGCGTGAGTGCGCCAGAAAAATGGGGGGATCTGTGGTTATCCAGGGGTTGTTTCACACAGTGGGCATCCTGATTTAGAATGCCCAAGGGGGAAGGTCAATGGCCGGGTCTTATAGACTTCAGGGTCGGCCACTCAGGGTTTTGTTCCACTTTAATACCTTTAGATTTTCCTGCACAGTTATTCAAAGAAGAATTTCAGTTATTTTCAGTCAGTTTAGTTTATTTTGTATAGATTTTACACATTTGAGTCACCTGGTCTCATAACAAAAGCAGCACCTCACACACACACACACACAGCCGTTACCACTGATTACAGTGTCAGCCTCTGAGGTAAAGTGTTGCTAGGAGACCAGTGGGCTAAATGAAGCAGCTCACTAAATACAACCCAGCAGATCCCCCTATTCAGCAAATGGACTGAGCCATTGTAATTATACAATTTAAAACAGAGGCATATATTTTTTTCTTTTTCTATCACCAGATTATTTATACACATGTTAGAAGCTATTGTGTGGCTATTTAATTATTTATCTTTTTTAATGCAAATTTTGCGAAACTGCTCCTTTAAGCATAGAATATAGGGAAATACAGGGGAACCTCAGGGTGCTATTGTGCCTCACCCAGGGCTCAGGACATATCTCCTCAGGGAAGCCAGGAAGACACCTGCTTGTTATTGGATCCAGGTATCAGGAAAGACGAAGCAAACACACAAAATATTGCTGCACCTAGTAGAGGGAGTGTAAAGATAAGTAGATCCAGGTGCAGGTGCAGCAGATGATGGCACCAGGGAGCTCCGCTGACACCCACTGGTGGCTGCCTGAACTGCAAGTGTTAGTGAATGCAATGCAAACCACCAGAGAAGCCAGTGTGCCTCCTTCTTTGTGTGGAATGGGCAAGCCGCCAGAAAAGACAGCATTTGTCTAGGGTCACAAGACAGCATTACACACACATGGCAGACTCCATAGGGTTGATGCTAAATATTTGGTAAAACAAGGTACATTTATGGCTTGCTGCAGGCAACGCAACCTGCATCTCTGCAAACTTTTTCTTTTTAACACAGAAGAAAGTGCAATAAACAATGTTTGTTCCAGTTTTCCCCCAAATTATCACCTGTATCTGCTATGGGCCATTGTTATAGATAAGTGCAGCTTGCTAAACCAACTACATAGCATGATCCCCATTGTATTGTAATCATTTGCATATGTTTTATTTTTCAATCAATTTGTCTACTGTCAAAGGAAAAGAACATGAATTTATATATATCTGAATGATTTCTGAATCAAAAAGAATAATGCACAGGACGGACTGGCCATAGGGAGACCCGGGACAATGCCCAGTGAGCAGCACTGCTTTGGGGTCAGATCGGCTGCTGCTTTAAACACACACATTCAATACCTGCCCCCTTAGTCTCCCTCTCAGCCCCCTGTACCCAGCCCCACTTTACCCACAAGCCAGGGAACCCCAGCCCCCAATGCTATAGCCCTAGCATCATGGTTGGGGGGGATCAGCAAGGATGTCTGGCCAGGGGCTGGTAAAATCCACGCATGTGTGACCATCTCACAGGATCTTCCTGCTGTCTTTGCGAGCTGAAAGGATGAAAGAAACACATTTTATGACCAGCCAGTTCAGCATCTCCATGCTTTAAAGGAAAATAGATTTTCTTTGTCTCCTGTCAGCAACAGGAAAGCCAACTTTTTAAGGTGATTTACATTTTTGTTTATTTAGCACTATTATGTTCTATAATCTGTTAGAAGCAATAGCTAAATGGAAAGTCAATGTAATTTAATTTGCCTACTTCTTCAACAAATAACTAAATAGCTTTCAGCTCCAAGTAAAACTATTGATTCATCACGTTTCCCTCTCCTTGATATAGAATAAGTTATTTATGACACATTTCCTGGTTCCTCAAGTCACTGTTTGACAGTGTCACCTGGATGAGCATCATTTTTCTTCTATAGCTTGTCAATCCTACGTGTGTCTTTCAAGCAGAGCTCGCCAGGTGTTCAACAACGGGCACATTTCAGATATTGCACATGCAAAGCAAGAAATCAGCTCCCTCATACAGAGAAGAACCTGGTGCCCGTGTTTGGATGGATGGCTGCCAATCCAGTTTAAGAACAACAGATGCAGAGGGGTTCTCTAGCTGTGGAAGAACAGCTCCACATCACTGTCCAGCTCCACATCACTGCCACCTTCTTGGGATTTTTAACTTTATGGATTAAACGTGAAGTGGTACTTGGTAGCCCTCTACATTTCAGATATTGTATTCACGCAAAACTCTGCTTTCAAATGTTATGAAAGCATGAGTTTTATCCAGCTTTTACTTAGCATCCATGATGCTTTGGGACAACTTTATGAGGATTTCAAAAAAGCTTGCTTAAAGTGATTGTAAAAGCAAAAGTAAAAAAAAAACATCAGCTTACCTTTTCAAATGTTCCTCCAGCACTGTCATTCTGCTCAGCCCGGGGCTGTGAATGAGGAAATCCCCTTCCTCACTCAGGGCTCTGACCTCACTCCACAGATGTGAGCCACCAATCATCTTTGAGGTCTCATAACGGAACCACGACCCCCCACTGGCTTGAATGGCATCTCTGCCATCAAGCCCAGCTAACCCCTCCCTCCTCCCAGCCCAGCGTCCTCCTAGCAAACACTCTCTCTCCCAGCACTTACAGTTCCCCCCTTTCCCCAAGTGGAATGAGCATCTTGTGCGTGGTTGCTTGCCTGTGTTTGGGAGCGTGTGGTTGCATGCCTGTGTTTGGATGTGCATGCACGTGTTTGGGAGCGTGTGGTTGTGTGCCTGTGTTTGGATGTGCTTGCCTGTGTTTGGGAGTGGGGGCATGTGTTTGGGAGTGCGTGGTTGCTTGCCTGTGTTTGGGAGTGGGGGCATGTGTTTGGGAGTGCGTGGTTGCATGCCTGTGTTTGGATGTGCATGCATGTGTTTGGGAGTGTGAGGGTGTGGGTATGTGTTTGGGAGCATGTGCATGTGTTTGGGAGTGTGTGGTTGCTTGCCTGTGTTTGGGAGTGGGGGCTTGTGTTTGGGAGTGCGTGGTTGCTTGTCTGTGTTTGGGAGTGGGGGCATGTGTTTGGGAGTGCGTGTTTGTGTGCCTGTGTTTGGGATTGGGGGTATGTGTTTGGGAGTGCGTGGTTGCGTGCCTGTGTTTGGATGTGCATGCATGTGTTTGGGAGTGTGAGGGTGCATGCATGTGTTTGGGAGTGCGTGGGTGCGTGCCTGTGTTTGGGATTGGGGGCATGTGTTTGGGAGTGCGTGGTTGCTTGCCTGTGTTTGGGAGTGGGGGCATGTGTTTTGGAGTGTGTGGTTGCGTGCCTGTGTTTGGATGTGCATGCATGTGTTTGGGAGTGTGAGCGTGCGCGCATGTGTTTGGGAGTGCGTGGGTGCGTGCCTGTGTTTGGGAGTGCGTGGTTGCTTGCCTGTGTTTGGGAGTGGGGGCATGTGTTTGGGAGTGTGTGGTTGTGTGCCTGTGTTTGGATGTGCATGCATGTGTTTGGGAGTGTGAGGGTGCGTGCATGTGTTTGAGAGTGCGGGGGTGCGTGCATGTGTTTGGGAGTGCGTGGGTGAGTGCCTGTGTTTGGGAGTGCATGCATGTGTTTGGGAGTGTGTGGTTGTGTGCCTGTGTTTGGATGTGCATGCATGTGTTTGGGAGTGCGGGGGTGCGTGCATGTGTTTGGGAGTGCGGGGGTGCGTGCATGTGTTTGGGAGTGCGTGGGTGAGTGCCTGTGTTTGGGAGTGCATGCATATGTTTGGGATGTGATGGTGTGTTGATTTGTTTGGGAGTGTGGAGGAACGGGCATGAGTTTCAGAAGGTGTATTTATTAAGTCAAAAATCCAGAGCGCCTCTTATAGTGACAGGTAGTGTCCCATCTATCAACATAGCCGGAAATGAGATGAGTGCTGGCACTGAGTTCCCTACAGAGCCAGATAAGACGAGGGGCTCACTCTGCACTGTGTGGCTTTATCCTATAGATGTCAATGGGCTGGGTTGGTTATAATTTTTGGGGGGCTATTTTTTGGGGGGCTGGTGCATGTGTCATGGGATCCCTGGGCTGTTTGAAATAGTTTGCATATACATTTTTAGCACTTTTATGTTGCACTGACTCCCCATATTGACATGTAGTGGCATGTGCTTTTCGTGAGCACCACCAGCAAGTCATATTTAAGATGCAAAAAATGTTTAGCGCCTCTCCTAGCGCCAAGTAGCACTCCATGTATCAAGAGCGTGGGTGCTTTGTTCCCTACAGCAGAACATCACATCAGGCACTTGGGGGTTTATTTAAGAAATGCAAATGTTCAAGCTCCCCCCCCCCCATTGTTCCTGTATGCATTGTGATGAGGAAAGAGTATTGGCCAAGGGACTTTCTTTTGCCCCGACATTTCATTTCAATTTGTTTTCTACGATTCTCAATATTAATAGATTTGTTAGAAATTTAACTCTGCGTAGGCATTTTATTTCAGAATCATATGATGGGAGTTTGGAGGCACCCACACAAGGTGATCAGCAAGGGGGGATGGTTTCAGATCAAACAGAAATATCAGATCATGTAATATGGGCCTCCTCGTTTGAGGACACTACCATGCATTTATGGTTGGAAAGTATGTCTGAGGAGGGACCTACTAAAATTGAACCCCCCCCCTAAGATTAAATTCCCTAACCGGAGTTTCTATCCTATCAGCTCCAGACCGCCTGTACTGGATGTTTTCCAGGAGGCGGTGGAAGCTGATCTTACGGTCTTAGCTAATAACTCCAAGTCCAAACCAGCAGGCCACTCCAATCTGTCAAAAGGTGAGAAAGAGGCGCTTAAAAGTCTGAGTGAGAATGATAGCATAGTCATCCGTTCGGCAGATAAGGGGGGGGGTGTGGTTGTATTGAATGCTTTGGACTATGAGAAAGAGGCATGGAGACAGTTGGAGGATGAGACCACTTATGTTAAACTTAAATCTAATCCAGTAGAGGAATTTCAGAAAGATTTAACTATATTACTGGATGAAGGTGTGGCATTGGGAGTCCTCACTCAACATGAGGCTGAGGCTCTTTTGTGGCCTCCCCCACTGCCCCAGTCTTTCATCACCTCCCCAAAATCCACAAGCCCCAGCGTCCACCTGCTGGGAGGCCGATTGTGGCTGGTATTGGGGGGTTGAATGAGAGGCTGGGGCAGTGGCTGGATACCCAATTGCTCCCATTAGTACGCAGGCTTCCCGGTTTTCTGCAAGATTCCCGTGATATTTCAACTGCGTGAGTTTCAATGGAGCCCTAGCTATGGGTGGCTTACTTGTGATGTGGCCTCGTTATACTCAATTATACCCCATAATTTGGCCCTACGGGCAGTCCAATTCCGTCTGGACAACTATTCCAAGTATTCAGATGATTTGAAAACCTTCCTCATTTTGGCCCTGCAATACCTGTTACAACATAATTATTTTTTATTTGCAGGTCAATATTTTTTGCAAAGATGCGGGACCTCTATGGGGGCACCATTCTCCCCCTCTCTGGCCAACCTCTATATGGGGTGGTGGGAGAGGGGGGCCATATTTGGCTGTGATAACCCTTTTCTGGGCCAGATAAAGCTGTACGGGCGGTATATCGATGACCTCATCCTGATATGGTCTGGGCCCCAGGATACATTAACCCCGTTTCTGGAATACTTGAATTCAAATGACTTAGGCCTAAGGTTTACTTCAGAATATAATTCCATGACAATTTCCTTTTTGGATTTATTGTTAGAGGCAGATTATAATACCCTTCAAATTACAACTAGGACATTTGGAAAGGAGACGGCTGGAAATACCACCTTAAGAGCTGAAAGTTGTCATCCCCCTCACACCATCAGGGCAATACCTGTGGGCGAAATGATTAGGGCCCGGAGGAATTGCTCTCAAGATGTGATGTTTGAGGATGAACTAACCCTGATATCCAATAGATTTGTTGAACGGGGATATTCGCCTGAATTGTTGGAACGGGCGAGGATGATAGCTTTAAGTAGGGATAGAAATAAAATGCTCATTGACACTAGGAAGAAAGGAGTCTACAAGAATAGAGAGGGATCCCCTAGGATTTCGCAGGGTTCTGTGACTTTTGTCACCTCATATAGTGAGGAGTTTTATAAAATTAAAGCAATAATACAGAAACACCTCCCTTTACTTAATTGTGATCCCCAACTTAGACATGTAGTCAAACAAGGCATTAGGATAGTAAGCCACAAATCACCCACAATAGGATGTAAATTGTCACCAAGCCTTTATATGAAACAGGGTGGAAGGTCTAGAACATGGCTGTCCCAGTCAGGAGCCTTTAAATGCGGTGGTAGAAGATGTGGGGTATGTAAATTTATGCAACCAGGATTAAATTTTAGCGCAGTAGTAGAGAATAGGAATTACCAAATAAACAACTTTATCAACTGTAATTCTTCAAATGTGATTTATTTAATTACTTGTGTAGATTGCAGGGTACAGTATGTGGGTTGTACCACACGACCGGTTAAAAAACGAATTGCGGAACATTTAGCTTCCGCGTCCCTGGAGCGCCTAACCTGCACATCAAATGTGGGGAAACATTTTAGGATCCACCATGGGGGCGACCTAACCTCTCTTAGATGGGTACCCATTGAAAAAGTAGCTTTGGGTCCAAGGGGCGGCGACCTTATGGATAAACTATTACAGCGGGAGGTCTTTTGGATTTTCACATTAGGTACACGCAGCCCTAAGGGACTTAATGCGAGATGGGATGTGGATTTGTTTTTGAAACATAACTAGATGGGTGGGGACCTATTTATTGAGGAGTGTTCAGCTTTATCTGCTTTCATCCCTTAATTGTGATATTGTATATATAGATTTTTCAGATGACTCAAATTAATTCTTGGTAAATGTTATTACCTATAGAGTATATATGTGCGGACTTCTTTCCTGAATAGAGCTTGTTTTGTGCATTAATAATCACGTTTGTCTTGTAATGTTATCTGTATTGAGACACCTTATCTATAGATTACATGCATGAGAAATGTAGCAGCCTGTTTGTTACTCTGAACTGCACGTAGTGATTGCCAGTAATGACGCCCGCCATGGATGGTAATGTCCTGCCAGGCTTCTGACGTTCTAACAGGCTCCACCCCTGGGGCGACGCCTTGCATTGGCTTTGTAGTGATCGGCAACTTAACATGCTTCTCTGAAGCTGACCCGGAAGCACTGGCCCTCTATTGTGATATGGCTCTACACATGCAGCGGCGGACTAACATCACGGCCCCCAGGTATTTGAAGTGATATAACTAATAGAAAATTAAAGGGCTTTTGTATGCTGCGGATGTTAGCAATTAGGATTCATTAGGTGTCTCATTAAGATAATTGTGAATGTATCTATTTATTGTGAATCAGGCAGTTACCTCGCTGTCATGATTAAGAGCGCAGGCTCGAAACGCGTCGACGCGATATCTGCTTGAGTATGCTCCTATTGCTGTTTTAAACTGCTATGCTGTTTTATGCGAGAAAATAAAGAGTGGATTATTCTTAAAACACCTTGGCTGCGGGCTGGCTCGTTTTGACTGTGTGTTGTTAGGTGTTGGCCATATGCATGTGAGGGGACCCAAACATCTCTATCTGTGTCCAGGCCTAGACTGCAATGGTTAAGGTGCAAGTTATGTGTAAACAACAGACAACGCCCACTAATGCAGAGCAGCATGTAAAATTTTTTCGAAAAAATGATTAGTGTTTCCCTTTGGCTGAAACATGGAGGTGGCATATGTGTATTGATCAAGAAATGCCCAACAACATGGAGCGACAGGCGCTGACCTCTTCCAACACACCTGTGTAGTGCTTTACCTTGTTGAGCTAGCGTGGAGGAGGAACATGGTGAACAGCAGTGCTGCTATCCAGCATAAATAACAGCTAAATATAACAGAAACGCTTTGTGATTTGAAAAATTGATTATTTTTCTATTGTGCTTGCAGTGGTATTGTGCGTGGGGGGGGGGGGAGCGACCACTACTGTTGGCAGTTTTTGTAGTGCAGTGTCTGCAGACAAGTCTGTGCTTTGTGCCATTGGTAGCGTTTCCTTGTGCTCTTCCATCTGCTAGGGTAAGCAGAGATTGTGTAGCACCCTGCAAGACAGGATTGTATAGGACACCTTATCTGGGATATGTAGCCTCTCCCCTGTTGACCAGGCCTAACCTAAAAAACATACTTTCCTCAGGCTGTTGGTTGTTTCAACAAGGCATCTGGTTTAGTAGTGAGCTGCATGTGATTTGCACTTGTGTGTGTCAGAGTGTGTGTGTTAGCTGGGTTATTGAAGGTGTGCATTGTGCATGTGTGTATGTTTGCTGATGATTGAGTTTGTGCATTTGTGGTTGCAGTGGAAATGCAGTGCAGAGCCCTTTTTTGGGCTCTTATTTATGAAGGAATAGCGACAGGTAGCAACTGGTGAGCGGTTGGTAATGACGGGCCCCGCCACGAGAACGCCGGCTCCCCACCACAATCACACATTTATCAAGCCAATCCTGCTTAGCGACTGAGATAGCGCCATATAGCCACTCATTTATCATTATTCCAGCCTCAGCCCACAGCGCCAGCGTCCGACCTTGAACAGCGACAGGTATGACCTCTCGCAACCTGGCGCTCTCCAATGCATTTCAATGGAACAATCTTTAAATATTAATAATTAATTGTTATTAATGTTTTTTTTTAAATGTGGAAAATTCTGTGACCACTTCTGCCATTTTAGATAATTTTTTAAGGGAAAAAAATGTAAAAAAAAATTGTACAGAATTGATATTACAGGTCTGATATTAATGTATTCATATTACTAAATAAATTAAAATACTTTTTTTTTTTTGGTTTCCAAAAATATGGTGGTTTAGGGGTTAAAAAACTACTTTTAACACATCGCCTCCAGCGCTCTGGGGTTTAAACATGCATTTCACAGCGCTTGAATTTTTTGAGCGTGATTTTTTGATGAATATGGTGGAAGCCGGTCGCTCTGACCAGTCGCTATCATGCGCACCCATACATCGCGGAACCTGTCAAATAGCGACTCGTAACCTTGTATTCAACATTACGCCACACCGACTGAGTCGCTGTCAACAACCGAACAACGGCCAAGCACAGCGACTACTAGCGGGCGCTGTGAAAATACCGCTACAGTCGCTCAACTGTCGCTACATGTCGCTATTAATAAATCAGCCTCTTGGTCTGATATTTGGTGACTGGATAAGTTGTATGGCTGCTGAGGAGGAGAAGGAGAGTGAAGAAGCACCAGTGGTGCAACTGCAAACTGGTTGGCTGATTTGTGGTGCGCTTTTGGAACTGTACCACCAAATCCGCCACAAAATTGAGCTCCCACTGTCCCAGGCATGCAGTACCTGGAATAGTGCGCCTATGTACCTCCTTAAATATCCTTGCGAGGGGCACTTTTCAGGCCACTGCTGCTCTAATAGCCAGCCTACCATGTGCCGCATATTTCATGAGGTGGTCCTGGCCATCTGTGACCTCCTCCTTAACTACATCAGGTTTCCGGACGATGAGGAAGAGGCAAAACATCAATCTGGCTTTCTATCGAATGGCAGGAATCCCTAATGTGCTTGGCTGCAATGATGGCACCCATATTGCCTCCTGCCCCCCTCGAGCACAGAAGCTGCACTACCACAACAATAGCTTACATTCCTTTAATCTCATGTTGTGTGTTATAATGAGATGCGGCTGTGTGCGGTGAGGTCAGGATTTCCGGGATCCAGCTATAACTACTATGTATTGCACCAATCTGCCCTGTGCTAGAAATTTGAGAACAACAAAATGCCACCAGGATGGCTACTAGGTAAGTATGTGGCCCCATTGTAAGACCTATAAACAGTGGACCAGTAAAACTAGGCGGGAGGGGAAGGTGAGGGCAAAATGCAGCAAACCAGGTGGGGGTGTGCATTTGTGTTAAAAACCACATTAACGTATAAGTTTGTATTTAGATGATAAGGGATACGGGAAAGAGGTGGCTCATGACCTCCCTGCAAAATCCACATACTGCAGCTGAAGTGCGCTACAACGCAGCTCACTGCAAGACCAGATGCATTGTTAAAAGAACCATCTGCCTACAGAAAAAAGGAGCAAAGGGGGAAATGATTAGAAAAACTGACATGAGCTGTATTGTGTGTGGTTGTAGTAGAGAATGATGCTGTAGAATGCCTATAAGCAACCAGCAGCATTGAAAGGCTGAGACTGGATTTATCAGAGGGAGTCTGTCTCATTAGCACCCAGCGTCAGACTGAAGATCGCTGCCCTACTTAGCCAGAAATTTTAACAGGCCATTGTCCTTTCTGTTGCGTTCTGCCTCAGACGCTGTCAGTGCCTCTCCTTAGCAGCCAAAGTGGCGCTCAGTGGCGCTAGCATTCATTTCCATCCCAGTGTTGTTCTCCCATTCACTTCAATTAGTCATACAAGTCCTATTTTTTCTGGTGACTTCTGGTTAGCGTTTCTTAATTTTTTTGTGCCCAATCTAACCTGTTCTGTCATGCCATGTGTATGTCCCCAATGATAAATTGACCTCTTAGTTTCTCTTTATAGTGTCTATGTAATTATTATAGTACCATCAGCATAGAGATGGATCTGTTTGAACTTTGTGCAATTTTGTTGTACAAACACAATATAAATGAATATATTTATTTTGCTTGAATTTTCTTTCTATAAAGATCATTTTGTTCTTCTTTTGTTTCTGTACTACTGCCTTTTGTAACATTAGGCTCAATTCAGAGAGACAAAAAAAAAACTTCCGTTTTAGTTCCAATTTGTTTTTTTTTGGAAATGTTTCCGCTCTCGTATGAGTGTATGAGCGATTCTGTGCATGCATTGAAAAACTTCTGTAAAGTTTCCGTCCGTTTTTACGGCAGATTACGAATACGAGGATGTCATTTTCCATCCAGACTTTTCCGTTTCTTTTTCACATGTTACAACGTAGGCTTTTGTTTTTGCCCTTTTCCCATCGTATCCTCCCACAAATCCTTTACGCTTCCCGTTAGATTCTGTTTCCCTTTTTCAATAAATAATCGTCCAGACGGAAATCCTTACGATCTTGCGCCTGCGCACGACAAACTTAACTCATTAAAGTGCTCGCCTACATATTTGCCACCCTCACTTCTACTACAATGTTTAGCGGGGAGGCCGATTCATTAATAGCGCCAGGTAGCGACAGATGAGCGACTGTAGCAGTATTTTCACAGCGCCCGCTAGTAGTCGCTGTGCTTGGCCGTTGTTCGGTTGTTGACAGCGACTCAGTCGGTGTGCGGTAATGTTGAATATTGGGTGAGGAGTCGCTATTTGACAGGTTCCGCGCTGTATGGGAGCGCATGATAGCGAATGGCCATAGCGAACGGCTCCCACCATATTCATTAACAAATCACGCTCAAAAAATTCTCGTGCTGTGAAATGCATGTTTAAACCCCAGAGCGCTGGCGGCGATGGGTTAAAAGTAGTTTTTTAACCCCCAAACAACCATATTTTTGGAAACAAAAAAAAGCAAGTTTGTAAAAACATTTTGTAATATGAATACATTAATATCAGACCTGTAATATCAATTCTGCACAATTTTTTTTTTTTACCTTAAAACAAATATCTAACATGGCAGAAGTGGTAACAGAAATTTTCACATTAAAAAAAAAAAAAAAAAATGTATAACAATTCATTATGAATATTTAAAGATTGTTCCATTGAAATGCATTGGAGAGCGCCAAGTAGCGAGAGGTCATACCTGTCGCTGTTCAAGGTCGCTCGCTGGCGCTGGAATAATGATGAATGAGTGGCTATCTGGCGCTATCTCAGTCGCTAAGCAGGATCGGCTTGATAAATGTGTGATTGTGGTGGGGAGCCGGCGTTCTCGTGGCGGTGACCGTCATTACCGTTCGCTCACCAGTCGCTACCTGGCACTATTCCTTGTTAAATAAGGGCCTAAATCACTTAGCACTATCCTCCATCTTCCCTTTTGGACCCTTGAAGCTCACCCAAACCACTTAACAGTTAGGTTCTTGTGTTAATGTATTTTGTAAATGAAATGACAATGTAACATTTTTTTTTATTCCATCATAAAATATAAAATTTTAAAAAATGTTGAAAATTTCAAATTTTTACAACTATAAAAAACAAAATACATAGCAATGGCAGGCCACTGAACATTATTCTTCATCTGTGGTCCCCAACGAGTTGCGCAGCTCCTGCATCTCGCCCACCAACTGAAGGACCCTGACACTCAGTTGTGCCACTCTGGCACGTGTGGTCCCTGTTAAAAAACATAAATTAAAACATTGGTATAACCTTGTTGGGGTCATACTGCAGTGCCCCCCCCCCCCCCCCCCGTATGGTCCAAACACCTAAATCTGGACTTCAAAAGCCAGAGGGCCCTCGCCACGGGCCGGGTTTTGCATAGTGCCCGATTAGAGAACCCCTGGCCCGCATTCTGCAGGCAAAGAACAGGCATCAGGAGCAAGGGCGAGCGGCACATCTTGCGGTTCCTGCAACCAAATATAAAATAATTACACAAAGCAAAGGTAACCAACTAAAACAATAACTCCTACAACAAATTAAGATTCAAGTTCAACAATCCAAATATAATTCACATATTCTATAATTCTATAAGGCATACATGAAATGTATTGATTCAGGTATGCATTGCTATACAATTTATGCTGATACATGCAATGCCTTGGTGCTAAAGGCGCGCAGACTCCTCCACATAGCCGCAAAACATGTTCAACAATAGCAATCCGAGCCCTCAAAGGTCCCGTAAGTGGATCGGAAATGAAACGGATTTATAGGGTGGTGGTCCGTCGGAAACCAGCTCTCTGAATCAGACGGAAACCCATCCCAACAATGGAAGTTTTCTGAACGAACTAAAAATTTCCGATTTTGTTTGGAAAATGATCCGAACTAACGGAAATGTTCCGATTTGCTTCCATTCATCGAAAGCGCATTCCCGAACGTTCGTACGAATGAAAAATGAACAAAAAAAAGCAAAAAAATGACAAACACCCACTAAAACTTTCACAGACAACTACGGAAGTCCGAATGAATGTGTCTTTGAATCGAGGCTATTGTAATGAATGAGCCCCCGAGACTGCCATATGTATTTACAACCTTGCCTCTCGCTACTTCTCACATATAAAGAAACTAGTGAGCTGCATATTAAAGCAGACCTTCAGAATAATTTTATGAAAAGCCCATAACCCTTAAAAAATTAGCCCCCAGCATCTATAATATGTATATTTTACGTGTTTAGTCACATACTTTTTATTCTTTTCTCTGCTGGGCTTCAAGTCTGTTCAGGACTCTAGGATATGGGCGCTGCCATCTTGCTTTAGAAACATCACATGCTGCGCAGAGGAGAGGGGGCAAAAGTGCAGAGGGAGGGTTATATCTGTGCTTTGTACAGACAAAGCAGAGCTGGGGTCAGGGAAAAGACAGCAATCCCAGAATGCAGAATGGCACAGTCAGATACTTCCTGTTTGCAGGCAGCCTGAGACTCAATGGGCGCCATCTTGGATGTTTAAAGGCTCAGAAAATACACTATGGGCAGGTAGGCAGCTATGTGGGCAATTTGTATGTACAGGGTGTGGGAAACATATAAGAGTCTTATTAAGGCTGAAGGTCCAGTTTAACCTTTCAGGGAAATGTAATTATCTCAAAGCACTTTAGTTTTGTTTTATTTACCATGCTCCGGAGTAAACTTGTTCAGTTTGATAAATTGCTCATAAAACTTAAAGGGTGCTTCAACGAGATCAATGAGAGTCCATCTGTTCATACAGCATTCTGATCAATTTGATTCATTAGTCAAATATCACTAACTATCTATACTGAACAAGGTGGCATGCATTTCACAGGGCCACATAGCAAATGCTTGGGGACCCCTAAAAAGAGTATAGGTCTTTGTTAAAAGATATATAGGGCCTGATTTATCAAGCACTTCTGCCAGAATCTGCCCCATCAGTGAAAATGAGAGTGGTGCAAAATATGACTTATAGGGTCTTATTTATGATGTGCACCTTTTAGCATAATGTTTGTGGCTATAGCACCAGCTCCGGAGCAGCAGCATTCCTGTCTTACCTGGCACTGTGTTAAATACTACATTGGCGCTTTGATTGTTGCACTTAGGTATTGGCTGGCCTATGTCAGCACCTGTTGGACCGACTATCCCAGCGCCACTTTATACTGCCATTCTTTTCCAGCGTTTGCCAGCATATTTTTGATTTTTTTCCTCCTTCAAATCTTTGGCGCTGTATTCTTCTGCTGGTCAGTGTTTCATTATTACAGTTACAAGAAGATGGGAGGAGCTGCTGGCACTGGGCCCCTTCTGGCTTAGGCTCAGTAGCAGCTGCCTTCCCTGCCTCCATGATATGTACACCTTTGTACACAACTATTTTCAGATATGTTCCCTTTCTGAAACCCATTCCAAAAGTGGACCTACAGAAGCAGCATAAAACTTACACTGCTGCCTGGCTTCCTTGCTATGTACAATGTGACAATTGGAACAGAGCTGTAAAAAGCCACCTGGCATCCCACTGTGTTACATTGTAGCAGTGGCTGCTTCAGAGCTGCTCAGATGTAACATGTCCTTCTGTTACAGTGTAATCATCTCAAAACTGCCACCCTTGGGAGATCCCTCTAAAGAGTAGCACATCTATTTACCCTTTTGGGCTTGACTACCCTGCATCACATCCACAAACTTAATTTTGTATTATTTTTAGGGGAAAACCAGTGTGGAGCCAATTTCCCAGGACTACCAGCTTTAGCACACACAATATAACTGTTGCTATCATAATGTCTTAGAAGCCAAACTGATCTTTCTCTCTGGCCACTAGTGCTTTGTATTTCCTGATGAGCCCTAAGCAAAGTGTTAAATTAGCCTGCTTTCTGCTCACATCATGCTGGATGTCAGGAGCCATGTCTTTCATTCACTTGTGATTTGCATTTCCTGATCAGCCCTAAGCAAAGGGTTACATTAGCCTACTTTCTACTCGCCTCACGCTGATTGTCAGGAGTCATGTCTTTCATTCACTAGTGCCAGATCACAATGATAAACTATTGCTGGTTTTATTTCCTCTCTATGGCTGGTTATAAAATAAAAAACGGAAATAACCGATTATATGGTTCAGAGCATCTGTTTTAATCCTCCGGATTGAAAAAAAGAAGCTGATTAAAGAGAACCTAAACTAAATGATTGAGACGGGCCTATATTACTCTTACAATAACTGCAACTCATCAAGCTCGATGCCTGGGCGTCGTTCTGGACTCCTCTCTCTCGTTCACACCTCACATTCGCTCCCTAGCCACCTCCTGTCGTCTCCAACTCAGAAATATCTCCCACATCCGTCCCTTCCTCTCACCTGTCACCACTAAAATGCTAGTGCACGCCCTGGTCATATCCCGACTGGACAACTGCAACACCCTCCTCTGTGGTTTGCCAACATACAGACTGCCACCCCTCCAATCTATTCTAAACTCTGCTGCTCACCTCATCCATCTCTCCTCTCGCTTCTCCAGTGCTGCCCCCCTCTGTCAATCCCTCCACTGGTTACCTGCCTCTCATAGAGTTCAGTTCAAACTTCGAACGCTAACCTACAAAGCTCTCTCTAACCAGGCCCCTCCCTACATTTCATCTCTGATCCAGAGTTACCAACCCAAGCGCAACCTCCGCTCTGCCTCTGACATTCTCCTGTCCTCTTCCTTGGTTACTTCCCCCCCCCCCCCCGCCTTCAAGACTTCGCCTCTCCACTTCTCTGGAATGCCCTTCCCCGCTCGATCCGCCACTCTCCATCACTCCAAGCCTTTAAAAGTGCCCTCAAAACTCACTTCTTCAGACAAGCATATAACCTGGCTTAAGCAACTCCTATAACCTTCACTGGCACATGCAGCCATACTCAATCTCTACCACTTGTGACCCCACCCCTTTGGCTCCACCCCCATCCTTTAGACTGTAAGCCCGCAAGGGCAGGGCTCTCCTTACTATTGTCTCCTGTGCTCACAACACTTGGTTTTAACCTGTGGCATTGTATTGTTCTCTGTACTATATGTTTTACCCTATCTGTAATCATACCATGTAAAGCGCTACGGAAGTTGATGGCGCTATATAAATAAACAATAATAATAATAATCTTATCATTGTGATCTGGTACATTATTTGATCTCACTGAATGAAGGATTATACAGTGAACTAAAGGAGTGTTGACCACTGGTGCTGGTATTTAAAAGAAGCTATTTGGACTTTTAAGATGTTATCGCGGAGTATGATGTTATAGACTTTTCTATAATTGATTGTTAAAGGGTTAAATTACTCTGCTTTCTGCTCACATCACACTGATTGTCTGGAGTCATGTCTTTCATTCACTAGTGCTTTGCATTTCCCGATAAGCCCTAAGCAAAGGGTTAAATTAGCCTACTTTCTGCTCACCTCATGTTGAATGTCAGGGACCATGTCTTTCACTCACTAGTGCTTTGCATTTCCTAATAAGCCCTATTAAAATTTGCTTCGTCAAGCAGGTCCCCTCAAGAAAACGCCACTTGTCATGGCCATCGGAAGCCTGAGAGCAGCACAGGGATGACTCATACATGACAAGGTCAGTGGGGTGGAGAGGTTTCATTATCTTCTCCAGGAATGCAAAGCGGCTGCTAAATGAAAGCCATCCAGCATGAGGTAAGCAGAAAGCAGACTAATTAAAGCCTTCAGTTGGACTGTCCCTTCCGGGCCTCCCCCTGTCTGAGAGAGCACTGCAAGTTGTAAAACGGGCAGCCCAGAAGTAATTAACTGACTGAGAGGAAAGGTACAGTAAGCCTCCATTTTTTTAATTGCTTACATAGAAGAGTGAGAAATCCTCTAAAATCCACCAGCGCTCGCTGTAAATAGTGTAGCACACATCTGTCAATCAAACCCCCTCCTTCCCAGGTGAAGGGAATCTTCGCCTATGGTCGGCTTTTTCATGTGTCGCTGTGCTGCAGGGAAATTCATTTCAAAGTGGGGGAAATAATGTTCATTGATGTCGAATTTTAAGATGCCCTCCTGCTTAGAGCTAAATGATTGATGCAAAATAAAGTGAAATCCAATCCCACGACTGAAAGGAGGAATCCAATTCAGCTGTAGATAAGCGAGTATATTTTCGGGTTGGCATAGCTGCATGTGCACATTTTTTATGGCGACATTAAAAGTCTGAAGTTGAAGGCAGCTGACTGCGGGAAGCCATTTACATTCTCAACACGTGTTAACCTTGTTATACATGCTAGACTGCAGCTACTGAGATAGGAAGCAACAACTTTCAGCACATCAAGCCACATGCTTTCTTCACTGTCTGGACTAATGTTTGGGATAACAGAGTTTATTACACATCCCCCTTGCAGGGTGCTTCTAAGTTTGGTGGCGATCAGCCCTTCACAGCTAGCAGCATCACTGGCCACTTTATCAGGAGCCAGACATTCAGAAGTTGGCCAGATCGCTCATTTATTCCCATCTCTCTATGGAGCCAAAGGCATTTTGGAACTGGGGTGCGCTTGCTATTGGCAGCCCAAAGAAATGCTTTGCCACCTGTCCCTCATCGCAGATATACGCAGATGGTGAAAGAAAAGTACTGAAAACAATGTAATTATAAACTTGTCGTTGTTGTTACCTAAGTGCATTTTACAATCTCTAGAGTGCTCATGGTTGCACTCCTATATGTTTGTAATGTTGTGTTGAATCAAACCAGTGTAGGTAAGTGCTCAGTTACCACAAAGTTGCAACTAGAACATTACATGCCTGCTGGAGATCATAGATCACACTCTCTGTTTAGCTGTTGATGGTACACTTCCTGCCCCTGCAAGTTGGGGGTTGCAGCCCCTAGCTGGAGGTATCAAAGACTATATACAGGACAGACTTCCTGTATGCTAGGAGAACTGAGCACACAGCTTGCTGCCAGGAGCTGTGCTGCTGTAACCTGCATACACAGCCGCACAATGGAGCCTGGATTACTTCACAGACTACTACACTGTTTAGCTGCATGTCCAGCTGATGGTGCATGTGGGGAATCTTCTGTAGCTGCTTCTGAACTTCTTCCTTGCTTTCTGCCTGCTGACCTGTATGTCCAGCTGCCGTGTGCCCTGTGGAGAAGCTTCAACTGCACTACATGTCTGATCATAGACTCCTGCATGTCAAGAGTGAATCATCTCTTCGAATCAAGATCAGGGACCCCTGTAGCTTGCATCCTGTGCAGAATTTCTCCTGGAGGTATTTAAATAAGGCCTATCTATATAACCAGGTATATGTGCACAGACTAACTAAAGCTGGGCTTTCGTTGTGTTTTAAGATTTATTTCTATTGCCATGTTAACCTTTACTACATAATGTTCATAGTATTGTTATACTTGACTGTGTCAGTAAGTGACGTAGGTAAATGGTTGCTGGGAGCAGTAGTCCCTCTGCTCCAAATGTATTGTTTTACTTAGACAACTTGATCTATTTCCCAGAAAGGTGTTCCCTATCAGTTGTAAGGGCCATATTCTGGGTGGAGGCACTAGCACACCAAACATTTAGCCCACTCTTCCACTCAGTGAAGGCTCAGCTTCTCTTTGTTACATACAGGTTAGTGCCATAGCCTGTCTTGAGTGGGGTGTTTACCATCACCCCCCAAAACAGCCCTACACCAGCAAAGATAGGGATCCTTATTTAAGAAGCTTCAGCGCCACACAGTGCCACTTTTTTGGCCTTAGTGGCACTCAGTGTCCGATTTAAAGAGGACCAACAGTCAAAAATGACTTAAACCAGACCAACACAACAAACAGTGCCCACATGCCTCCCTCCCCAGAACAATTTAGATTGCTGCACATTTTACCTTTTTCTAAAACCTGCTCTAGTAAATTTTAGAAACAAAATGGCAGCTCATGTATTTGCAGGCCACCTGCAAACAGAAAGTGCTGTTGGACTTCCTGTTATTGTGCATTGTCAGTTATATCCGTTGAATCCAGGCAGCAGCATGTCTGAAATGCTGGGAGAGTAAGCTCCAAAATGGCTGCTACCTTTCTTTTTCAAATGTCCCAGGCTGTTGGTCCACTTTAATTATTAAGCATTAAAAACTCAATCCAGTTTTGCCCATTGTGCTCTATAGGATCTTGACCTACAGTATTGCGCCAGGTTTTTTCTGACACTGCTTCAACCAGAGAGCCTGGCGCTGCAACCTTTTCAGCGCTAGTGGCGCTAGCTGGCAGCCGCATCGACTTAAACCGGACTAACTGCCTGGGACAGTTGGAAAAGAAAGCTAGCACCCATTTTGGAGCTTCCTCTCTCACCCATGTTGCTGCCTGGATTCAACTGACAATGCACAAGTCCAGCAGCACTTTTTGTTTGTAGGTGGCCTGAAAATACATGAGCTGCCATTTTGTTTTTTAAAATTCACTTAGAAAAAGGTAAATTAATAATTATGTGCAGCAATCTAAATTGCCCTGGGGAGGGGTGCATATGAGCACTGTTTGTTGTGTTGTTGTGTTGTTCCGCTCTAATATTACACACATTTATTTGTACATAACTTTCATTGTGACTTCAATAATTAAAATGCAGGACCTAGATGTCACAAAATGAATTTGATTTTAATGGCCTCTTTTGCTTAGCAATGTGTAATTTGGACAACAGCAACTAAAACACAACCTAAACCCACTGTAAAGTTGGTCCCCTTTGTCCCCAGCAGTGATTTCTTGTAACTGTAATGATGAAATGCTTTTGAACGCCAGAAAAAGGCAGTCTAATATGGCGCTCACTGGTTCTGGGATAATTGGCAGCCGGGTCCAACAGGCGCTGACATAGGCTGGCCAATGCCTAGTGCAACAATCAAAGCTAATTAGTGTTCTGTGCAGCGACTGCTAGTGTCAATGTAGTGCACAGCACAGCGTAAGATAAAACAAAAAACTCTGCTTCGAAACTGGTGCTATAGTCACAAAAAAAATGCCAAATCGCACACATCAATAATCACATAAATAAGCCCCATAAACCACTTTGATTTTGGAAGTGACTAAGCAATACAATGAATAACATGAATTAATTAAAGGAATTAGTTAAGCTAATTAAACAATTAAATAACTACAGAGGCAGCAAAGTTCAGGGAGCCATATATTGGGATGAGATATGAAAACCTTGCATTGTCTCTCCCTCCTGCTTAGAATATAACAAACAAGATGAATCATTCTGAAAAGCCTGCCAGCTTCCTGCTGAGAAGTCCATTGTGTTACATTAGTATAGACAAATAGCAATTTATTTATCTTAATTCTTTCTATTGTAATTGGCTGTGATACTTTCTAAAGCAGTCATAAGCCTATTAATGGAATGTAGATAGCTCACAGTGCAATGTGAGGTGCACATCACACTGTGGGATAGAAAATACACTGTAGAGATTGCCTCCTCTGTATTTAACGCAATATACACAAACAATGCCCTAAAAAAGTATTTAAAAGTGTGCCACACTTTTCAGTTTTTTATTTTTTAAACATTTGGAAAAGCATGTGTCATCTTCTTTACACTTTACAAATACTTGCCACTTTGTTTTGCTCTATCTTATTAAATTGCAATAAAATGCGGTAGTTTGTGGCTGTAGCAATAAAAAAGTTGGATTTGTTTATAGGATATGAATACTTTTTCAAGGCACTATATATACTCATATAAGAAAATTGTTACACCCCCTATAGTCAATTACTTTCCTGCTCATGCCACCTGCACCTCAGGGACATCTCTAGAACCTGCCCCTTTCTTACAGTGGGAACATCCTGTTAGCACCCTGATCCATTCTGGTCTGGATTACTGTAACTCACTACTGTTTGCTCTTCCCCTCACTCACTCACTCATTATACTCTCCTCCCAATCAAACCTGAATGCAGCAGCCTGGCTCATCTATCTGTCTGATTATATGTGTGTGTGTGTGCAGCATGACAGACATGATGCTCTGTGTTTCTGAGGCATATATAAGTTTGGTGTGGGCTGCTGCTCACACAGCTCCCTCCTTATTTTCCTGTGTAAGCAGGACTGGCTGGTATGTAGCAAGATGACCGCTTCCATGAAGTCCAGGAGCACAATATATGCAAACCCGGTTTACACAATCCGCATGGAGTTAAGCCCTCTCAAACAGGATACGCAGCTGGGGGGGAGGGAGGTTAAGAGGAGCAATTTACTAAACTTTAATTTTTGATTTAAAGTCTGCTTTTAAGTGTTTTGAAAAACAGTACTGCTTATATATACAATATATATGATCTTGTGTTAAGAATGTTTAAAGCACGAATACTATCAATTTCCCAATTATGCATTTGTATGCAAAGCATTGCCCATTCATCTCTGGCACCTGTTGCACCTATAAGGGTAAACAGAGAGCCGTTCCCACATAGGGCCGCCATGGTATGAACATGTCATTCTTCTGGCGATGGAATAACAATGCTGTAAGGTGATCTCTTGCAATAGTCTGATGAAGCAGAAAATCAGAAATTCTCGAGGCATTTGGTGGATATGGATATGAATTTCGACAGAAGGTTAGATGCGACAGTGTACAGTGATAGTGACAGAATAATAAATAATTCCGAAAGATGGACCGCATAATAAAAAGCCATACAGGAATATATTAATGATAATATTGACAGAGTACTAAATTAAGTTTGTTATAATATTTAGACACATAAATATGGAAGTAGATAGATGCTGTGACAAAAAGCAGGGGCGTAGCTAGGGGAGGGCTGGGGCACATGCCCTGGGGGCAGTAGGTCGGGGGGTGCCAAAGGGGGCCTCAGCCCAGATCAAATCTTTGCCCCGGGTGCCAGAAAGCCTAGATACCCCTATGCAAAAAGACTTTATCATAAAGGAATTGTTAAGATCTGGCTTGGGTACAGTATATATAGCAGCAGATCAGGTTTGGGCAGGGCCAAATTTTCGATTAGGCAAACGTAGGCATGATTTGTTGTGGGGTTGTCTGATCCATCCTATAGGAATTTGTGGAGAAACCTGTTGCCGTTGGAGATCGGGCTGCCTCCTATCTACATGCCATTTATTTAAAATATCTGGTAAGAGCATGAGTTAGTCGGTGGAGGTATCACTCGTGAAATTTTTGATGCATGCACCGCGGGATGCTGTAATTGGATACTTTACAGTTTGATTGAATAGACTGTCATCTATTAGCTCTGTGTATTTTGATTGTTGGATTGACTACGGAATTGGGACTTCTGCACACGTTGAGCTAAATTGTAGTACTTTTTCTTAATCTAAATATACTTTGTAGCGCAATGTGATATAGATCTGCTTGTGCTGGTGCTATATATCTGTCTGTAAACATAGGCATGTGTCTAAGGCAGAGCTATGGGTGGGGGCGGGGACAGGGGCGGTGGCCAGCAACAATTTAATTAAAAAAAACAAAATAAATTTGATCAGCCAGTAATGAGGCAGCTAGCAGCCATCATCAAAGCTGTCAGTAACGCTCTTTCACACAAAGGCGGACTTTAGTTATCCCCACCCACCTCCATAGGCAGCAATGGACTAAACATGGTCGCTATGTGAATGTGCTCAATGCTGAGCACAGGTGCACAGTCAGTTCAGATACGATCAGCTACATGAAGCAGAGACCAGCAGGGGCTATGACAAGATGGTTGCCCCCATCACTGAGTACACAGACAGCAGCACTAACAACAGGTACTTTAGCTAAGGTGCTGAGAAGCAGAAGTGTAGCGCATGGCACTGATCATGTGCTTACTAGCCTGCCATGCTCCAGAAAGTAGCTCACCTGCTGATCACAAGAAGCTCAAGTGGGCATCCAGAGTGCTGGAGCAACCCTCGCAGATAGCTGCACAGAACACTCGTAATACATTCATTACGAGCCAGCAATGGGAAAGGAGTCCCGCGATTGGCTTCCGGGCAGTGACGCCGGTGATCAGCATAGAGGGTGCGACTATGGCCCACTTGACTGCCCAGCGAGATCGCAGGACTCCTTTCCTAGCACTGGCTCATAATGAATGTGAGTATTAAGAGTGTTCTACACAGTTATCTGCGAGGGGGGCTCCAGCATTCTGGATGTATTCTCCCTGTATTGCTGTGTCTATTTAACTATATAGGAAAGATAGGGGGGGTTAATAAGTACAACTAGTGCCCATGGCAGCATGAACCCTAAATTCGACCCTGGGTTGGGGTACAGATCAGTCTACAGCTTTGCTGCGTACAACCTGACAAGATTCGCCTGCACCACCAGAGGTCTATATACCACTGGTTGGGAACCCCTGTCCCAGGGACATTACAAAACTGTAATATTTAAATGAGAGGCAGGCATTTGCAATGACACCATGCCCTGTGCAAGGTTCTCAGTATTGGGTTTATTTAGGCAGTCCAATGACATAAGTAAAGAAGCATCCAAAACTCATCATCAAGGGTTGATTCAGAGCCTGGTGAGAATTCTTACTCCTTTTTTTAGTAGAAAAAATTGCCATTCACTCTTATTGATTACTGGGTGTAAATTTTCACCTGGCTCTGAATCAGCCCCAAGCTAGACAATGAAAGTGAATGGCAATTTTCTCTCTGGACATCCTGCATTCGGTGGAACAAATATCCCTATAATGTGAGAAAAGTAGGTTTCCCCAGGCTTTTCAGCAGGACAAAATGCCTCAAAATGGGACTGTCCAAACCAAGTAGGACATCTGGTCAGTTTACATATGGGGAAGGCCCTGGCCACCAGTTCCCATGCTTTCAGAGAATCTGGGTGCTTTCTACCCACTTGCTGCCCCCTGCTAATCAGCCCTTGTTCTATTATTTCTTGGTGTAGGTATCTTGCACTGAGCATTGTGCAAAATTTTCAAATACACATAAAAATATAATTGCTAAAGCTTTTTTGTCAGCCATGTTTTTTATGAGTATCAGTGCTGTGCAAACCCATACTGGGGGGCCCTCAAGATTTGCACCATTTTAGGAGGTTCCTCGCATGTGATAGCATAGCAGATGCAAAATTACATGTTTCCAAATAATGGCACCTTGTATAAATTCTAAGGCCTTCTACCTTGCCATTGACACCTTCCTCTATATAATAAAAAAAAACATGATCAGTTTGTTTAATAAAGGGAGTCTGTAGGAAAAGTGCATAAACTGTCATTCAGCAGCTCACCTCATCATGGCTGCGCTCTCCCTTCCTGTCAGATGCACACAGATGCTCCTGAAAGTAGCAACAAGGCAAAGAGTAGTGGCACACCCCCTGAATTCTTTTGCCATAAACCACCAATCATAGGGCTAAGTTGGTGGTCTAAAGCTCCGCATCATCAGACTGTGGACTCTGGTAGAGCGGAAGAAAATGCCTGTCTTACAGACCTCATCCATAATGCTAATCATTATGCGGCATCACAGAGTCAAGGCCCACACCCAAATATTTCAAAAGATAAATCATAATAAATAACCATAAACCTTGATATCTCTGCCATTTCTTCTTCAATTTAGAAACGAAAAACTGTTTAGAACAGTGCTAAACATAGCCCGACACAATGGTCTAACAATTGCCTTTGCCTTTTGTATCCCTTTAAGTTTATGCTTAAAATCCAGAGATAACACACAGACATGGGGAGAAAACATATGTCCAGTTATGTACCAAGTTGCCAATGACTGAGCCATAGCTGCTGCATGTAATTATATGTGCGATAAACATTGGGCTAATTAGACAAATGGAAAAATGAAAGTCAATGAAGATTCTGTGTCCTGGAAATCTAGTGTTACTGCTCTGGTCTCCAGGGGGAACGAATATTCCCAAAACAGAAGCTTTGCTGATACACAAAGACGGCTCTCCTAGGGAAGATGTGCATGAATGCATTTAATTAGATTATTATATGCTGCTTTAAATTGCATTAGCATTTTCCTCAGAATATTACATCACTTTAAATATTTACATATTTAACTATAATCCTTTAAATATATACACGATCTGTAAAGAAATTTTGAACAAACGTACATTGAGGCGCAGTGCTACTTTGGAGACTTTTTATGTGCAGCCATTTTTTTCATGAGAAGTTTCCTCTCATCAGCTATCAACTACAGCATGTTGTTCTGTTATTTTCACTTCAAGGTTTGAATACAAAGGTTTGCTGCACAGTCTGGTGACTATCTCTAGAGGAATTTCAGTGTTGTCTGGTCATTGGCCATGAAATGGCTCCATTTAGTTCTGATTTGAACTGTGGCAAGCTGCCAGCATTTTGGATGTATTTAATATGAGATCCATGATTAGTCAGGTGGCAGTTCATCCATGGATGGAAGGTGTGTACGCTGCCCAGAATGCCAGATAAGCAAGCTCTAGCCCAACTGAATGGTACTTCCTGGTCAAATGGGTTTACTGGATAAAGAATCTAGTGATGTATGATCCTGAGGGGGTATTTCCGCCTTATCAAATAGTGGGCTACCTTTATATCAAATATGATTGGTGCATGGCGTCATGTTGTTTTCTTAAAGCGGAACTATGGTAAAAAATGACCATAGTTCTGCTGTACTATATAGAATTGGAGTAGTGCGACCCGGGCTGAGAGATGGGGGGAACCCACGCATTAACAAAATAAAAATAAACATGTTGTTGGCAGGGTTAAATTTCAAATAATTTTCCTGCTAGAAATGTAAAAAACAATGTGTGGGGTCCCACCATCTAAGCATTACCAACCTGGCAAACCAAGCATATGGGCTTGTAATCACAGGGTTCAAGATCCGTCCAGCCCCTGGCCCTGACCCTTACAAGCCCTTATGCCCTATAGCACAGGGCCTATGGGCTGTTGGGGTCATCTGTACCACCATGCCCATTGGTGGCGCGTGTAATGTAGTATGAACCGGTAGAGGGGTCCATGGGACCCCTTACCGTTCAAAGTGAAAGTTGAAAACATACACACAAGTAAAAATAAAAATAGGTTTATTATCGTAATTAACCTATACTAACCTTCCCCCTCCGGGCTTCCACGCAGGCTCCTTTAAATGTATGCCGCTGTGGCGTCTAAGGACACTCAGGTGGCATTTAGCAAGTAGGGAAACACAGGTTCCCCTCTGTTAATCCCAGCTCCTGGCTGGGGGACTCTATGATGAGCCGCTGGGTAGCAGCTTTTATGTTTAAAGCGGGGCCTCTCTGGAATCTCCCCAATGTCACTTATGACCTCAGAAAAGTGGAGGGGCCTGGAGCGGGTGGCACTGGAAAATCTCCTCTAGGCCCCTCCTCTTCTGTGACATCATCAATGATGTCAGGAAGATTCCATGGAGGCCACACCTCCACGGCCTTCACTTCAGTCCCTCGCAGGGTAGCGAGGATGAAAGAAGGGGCAACCTTTGTTCCCCCTTCATCCAAATGCCAAACAAGGAAGTGGAGACGTTGTGGGAGCCATACCAAAGGGCATAAGGGCTTGTAACTTGCAGAGACAGGGGGTTCTAATAACACGGCCTCTGAGCCCTGGGTTACAAGCCCTTATGCCTATTGCCCAGGCTGGTAGCCTTTGGGGGGGAAATCACATATTTTTTTTTAAATGTAAGACAAATTAAAAAAAATTAAATATGATTCCCCACGGTCACTTTCATGGCTTTAATCAATGCTGGTTGTGGTATTCAATAAAACCAAATATAAAACAATAAACCCCAAGGCAGTTTTAAGATTAAATAGGATGCTTTTAAAAGTCAAACCTGCAAAAATACAAATAAAAATGAAAAATGCCCAAAAATTTCGAAAAAAGCAGCCCATAAACCACCTTTTCGGTGTTTGGGTGAACGCTGTATCATGGCTCAGACTTCTGGCTGAAGTTCATGGTCGGATCCGAGGATCCGAAATCGAAAAATTCAGTAAGGGTCCGTACTAGGGATGAGCGAATCGATCCGGACGAACCCGGATTCGATCCGAATTTCAGGAAAAATTCGATTCGGATCGAATCCGAATTTCCCCGCGATTCGATCACTCGAAGTTTTCCTTTAACATCCATTCATTTACATTACAGGCATTCTAAGATGGCGGGCGGGACATGTCTGGACATGTATCCCGCGCCAGTGCAAGCTGGGGCAGTCACATGCAGCCTATCAGCAGCCAGCAAGCCCGGTGACGTCACACAGCGGTATTTAACGGCGGCCATCTTGCTTTTCCTCATTTCTCTATTGCATTCGTGACAGACAGACAGAACGCTGTGTAGCTGAGGCAGTTAGACAGGCTGGAGACAGGGACAGACAGGGACAGGCTGGAGACAGGCAGGAGACAGGCAGGAGACAGACAGGAGACAGACAGAAAGCCAGGGAAAGGTAGGAAAAACGGAGCTGGCTGACAGGGAGATTTTTTTTTTTTCATCCAGCCTTTGTTAGCGTTTTCAGGCTGCTTATAGTAACTAACTGTGCATATATACTGAACTGATCTTAAGTCTGCTGTGAGGCATCCCATTCTGTGACTAAAGCAGCCTCTGTTTAAGACCATATAAGCATTTGCTCTTATCATATTTGAAATTAGGCCTGATAAAGACACTTTTGCTGGCCAAAGCACTACTGTACCCTGCCAGCTCGATTCCTGCCCGGGGCATCCCATTCTGTGACTACAGCAGCCTCTGTTTAAGACCATATAAGCATTTGCTCTTATCATATTTGAAATTAGGCCTGATAAAGACACTTTTGCTGGCCAAAGCACTACTGTACCCTGCCAGCTCGATTCCTGCCCGGGGCATCCCATTCTGTGACTAAAGCAGCCTCTGTTTAAGACCATATAAGCATTTGCTCTTATCATATTTGAAATTAGCCTGATAAAGACACTTTTGCTGGCCAAAGCACTACTGTACCCTGCCAGCTCGATTCCTGCCCGGGGCATCCCATTCTGTGACTAAAGCAGCCTCTGTTTAAGACCATATAAGCATTTGCTCTTATCATATTTGAAATTAGGCCTGATAAAGACACTTTTGCTGGCCAAAGCACTACTGTACCCTGCCAGCTCGATTCCTGCCCGGGGCATCCCATTCTGTGACTACAGCAGCCTCTGTTTAAGACCATATAAGCATTTGCTCTTATCATATTTGAAATTAGCCTGATAAAGACACTTTTGCTGGCCAAAGCACTACTGTACCCTGCCAGCTCGATTCCTGCCCGGGGCATCCCATTCTGTGACTAAAGCAGCCTCTGTTTAAGACCATATAAGCATTTGCTCTTATCATATTTGAAATTAGCCTGATAAAGACACTTTTGCTGGCCAAAGCACTACTGTACCCTGCCAGCTCGATTCCTGCCCGGGGCATCCCATTCTGTGACTAAAGCAGCCTCTGTTTAAGACCATATAAGCATTTGCTCTTATCATATTTGAAATTAGGCCTGATAAAGACACTTTTGCTGGCCAAAGCACTACTGTACCCTGCCAGCTCGATTCCTGCCCGGGGCATCCCATTCTGTGACTAAAGCAGCCTCTGTTTAAGACCATATAAGCATTTGCTCTTATCATATTTGAAATTAGCCTGATAAAGACACTTTTGCTGGCCAAAGCACTACTGTACCCTGCCAGCTCGATTCCTGCCCGGGGCATCCCATTCTGTGACTACAGCAGCCTCTGTTTAAGACCATATAAGCATTTGCTCTTATCATATTTGAAATTAGCCTGATAAAGACACTTTTGCTGGCCAAAGCACTACTGTACCCTGCCAGCTCGATTCCTGCCCGGGGCATCCCATTCTGTGACTAAAGCAGCCTCTGTTTAAGACCATATAAGCATTTGCTCTTATCATATTTGAAATTAGGCCTGATAAAGACACTTTTGCTGGCCGAAGCACTACTGTACCCTGCCAGCTCGATTCCTGCCCGGGGCATCCCATTCTGTGACTAAAGCAGCCTCTGTTTAAGACCATATAAGCATTTGCTCTTATCATATTTGAAATTAGCCTGATAAAGACACTTTTGCTGGCCAAAGCACTACTGTACCCTGCCAGCTCGATTCCTGCCCGGGGCATCCCATTCTGTGACTAAAGCAGCCTCTGTTTAAGACCATATAAGCATTTGCTCTTATCATATTTGAAATTAGGCCTGATAAAGACACTTTTGCTGGCCAAAGCACTACTGTACCCTGCCAGCTCGATTCCTGCCCGGGGCATCCCATTCTGTGACTAAAGCAGCCTCTGTTTAAGACCATATAAGCATTTGCTCTTATCATATTTGAAATTAGCCTGATAAAGACACTTTTGCTGGCCAAAGCACTACTGTACCCTGCCAGCTCGATTCCTGCCCGGGGGAATCATATTCTGTGACTAAAGCAGCCTCTGTTTAAGACCATATAAGCATTTGCTCTTATCATATTTGAAATTAGCCTGATAAAGACACTTTTGCTGGCCAAAGCACTACTGTACCCTGCCAGCTCGATTCCTGCCCGGGGCATCCCATTCTGTGACTAAAGCAGCCTCTGTTTAAGACCATATAAGCATTTGCTCTTATCATATTTGAAATTAGGCCTGATAAAGACACTTTTGCTGGCCAAAGCACTACTGTACCCTGCCAGCTCGATTCCTGCCCGGGGCATCCCATTCTGTGACTAAAGCAGCCTCTGTTTAAGACCATATAAGCATTTGCTCTTATCATATTTGAAATTAGCCTGATAAAGACACTTTTGCTGGCCAAAGCACTACTGTACCCTGCCAGCTCGATTCCTGCCCGGGGCATCCCATTCTGTGACTAAAGCAGCCTCTGTTTAAGACCATATAAGCATTTGCTCTTATCATATTTGAAATTAGGCCTGATAAAGACACTTTTGCTGGCCAAAGCACTACTGTACCCTGCCAGCTCGATTCCTGCCCGGGGCATCCCATTCTGTGACTACAGCAGCCTCTGTTTAAGACCATATAAGCATTTGCTCTTATCATATTTGAAATTAGCCTGATAAAGACACTTTTGCTGGCCAAAGCACTACTGTACCCTGCCAGCTCGATTCCTGCCCGGGGCATCCCATTCTGTGACTAAAGCAGCCTCTGTTTAAGACCATATAAGCATTTGCTCTTATCATATTTGAAATTAGCCTGATAAAGACACTTTTGCTGGCCAAAGCACTACTGTACCCTGCCAGCTCGATTCCTGCCCGGGGCACCCCATTCTGTGACTAAAGCAGCCTCTGTTTAAGACCATATAAGCATTTGCTCTTATCATATTTGAAATTAGGCCTGATAAAGACACTTTTGCTGGCCAAAGCACTACTGTACCCTGCCAGCTCGATTCCTGCCCGGGGCATCCCATTCTGTGACTAAAGCAGCCTCTGTTTAAGACCATATAAGCATTTGCTCTTATCATATTTGAAATTAGCCTGATAAAGACACTTTTGCTGGCCAAAGCACTACTGTACCCTGCCAGCTCGATTCCTGCCCGGGGCATCCCATTCTGTGACTAAAGCAGCCTCTGTTTAAGACCATATAAGCATTTGCTCTTATCATATTTGAAATTAGGCCTGATAAAGACACTTTTGCTGGCCAAAGCACTACTGTACCCTGCCAGCTCGATTCCTGCCCGGGGCATCCCATTCTGTGACTAAAGCAGCCTCTGTTTAAGACCATATAAGCATTTGCTCTTATCATATTTGAAATTAGCCTGATAAAGACACTTTTGCTGGCCAAAGCACTACTGTACCCTGCCAGCTCGATTCCTGCCCGGGGGAATCATATTCTGTGACTAAAGCAGCCTCTGTTTAAGACCATATAAGCATTTGCTCTTATCATATTTGAAATTAGCCTGATAAAGACACTTTTGCTGGCCAAAGCACTACTGTACCCTGCCAGCTCGATTCCTGCCCGGGGCATCCCATTCTGTGACTAAAGCAGCCTCTGTTTAAGACCATATAAGCATTTGCTCTTATCATATTTGAAATTAGGCCTGATAAAGACACTTTTGCTGGCCAAAGCACTACTGTACCCTGCCAGCTCGATTCCTGCCCGGGGCATCCCATTCTGTGACTACAGCAGCCTCTGTTTAAGACCATATAAGCATTTGCTCTTATCATATTTGAAATTAGCCTGATAAAGACACTTTTGCTGGCCAAAGCACTACTGTACCCTGCCAGCTCGATTCCTGCCCGGGGCATCCCATTCTGTGACTAAAGCAGCCTCTGTTTAAGACCATATAAGCATTTGCTCTTATCATATTTGAAATTAGCCTGATAAAGACACTTTTGCTGGCCAAAGCACTACTGTACCCTGCCAGCTCGATTCCTGCCCGGGGCATCCCATTCTGTGACTAAAGCAGCCTCTGTTTAAGACCATATAAGCATTTGCTCTTATCATATTTGAAATTAGGCCTGATAAAGACACTTTTGCTGGCCAAAGCACTACTGTACCCTGCCAGCTCGATTCCTGCCCGGGGCATCCCATTCTGTGACTAAAGCAGCCTCTGTTTAAGACCATATAAGCATTTGCTCTTATCATATTTGAAATTAGCCTGATAAAGACACTTTTGCTGGCCAAAGCACTACTGTACCCTGCCAGCTCGATTCCTGCCCGGGGCATCCCATTCTGTGACTACAGCAGCCTCTGTTTAAGACCATATAAGCATTTGCTCTTATCATATTTGAAATTAGCCTGATAAAGACACTTTTGCTGGCCAAAGCACTACTGTACCCTGCCAGCTCGATTCCTGCCCGGGGCATCCCATTCTGTGACTAAAGCAGCCTCTGTTTAAGACCATATAAGCATTTGCTCTTATCATATTTGAAATTAGGCCTGATAAAGACACTTTTGCTGGCCAAAGCACTACTGTACCCTGCCAGCTCGATTCCTGCCCGGGGCATCCCATTCTGTGACTAAAGCAGCCTCTGTTTAAGACCATATAAGCATTTGCTCTTATCATATTTGAAATTAGCCTGATAAAGACACTTTTGCTGGCCAAAGCACTACTGTACCCTGCCAGCTCGATTCCTGCCCGGGGCATCCCATTCTGTGACTAAAGCAGCCTCTGTTTAAGACCATATAAGCATTTGCTCTTATCATATTTGAAATTAGGCCTGATAAAGACACTTTTGCTGGCCAAAGCACTACTGTACCCTGCCAGCTCGATTCCTGCCCGGGGCATCCCATTCTGTGACTAAAGCAGCCTCTGTTTAAGACCATATAAGCATTTGCTCTTATCATATTTGAAATTAGCCTGATAAAGACACTTTTGCTGGCCAAAGCACTACTGTACCCTGCCAGCTCGATTCCTGCCCGGGGGAATCATATTCTGTGACTAAAGCAGCCTCTGTTTAAGACCATATAAGCATTTGCTCTTATCATATTTGAAATTAGCCTGATAAAGACACTTTTGCTGGCCAAAGCACTACTGTACCCTGCCAGCTCGATTCCTGCCCGGGGCATCCCATTCTGTGACTAAAGCAGCCTCTGTTTAAGACCATATAAGCATTTGCTCTTATCATATTTGAAATTAGGCCTGATAAAGACACTTTTGCTGGCCAAAGCACTACTGTACCCTGCCAGCTCGATTCCTGCCCGGGGCATCCCATTCTGTGACTAAAGCAGCCTCTGTTTAAGACCATATAAGCATTTGCTCTTATCATATTTGAAATTAGCCTGATAAAGACACTTTTGCTGGCCAAAGCACTACTGTACCCTGCCAGCTCGATTCCTGCCCGGGGCATCCCATTCTGTGACTAAAGCAGCCTCTGTTTAAGACCATATAAGCATTTGCTCTTATCATATTTGAAATTAGGCCTGATAAAGACACTTTTGCTGGCCAAAGCACTACTGTACCCTGCCAGCTCGATTCCTGCCCGGGGCATCCCATTCTGTGACTACAGCAGCCTCTGTTTAAGACCATATAAGCATTTGCTCTTATCATATTTGAAATTAGCCTGATAAAGACACTTTTGCTGGCCAAAGCACTACTGTACCCTGCCAGCTCGATTCCTGCCCGGGGCATCCCATTCTGTGACTAAAGCAGCCTCTGTTTAAGACCATATAAGCATTTGCTCTTATCATATTTGAAATTAGGCCTGATAAAGACACTTTTGCTGGCCAAAGCACTACTGTACCCTGCCAGCTCGATTCCTGCCCGGGGCATCCCATTCTGTGACTAAAGCAGCCTCTGTTTAAGACCATATAAGCATTTGCTCTTATCATATTTGAAATTAGCCTGATAAAGACACTTTTGCTGGCCAAAGCACTACTGTACCCTGCCAGCTCGATTCCTGCCCGGGGCATCCCATTCTGTGACTAAAGCAGCCTCTGTTTAAGACCATATAAGCATTTGCTCTTATCATATTTGAAATTAGGCCTGATAAAGACACTTTTGCTGGCCAAAGCACTACTGTACCCTGCCAGCTCGATTCCTGCCCGGGGCATCCCATTCTGTGACTACAGCAGCCTCTGTTTAAGACCATATAAGCATTTGCTCTTATCATATTTGAAATTAGCCTGATAAAGACACTTTTGCTGGCCAAAGCACTACTGTACCCTGCCAGCTCGATTCCTGCCCGGGGCATCCCATTCTGTGACTAAAGCAGCCTCTGTTTAAGACCATATAAGCATTTGCTCTTATCATATTTGAAATTAGGCCTGATAAAGACACTTTTGCTGGCCAAAGCACTACTGTACCCTGCCAGCTCGATTCCTGCCCGGGGCATCCCATTCTGTGACTACAGCAGCCTCTGTTTAAGACCATATAAGCATTTGCTCTTATCATATTTGAAATTAGGCCTGATAAAGACACTTTTGCTGGCCAAAGCACTACTGTACCCTGCCAGCTCGATTCCTGCCCGTGGCATCCCATTCTGTGACTAAAGCAGCCTCTGTTTAAGACCATATAAGCATTTGCTCTTATCATATTTGAAATTAGCCTGATAAAGACACTTTTGCTGGCCAAAGCACTACTGTACCCTGCCAGCTCGATTCCTGCCCGGGGCATCCCATTCTGTGACTAAAGCAGCCTCTGTTTAAGACCATATAAGCATTTGCTCTTATCATATTTGAAATTAGGCCTGATAAAGACACTTTTGCTGGCCAAAGCACTACTGTACCCTGCCAGCTCGATTCCTGCCCGGGGCATCCCATTCTGTGACTACAGCAGCCTCTGTTTAAGACCATATAAGCATTTGCTCTTATCATATTTGAAATTAGGCCTGATAAAGACACTTTTGCTGGCCAAAGCACTACTGTACCCTGCCAGCTCGATTCCTGCCCGGGGCATCCCATTCTGTGACTACAGCAGCCTCTGTTTAAGACCATATAAGCATTTGCTCTTATCATATTTGAAATTAGGCCTGATAAAGACACTTTTGCTGGCCAAAGCACTACTGTACCCTGCCAGCTCGATTCCTGCCCGGGGCATCCCATTCTGTGACTAAAGCAGCCTCTGTTTAAGACCATATAAGCATTTGCTCTTATCATATTTGAAATTAGGCCTGATAAAGACACTTTTGCTGGCCAAAGCACTACTGTACCCTGCCAGCTCGATTCCTGCCCGGGGCATCCCATTCTGTGACTAAAGCAGCCTCTGTTTAAGACCATATAAGCATTTGCTCTTATCATATTTGAAATTAGGCCTGATAAAGACACTTTTGCTGGCCAAAGCACTACTGTACCCTGCCAGCTCGATTCCTGCCCGGGGCATCCCATTCTGTGACTACAGCAGCCTCTGTTTAAGACCATATAAGCATTTGCTCTTATCATATTTGAAATTAGGCCTGATAAAGACACTTTTGCTGGCCAAAGCACTACTGTACCCTGCCAGCTCGATTCCTGCCCGGGGCATCCCATTCTGTGACTAAAGCAGCCTCTGTTTAAGACCATATAAGCATTTGCTCTTATCATATTTGAAATTAGCCTGATAAAGACACTTTTGCTGGCCAAAGCACTACTGTACCCTGCCAGCTCGATTCCTGCCCGGGGCATCCCATTCTGTGACTAAAGCAGCCTCTGTTTAAGACCATATAAGCATTTGCTCTTATCATATTTGAAATTAGGCCTGATAAAGACACTTTTGCTGGCCAAAGCACTACTGTACCCTGCCAGCTCGATTCCTGCCCGGGGCATCCCATTCTGTGACTAAAGCAGCCTCTGTTTAAGACCATATAAGCATTTGCTCTTATCATATTTGAAATTAGGCCTGATAAAGACACTTTTGCTGGCCAAAGCACTACTGTACCCTGCCAGCTCGATTCCTGCCCGGGGCATCCCATTCTGTGACTAAAGCAGCCTCTGTTTAAGACCATATAAGCATTTGCTCTTATCATATTTGAAATTAGGCCTGATAAAGACACTTTTGCTGGCCAAAGCACTACTGTACCCTGCCAGCTCGATTCCTGCCCGGGGCATCCCATTCTGTGACTACAGCAGCCTCTGTTTAAGACCATATAAGCATTTGCTCTTATCATATTTGAAATTAGGCCTGATAAAGACACTTTTGCTGGCCAAAGCACTACTGTACCCTGCCAGCTCGATTCCTGCCCGGGGCATCCCATTCTGTGACTAAAGCAGCCTCTGTTTAAGACCATATAAGCATTTGCTCTTATCATATTTGAAATTAGCCTGATAAAGACACTTTTGCTGGCCAAAGCACTACTGTACCCTGCCAGCTCGATTCCTGCCCGGGGCATCCCATTCTGTGACTAAAGCAGCCTCTGTTTAAGACCATATAAGCATTTGCTCTTATCATATTTGAAATTAGGCCTGATAAAGACACTTTTGCTGGCCAAAGCACTACTGTACCCTGCCAGCTCGATTCCTGCCCGGGGCATCCCATTCTGTGACTAAAGCAGCCTCTGTTTAAGACCATATAAGCATTTGCTCTTATCATATTTGAAATTAGGCCTGATAAAGACACTTTTGCTGGCCAAAGCACTACTGTACCCTGCCAGCTCGATTCCTGCCCGGGGCATCCCATTCTGTGACTAAAGCAGCCTCTGTTTAAGACGATATAAGCATTTGCTCTTATCATATTTGAAATTAGGCCTGATAAAGACACTTTTGCTGGCCAAAGCACTACTGTACCCTGCCAGCTCGATTCCTGCCCGGGGCATCCCATTCTGTGACTAAAGCAGCCTCTGTTTAAGACCATATAAGCATTTGCTCTTATCATATTTGAAATTAGGCCTGATAAAGACACTTTTGCTGGCCAAAGCACTACTGTACCCTGCCAGCTCGATTCCTGCCCGGGGCATCCCATTCTGTGACTACAGCAGCCTCTGTTTAAGACCATATAAGCATTTGCTCTTATCATATTTGAAATTAGGCCTGATAAAGACACTTTTGCTGGCCAAAGCACTACTGTACCCTGCCAGCTCGATTCCTGCCCGGGGCATCCCATTCTGTGACTAAAGCAGCCTCTGTTTAAGACCATATAAGCATTTGCTCTTATCATATTTGAAATTAGCCTGATAAAGACACTTTTGCTGGCCAAAGCACTACTGTACCCTGCCAGCTCGATTCCTGCCCGGGGCATCCCATTCTGTGACTAAAGCAGCCTCTGTTTAAGACCATATAAGCATTTGCTCTTATCATATTTGAAATTAGGCCTGATAAAGACACTTTTGCTGGCCAAAGCACTACTGTACCCTGCCAGCTCGATTCCTGCCCGGGGCATCCCATTCTGTGACTAAAGCAGCCTCTGTTTAAGACCATATAAGCATTTGCTCTTATCATATTTGAAATTAGGCCTGATAAAGACACTTTTGCTGGCCAAAGCACTACTGTACCCTGCCAGCTCGATTCCTGCCCGGGGCATCCCATTCTGTGACTAAAGCAGCCTCTGTTTAAGACCATATAAGCATTTGCTCTTATCATATTTGAAATTAGGCCTGATAAAGACACTTTTGCTGGCCAAAGCACTACTGTACCCGGCCAGCTCGATTCCTGCCCGGGGCATCCCATTCTGTGACTACAGCAGCCTCTGTTTAAGACCATATAAGCATTTGCTCTTATCATATTTGAAATTAGGCCTGATAAAGACACTTTTGCTGGCCAAAGCACTACTGTACCCTGCCAGCTCGATTCCTGCCCGGGGCATCCCATTCTGTGACTAAAGCAGCCTCTGTTTAAGACCATATAAGCATTTGCTCTTATCATATTTGAAATTAGGCCTGATAAAGACACTTTTGCTGGCCAAAGCACTACTGGACCCTGCCAGGTCCATTCCTGCCCAGGGCATCCCATTCTGTGACTAAAGCAGCCTCTGTTTAAGACCATATAAGCATTTGCTCTTATTATATTTATATTATAAGACACTTTTGCTGGGCATAGGCTTACTGCTGCCTGCCAGGTGCACTTCTGTTGAGGCATCCCATTCTGTAACATAGCATACCCCTCTTTATTTACACTAAGCAGCTCTCTTATTTACACTAAGCAGGCCTGTTGGAGGCTGAGTGTTACTGCTCACTTTTGGTGTGCATTATATTCTGTTTCATATAGACCCACCGCTGCCCGGGGTTTTTTTAAATATCACCTACTACCACGCCAGTTAGACTATGTCGGGCAGACAAGTGCCTGGAAGTGAAAAGAGGAGTGGCAGAGGCCAAGATTCCGCAGGCAGAGCTCGCATCAGACTGGGGGCCAGTAGCAGCAGGAGTCACGCTGAGAGACCTAATCTGCCAGTATCTGCTAGCGGTCGGGTCTCCACCAGTAACGCATCTGCCGTGGTAGATTGGTTGACGCGCTCATCAACAACATCATCACAACTTACGTCTGAGACCCCCAGTCTAGGGTCGGTAGGTTCCTCTGACACAACCCTGAGTTGGCATGCCCCGAGAGCAGTCCCTGTCCTCCCATTGCCTCTGGCCTACGCCGTTTCCTCCCCCAGCGACGTATCCTATGCTTTGGGTTCAGCTCCACTCTTTAGTGAGGAGGACCATCAGATAGAGGACAGTCAGCAGCTACTGCCCAGCCAAGAAATGGAGGTGGCTTCTTTAGCTAGGCAGACAAATAGTGATGTGGACAGTGTCGTGGGTGCTGCGAGCGTTCCAGCTCCTGCGCCAGACACTGTTGACGAATCCACGAACATCAGTGACGTACAGCCACAACCCGGTGATGATGATGATGATGACGATGAAGCCGATCGCACTTGGGAGCCGGGTGATGAAGGGGCTTCATCGTCATCATCAGGAGAAGAGGGGTGCAGGTTGCCCCGGAGTCAGCAGCTGAGGCAGCAAGGTGGTAGCAGTCAGCATGGGGGCACAATTCCAAAGGCTGGAGCCGGCCGGGGCCGGGGCCGGGGTAGAGCACCTGCTGTGCGGCAGTCTACCTTATCGGGAGGTAGTGGAGCAGGGGTTCCTGGAGTTGGCAACAGCAGCAGTGAATCAGTGAGGCCAGGGGGTGGGAAAAGTAGCTACTCGGCAGTGTGGCAGTTTTTCCTGAGGCATCCGCAGGAGGGTAACATGGCCACATGCAAGATATGTAGGCAAAAGGTGAAGCGTGGCCAGGGTCCAAATGTTGGCACCACGGCCCTGCGTCAACATATGATGCGTCACCATAAAACGACCTGGGAGAACCGAGGCTCCCAAGGGGTGGTCCAGTCTGCTTCCTCACCAAGTGAGCTCCCAATTTCTGCCAGCCAAGGCTCCAGCACCTCAGCCGAAGGCAGCTGTGCGTCATACCCATCCTCTGTCGCTCCTGCTCCTCCTCCTCCAAGTCATGCATCCCGCCAGCAATCCATCAGCGAAGCCATGTCCAAGAGACAGCAGTATGCGCCCACTCATCCTACGGCGCAGAAGCTGAATGTGCTCCTGTCCAAGTTGCTGGTGCTGCAGTCGCTCCCTTTTCAGGTGGTGGAATCTGCACCTTTCAGAGAACTGATGGCTTGTGCCGAGCCGAGGTGGAGAGTCCCAAGCCGTCATTTCTTTGCCAAGAAGGCAGTACCAGCGCTGCACACTTTTGTTGAACAGAAGGTGGGCCAGTCCTTGAGCCTGTCGGTGTGTAGCAAAATACATGGCAGCGCCGACATCTGGAGCTGTAACTACGGTCAGGGGCAGTACATGTCGTTTACGGCCCACTGGGTGAATGTGGTCCCTTTGCAGCAGCAACTTGGACAGGTCACGCCGCTTCGGCCTCCGCGCTCTCTGCCCATTGGGCCTGTGACACCGTGCGACTCGGCCTCCTCATCCTCCGCCATCTCCTCACCCTCCACTGTAGGCTCAAGTCTCAGTGCCCCTCCAGTCTACCATGTGTGCAGGGCACGGAGGTGTCACGCAGTGCTTCACATGGTTTGTCTTGGCGAACGGAGTCACACAGGGGAGGAACTGCTTAAATGTATTCATCAGGAAATCCAAACATGGCTTACTCCGAGAAAACTTAAAATGGGAATCATGGTTACCGACAATGGGAAGAACATTTTGTCTGCGCTGCGCCAAGGAAGCCTGACCCATGCCCCCTGCATGGCTCACGTCTTCAATCTGGTTGTCAAGCGGTTTCTGAAGTGTTCCCCCCATCTGCAGGACATCCTAACAACTTCACGGAAACTTTGCATGCACTTCAGCCACTCCTACACCGCCAAACACACCCTTCTTGAGCTACAGCGTCAGAATGGTATCCCCCAACATAGTCTGATTTGCGATGTTTCCACCCGTTGGAATTCCACCCTTCACATGTTGGACCGATTATATGAACAGAGAAAAGCCATCACGGATTTCCTGATGATCCAAGCAGATAGGGGGACTCCCCTGTGTAACTTCAATGTCAACCAGTGGCAGCTCATACGTGACACCTGCCGTTTGCTCAGGCCCTTTGAGGAAGCCACTTTATTTGTCAGTCGGCAGGATTACGGGATGAACGACGTGATTCCACTGCTTCATGTACTACAGCACATGTTGGAAACCATGGCTGGTCAGGGCACTGGAGACATGGCGTTTACATCTTACGGCCACATGAACCCCCTTGGAGCTGAACTGGAGGAGGAGGAGGAGGAAGAGGAGGAGGAGGAGTTGCCCAGCGAAACACAGTTTAGGCTTGGCGAAATGGCTGGTTTATCTAGTCAGCGGACAGGAGAGGAGGAGCAGGAGCAGCCAGAGGAGCTAGAGGTTTTTGAGGAAGGAGAGACAGAGGACCCGGGCACACCGTGGCAGTATGCAGTGGAGATGGAGACAGGTAGTCCATCCGAGTCACTTGCGCAAATGGCACGAAGCATGCTCACGTGCTTGCGTAGTGACCCCAGAATTGTTTCCATCTGTCGGCGGGATGACTTCTGGCTGTCCACCTTATTGGACCCTCGCTTCCGGCACAAAATGGGGGCATTTTTTAAACCCACCGAGAGGGAGGACAAACTCAACTACTACAAAGACATTCTACGTAGGCAGTTGGCCGATGCCTATCTGCGCCATGGTCCATACTCTCGCAGGTCTGACTCGAGGGGACCTCTGCGCTCACCTTCCACTGCCATGGCCGCTGGGGGGGTTGGCAGCAGCAGCAGCAGAAGCTCCATCAGCAGCAGCAGCCTCAGTCTTCAGTCGCTAATGAGTAGCTTTCTACACCCGCATAGTGAGGCTACTCATGAGCAGCAGGAAGACCTGGAGCAGGACCTGAACCAGCAGGTCATGTCATACTTTGACATGACCATGCCAACACACCTTGAGGATCCGCTGGACTTCTGGGCAGCCAAACTTGATTTGTGGCCGCAACTAGCAGAGTTTGCCCTGGAAAAGCTGTCCTGCCCGGCAAGTAGCGTGCCATCTGAGCGGGTGTTTAGTGCGGCGGGGGCCATAGTTACGGCGAGGAGAACTCGTCTGTCAACTAAAAATGTGGAGAGACTCACCTTTGTCAAAATGAATCAGGGATGGATCAGCCAGGATTTCCACCCACCAATGCCTGATGCATGCGACTAGATTCAGCATGGTGCCACGTTTTACACTTTCCAAATGGTGCAAAACATATTTATGTCTTTAGGCCATTTTTTGGGCTCCTGCTGCTGCTACTGTCAACTCCTGCCAACTCCAGGGTGTGATTCATCCAATTTTTGGGCTCCTGAAGCCAGCTCCAGTGTATATTTGGGCTCCTGCTGCTGCTGCTGCCAACTTCTGCCAACTCCAGGGTGTGATTCATCCAATTTTTGGGCTCCTGAAGCCAACTCCAGTGTATATTTGGGCTCCTGCTGCTGCTACTGTCAACTCCTGCCAACTCCAGGCTGTGATTCATCCAATTTTTGGGCTCCTGAAGCCAACTCCAGTGTATATTTGGGCTCCTGCTGCTGCTACTGTCAACTCCTGCCAACTCCAGGGTGTGATTCATCCAATTTTTGGGCTCCTGAAGCCAACTCCAGTGTATATTTGGGCTCCTGCTGCTGCTACTGTCAACTCCTGCCAACTCCAGGCTGTGATTCATCCAATTTTTGGGCTCCTGAAGCCAACTCCAGTGTATATTTGGGCTCCTGCTGCTGCTACTGTCAACTCCTGCCAACTCCAGGGTGTGATTCATCCAATTTTTGGGCTCCTGAAGCCAACTCCAGTGTATATTTGGGCTCCTGCTGCTGCTGCTGCCAACTTCTGCCAACTCCAGGGTGTGATTCATCCAATTTTTGGGCTCCTGAAGCCAACTCCAGTGTATATTTGGGCTCCTGCTGCTGCTGCTGTCAACTCCTGCCAGCTCCAGGGTGTGATTCATCCAATTTTTGGGCTCCTGAAGCCAACTCGAGTGTATATTTGGGCTCCTGCTGCTGCTGCTGCCAACTTCTGCCAACTCCAGGGTGTGATTCATCCAATTTTTGGGCTCCTGAAGCCAACTCCAGTGTATATTTGGGCTCCTGCTGCTGCTGCTGTCAACTCCTGCCAACTCCAGGGTGTGATTCATCCAATTTTTGGGCTCCTGAAGCCAACTCCAGTGTATATTTGGGCTCCTGCTGCTGCTGCTGCCAACTTCTGCCAACTCCAGGGTGTGATTCATCCAATTTTTGGGCTCCTGAAGCCAACTCCAGTGTATATTTGGGCTCCTGCTGCTGCTGCTGCCAACTTCTGCCAACTCCAGGGTGTGATTCATCCAATTTTTGGGCTCCTGAAGCCAACTCCAGTGTATATTTGGGCTCCTGCTGCTGCTGCTGTCAACTCCTGCCAACTCCAGGGTGTGATTCATCCAATTTTTGGGCTCCTGAAGCCAACTCCAGTGTATATTTGGGCTCCTGCTGCTGCTGCTGCCAACTTCTGCCAACTCCAGGGTGTGATTCATCCAATTTTTGGGCTCCTGAAGCCAACTCCAGTGTATATTTGGGCTCCTGCTGCTGCTGCTGCCAACTTCTGCCAACTCCAGGGTGTGATTCATCCAATTTTTGGGCTCCTGAAGCCAACTCCAGTGTATATTTGGGCTCCTGCTGCTGCTGCTGCCAACTTCTGCCAACTCCAGGGTGTGATTCATCCAATTTTTGGGCTCCTGAAGCCAACTCCAGTGTATATTTGGGCTCCTGCTGCTGCTGCTGTCAACTCCTGCCAACTCCAGGGTGTGATTCATCCAATTTTTGGGCTCCTGAAGCCAACTCCAGTGTATATTTGGGCTCCTGCTGCTGCTGCTGTCAACTCCTGCCAACTCCAGGGTGTGATTCATCCAATTTTTGGGCTCCTGAAGCCAACTCCAGTGTATATTTGGGCTCCTGCTGCTGCTGCTGCCAACTTCTGCCAACTCCAGGGTGTGATTCATCCAATTTTTGGGCTCCTGAAGCCAACTCCAGTGTATATTTGGGCTCCTGCTGCTGCTGCTGCCAACTTCTGCCAACTCCAGGGTGTGATTCATCCAATTTTTGGGCTCCTGAAGCCAACTCCAGTGTATATTTGGGCTCCTGCTGCTGCTGCTGTCAACTCCTGCCAACTCCAGGCTGTGATTCATCCAATTTTTGGGCTCCTGAAGCCAACTCCAGTGTATATTTGGGCTCCTGCTGCTGCTACTGTCAACTCCTGCCAACTCCAGGCTGTGATTCATCCAATTTTTGGGCTCCTGAAGCCAACTCCAGTGTATATTTGGGCTCCTGCTGCTGCTACTGTCAACTCCTGCCAACTCCAGGGTGTGATTCATCCAATTTTTGGGCTCCTGAAGCCAACTCCAGTGTATATTTGGGCTGCTGCTGCTGCTGCCAACTTCTGCCAACTCCAGGGTGTGATTCATCCAATTTTTGGGCTCCTGAAGCCAACTCCAGTGTATATTTGGGCTCCTGCTGCTGCTACTGTCAACTCCTGCCAACTCCAGGCTGTGATTCATCCAATTTTTGGGCTCCTGAAGCCAACTCCAGTGTATATTTGGGCTCCTGCTGCTGCTACTGTCAACTCCTGCCAACTCCAGGGTGTGATTCATCCAATTTTTGGGCTCCTGAAGCCAACTCCAGTGTATATTTGGGCTCCTGCTGCTGCTGCTGCCAACTTCTGCCAACTCCAGGGTGTGATTCATCCAATTTTTGGGCTCCTGAAGCCAACTCCAGTGTATATTTGGGCTCCTGCTGCTGCTGCTGTCAACTCCTGCCAACTCCAGGGTGTGATTCATCCAATTTTTGGGCTCCTGAAGCCAACTCGAGTGTATATTTGGGCTCCTGCTGCTGCTGCTGCCAACTTCTGCCAACTCCAGGGTGTGATTCATCCAATTTTTGGGCTCCTGAAGCCAACTCCAGTGTATATTTGGGCTCCTGCTGCTGCTGCTGTCAACTCCTGCCAACTCCAGGGTGTGATTCATCCAATTTTTGGGCTCCTGAAGCCAACTCCAGTGTATATTTGGGCTCCTGCTGCTGCTGCTGCCAACTTCTGCCAACTCCAGGGTGTGATTCATCCAATTTTTGGGCTCCTGAAGCCAACTCCAGTGTATATTTGGGCTCCTGCTGCTGCTGCTGCCAACTTCTGCCAACTCCAGGGTGTGATTCATCCAATTTTTGGGCTCCTGAAGCCAACTCCAGTGTATATTTGGGCTCCTGCTGCTGCTGCTGTCAACTCCTGCCAACTCCAGGGTGTGATTCATCCAATTTTTGGGCTCCTGAAGCCAACTCCAGTGTATATTTGGGCTCCTGCTGCTGCTGCTGCCAACTTCTGCCAACTCCAGGGTGTGATTCATCCAATTTTTGGGCTCCTGAAGCCAACTCCAGTGTATATTTGGGCTCCTGCTGCTGCTGCTGCCAACTTCTGCCAACTCCAGGGTGTGATTCATCCAATTTTTGGGCTCCTGAAGCCAACTCCAGTGTATATTTGGGCTCCTGCTGCTGCTGCTGCCAACTTCTGCCAACTCCAGGGTGTGATTCATCCAATTTTTGGGCTCCTGAAGCCAACTCCAGTGTATATTTGGGCTCCTGCTGCTGCTGCTGTCAACTCCTGCCAACTCCAGGGTGTGATTCATCCAATTTTTGGGCTCCTGAAGCCAACTCCAGTGTATATTTGGGCTCCTGCTGCTGCTGCTGTCAACTCCTGCCAACTCCAGGGTGTGATTCATCCAATTTTTGGGCTCCTGAAGCCAACTCCAGTGTATATTTGGGCTCCTGCTGCTGCTGCTGCCAACTTCTGCCAACTCCAGGGTGTGATTCATCCAATTTTTGGGCTCCTGAAGCCAACTCCAGTGTATATTTGGGCTCCTGCTGCTGCTGCTGCCAACTTCTGCCAACTCCAGGGTGTGATTCATCCAATTTTTGGGCTCCTGAAGCCAACTCCAGTGTATATTTGGGCTCCTGCTGCTGCTGCTGTCAACTCCTGCCAACTCCAGGCTGTGATTCATCCAATTTTTGGGCTCCTGAAGCCAACTCCAGTGTATATTTGGGCTCCTGCTGCTGCTACTGTCAACTCCTGCCAACTCCAGGCTGTGATTCATCCAATTTTTGGGCTCCTGAAGCCAACTCCAGTGTATATTTGGGCTCCTGCTGCTGCTACTGTCAACTCCTGCCAACTCCAGGGTGTGATTCATCCAATTTTTGGGCTCCTGAAGCCAACTCCAGTGTATATTTGGGCTGCTGCTGCTGCTGCCAACTTCTGCCAACTCCAGGGTGTGATTCATCCAATTTTTGGGCTCCTGAAGCCAACTCCAGTGTATATTTGGGCTCCTGCTGCTGCTACTGTCAACTCCTGCCAACTCCAGGCTGTGATTCATCCAATTTTTGGGCTCCTGAAGCCAACTCCAGTGTATATTTGGGCTCCTGCTGCTGCTACTGTCAACTCCTGCCAACTCCAGGGTGTGATTCATCCAATTTTTGGGCTCCTGAAGCCAACTCCAGTGTATATTTGGGCTGCTGCTGCTGCTGCCAACTCCTGCCAACTCCAGGGTGTGATTCATCCAATTTTTGGGCTCCTGAAGCCAACTCCAGTGTATATTTGGGCTCCTGCTGCTGCTGCTGCCAACTTCTGCCAACTCCAGGGTGTGATTCATCCAATTTTTGGGCTCCTGAAGCCAACTCCAGTGTATATTTGGGCTCCTGCTGCTGCTGCTGCCAACTTCTGCCAACTCCAGGGTGTGATTCATCCAATTTTTGGGCTCCTGAAGCCAACTCCAGTGTATATTTGGGCTCCTGCTGCTGCTGCTGCCAACTCCTGCCAACTCCAGGGTGTGATTCATCCAATTTTTGGGCTCCTGAGGCCAACTCCAGTGTATATTTGGGCTCCTGCTGCTGCTGCTGCCAACTTCTGCCAACTCCAGGGTGTGATTCATCCAATTTTTGGGCTCCTGAAGCCAACTCCAGTGTATATTTGGGCTCCTGCTGCTGCTACTGTCAACTCCTGCCAACTCCAGGGTGTGATTCATCCAATTTTTGGGCTCCTGAGGCCAACTCCAGTGTATATTTGGGCTCCTGCTGCTGCTACTGTCAACTCCTGCCAACTCCAGGCTGTGATTCATCCAATTTTTGGGCTCCTGAAGCCAACTCCAGTGTATATTTGGGCTCCTGCTGCTGCTACTGTCAACTCCTGCCAACTCCAGGGTGTGATTCATCCAATTTTTGGGCTCCTGAAGCCAACTCCAGTGTATATTTGGGCTCCTGCTGCTGCTACTGTCAACTCCTGCCAACTCCAGGGTGTGATTCATCCAATTTTTGGGCTCCTGAAGCCAACTCCAGTGTATATTTGGGCTCCTGCTGCTGCTGCTGCCAACTTCTGCCAACTCCAGGGTGTGATTCATCCAATTTTTGGGCTCCTGAAGCCAACTCCAGTGTATATTTGGGCTCCTGCTGCTGCTGCTGCCAACTTCTGCCAACTCCAGGGTGTGATTCATCCAATTTTTGGGCTCCTGAAGCCAACTCCAGTGTATATTTGGGCTCCTGCTGCTGCTACTGTCAACTCCTGCCAACTCCAGGGTGTGATTCATCCAATTTTTGGGCTCCTGAAGCCAACTCCAGTGTATATTTGGGCTCCTGCTGCTGCTGCTGTCAACTCCTGCCAACTCCAGGGTGTGATTCATCCAATTTTTGGGCTCCTGAAGCCAACTCCAGTGTATATTTGGGCTCCTGCTGTCAACTCCTGCCAACTCCAGGGTGTGATTCATCCAATTTTTGGGCTCCTGAAGCCAACTCCAGTGTATATTTGGGCTCCTGCTGCTGCTGCTGCCAACTTCTGCCAACTCCAGGGTGTGATTCATCCAATTTTTGGGCTCCTGAAGCCAACTCCAGTGTATATTTGGGCTCCTGCTGCTGCTGCTGCCAACTCCTGCCAACTCCAGGGTGTGATTCATCCAATTTTTGGGCTCCTGAGGCCAACTCCAGTGTATATTTGGGCTCCTGCTGCTGCTACTGTCAACTCCTGCCAACTCCAGGCTGTGATTCATCCAATTTTTGGGCTCCTGAAGCCAACTCGAGTGTATATTTGGGCTCCTGCTGCTGCTACTGTCAACTCCTGCCAACTCCAGGGTGTGATTCATCCAATTTTTGGGCTCCTGAAGCTAACTCCAGTGTATATTTGGGCTCCTGCTGCTGCTGCTGCCAACTTCTGCCAACTCCAGGGTGTGATTCATCCAATTTTTGGGCTCCTGAAGCCAACTCCAGTGTATATTTGGGCTCCTGCTGCTGCTGCTGCCAACTTCTGCCAACTCCAGGGTGTGATTCATCCAATTTTTGGGCTCCTGAAGCCAACTCCAGTGTATATTTGGGCTCCTGCTGCTGCTGCTGCCAACTTCTGCCAACTCCAGGGTGTGATTCATCCAATTTTTGGGCTCCTGAAGCCAACTCCAGTGTATATTTGGGCTCCTGCTGCTGCTGCTGTCAACTCCTGCCAACTCCAGGGTGTGATTCATCCAATTTTTGGGCTCCTGAAGCCAACTCCAGTGTATATTTGGGCTCCTGCTGCTGCTGCTGTCAACTCCTGCCAACTCCAGGGTGTGATTCATCCAATTTTTGGGCTCCTGAAGCCAACTCCAGTGTATATTTGGGCTCCTGCTGCTGCTGCTGCCAACTTCTGCCAACTCCAGGGTGTGATTCATCCAATTTTTGGGCTCCTGAAGCCAACTCCAGTGTATATTTGGGCTCCTGCTGCTGCTGCTGCCAACTCCTGCCAACTCCAGGGTGTGATTCATCCAATTTTTGGGCTCCCGAGGCCAACTCCAGTGTATATTTGGGCTCCTGCTGCTGCTACTGTCAACTCCTGCCAACTCCAGGCTGTGATTCATCCAATTTTTGGGCTCCTGAAGCCAACTCCAGTGTATATTTGGGCTCCTGCTGCTGCTACTGTCAACTCCTGCCAACTCCAGGGTGTGATTCATCCAATTTTTGGGCTCCTGAAGCCAACTCCAGTGTATATTTGGGCTCCTGCTGCTGCTGCTGCCAACTTCTGCCAACTCCAGGGTGTGATTCATCCAATTTTTGGGCTCCTGAAGCCAACTCCAGTGTATATTTGGGCTCCTGCTGCTGCTGCTGCCAACTTCTGCCAACTCCAGGCTGTGATTCATCCAATTTTTGGGCTCCTGAAGCCAACTCCAGTGTATATTTGGGCTCCTGCTGCTGCTGCTGTCAACTCCTGCCAACTCCAGGGTGTGATTCATCCAATTTTTGGGCTCCTGAAGCCAACTCCAGTGTATATTTGGGCTCCTGCTGCTGCTGCTGCCAACTCCTGCCAACTCCAGGGTGTGATTCATCCAATTTTTGGGCTCCTGAGGCCAACTCCAGTGTATATTTGGGCTCCTGCTGCTGCTGCTGTCAACTCCTGCCAACTCCAGGGTGTGATTCATCCAATTTTTGGGCTCCTGAGGCCAACTCCAGTGTATATTTGGGCTCCTTCTGCCCCTCATAGTGATGCCACTTCAACTCTCTGCAATTGTGCCGCTCTGCGATTCTATTAGCGATGCCTCTGATCTGCATGTGATATTTCTTAAAAGTATTATTTAACTAACCCAGCACGCATCCTGTGCGTGTTACAGCAAGGCTGAATGGTTTACAACCCTATTGAGGCTGTAGGAGGCTCAGAAATAGCCGTTTTTAATAGCGATTCGTCGCGAATTTATTCGGGTCGAAACGATTTTTGTCGGAAAATTCGGCGAATCAGTCGAATCGAATTTTTCAAAAGTTCGCTCATCTCTAGTCCGTACCTAATTTTGCTGTTCAAATCTTACAGCCCCCACATTTAGTCTTTAGGGATCTGAAAGATAGAGAAGAGAGAGAAGAAAGGAGAAGCCCTTTTATAAATTGGGCCCTGTTTTTAAGGTCCTCCATTTTATTGGTGACAATTTGTAGATCAGACCTGAGTAATTTAAAATCATATTCACGTGAGTCCAAGATTGTGACAACATCATGCATTTTGGTTTCAAAAACATCAGTAATTCCCCATACTGTCTAATGTCTGGCTTCCTTTGAGCCCAAAGGAAAAAATAAATCTTAATTAAGCCCTACTGGACTGTTTAAAAGCTCGAACAAGGCCTTTGACCTCAAGGTGGTGCTGCACTTTTTCCTGCCATATGAGTTTAGTCCTATAGGTGCATACTTGAATGCCATGGTAATCAGTGGTCATTTACTGCATTTCTGGAGGTTGACCTGTGCAGAATGCTGACCATTGTTCCCCAAAAATGAGGGCCCCTCTAAAATACACCCAACAATGCTGGCTGCTTATTAGCACCCACAAAGAGTAAAGGGGCACCGGGCCACAGAAGCAAAAGTAGTCACTCTAGGTGAGCCAGATCAAGGTGCTCTTTCTACAGTAATTTAATCCCATAAGTATTAAATGTAGGCTTATGAGGAAATAAAATAGGGAAGTGGGATATTAGATCAAATGAAGAGGTGGGGCAGGGAGAAACCCAGTTTGGTTAAATGGACTCTTGTATCTGGGAAGTGTGTGGAGCAATAGGAGTAGAAGATGATTCTTTTAGATAGTTTAGTCAACACTTCTGTGTGGTGTTTTTGCCAACATAGAGGTTGTAATTTCTGTTATTTTAGCACCAACTGTTTATGTCCTCTTTGGAGGTTGAAAAAGGAATGTGTACAAAATATTTTTATTATCAGGATTCCTGATAAACTAGGGTAAGGGCTCACTAGATTTGGGCTTCAACTGTAAACTGACTTTTCCCTTTTTCAGTAGCCCATCCACATAAACTTTTAAGTAATTTAACGTCAGGAAGCTGAAATCAAATTATTTCACATTTTCTGGCTCTTCACAGGCCTCCCCTGACAACAAAGTTGGTTTGATTGCAAAACTATCCATTTTTCCTCTTAACGGATCCAGCCTCCTTATTTCTAAATTCATAATGAATTAGCAATTCCCTGGCACAGACGCATCCTCCCGTGTTGTTTTTTTTCATGTCTTGTGAATTGCAATCAAGCCTCTTTCAAGTAGGCAGGTGCACTTTCTTCTTTTCTAAAGCTGTTCAGTCTGAATAACTCCATGTCATAGCATCTGCTAATTTAATACTCGCTGGCAAGTGTTTGCAGAGTGGCCTTAAGCCTGGGTTACGTAATGCTGTGTTATAATGCAGGGAGTGCTTGAAGCGTTATTTGCTGTAAATGGTCTTCTGGTCTTCCGTCCTTTAGGCAGAGATTCCCATTTCTTCAATGTGTATAACTAAAGAAAAGGAGGATGTTACACAAAGGAGTAATAGCAGAACAAAATGATTAAAAAATGCCTAGTGTCAGTTACCTTCTGGCAGAGGCGTAGCTACAGGAGATGCAGGGGTAGTGACCGAATAGGTGCCCATGACATCATGGGGCTTCACCATTGTTACCCCTTCAGCTTACGTTTCATTGTAATAAGGGCACTCCTTTTTTAAGCTAACATGTAAACCTGGTCTTAAGAAAGAGGGTGATTTGCCCTCCCTGGCTTAACTTAGCGTCCTGACCCCACATATGATCCTGTGGTACTCAGGAATGATCAGGACACCTGATCCTACCCAGATGGAGTGAGGGGGCGAATTTATTATACATCAAACATACACCACATATCTATGAGTGTAAAACCTCTCATAGACAAGGGGTGGATGATGTCAGAAATGACATCAGGTTGCAATACAGGGCCACAGGGGACTTTCCTATTTAGGATTGTCTACATCATGCTGTGGTCTTTACATGTTGACTTAAATAGGAGTACCTCACCCCCAAAACGTTGGTTTGCAACACCTGCTTCTGGATTTAGCTATCAAATCGAATATAAGACTCAAAAAGTTTATCTTGGCTAAAGCAGTGCCTGGAAACCCCAGCAATTGCTTCCGAGGATGCTCTGAGGATGGCACGGTCCTCCACATATGGTGGTTATATCCAAAGGTCCGAAGCTTTTGGTCCATGGTTCATGGCCTTTTTCAAATGCTCTACTCCCAAATGATTCGAAGGGACCCTTGGGTTGCCCTTCTTCATGTTAAACCTGATTGACAAAGCTGATGAGGTTCATACTTTTGGGCAGTCTATCACTAAAGCCGGGCAAAAGGATCGAGTCCCTTTCCAGGAGGTGCGAGATAGATCAAATAGGGTCTTTGTGAATGAGAAACCAACCAGCATAATAAATGAAATAAACAAGACATTTTTGAAGGTCTGGCAGCCCTGGATAGAATATGTTTCTCCTAATTTATTTCGACAGTAGTCTGGTGGGTTGGCTGTAGCTACAGGACACTAGAGCCTAGGGGAGGGAGAGTATTGAAGAAAGGTTCCCTGACTTGTCCTGGTATTTTTTTTTCTGCTCTTCTCTACTTCTCCCTATCTTCTCCCACTCCTCTCTTTCTCCTTTGCTTTTTGTTTACTATCGTGCACCTGTAGTTTGCAACTTAATTACTCAGTCTCAATGCATTTAACAACAAAGCCTATAACAACTAAGATGTGGCTACTGGTACTTACACAACTATACATTTTTATCTCATCTTTTTATTTTGAGTCACATTGCTATGTGACCCCAAAGTCTGTATAGTTAAAAAAAATGTTGTAGGTCTATGGGCTTGTTGCCCACTGGGCCTTGTATAGACAATGTAATTCAATGCAAAAATCTATTCAAAAATTTGGAAGCAAAGGAAGTTTATTTTATACTTTGGATTACAGCGGTGCCTCGTGAGCCATTGAACCCCTGCATCAGGGAAAGTTACAAGAGAACCAAGTACAGTAGGTATGATGTGGTGGACAAATATTGGTTATGTACAGAAAGAAAACACACTATTTGTATTTGCTATAGCGGTACTAAAAGCATGATTGCTTCCAGTTTAGTTAGAAATTGCATCCTAAGGCCTCAATGTAACGAGAAAAAAAGGTAACTTTATGAGAAATGCAGGGGCTTGTGGTTAATGTCTGCATCAGGGCCTAGTCACATTTAGTTATGCCTCTGCCTCCTGGTAAGTGCAGATGTCCAGTATACCCTCATTTTATAGATCTTCTGTAATACCGTTGTTCAAGTGTTGACATCCAATCTAAATCTGCACTTGTCACCCATAGGTCTTTCCCTGCTTAGCCACAGGAAAAAGTAATGATTACCAAAACTTTTAAAGTGGACCAACAGTCAAAAATGACTTAAACTGGACCTTCACCATGATTTATTGAAAAGCCCAAACCCTTAAAAACGATTCCCCAGCATATAAAATTAATACATTTTAAGTTTTTAGTCACTTACTTAATATTCTTTACCCCACTGGGCTGCAACTCTGTTCAGGACTTTAGGATACGGGTGCCGCCATCTTGACTCAGAAGCATCACACTTACTGAGGAGAGGAGAGTGGGATAAAGTACAGGGGGACGGGTTATAGCTGTGCTTTGCTCAGACAGAGCAGAGCTGGGGTCAGGAAAAGGTCAGCAATCCCAGAATGCAGAGCAGCACAGTCAGAAGGCACTTCCTGTTTGCAGGCTGCCTGATGTTCCATGAGCCACCATCTTGTATGTTTAAAGGCTCATAACATGCAGTAGATGCAAGTAGGATGATTTTTTATGTGAGCAATCTGTATGTACAGGGTGTCGGAAACATCTAAGGTAGACTCATATTCAGAGTGAAGGACCGTTTTAACACAACCAACGCAGCAAACAGTGCCCATATGCATTCCTGCCCAGGGCAATTTAGATTGCTGAGCATTGTCAGTTATGTTAGTTGAATCCAGGCAGCAGCATGGGTGAGATGCTGGGAGAGGAAGCTCCAAAATGCTAACACAAGAAAATCAGCGAGGCAGCGTTTCAGCTTTGAGTGGGTGCAGATGCAAATGTAAGTGCTGACAATGATTCAGTATCATGGATGCAGATAGGACAAGTGAGTCTTCTTTTCCAACTTTTCCCGGCTGTTGGTTCATTTTAAAAACCAACAGGCAACCAGGGCAAAACAGAAATTGACATAGAACAAAGTATGTCAGGTAGTCCACTAGAAAAGATGAGCTTGGGAGCTTATTGTGCTATGACTTCCATTTAATCCATGCACCATCTGGTGGTGGAAACTAAAATGACATGCCATCAAATCAAAGATTGCCTACTTCCTGGATGCTATGAGCATATCCCAGTACATTGCAATTTTCCCAGGATATGCTAGAATGGCTACATCAATGAATAGTGCATCTGTATCTCTGGGATCTCACAACTTGTCCCAGATAAAGAGGAAGGGGTACATACAGATGTGGCTGGCTTTGTTGTCTATTATTTCCATTTTCCTGCTTTGCATTTGTGTCTCATTAGACTTTCGTTAGAAACTAATATCACACTGATTTTCACTGCTAGATGAACTATAAAAAGGTGCCCCCGCCTTATCAAATAGTAGACTACCCATATCCAGTCTGACTGGTGAATGATGTCATGTTGTTATTTATTTTTAATACATTCAATCATTGATGGCTTAGTGGCCCCACCCTTGCTACCTATAAAAAAACTATGGCAGGTGTACAAACAGATGATGTGGCTGGCTTAGTTCTCTACTATTTCTAGAGGGAAGCAGGGGGTGCTCTTGCCCGGGGCAACAAGGCAGGGGAAGAGGGGGTGTGGGAGCCGAGGCAGGGCCAATCATGTCTGGGCCAATAATAGAGGAGTGGGGTGGACATCCTCCTTCTGGGGGGGGGGGCATAACTGCGGTACCCTGGGCTCATGTCCTGAAGACAGGGTAGCTGGGGGGTTCTCTCTCTCTTTCTCCCTGCTTACCTTTTTCTTGTCCTCTCTTGCTACTTTTTTTCCTTCCTTCCATCTTTTTCTCTTTCTCTATCTTTCTCCATCCCCGCTTTTCTCTCTGTGTTCTTCTCTTTCTTTTTTTCTCCCTTCTTCCTTGCCTTTCTCTCTGTCTCTCTCTCCATCACACTTTAATCTATCTCTTTCTCTCCTATTTTACTCCAGGCTGACAGGCAATCAGTAACAAATAGGTTAAATCTTTGCGGAAGGGTGGGGACTGCAAGACAGAGGTGAGGCTCCTCCTGGCTCCTCCGGCTGTACTTCCACAATCCAGTTTCATTCTTGCAGTTGAATTAATTTCATTTTTTTTAGGATATGTTACCAGGGCGCGGGGGAATTTAACTCTGTCGGTCTTCCAGGCCCTTATATCTCACTGATCTGATGGACCCACAATGCCTCCTCAGCTATGCTGTGATAGGATCAGGGTGGTAAGGGTAAGCACTAGGGTCATCTATGACTAAGAACCCATTTATAGCGTCCGAAACGCGTTAGAATGCGTGGCATGCCTTGACTTGCCGGGGTTCATTACTGGTTTTAAACTGCCTTTTTCCTATGGAGATGCTGTTTTTACTTTGTATATGAATAAACTTCAAGATTTTAAGGAGTGCGGATCCTCCCTTTGGTTTTTTCGACTCACATGGGGCAGGGACGGCCCCAGGTCTCGCACCCAACAGCCAGAGTGCGTTTGCTTTTTGTTTTTGTATTTAATAACTTTTGCCCATTGCTTTCCTCTAGATCAGTGTTCCCCAGCCCTCTCCTACAGAGCCACCACAGCTCAGGTTTTCTGTATCTTCACACAATGGTAAAGCAAACAGTGCAGCAGCAGCACTATAGAGCAGCTATGCGGAGACCCACAAAACTTAAGCAGCTGGTGACTCTCAAGGAAAAGGTTGGGAAACACTGCTCTATGTGGTGCAGTCTGATGCAGCTGCCTCACCTAGCCTCCTTACAGGTGCACCTCTGGATAAGAGAAGGGACTGATCACAAACTGGTCAGTCATTAAGGGTAATTTAAAGCTGTACATTAGGACTGGTTGTAGGTCATGAACAGCAAAATGCATGGAAGTGATGTAATGAGAACCTACATTTACATTTCTGAAATATGATAAAGGTGCAAAGTTTATACCAAAGAATCACATCACTGGTGTTTTAATATTACACATTTAATAAACATACATAAAATAACTGTTGCTAATTTTCCTTCTCAATTCTTTAATTTGGTTAGGGCAGATTTTAATATACTTTGCTCTTATCAACGTTTTTTATTAAAGTGCACCAAGATTCCCGGGCCGATCGATTTCAAAATCGGGATGCCACGCTGTGTGAACCCCCCCAGGTCGCCCTGTTCACTTAACTTTCTTCCCGGTCCAACAGCGCATACACAGGCCGCATCCCCGCCATCCCTCTAGCAGGGTGCATGCCCACGCCAGACATTTGTTAATGCCGTCACGGGCACGCTCCCTGTTAGAGGAAAGTGGGGGATGCGGCCACTGGGAGCAGCCGGCCTTAGATGAAGGCTTAGATGGCCTGGCGTCAGCGGCTCTGAGCGCGCTGATTGGACCAGCGGCCACACATGTGCCGTAGGACCGGGAAGAGGTGAGTTATCTTCGGCGATCTGGGGGGTTTCACACAGCGGGACACCCCTGATCAGGGTGCCATCCTGGGTTTTGGTCCACTTTAAATTCATGACTCATGAGACTCCAGTTGTCTTGGGGCTTGGATCTAAGAGAAAACATCCAGGTGTGTAGTTTCAACTTACACCCAGTTTAGTATTTATATAAAATCATAAAGTAACCAGTCTAAAGAGTTTTGGTGAGAATTTTTTATGATTTTTTTTCTTATCACAATGCAGCACCATTTTTAGCTGTGCAAATGTTTAAACAATTAGCACAGCTAAAAATGGTTCTGAATTGCATTAAGGAAAAAAATAATTCTAAAAACAATTTTCTCACAGTAAGCCTGCCCTGGAGTCCTATACACTCCATTGTGGGTTTTGGTCCACTTTAAGGATAACGTTTTTACCGAACCCTAAATGTGGAAGGATTCTCTTCAGAATTTCTAAAATTCTAATTGTGAATTTTACACTTGAATTGAGACAGTAAATTCCCTGCGTGTCATACAGCATCTAAATTGTCAAATTTGTTAGCCAGTTGGCTGGCAGGAGTATCTGGAGGCCTATCAGGGCACAGCCACCTTAAAGAGGATGCCCAGAGAGGCATCCCCCACTCTGGGTGGGCAACTGCCACTTCTGCTCTGGGGATTGACAATTCTGCCTTTGCACCAGGGATACCAGCTGATACTCCAGGTCCTGGGTAGGGTGGCAAGTGTGCAAGTATGTAGGTAGGTGGGTGGGTCAGTAGGCAGTTGGATAGGTAGGTAGGTTGGTCATCAGGCAGGTAGGTAGGAGGGTGAGTGGGTGGGGGATTTAATTTAATTCCTGTATATCACATGTGCTGAAGTGCATACAGAAATAATTAAAACTACAGACTAAAATCAATTCGGTTCAAGCAGGTGACACAAGTAAAGACACTAAGGACGGTTAACCCAACCTAGTCAATTTAATTCCATCATGGTCTCCTAAGTTGGCCTCCATGTTTTGGGCAGCACAGTAAGAACTAACACCCTCCAACTAACAAGGTCATCAAAAGAGAATCTATCTTTTCCCAGTACTAACCCTAGACTTCTTGACATTTTACCTTCTGACTTTTTTACGGGTTACTGCTTTACAGGTTTTTAAGTGTTACTCGAGGTTTCAGAATCATTGAATGTTAAGTACAATTATGTCAATTGCCTTTGCTGTGTTTGTACAAGCTGAATAATCAAACTGATATAGCAATACAGAATCCAGAGTTGTATTTAAGAAGACATTGCATTTAAATAAAACAAAGCTGATGTCAAGTATCTCTCCTGTTATACATGAAAAATAAAAAAGAATAGAAATCTGAAATCAAGTAAATGAACTTTCAAGTGAAAGGAAATGTAGAGGTATAATCATCTGTCATGTGGTTGGGCTGGCTGCCTTCATCCAGTGGTTAATTTGAGCTGTCAAGGTCCAGAAAGTGCTGACAAAACATTGTCATAAGCCTGGTTAGAGAGAGACCCATGTTAGGTGGTATAGGTGGATTTAATTAATCTAAAATCCATCTAGTACAAGGCAGAAAATTCTTTCCTAAAACAAAAAGTATTTACATGGGACATACAAGCCAGTGATAATTTCTCCCAGAATGCCTTGCCGTAGGGCTCAAGGAAATGATCCCTTTACACCTCTAAAAGCTATATCCAAAGCTCCCGGATCCGCCAGGTTGTGCAATGCTCTGGAATCACATAAAACTTATATATAAATATGTCACTATCCACTAATACCTGTGTACATGTGTTTCAGGATTTTGACCCTCATTCGCACAGAGCTGTTGGATGGTGACATGGGGGGAGGCTTGAAATGCCAGAACATTGCCATATGCCTGGTTAAAAGAGACCCATTTTAGGCGGTATATGGGGATTAAAGGGATCTCAAAGCCCCTTAATAAAGGTACAAGGCAGAATGCATGGGGCATTGTACCAAGGATAATGGAATTTCTCCCAGAATCCCTTATAAAACAAAAAGTCAGTCAAAAATGCCTGTAAGCTGTGCTATTCTTTGGAAAATTATTAAATACCCATGCAACTATATTAAGATGAGCCACAGTGTGTGCACATAAAGATGTGGCATTCACCAGACTGATCTCTCCATCACAGCAACGCAATGGAGAGATCACTCACAAATGGCAGAAAGCTGTGACATTGTAACTGATTACATTGTAACAATGATTTAACAATGTAACAGTCATGATCAGCTCTTGTGACATTGTAACAGCAACCACACAATTACAATGTAACACAGCAGGGAGCTGTCTGGCTTCTCTGCCATGCTTGTTACTTTGTACTGTTTGAGAAAGAGAGGTTGCAGAGCAAGTTTTATTACCATGAAAGCAAAAGATATCAAATCAGTATTCTGGATTAATATTGTTGTCCCAATTGCTAGATCTAAGGAGGCTTTGTAATTTCTTGTGCACGTTAACAAAAACAGTAGCTAGCCACACTTCCCTATCATCTACAGAATATTCCTTGTGGTTTCCATGGGGTCGATTCAGAGCCTGGTAAGAAAACTCACTTCTTTTTTAGGAGAGAAAACTGGCATTCACTTTCATTGTCTACCAGGTGTAAATTTTCACCTGGCTCTTAAAGTGGACCAACACCCAGGATTTTGACTACCCTGGGTGTTGGTCCACTTAGGTGGGGCACCCCGATCGGGGGTGCCCCGCTGTGTGAAACCCCCCCGATCGCCGCAAAAACTCACCTCTCCCCGCTCCCACGTGACCTCGTCCGGCCAATGACAGCGCTCAGAGCCGCTCTGGTATGCGCGTCCAAAGCCGCTTGGACGCGCATACCAGAGCGCTGTCATTGGCTGCGTCTCTCGCTTCCCTCTAACAGGGAGCGCACCTGCGCCGGCCATTCACAAAACGGCCGGCGCGGGAGCGCGCCCTGCTAGAGGGAAGCGAGAGACGCGGCCGCGTCTCGCGCATGCGCCGTTGGATCGCCGGTAAGGTAAGGATTGTGGGCCTCCTGGGGGGTTCCTCCCCGCGGGGCATCCGAAATCGGGATGTCCCGCGGGGGAGGGATCTGATCGGTCCGGGAATCTTATAGATTCCCGGGCCGATCCCCCCTGGGTGTTGGTCCACTTTAATCAGTCCCAAGGTAGACAATGAATGGCAAGTGAATGGCAGGTTTTTCTCCTAAAAAAAGAAGTTTTCTCACCAGGCTCTGAATCGACTTTTCCTGTGATGTCTGCTGAAGAATAGAGCCTTTAAAATTAGGCCCAGACCAGAGAAAAGCAAGTCCGCTCCTCAGGATTCACCTCCCATTTCTATCAGGCCATGCTGCCGTGTTTTCTGGGAAACCTTTACACTGTGTACCGTAACATTGGAATTAATGTGTACCAAAAGTAACGATTTATTTTATGTCTCTTTTAAAACTACAGTTAAAGATCCTTAGGAAGCTAAGAATGGGTTTGAAAGTGGAACAAAACCCAGGATTTTGACTATTCTGAGTTTTGGTCCTTGCCCCTGATTGGGGTGCCCCGCTGTGTGAAACCCCCCAGGTCGCCCGAACAAACTCATCTCTTCCCGGATCTACAACAAATGCGTGGCGTCTTGTCCAATCAGCGAGCTCGGATCTGCTCGAGCCCCTGTGTCCAGGAGCTTGTCTAATACGAGCAGAGCCGAGCGAGCTGATGGACGCATCCCCTGCTATCCTCTAACAGGGAGTGTGCCCAGGCCGCTCATTCACAAATGCCTGGTGCAGGCACACACCCTGCTAGAGGGATAGCAGGGATGCGGCCGCTGCTCTTATGTTCATCAAGTTCAAGGGTGTTGGGGTAGGGGAAGTTATTTTTTATTTAATTTTATTTATTTATTTTTTTGGTGAAGCAGTAAAAAGTGGTTTGACTATGTGCGCTCTGTAATAACCCATAGAAATAATACAGTATATTGTGATTTATTGATTCGATCTTAATACTTGGTTGGCACAATGGTTTACTGCAGATCAAATATTTTCTGTAAAAAATGTTTTGTGACATTTTCACATGAAATGTGAACTGGAATGAGTGACAACTTGAAATGCATCCTTGACACACATGACATTGAATGCTTTGCAATGGTTCTTTTATGTACATGCAATATGTGTGTGTTTTTTTCACCATCACCCTATTAAGAAATATATTTTAGCCAGTGTCTCCCTAATAATTATATTGTCCATTAAAATGCTAAATGAGATATGACTTCCCAGTGCAGTTTTCCCTGATTACTGATTTCCAATCCCATCCTGTATCATTTATCACCAATATCTTCATTCAAATTACTAGATACCCATCCAAGTAATTTCACTGTTCCCTCATCAATCATATAATTGATCGTAATGCCATAGGTTTGGTTGCCATGCCAGCGCTCATCATTTCTCTAATGATGTTCATAACTGGTACTGTGTCATAAAAGAAAATGTCTTCTGTATAAAAAATCAGTCTATTCAAACCAACCTCGGGTCATTGTGGACATGCAGTTTTTCATTATTTAACAATCAACCAAGATAATGGCTACTAAACCATATGAATTACAGAGTAAAATGATTTACATTATAAAAATTATAAATAAAAATATTCTAAATTAAAAAATCAGGTTTTATGTAGAAACATGTGACATACAGTGGTGGCCATAAGTCTGGAAACGATATGGAAAGTTCACTCACTGAGCCATTTTGAAGCATTGTCAGCTGCCAATTTTTAGATTCTAAAAAGTGCACAAGTTGGTAGGAGCTCCACCACAATAATAATGAGGGGTGTGCAGCACAGGTCTCTCTAATTGGAAGGGCGCTTCCCAACAGCAATTTTAAGATCTCTCCACAGCTGTTCATTGCGATTTAGATCTGGACTCATTGCTGGCCGCTTCAGAACTCTCCAACGCTTGGTTGCCATCCATTTCTGGGTGCTTTTTGATGTATGTTTGGGATCATTGTCCTCCTGGAAGACCCAAGATCTCGGACGCAAACCCAGCTTTCTGACACTGGACTGTACAGTGCGACCCAAAATCTGTTGGTAGTCAGTTTTTATAATGCCTTGCACACATTCAAGGCACCCAGTGCCAGAGGCTGCAAAACAACCCCAAAACATCATTTAACCTCCACCATATTTCACTGTAGGTACCGTGTTCTTTTCTTTTTAGGCCTCATTCCGTTTTCAGTAAACAGTATAATGATTTGCTCTATCTTGGTCTCATCTGTCCACAAGACGTTTTCCCAGGAGGATTTTGGCCTACTCAAGTGCATTTTGCATTTTTAACACTGATGCTTCCTGAGCCTGCAGGACAGGTGGAATAACTTGTTTGGGGCTGCTTATCCACCATCTGGTCTGGCATTGACACCTTTCATCAATTTTTCTCTTCCGTCCATGCACAGGGAGATTAGCTACAGTGCCCTGGGTTGCAAACTTCTTGAAAATGTTGCGCACAGTGGAAAAGGCAAATCTGGAGATGGACTTGTATCCTTGAGATTGTTGATATTTCTCCACAATTTTGGTTCTTAAGTCCTCAGACAGTTCTCTTCTCCTCTTTCTGTTGTCCGTGCCTAGTGTGGCCACACACAGACACACAATGCAAAAAAGTGAACTTCTCTCCTTTTTATCTGCTTTCAGGTGTGATTATTATATTTCCCATATCTATTACTTGCCCCAGGTGAGTTTAAAGGATCATCACATGCTTGAAACAATCTTATTTATCCCCAATTTTGAAAGGGTGCCAGTAATTTTGTCCAGCCTTTTTTGGGGGTTTGGTGTGACATTATGTCCAATTTGCTTTTTCTCCTCCCTTTTTTGGTTTAGTTCTCATACACACAAAGGGAATAAACATGTGTATAACAAAACATGTGTTACTGCAATCCTTTTCTGTGAGAAATACTTCATTTTCTTGAAGAATTTCAAGGGTGCCAACATTTACGGCCATGACTGTATCTGACTCTCCTAAATCAACAATCCCTTTAATGAGAAATTCATAACAAAAACTCACAGTCAATTTTCTATATGAATAAAGTGCCAGTGCAAATACCACATACCAATTTCCACACTGTTCAAATCCAAAAAAAACAAACAAAACAGTGTATATAAAACAAATCCAACTCATAATTCAACCTATTAGCATATATTCCTAATAAAAAGGGCTAACCCAATTACTCAGTGGTGGTCTATACTACATTAGGTATAATCAGGGAGAGACACAGCCCCAGTAACTGAGATATTAAGGAACAATCTCACTTATAAGCATGCCCATGTGAACCCACAGTAGTGCTCCTGTGCGTTCCCTCAGGTATGTACCCTAAATTCCTTAGTGAATGATTTACTGTGAAAGAAGACCCAGGCAGAATTCCTCAATGCCTTCCATTCAAGATGTTTGAAATATGATTTAGTTCTCAGGTAATGTGTTGACATTGCCGATTGGCTGATCTTATGAAGGCTGGTTAACGTGACCAGCCACCAGTGAGACGGCTGCATTGTCCAAGGTACTCCTGCAGGTAGGGTGTCACAGGGGTGGGGAGGGAATTTCTCATTATATGCATAGTGACAACAATAATAGTATAGCTGTAGGCCCAATCATGAGGTCACCTGTCATGGGCCAATTGATCAGCATGTAACAGAGAGTATACATGTATACAAATGTTTGAATACACTTTTAAGCATTCTAAAAAAAGACTGGTTGGTGTGCGTTTCATCTCTTACTACAAATAGGATTTCTTGGTCCTTAACTGTTAGAGAGGGGGGCTATTCGTGAAACAGCACCCTTATTTTTTTAACCCTGTAGATTGTGTGCGAACTATTTATGATACAATTTAAACAAAGTGAGTAACAGCCCGTATGTACCATCCTGGTCTAGACCAGGGGCAGTACCCATCCACCCACTTATATACAACATAATTGCATTTTTTGTCAGTCTGCATTAATGAAATAACTGGCTACTGGGGTATCTAGTATATACTTTATTTGGTATTTTCAGTATTGAAATTATTTAGGGTTCCCTTGTAGGCTTGTACTAATACCCTTGTATAAGGCATTTCTAAGGCCACACATCTTCAGTATGATTGTATATGAACCCTTCAAGCCTCATATGTGAATCAGAGTAGCTGTAAAAGGCACATGTTCCTTATATATTAGGTTCCAGACTGGAAAGACCAATCAGGGGTCAGTGGGTTAGTAAGGCACTTAACTAAACATCTAGCAGGAAGCAAAATCAGGCTTGGCAAACTCTACCTGGTTTTCTGAGATAATTGTGCCATGGTTAAACTAAAATATTTCAATATAGATATTAATTCACTTCATTGTTCAGTGTTATTCACTTAGGCCATTGGTCAATTAATATTAAGCTCTCATTTCCAGCATCTATAGTCATTTAAATACATTTATTCAATGTTTTCTTATGTGAAAATTCATATTTCTAGACATGGGACACCAAGAGCCAAAGTAGATTTAAATCATCTTCAGACTGTTTCAGTAGTTACAAGTGTTGGAGCAATGTTGCAAGTCAGCTCTCTGTGGCCACCTTGTGGTTTCTGGGGCACACTGGGTGTGATTGGGACAATTATGATGAATAATCAAAAAATGTACGGCACATCAAATGTACCACGTACAGCAACAAAGATATAGAAAGATGTGCAGGCATCGTTTGGTTAAACCTATGGCCCCCAGATCAGGCCACAAATTATAACATAAAATATTTTATCAAAAATGTCAAGGTTTAAAAAATGCATCAATATCTTAAAAACACACACACACAGATATATATATATATATATATATATATATATATATATATATATATATATATATTATACATTATTACATTTGAAAAAGTCAATCATATAAAAAAACAGTGAGCACAAAGTGCAAGATACGCAGTATCTGTATGAATCGCCACTATCATGCACAGCAGAGTACAGTCAAGCATTCCAAGGTTGCAAACAGGAAAAGGTACAGCAAATCATAGTCAGGAAATCCATGTTCAGAAACAGAATCAGGCACAACAGAGTACCATCGGCCTATCCAAGGTTGGCAGCAAGAACAGAGCAGAGCACAGTCATTCAATGCAGGGTCACCAATATTAACAGGTACAGCAAAGCACAGTCAGACAATCTAAGGCTGGCAACAGGAACAGTTGCATAAGTGGAATGACTAAAGCTAATAATTATATAAACACCGCGCAGAATTAGATATTACTACATATAAAGAAATGAATTCATTTCAAAGCAACAGACAAGCGCTCCCATGTGCTTTATCCCCAAAAAAGTTGTAAAGTCCAAATAAACAGTCTAATAGCACAGAGCGTGGTTAAAAATCTTCAAAAAATTTTTTTTGTAAGGGTTATCCCAAGGTGCATGCATCGGTGTACACTTAGTGTCACCAGTGCCCACCACCTTCAGATGTCTGCTTACTAGCTCTTAGTAAGCATTCACATATATATCTCTCCTCAGATCCTTGTATTCCAAAAAAGCCCAATCAGATGGCCGATAATATCCACTCTCAGTAGTAATGTTGTGGTTTTAAAACATATGCATGCAATAAGCACAATAAACTCTAGTGCAATTCTGTATTATATTAAAATGATTCCTTTAATAACAAAATATTGCACTCACATGTCCCAAATGAAATCAAAGCGAAACAGTAGCAGTGGAGAACCAATCAACCTCTGATCCTCCCACTATGGCCAGTTAGTGGGGAAAAGGGGGTTGCTGATTCGTAATCCAATGTACTCTCTGCGTGTCCAAGGAAAAGATGATGAAGATCTCCCACCGCTTTCTGCCCAGCGCGTTTCACTGCCTGTGCAGCTTTATCAAAGGCAAGAGTTAGACTAAGCGGCGGAGATTTATAATGCTATGAGAGCCCTCCCTTTGTATAGGTCAGAAATGTGTACAATAAGCGAAAAACTCCTGGAAGTGTTGTACTTCCGGCATTTGGAACGCATAATGCGTTCTGACAACTTCCTGTGACATCGCCTATCAGCTTCCCATGACCCAGAGCTGACGAGCGAAGACTTCTGGAAGTGTTCAACTTCTGGTATATGGAACACATTCTGCGTTCTGACAACTTCCTGTGACTCAGAGCTGATCCACCCATGGAGCCACACAATAGGTCCGCTGCTCATACGGGGGCAGGAACGTGCTACGATATCCGAGCGCAGCCCTCCATTTTAGTCACAGCAACTTCGTCAATCTCCGGAACAGGGATCGTCCGAGTGATCATCAGAGGAGATAAAAACTTGATAATGACACTACGGACAATAAGATAATCTGTAGGATGCCTTGTAAAAAGAGGGTTAGCATACATTAAAAATTCCCATATGAAGAAAGCATTAACGAAAGTTTAAAATAATACGTTGACTCGCAAAGGGCTCAATATAGACTTTGATCTTAACTGTTTTATAGATACTGCATGATTTTAGATAGAATATAGTAATTTATTAATTGTGTATATACTGTTAGGTTGTACATTGTTTTTATCTATATATCCTTTTGATGAATTTATGTTTTCTTGATTATTTTATGTCTCATTGGTTGGGGAGACTCTTTCAACTCTGATCCCACCATTATGGGGGTTTTAAATTTTAAACTTCCGTTGACGCTTTCTTCATATTTTTAATGTATGCTAATCCTCTTTTTACAAGGCATCCTACAGATTATCTTATTGTCCGTAGCCTCATTATCAAGTTTTTATCTCCTGACGATTTCTAAACAGGAGATTGGCTGTATAAGGCGTAGTACGAGCTGGACACGCTTTTCAAGCAATGAGCCAGGGAACCCATTGTTAATTGACCAGACTTCCTGGATTCGATGAGACTCCCCCATAAAGTCAACAAAGTTGGAAATTTAAGTGTAAGGTATGTCTGGGCAGTTTAAAGTGAAAGTCCAGTAATGGGGTAACTCCTCCCCTGGTGCTGAGGCAGCACGGGGGGGGGGGGGAACAAAGAAAAACTCTTACCTTGCCTGCAGTCCAGTGCCATGCTCTTGATGCTCCGGGTCCGGGGCTCCGTCATCTTAGAAGAAAGCACAGATCTTCTCTGGCTCCCTGCGCGCTCATTGTGGGGGATGCCTCTTTGTGTCTTTTTGGACCTGGGAGAACGGTGTTGGACCAAGGGTGCAGTAAGGGGTATTTTTCTTTGTAACCTGTGTCTTAGCACCAGGGAAGAATGGCAGGGTAGGGGGTTACCCCATGACTTTAAGTAATTGGCTGACTAGGCACTCAGTTAAAAATGGGGCGGTCCCCCAGATACCTCATGGCTTAATTAAGTCAAGCATCATTTTTTATTTTTATCTGCCAAATCAATATAAGCACCAAGGACCAGTGTGACAGGACGTGAAGTCTTAACAAACGGTTAAAAGTGAAAGAAGAATCCTTTAACTATGGTGAACAATTTCTCTATTTGATGCTAGTGTGTCCATTAAACAAAAATATATCATTGAGAATTAAAGTGTTTTTATCACTAGGAAAGCAGACAAAGTACACACATTTATGTTAATTTAATATTGGGGGGGTGGAGACTCATTTAAAAAAAAATGATGCCTGCATGTACAAGGCAGATTCTTGTTTAACACTAAAAACATATAGGGGGCGATTCATAACCAGGTGAGAAAACTCACTCCATTTTTTAGGAGAAAAAAAACTGCAGTTCACTTTAATTGTCTACCTTGGGGCTGATTCAACACCAGGTGAATATTTACATCCGGTTGTTGAATCAGCCCCAAGGTAGACAATGAAAGTGAATGGCATTTCTCTCCTAAAAAACTAATGTTTTCTCACCTGGGTCTCTTTTTTAAGCATATGCACGTTAGGGGTCTTTCCATGCAATTTGTGGCTGAAAATTGTAAAGTGGACCCACAACTACAAGAGAAACTAGGAACCCCAAATCACCTTGATCAGTGCACAAGAAACAAGACTAGATCCCCTCAACGGGACTACAGGCAACAAAAACAACAATACATTGTTACAGGTATATGTCTGACCTTTCCTATTTAACTATAATTTTACAATTGGATAGAATTTAAAAGCAGACCTTCAGTCAATAAATTACTGAGGATATGCTTACTTGTGGGGAAGGGATGCCCAAGCATGTAAAAAATAAAAGGAAGCAGGAAAATAACTCACCAGATCCTTGTGGACCAGAGGTAGGTGGGTGGGTATTTTAACCGACTTTGGGCTTCCTTTTTTTTTTTGCTGATAGGGCATCCCAAATTAGCATTTACATTTTTGACTAGAGGTCCACTTGATTATAGCATTTCATAGCATTTTCGAAAATGTATATTTATTTGTGACAAAATGATGGCCTCAAGGACAAGAGCTTATCTAGTATTTTTTCTGTATGTTGCTATTTTTTCTTATGTTGGCAAATATGTGTTTTATGGAAGCAGGTCTCACTATCTGCAATCCGTTATTGGCAACTACACACCAAGATTAACAAGAAAAATTCAACCCTGTACACAAAGAAGACTGCTGCTGGGTATGTGTAAGCAAGTGTGAACTCACTCACCTCAGCAGTGGCCGTATGAGCAGTGTTCTAAGTATAGAGGGTTAACTTGTATATTATGCTATACAGACGCCAAAATCAACGGATAGTAAAATAGTAAAAACTGCATTCATAAAGCATACAAACATTAAATAAAATACAAGATGAACTCAGCAGTTTAACATCCTTTTGGCAATGAAAATATACACTTCAATGCCATTGAAAGTGGACTTTTCCTTTAAATCTAATAATTCTGTACAATAAAAATGACCCCCCCCCAATCTAATAAATGGTAGGTGCAGCATGTCTGTGCTAACAGGAAAAGCTGCACCCTTGGGACAGCTGCAAAGCAGGGAGCTGCTCACTAATTCATCTTCTCGTGTACTATACATAGCAGAAAAGTGAAACATAGCAATGGAAATCGTTTTATACACCTAATGTTATCTTGCTGCCTTTTTCATCTATTGTTTTCTCTTCTCACTGTTCTCTTGAATTCTGCTCCCAGCATCAGGCTGTACACTAAACATTTCCTATTGCTTTAAATTGAATGGCTTTGGACGTCCAAGTAATCAAGATCCGCATGGGAGAATGAGTCACTCTTCTACATAGCAGTCACTCTTCTACATAGCAGGTCTTTTAGTTCAAGAAATAGCAATGCACGCAACCAAGTTGGGTTTTGAATAGATGCTTATATTGTACAAAAGTATAACAACTTATCCTGCTATTAATTCATAGCAGGTGATTTATACATAAGGGACATTAGAAAACTGAAGTTTTGCCAAGCAGATAAACCATGTGCGTAGAAATTGATTGAAATTCATATGAGGTCCACTTTAAGATCAAATAATGGTAATGATAATAGATAAAGCAGGGGTAATATCTGATGTGCAGCACTCCTGTCTCACAGCATGTTTCCATATGATAACAATAATGAAAACAACATCCTCATGCATAAATATACAACTAGTGCAAAATGAAATCAAGGGTTAGATCTGAAATGGAGTAGATATACCACAAATTTTACTAAAGAGGAACATAAAGCAGTCTTATCATTATCCGAGGATTCCGTAATTGTGATAAAACCAGCGGACAAGGGTGGAGCTACAGTCATATTAGATCAGGACTATTATCTTAATACTGTGATGGAACAGCTATCGGATCACACTATATATTGCAGGGTAAGGTTTGATCCCCTACCAGAAATGAAAGCCTATCTAGATGAACATATAAGGGGAACGTACAATAGTAACATTGAAAAAAAACTGTTTTGTTATCGTCAAACGGACTTTCCACTTATTCCTTTATGTTATATTCTTCCCAAAGTTCACCAGCACCCTACGGACTTGGTATTTCAAGCAATTGCTACCTTCCTGGATAGGACCCTACAGCTGAAGGTAATAAGGTGTTATACAATATAAGCAGCTATTCAAAACCCTACTTGGTTGTGTGCATTGCTGATTTCTCGAAAGGTTAGCTGTATTAATCCCCGGTAGGGCGGGCATAAGCAGTTGCACCAACATTATTTGAGTGATATGGGTGTGCTCTACCACTAATTATTTTTCAGTGTCAGTCTTTTATCCATAATCTGACAATACCACAATACAATACCACAATACCACAATTAAACTTCACCTAACATAATGGCAAGCCTCTTAGGGTGAGACCCATGTTAAGCTTAATATAGTGGGATAAAATAGACCACCCACAATTCAATAGTAATAGTAAAATGTAAATATGAGGTTATAGAGAGCAGTTTCAAGTCACAGTCAGTACATTATGGCAAGACTGAGCACAGCAACAAGGTAGTTGTATTGCATCTTAATATGTGATGAAAAAATATTTGAAATATATTCCATCAGACACCGCGCTCAAACAATTAAAGTGATTAGCAAACAATAAAAAAGATCTCGCTGGAGTGTTTCAAACTGTGTTGGATCAGTCTGTGACTGTGTACAATACTTATTTTGTCTGTATTGGCGCTTAAAGCACCAAAAACTCAGCGGAAAGTAGATATCTCCTCAAAGTGATAATAAAAATTTAAACTTATTCAAATCAAAAGTCCACCTCCTATGTGAAAATTCACTGAAGACGCCTCACAGTACTGGCCCCGCCCAACGCGTTTCGTTGTCACCTGACAACTTAATCATGAGCTCATGATTAAGTTGTCAGGTGACGACGAAACGCGTTGGGCGGGGCCAGTACTGTGAGGCGTCTTCACGTGTGTAAGCTGAGAGGAAAGGCAGCGAGCGCTCCCGTGTCCGGCGGCCGGGGAGACGGGGTGAAAACACGGTGCCGCATTGCCAATGAATACAAACTGAACCGAAGGTAGTGTGTATGCGAGCATAAAAGTTCTCTACAGCGCGCCTTCCCTTACTTCGTTTGAAGCTGGATGTAATATTCTGAAATGCGTGTTTTTAAATGAATGCTGGTAAGCCTAATAAATGTGGGCAGGTGCTTTGAAGTTTTAAGGATATCACGCTATGTGTTTTTGTCTGTTTGTTTCTATATCATAATCTTTGGAGTGGAGGATTGATAAAGAGTATTTTAAGAAATAAGGAAGAACCAAATCGATTAGTATAATTCAAATATACCCTATTGGATGGAAAGCGCACAGAAATTTTGACACCCTAAAGAGGATCTAAATTTATATTGCAAGTCTTTCATTGTGCATCTGGTACGTTATTTAGATTGCGGTGATGAGAAATCGCACAAATTATTGTCTTCAATGAATTTTCACATAGGAGGTGGACTTTTGATTTGAATAAGTTTAAATTTTTATTATCACTTTGAGGAGATATCTACTTTCCGCAGAGTTTTTGGTGCTTTAAGCGCCAATACAGACAAAATAAGTTGTATTGCATCAACATGTTTTTTTCCCCAAGTAACAATTTTAAAGTAAACTGGGGTTTTAGAATGTGTGCTCCGTAGCCAAAGGAAAAAGAGCCACCTAATGCTTACTTTCCTTTTTGATTGGAAAATACAGTATGCCAGCAGTGCAATCAGCTTAGAACTGTCAGAAACCAGTGAGATTCACCCATCTGCTGGTCAGAAGAGATCTTACTAGAAGCATTGCAAAATGTCATAACTTTGTTGTGAAAATAAAGCCAAATGACTCAAAGCTGAGCAATACAGGCAGATATGTATCGTGTAGTACCATCAGACATCTGATTGGCTCCGAATGTATTCTGCAGTAGGACAACAATTTTTCTTCAGCATAAAGGAAAGTAGATACTTTCCTAAAAAGGAAAGTATTTACACAGCACCAAATACAAGAAATAATAGATGTACCCATGAAACCATGTGGGTGGAGTCATGCAAATGATCTCTTTATGTCATGTGGCTATCCAAGGCACCCAGAATGCCGCTGAGTGTGCAATAGCAAGGATTAGCTTAAAATTTCCACAGCCAAACATCTTCCATTTGTGGACACGTTTCGAGCGTCTGGCGGTCATCAGTACAAGGCTAGAATTATTTGGCTTTATGGGGAGGATAAGCCTTGGTTAGTACCAACACAGAGTAAAGAAAAACAAGTGATAACATGGCCTCCAAAGAGGCATCATCTCAACAAGTCTTAATCATAATTAAAATCTAAAGTCTCAATCTAGTCTTTCTGGGATTAGATGAAGACACAGAAGGATTTGAACAAGTCCCCATGCACAGAAGATTTGTGGTTAGTTTACAAAGATGTTTGGAATAATCTCCCTGTCAGGTTCAGGTAAAACCGTGTGCAAGTGTACCTAGAAAAATAGATTCTGCTTTAAAAGAAAATGGTGGTGCCACCAAATATTAGTTTTATTTAGATTTAACTTCATTAATTTGGTATTTTGTTAATTGATAAATATAAACTCTTCATATTTTTCAAATGATTTGTATTTGCTGCACTGCCTAAAACAATAGCACACAGTTATGTACAACACTGGTGGTCACAAGTTACCTTGTGTAGAAACAGTATAAATAAGATTTCTCTGTAATCATACAAAGTAATTCTGCAGTAGGGCAATTTTTAAATATTTTGAAGTGGACCAAAACCCAAGCCCCAACGGCCCTGGAATCTTATAGATTCCAGGGCAGTTGGGGCGTAGATTCTCTCCCCCCTGATTCTGAATGCCCCGCTGTGTGAAACCCCCCAGGTTCCGTGGAAACTCGCCTTCTTTCCTGGTCCAACGACGCAAGCAGCGGTGGCATCTCCGCTATCTCTTTAGCAGGCATGTGCCCGTGCCAGTCATCTGTGAATGGCTGGCACAGGCACGCTCCCTGTTAGAGGGTAGCAGCGGATGCACCGGACAGCACGCTCGGATTAACTCGCCTTGGAAGAGCTCTTAGACTAAGTGACAGGAGCAGATCTGAGCGCGCTGATTGGACGAGAGGCCATCATGCGCCATATGACCAGGGAAGGGTGAGTCAGATTGGAGGACCTGGGGAGTTTCACACAACAGGGCATCCCCGATTGGGGTGCCCCAGGGGAAGGACCCCTCTTAGAATCTATGGGAGAAGGCTTGGTCAGCACAACCTGGGGGCCAGCTAATACCTAAAAAATCTCAAGAAAACTAAGATTGGAGCTGTTTAGCTCACTCCCCCACTGATGCATATAGAATAAGTTTGAAAATGATAAAAAAAAAAAATCTTCCAAGTGAATATTGCTTTTTATGCATTGTATGTTTCCATCTCCAGCCACATGATAGAAAATGGAAGCATGTATTATAGTATGGTAACAGGAAAATCTTTTTGTAATGTAGCTCTGTGCTTGTGCAGATTTCAGATCTGAAAATAACTGTATCATGCATACGCCCATAAAAGAACCGGCCAAATGCAGGGAAATTTCCATCTTGAAGATATTACTACTTTTCATTGTTACCATACCACCCACTGTGATGGTTCCAGGAAAAGGCAGGAACGTTCTGCACGCACATCAAAATAATCCATGAAATGACTTACTAAGCATCACTTATTGTGTATACCCGTGCAGTAACCAGGCTAAACGCTAAAGAGTTATTTTTAGAAGAAGGTATGTACTTCATGGAATATACAGCATATATAACCCTTATCTTGATACACAATATTACAGGTATATATAAAAACCTTGGACAATTAACATAAAGTGGATATGTACTTGTATATTTACACTTGCTTACACATTAAGCACAACTTTGCCCATTTAATAAACCTATATAAATTATTTATAATTCAAAGACACTCAGGAACATTGTTACACAGTACTTAAAGAGGACTTCCAGTCCAAAAAATCAAAGCTTAGTAAATTGCTCCAATAAAGCCCTCCTCAGAGACATTAGCTTATTGAGAGGGATTAACACTATGGGGTTTATTCATCAAGGGATAGCGGCAGGTAGTGCCTTGTAAGCGGCAGGCAGCGTCCGGTGAACGCTAGGCGCTGTACGCAATACCACATTTATCAAAGCGATTCCGGTGAGTGACTCTAACAGCGCCATGTAGCATCCGATTCATCATCACAGACGGTTCAGAGTATACCGCCGGCGCTTCCTGGTATTATTGAGGTTGCTACCTGTCGCTCTCCCATACATTTCAATGGACGTTACTTTTCTTCTTTTTAAACAGGTTTTCTTTTCTCTCCTGCCCTATTAAAAATCATTTTTGAAAACTTTTTTGATTTTTTATATTTTTATGCAGAATTGTCATTACAGCTCTGGCATTAAAGTGTTAATGTCACAATGTTATAACAATGTCATTCCATATGTTTTTGCTTGGTTACTAGTGGATACAAGTTATAAAACAGACTTTAATCACACAGCGTCTGGCGCTATGGTCTACAGCGACCCAATTTTGAGCACCAGAGTTCTGTGAGTGTGGATTTTTGATGAATATGGTGCACCAGGGGCTGGGCCGTGGAGATGCCTGCAGCCAACTGTGCTTATGTGCACAACTTATGGCGGGCCCATTATTATGCATGGCATACGGCGCTGTTTGATTGAAAGCCTGTACATGTGCCCTGGGACAGGGTAAAGGTGAGTTTCTGGGGTGAATTGTGGGGTTCCACACTGCAAATCAGGATGCTCCCAGACCAAGGACCAAAACCTGGGATAGTGAAAATCCAGAGTTTTGGTCACTTATGGTAAATATGAATATATGTGAATGAATGTTCTAGGACTTTGAAGATCATGGTAAAGGCTCTACACCTTCAAATCACAATGATGAGAAGTCTTTTTTATGGCTTCTGTAGGAGCTTATCATTTTGATTTTAACCGGATACCTTGAGCTTGAAGATCATTGGTCTAGAAGTTGCATCTGTGGCATTTATTTCTGGACCAATTATGTGTGCCATTTCAGTCGCTAGGGGCCGTTAAAGAGTCATAACTAGAGCTAATAAATGATAAATATTGTGTTTTGTAGCTACTGCAATGTTTAGGTTTTAGAAAGCCGCTCAGATATAAAGAACAGCAGCATATCTTATTATGGATCTCTGTCTCTGACCATCTCCTACAAGATTAGTGGTTGAAGAGCTTTGGATCTGCCTTCTAACCTCTTTATCTGCTGCCAAGATAAGATATTATACAACAGAAATATTAATAATAAAAAAAACATGTCTCCATAACTATTTTGTTATGATCAGACATAAGAGTCACAAAAACACAGATGTCTACTTATGTCTGAAATTTAAATAGTTGTTTGTTCTACCAGTAGAAAACAACCCATCTAATTGGCAAAGATATCAACTCGCTTGCTGGAAGCTGCATGGTTTTACTAATTGCAGGAAAACCAAAAGGTGCGAAAACAGGGACAAGAGGAATTCTTGATTACATTAGACACAAAGTATATGGGCACATTAGAGGGCAGCCTATACTTTAAATAAGAAAAATACAATTCTGTGAGTACTCACCTGTAGAATTTTTACTATGCACAGCACAGCCTGTTTCATGTAGTCCTTACGTCTGGGTATTCCGCCACAAGGTGGCGCAGTGCACTGCAGAAGATTTGTGGCTGCTCCTGGCCCCATATAAAAACCGGAATTCAGCTATAGACCTCCAGTGTTGACAAGCAGTTATACAAGAAGCCGGGAGGTAATAAGGCAAAAAAGGTAAAAAAAACCCTTAACTAACTTGGAATAATCACCATAAAGAGGCAACCAAGAATAACGATAACAAGGGAGGGATGAAACAGGCCGTGCTGTGCATAGTAAAAACAATTCTACAGGTGAGTACTTACAGAATTGTAATTTTTCTAGTGCACAGCACAGCCTGTTTCATGTAGCCCTTACGTCTGGGACATCAAAAAGCAGTGTCCGTAAGGTAGGGTGGGATCCCCAAAGAGTAACAGCAGGCAGTTCAATCCACTACTGCCTGAAGTACCTTGCGGCCAAAAGCAGCATCAGCTGAGGCCTTAACATCAACCTTGTTAAACTTGGAAAAAGTATGAACAGAAGACCAAGTAGCGGCCTTACAAACTTGTTCAACAGAAGCCTGGTGCTGAAAAGACCAAGAGGCACCAACAGCATGAGTGGAATGAGCAGTAATCCGGAAAGGAGGAACCTTCCCTTTAGCAGAATAGGCTTGTACCACCGCCTGACGTATCCACTTGCTAATAGTAGATTTAGCAGGAGGCAAACCCTTCCTAGGTCCAGCAGGAAGAACAAAAAGAGCATCAGATTTCCTGAGAGACTCAGTAGCAACCAAATAAAACTTCAATGCCCTGACAACATCCAGAGAATGAAGGCCCGTTCCTTGGAATTAGCAGGGTTAGGACACAAGGAAGGTAAAACTATGTCCTGATTGACATGAAAAGCAGACACAACCTTAGGCAAGAAATCCAGCTTAAGCCGAAACACGACCTTATCCTGATGCCGCTCAAAATAAGGAGGTTTAATGGAAAGCGCCATCAGCTCAGAAACTCGCCTGACCGAAGTAATAAGTAAGTAAGTAATAGTAGTAAAGCAAATCGGATCATTTCCGTTAGTTTGGATCATTTTCCAAACAAAATCTGATATTTTTCGTTCGTTCAGATAACTTACGTTGTTGGGATGGGCTTGCGTCTGATTCAGAGAGCGGATTTCCGACGGACCACCACCCTATAAATCCGATCCACTTACGGGACCTTTGAGGGCTCGGATTGCTATTGTTGAACATGTTTTGCGGCTATGTGGAGGAGTCTGCGGGCCTTTAGCACCAAGGCATTGCATGTATCAGCATGGCCGAGGCCATAAATTGTCTAGCAATGCATACCTGAATCAATACATTTCATGTATGCCTTATAGACGCATTTTAATGCTGACCTAAATTAGTCCTTAGCATGTAAACATTTATTTTCCCACACATCCATATAATTGCTATATTTTTTTAGACTTATGTCCTTTGTGAATTATATTTGGATTGTTGAACTTGAACTTTGTTGTAGGAGTTATTGTTTTAGTTGGTTACCTTTGCTTTGTGTAATTATTTTATATTTGGTTGCAGGAACAGCAAGATGTGCCGCTCGCCCTTGCTCCTGATGCCCGTTCTTTGCCTGCAGAATGTGGGCCAGGGGTTCTCTAATCGGGCACTATGCAAACCCGGCCCGTGGCGAGGGCCCTCTGGCTTTTGAAGTCCAGATTTAGACTTTTGGACCATACGGGGAGGGGGGGCACTGCAGTATGACTCCAACAAGGTTATACCAATATTTTAATTTACAATTTTTAACAGGGACCACACGTGCCAGAGTGGCACAATTGAGTGTCAGGGTCCTTCAGTTGGTGGGCGAGATGCAGGAGCTGCGCAACTCGTTGGGGACCACAGATGAAGAATAATGTTCAGTGGCCTGCCATTGTTATGTATTTAGTTTTTTATAGTTGTAAAAATTTGAAATGTTCAAAATTTTTAAAATTTTATATTTTATGATGGAATAAAAAAAAATGTTACATTGTCATTTCATTTACAAAATACATTAACACAAAACTAATGGGCCCAGAAATATTTAAAGATGAATATTCACATGACCAAGAAGTGATTTGTGTAAGTTTTAGGGGGCTAAAATGGAAGAAGAACCTAACAGAGAAGTGGTTTGGGTGAGCTTTAAGGGTCCAAAAGGGAAGATGGAGGATAGTGCTAAGTGATTTAGCTAAACATTGTAGTAGAAGTGAGGGTGGCAAATATGTAGGCGAGCACTTTAATGAGTTAAGTTTGTAGTGCGCAGGCGCAAGAGCGTAAGGATTTCCGTCTGGACGATTATTTATTGAAAAAGGGAAACAGAAACTAACAGGAAACGTAAAGGATTCGTGGGAGGATACAATGGGAAAAGGGCAAAAACGAAAGCCTACGTTGTAACATGTGAAAGTGAAAATGGAAAAGCCTGGATGGAAAATGACATCCTCGTATTCGTAATCTGCCGTACGAACGGACGGAAACTTTACAGAAGTTTTTCAATGCATGCACAGAATCGCTCGTACACTCATACGAGAACGGAAACATTTCCAAAAAAAAAAACAGATCGGAACTAAAACGGAAGTTTTTTTTTGTCTCTCTGGATCGAGCCTCATATTGGAGAAATGGCCCTGCTCCGGGAACTCCAAGCGTTACTTGTCAGGGCGAAAGAGCTCACCCTGCTTCCTCTTTGCCACCTTGGGGGGGCGATGTGCAAAGTCTCAAAAATACAACTCTGTGAAGTACTCACCTGTAGAGTTGGTATTATATGCATACAGCACGTCCTGCTCCAGTAGTAGTAATAACATGTGGGTAGTCCTCCGCCTCCGGCGCCGTGCACTGCAGACATGTAGAAAACAAGCTCCTCCCGGCCCTTCATATACCGAGGGACCTCCCACAAATCCCCAGCATTGAAAAGCAGTGAGAAATAGAGAACAGGAGAAAGCAACCACCCAAAACTGGCAAAAATATCAAAGATAATCACCAACAGGGGATCCAGAACAAGGTGAAACAGGGTGGGGTGGAGCAGGACGTGCTGTATGCATATAATACCAACTCTACAGGTGAGTACTTCACAGAGTTGTATTATTCTAAGCATACAGCACGTCCTGCTCCAGTAGTAGTAATAACATGTGGGACATCCAATAGCAGTGTCCATAAAGAAGGGTGGGATCCCCAACAGAAGGCAGCAGCAAGCAGTCTAAACTACTGCCGCCTGCAGAACCTTGCGGCCAAACACAGCGTCAGCTGAGGCCCGAACGTCAACCTTGTAAAACTTTGTAAAGGTATGTACAGAAGACAAAGTAGCAGCCTTGCAGACTTGTTCAACAGAGGCCTGGTGCTGAAAAGCCCAAGAAGCCCCAACAGCTCTAGTAGAGTGAGCAGTAAGACGAAAGGGGGGAGTCTTCCCCTTGGCAGTATAGGCTTGAACTACAGCCTGACGAATCCATTTACTGATGGTAGACTTGGCGGGAGCCAAACCCTTCCTAGGCCCATGAAGCACAACGAAGAGGGCATCCGTCCTCCTAAAGGCCTGCGTGGTAACCAGGTAAGACTTGACACACCTGACCACATCCAAGGAATGCAAAACCCTTTCCTTACGGTTACTAGGATTGGGGCACAAGGAAGGAAGTACAACATCTTGACTCAAATGAAATGCAGACACAACCTTAGGCAGGAAGTCTGGCTTGAAGTGAAACACCACCTTATCCCGGTGTCTCTCAAAGTAGGGAGGTTGAATAGACAGAGCAGCCAACTCAGACACACGTCTGACCGAAGTAATGGCTACCAGGAAGACAACCTTGAGCGTGAGCACAGCTAGAGCAGCCTCATGGATAGGCTCAAAAGGAGCCCCCTGCAGGGCCGACAACACCAAGTTCAGGTCCCAAACAGGAACCATAGGTTTCCGAGGGGGGCGCACATGAGTGACCCCCTGAAAGAAGGTCTTGATAAGAGAGTGATGGGCAAAGGTCTTCTGAAAGAAGATAGACAGGGCCGAAACCTGGCCCTTCAAGGTACTAAGCTTAAGACCTAAGTCTAAGCCATGTTGTAAGAACTCCAGCAACCTGGATACTAAGAATTCCCGGCAGGGAAGAGACCTGGATTCACACCAGTCAATGTAAGCACGCCACACTCTATAATAGATGGCAGCAGAAGTCTTCTTCCTGGCTTGCACCATGGTAGCCACAACAGACGCAGATAAACCCTTTTCCATCAAGATGGAGGTTTCAATAGCCAAGCCAGCGTTAGTAAATTGGGATGGCGTAGAGACCCTTGAGTCAGAAGGTCTGGCAACCTTGGCAGATCGTACTGATCTACTGCCATTTGAACCACGTCCGCGAACCACACTCTTCTTGGCCAACCTTGGGGCCACCAGAATCACGGGTACCCCTTCCAGAGCGATCTTGCGCAGCACTCTGCCCAGAAGGGGAATTGGTGGAAACACATACAGGAGCCGAAACTCCTTCCAAGACATTGACAGGGCATCCGTGGCCAGAGCCAGAGGATCCTGAGACAGGGATACAAAGCTCGGCAGCTTGTGATTGTGACGTGACGCAAAGAGGTCCACGTCCGACACACCCCAACGGTGACAAAGTGACTGAAATACCCTGTCGCAGAGGGACCATTCCCCCTGACGGGACGACCCCCTGCTCAGAGCATCTGCTAGCAGATTTTCCGTCCCCGGAATGTAGACAGCCGATATGCATTGTACATTGGTCTCTGCCCAAGTTAGAATCAGAGACACCTCCTGGAGATCACCTTTGCTCCGGGTTCCTCCCTGATGATTGATGTAGGCTATGGCCGTCCTGTTGTCTGAGCGTACCTGAACCGCCAGACCCTTCAGGTGCTGGGTCAGTCGTTCCAGCACCAATCGGACCGCCCTGAGTTCCAGGACATTGATAGGAAGATGGGCCTCCTGAGGGCCCCGCCTCCCCTGGAAGTGCAGGGACTTCCAGAATCCCCCCCAGCCCGAAAGACTGGCATCCATTGTGACCGTCTCCCAGGAGGGAGCCAGGAAGGATCTGCCCCTTGTCAAATTCCCGTGGTCCAGCCACCACGCAAGGGATTGTCTGACCAAGGGGGGAATCACCCAGCTGATGTCCAGAGACGCTGGGTCTTTGTTCCATACGGACAGAAGGTGAAGCTGTAGGGTTCTCAAATGGAACTGGGCAAAGGGCACTGCCTCGAAGCTTGCCACCATCGAGCCCACCAACTGCATTCCCTGCCGGATGGAGGGATGAGGGTTCGCGAGCAGGGATCTCGCCTGGGTTATCAGAGCTTCCACCTTCTGCAGAAGAAGGAATATCCTTGATTGAACCGAGTCCAGAATCATCCCCAGAAACGGGGTCACTGAGGAGGGGGACAGAGAGGACTTTGGGTAACTGATCACCCAGCCGAAGGACTCCAGGGTGGACACCACCAACCGAGTGTCCAGCTCTGCTTGCCGCAGAGATTGAGAGGTGATGAGAATATCGTCCAGGTAGGGCAACACGCGTATGCCCTTTAGTCTTAAGAGAGACATCACCCCTGCCAGCACCTTGGTGAAGACCCTGGGGGCCGACGTGAGGTCGAACGGGAGGGCCACGAACTGATAATGCTGATCCAACAGAGCAAATCTGAGGAACCTCTGGTGCCCTGAAACACCGGCACGTGCAGGTAAGCGTCCTTGATGTCCACAGATGTCATGAAGTCCCCTGGACGCAGCGAGGCAATGGGCGAGCGCAGAGTTTCCATACGAAAATGCCTGCTTCTGACAAACTTGTTTAGGATTTTCAAATCCAGAATGGGTCTGACTGACCCGTCTTTTTTGGGGACCGTGAACAGGTTGGAATAAAACCCCATGCCCCTGTCTCTTAAGGGGACCTCGCAGATGACCCCGAGCTCCAGAAGGTCCTGCACAGCCAGCATCAAGACCCGAGCTGAGGCAGGATCCTGCGGGATCCGAGACCCGACGAACCTGGTAGGGGGCAGCACAGCAAATTCTATCTTGTAACCGGAGGAGACTACCTCCTGAATCCACCGGTTTGGGACGAGGCGTCTCCAGACCTGCTCGAAGTGCTGTAGACGTCCCCCGACCCTGACAGGCGAGGGCGCCCCTTCAAGCTTGGGGGGTCTTGGGGGGGGGGGGCTTTGGGCTTGGGCCCCCAGGAGGAGCCGGGACGGCATCCTCTGTTCTTGTTCCAGGGTTCTGAGCACGACCCAGAGAAGGACACCCCTCTACCTTGCTTGGTCCCCCGGTAGGGGGTAGAATGGGAGCTTGGACCACGAAAGGGCCGAATCTGACGCTTGCGCTGGGGCAGCTTGCCCCCCCTTGGCAAATATATCTAATCTAATGGTAGCCACAACAGACGCAGATAAACCCTTTTCCATCAAGATGGAGGTTTCAATAGCCAAGCCAGCGTTAGTAAATTGGGATGGCGTAGAGACCCTTGAGTCAGAAGGTCTGGCAACCTTGGCAGATCGTACTGATCTACTGCCATTTGAACCACGTCCGCGAACCACACTCTTCTTGGCCAACCTTGGGGCCACCAGAATCACGGGTACCCCTTCCAGAGCGATCTTGCGCAGCACTCTGCCCAGAAGGGGAATTGGTGGAAACACATACAGGAGCCGAAACTCCTTCCAAGACATTGACAGGGCATCCGTGGCCAGAGCCAGAGGATCCTGAGACAGGGATACAAAGCTCGGCAGCTTGTGATTGTGACGTGACGCAAAGAGGTCCACGTCCGACACACCCCAACGGTGACAAAGTGACTGAAATACCCTGTCGCAGAGGGACCATTCCCCCTGACGGGACGACCCCCTGCTCAGAGCATCTGCTAGCAGATTTTCCGTCCCCGGAATGTAGACAGCCGATATGCATTGTACATTGGTCTCTGCCCAAGTTAGAATCAGAGACACCTCCTGGAGATCACCTTTGCTCCGGGTTCCTCCCTGATGATTGATGTAGGCTATGGCCGTCCTGTTGTCTGAGCGTACCTGAACCGCCAGACCCTTCAGGTGCTGGGTCAGTCGTTCCAGCACCAATCGGACCGCCCTGAGTTCCAGGACATTGATAGGAAGATGGGCCTCCTGAGGGCCCCGCCTCCCCTGGAAGTGCAGGGACTTCCAGAATCCCCCCCAGCCCGAAAGACTGGCATCCATTGTGACCGTCTCCCAGGAGGGAGCCAGGAAGGATCTGCCCCTTGTCAAATTCCCGTGGTCCAGCCACCACGCAAGGGATTGTCTGACCAAGGGGGGAATCACCCAGCTGATGTCCAGAGACGCTGGGTCTTTGTTCCATACGGACAGAAGGTGAAGCTGTAGGGTTCTCAAATGGAACTGGGCAAAGGGCACTGCCTCGAAGCTTGCCACCATCGAGCCCACCAACTGCATTCCCTGCCGGATGGAGGGATGAGGGTTCGCGAGCAGGGATCTCGCCTGGGTTATCAGAGCTTCCACCTTCTGCAGAAGAAGGAATATCCTTGATTGAACCGAGTCCAGAATCATCCCCAGAAACGGGGTCACTGAGGAGGGGGACAGAGAGGACTTTGGGTAACTGATCACCCAGCCGAAGGACTCCAGGGTGGACACCACCAACCGAGTGTCCAGCTCTGCTTGCCGCAGAGATTGAGAGGTGATGAGAATATCGTCCAGGTAGGGCAACACGCGTATGCCCTTTAGTCTTAAGAGAGACATCACCCCTGCCAGCACCTTGGTGAAGACCCTGGGGGCCGACGTGAGGTCGAACGGGAGGGCCACGAACTGATAATGCTGATCCAACAGAGCAAATCTGAGGAACCTCTGGTGCCCTGAAACACCGGCACGTGCAGGTAAGCGTCCTTGATGTCCACAGATGTCATGAAGTCCCCTGGACGCAGCGAGGCAATGGGCGAGCGCAGAGTTTCCATACGAAAATGCCTGCTTCTGACAAACTTGTTTAGGATTTTCAAATCCAGAATGGGTCTGACTGACCCGTCTTTTTTGGGGACCGTGAACAGGTTGGAATAAAACCCCATGCCCCTGTCTCTTAAGGGGACCTCGCAGATGACCCCGAGCTCCAGAAGGTCCTGCACAGCCAGCATCAAGACCCGAGCTGAGGCAGGATCCTGCGGGATCCGAGACCCGACGAACCTGGTAGGGGGCAGCACAGCAAATTCTATCTTGTAACCGGAGGAGACTACCTCCTGAATCCACCGGTTTGGGACGAGGCGTCTCCAGACCTGCTCGAAGTGCTGTAGACGTCCCCTGACCCTGACAGGCGAGGGCGCCCCTTCAAGCTTGGGGGGTCTTGGGGGGGGGGGGGGGCTTTGGGCTTGGGCCCCCAGGAGGAGCCGGGACGGCATCCTCTGTTCTTGTTCCAGGGTTCTGAGCACGACCCAGAGAAGGACACCCCTCTACCTTGCTTGGTCCCCCGGTAGGGGGTAGAATGGGAGCTTGGACCACGAAAGGGCCGAATCTGACGCTTGCGCTGGGGCAGCTTGCCCCCCCTTGGCAAATATATCTAATCTTTCTCCAAACAGGCGCAGTCCTTTAAATGGAAGCCCCATAAGGGCCTTCTTGGCGACATTGTCAGCAGCCCACTGGCGTAACCAGACCGCACGGCGTATGGCTACCACCAGAGCAGAGGATCTAGCACTCAGCTTAATAGCATCGTCCGATGCAGATAGGATATAATTCACAAAGGTCTCACAGGTGGCCAGAGCATTGGCGGCATCAGAGGGCAAGTCATCCGCCCCTTCCAGAGCAGTCTTAACCACAGTCCTGAGCGCCACCGCCTCGGTTTGCGCTAAGGCGCAAACCGGGCGGAGCGACGCTCCCCCAAATGCAAAGGCATGACATGCCAATTGATCAACTCGCCGATCCTCTAAATCCAGCAGCGTAGTAGTGTCAGGGGAGTGCATAATAGAGGTATTGGACAGACTCAGAATCGGGGCATCGACCTCGGGCGGCGATGTCCAACACTTAACCAGATCGGCAGGAAATGGATACTTCTTATCCACAGCTTTAGGAATCCCCTGGAGTTTACTGGGATGTTCCCATTCTTTCAGCACTAGGTTATTAAAGTGAGTTTGTTCGGGAAACTCCAACCACACCCTAGCGGTATGAAACAGATCGCCCCTCTGCCGAGGTGCCGCGGGAGGGGGAGAGAGAGATAAAACATCAAAGATCTGAGACAACAGTCTGTCAATGTCGTCCTGGGACCAAAGATCAGAGCCAGACTCCTCCTGACTCCTGGACTCGTCCTCGTAGGATCCTGAGTCAGATAGCAGTTCCCCTTCCTCTGATGGGGACTGAGCATAGGAAAGCAGCAAATCATCAGATTCTACAGGGAGAATAGTAGCATCAGGGTTGAAATGACGCTTCTTGGCAGTAGCCTTGCGCGCCAAGGAGCCAGCAATAAAGCTTTCCACACTGGCCAATCTAGAGGCCAAATCAGCATGAGAATCCCCACTAGTATTGGGGGTTATGCTCAAGCTTGAGCACAAGGTACGCAGACCCGTGAATTGTCACTGCTGCTAGGTGAAACCCCACAAGCTGCACACAGACGGGCTTGTCCCAGGGGGACCCCGTTCGCTATGTCCTGGGATGCCTCCATATGGTGATTATTAAATTCAATATGCCAGTAGGGATTGACGCTTTAAGCAACCCTGGATGCCCCTATAACCCGCTGGGAAGTGGGAGTAAAATCTGAAAAATGGTCTGGACCGGGCGCTACGTCGGGCCAGGGGAAGCCACCGATGACCGCTGTCTGAAAGACACAAGGGGAACAGGGATGTCAGAGCCGAGCGCGAGGAAACAGCTAGGAAAAGGATCGCCCATGAGGGCACTTACAGTCTGCGAGGGGAGGACCGTCTTCACCGCACGCATGCGAGAAGGAAATGGCGCCCAGCGAACCTCGAAGGGCGGGCAATAGTGGGCGATGACGCGGAACGCGCCAGACCAAACCACGCCTCCCCCCTGGAGAGCGCAAAGCTAGAAGGCGCGCAGCCAATCAGGAGAGAATGTAGCTACGTCAGCATCACTTCAGAGAAGAAGACTGACGAAGTGAGCAAGGGAATTTGAAAAAAACGCCGTAGCTTCCCCAAACAGTGCTGCTGTGTGCGCATAAGGCACAGTATAACGCTGCGGTCAGTTTTAAAATAAGCAAGTGAAGCGCGCTCTGACACCCAGTAGCAGTAAGCGTCTAAAGTGTACTAGGGCAAGGAGTAGGCCATCAACACACAGCCCCCCCCTCTTTTTCCCCCCACTAACGGGGGAATCTGGGAAGGAAGGTGACCCGAATAGAGGGTTCACCGTTAGATGGGGCATGGGGGCACTAGTGCGGGAGGGGCATCCACTGAAGGCTCACCATTCGCCTTAACCGCCTACCCTATGGAGGGGGATTGGGGTGGAGACTAGCTCCGTAAGCACAATAGGTGCTGCCTACCTTCACCCGACCAACGCAGCCCAGGCTGGGAGGCATATTCTTAACAAGAAGGACGGGTGGAAATAGTCCCGCAGGGCCTCGGGCTGTCAAGCCCCGCTCGCCTGCGAGAGCGCGATACTTCATGTCTTCGCAGTTCCAGCACTGCAGAGAAATCTGGGGATTTGTGGGAGGTCCCTCGGTATATGAAGGGCCGGGAGGAGCTTGTTTTCTACATGTCTGCAGTGCACGGCGCCGGAGACGGAGGACTACTGGAGCAGGACGTGCTGTATGCTTAGAATAATCAGTGTCAACAGGAAGCCCGGTATCCTCATCAGAGGCGGACCCCGGGTCACTGTCGTACCCTTCCTGATGTTCCCCAGATGAGTCTGAATCATTGAAAAGCTCCCCCTCCTGTAGGGAGTCACGGCCGCCAAACACATGAAGGCCCACATCCTCCTCAGCAAAGAGGGAAGGAGCGGTGTCAAGATGCTGCTTCTTGCCCGAGGCCTTGCCCATCGCCTCTCAATGCTGGCCACGCGTAGTGCCAGATCAGATTGGGACCCCCTGCTAGTATCCCCCTCACTGGGAGCTAAATGCAGGCGCGGGGGAGTAAGAGATGCCTGGGGGAGCGCAGAACTGGGAAGAGAAGCGCTCATCCCAGCCTGGTCTGCAATAATACTTTGGGCGCACGGCACACAAACCGCGCCACCACCACTCAAAGGGGATGCCCCGCACATGACACACAGCCGGGATTGTCCCGAAGGACCCCCGAGCACGCTATCCCCAGAAGCCTCCATATGGTGATTAACACAGGCGCAATATGTCAGTATAGGGTAAGTGCTAATAAAAAGCCACCCGGGATACCCCCCAAGGGATGCCCACAGAGAGGGCCAGGAAGGGAGGGGGGGGGGGAGGAGCGGGACCGGGAGAAACCACAACACACAGTTATCCCGCCTGAAAGACATAAGCAAAAATACACATAAACATCCCGCAGCACATGCCCCAAAAGAATAAGCAACCCCCAAAGGGGAATCACAGACCAAGAGACAGCACCGACAGTGGATCGCCATACAGCCAAGCCAAAACGGATGGTAGATAAGCTAACAGGTCACCGCCGCAGCCCACGTAGGAAGAAGGGCCTCCGGACAAGCAGGACCGCAAAATGGCACCACAACGAGACCCTCGAGGGGCGGACCACGGGGGCATGACGCGATATGCATCATCCCCCGGGACCCCCCCCCCCCCCCGAAAGGGCGCGATAACGCGCTCACGTGACCCGCACCAGCGCCATGACAGGCCGCAGCGCTAAAACCGAAGCGCCGCCCGACGTGGAGCGTGGTACAACCGGAGCAGCGGCAAGACAACAGCAGCGGACAACCACCGCAAAACCACCCGCCGCTACCACCCCACCCCCTGCCGGGGAGAGGGCAGGCAGCGGCGGGAGAAGACTAGCCAGGGCTGGATGGAAGGGAGGAGGGGGCACCAAGGAGAAGGGAGACACCCCAAACACAACTCAACCCCTACACATAGCGAAGGCAGGATTTCTTCATCCCTCAGCAGGCTCACCATAAAACCTATGGCCGGCTACCATTTGTGGTACAGGGTCTGCGGCTTGGAGCAGCGTTCCCCGAGAACCTGACCCTAGTGCTCCTTTACCCTCACCCGATTCGTCAGCCAAGGCTGGGAGGAACAGAGGGTCCAGAAGTGGGTGGAAATAGACTTGCAGGGCCGCAGGCTTGGTTGCCCCGCTCACCTGCGCAACATAGAGAGCCATCTTCTATCTTTGCAGTATCACTGCAGAAACACTGGGAGGTCTATGGCTGATTTCTGGTTTTTATATGGGGCCGGGAGGAGCCACAAATCTTCTGCAGTGCACTGCGTCACCTTGTGGCGGAATACCCAGACGTAAGGACTACATGAAACAGGCCGTGCTGTGCATTAGGAAAAAGTAATCTCTCATTTTCCATAACATTAGTTCTAAATAAACAGCTGACCTATCGGATCACCCGCAATTAAGCTGCTCATAGACCTCACACACTTTGCAGCTGGGGTATGTGAAGCTAGGCTGGTGGGTGGACTTGGCCTGTGCATGAAACGCTCCCATTGAGAAGAATTGGCATCTCCATACATGGGGAACGTCCATGTACGGAGGGGTGCGTTCCACCACTGCAAGTAAGAGATGTACGGTTTGGGAGCGTGTGGCAGGAAAGTGGGGTCACTGATTTGAATTACATCTCTTTAAAGGATATTTGTGTATTGTATCAATTTCACAGACCTTGTGTTTAGTATCAGTGGTGCCTATGTATTATATAGTGTAGCTATCGTATAAGTTGCGTCAGCTTATATAGTAGGAGATCAGATTAATAAATTGATGAACTGAAGAACGAGGAAGAATAACATTTCTAGTTTTTACTAGGACCAGGCACAATACAGATATAATTCAATCACCAGGCAAGAAAGATGGCAGGAAACATTTAAAGTAACCTCAAAAGACAACAGTTAATCATAGGTTTGGGTTAAGTTAAAAAATATTTTTCTTCCAGGTAACCACAAAGTTTTAAAAAAATGGTTTCATCAAAGTAAGAAACAACTTGTATCATTTTAAAAAGTTATGTTTAAAAAATTGCACTTTAATCTTGCTTTCTGCTGTGAAACCTTTCCAGAAGGGCACGAAAAATGTTTCCGGGAATTTTTTGGTGCTTTTCTATTAGTGATTGCATGGCGTATCTTGTCTGTAAGAAAAAGATAAATACAGTTTAAAGAACCAAAGCATGTGACCACAGTTAAATCTATAAATGAACAACAGTTTTAAACTTGCCCACATTGATGTTGCTTTTCTTCCCCATTCTCCCTTTGTCCTTCAATCCCCCATGCTTACCGTTTACTACCTTAAACCTCAACTGCCTCTATCTAGTGATTTACCTGTATATTGTTTTGATGTACTTGGAGAGTAAAAGGGATTCGGATTCTGAATGAACCCTGGTTTAGCAACATAATCAGGCGAATTCATAAGTGAAGAGTGTCCACAAAAAGAGACATTAAAGAAAACTTAAAAGCTCTCTCTTTACAGAAATTAAAGAAGCTAGACGTACTTATGCCTATGTAATCAACTGATGGACCAGTCTGAACAGCTGACAGTCGCGGTCCAACTCCTTTGGCTCCATGTCGGTGCCGTCGAGCCACCCTGCTCTCTGAGCAGCCTTATACTGTAATGGACTTAGTTGATCACAAAAATGATTATGATGAGCTTAACAGACCATGATGTGCAGTTAGGTTTCTCAATGTCCACTGAGGCTAACAACTTATGCTCCAGGGAGGCTAGAACTGATCTTAGAGATGCCATCCCAAACTTTTAGCTTGACTTCTCAGGTTTTGTTCCAGTTTGATATTGAATTAAGATGCTCCGCTGTGTGAAACCCCCCTAGACGATCACTATTCACTCACCTCTTCCTCGTTCCTACTGTACATGTGTGGGCTCCCCTCCAATAAGAGGCGTTTGTCATGACTATGTAATTCGGAAAATACAATTCTGTGATTACTCACCTGTAGAATTGGTATTATACGTATACAGCACGTCCTGTTCCAGAATAATCCTTACTCATGGGTAATACATCTTCAAGATGGTGCTGGACTGCAGAGACAGAAAAGTGGCTCCTCCTGGCCCCATATATACCAGGGACCTCCCACAAATTCCTCAGTATTGAAGAGCAGTTAAAAAGAAGCCGGGAGAACTATAACCCTTATCAATATTGAATATAAGAACAATCACCATAAAGAGGTAACTAAAAATAATGATAACAAGGGCGGGGTGGAACAGGACGTGCTGTATACGTATAATACCAATTCTACAGGTGAGTAATCACAGAATTGTATTATTCTAAGTATACAGCACGTCCTGTTCCACAATAATCCTTACTCATGGGACATCCAATAGCAGTGTCTGCCAGGGACCTTCCACAAATTCCTCAGTATTGAAGAGCAGTTAAAAAGAAGCCGGGAGAACTATAACCCTTATCAATATTGAATATAAGAACAATCACCATAAAGAGGTAACTAAAAATAATGATAACAAGGGCGGGGTGGAACAGGACGTGCTGTATACGTATAATACCAATTCTACAGGTGAGTAATCACAGAATTGTATTATTCTAAGTATACAGCACGTCCTGTTCCACAATAATCCTTACTCATGGGACATCCAATAGCAGTGTCTGTAAAGTAGGGTGGGATCCCCAAAAGCAACAGCAGACAGTTTAAACCACTGCCGCCTGCAGAACTTTGCGAACAAAGGCAGCATCAGCTGAGGCCTTAACATCAACCTTGTAAAACTTAGAAAAAGTATGAACAGAAGACCAAGTGGCGGCCTTGCAAACTTGTTCAACAGAAGCTTGGTGCTGAAAAGCCCAAGAGGCACCAATAGCACGAGTAGAATGAGCAGCAAGGCGGAAGGGAGGCTCCTTCCCCTTAGCAGAGTAGGCCTGTATCACAGCCTGACGGATCCACTTGCCGATAGTAGACTTAGCTAGGGCCAGACCCTTCTTAGATCCAGACGGGAGCACAAAAAGATCAGTGAAGGATTCAGTAGCCACCAAATAGAACTTCAGAGTCCTGACCACATCCAAAGAGTGTAAAACCCTCTCCTTAGCATTACTAGGATTAGGACACAGAGAAGGCAAAACAATGTCCTGATTGAGATGAAAAGCAGAAACAACCTTAGGCAGAAAATCTGGCTTAAAACGAAACACCACCTTGTCCTGGTGTCTCTCAAAGTAAGGGGGCTTGATGGAAAGCGCCGCCAACTCAGAAACACGCCTAACAGAAGTAATAGCCACCAAAAAGACTACCTTAAGCGTAAGAATGGACAAAGGGGCCCCCTGCAAGGGCTCGAATGGAGACCCCTGCAGGGCACATAAGACCAAGTTCAAGTCCCAGACTGGTAACATAGGCTTACGTGGGGGACGCACGTGAGTAACCCCCTGGAAGAAGGTCTTGACCAGGGGATGCTGAGCAAAAGATCTTTGGAAGAAAATGGCCAAGGCAGAAACATGACCTTTCAGAGTACTGAGCTGAAGACCCAGATCCAAACCATGTTACAGAAACTCCAGAATCCTAGGAATAGAAAACACACGACAGGGAAGCGACTTAGACTCGCACCAGTCAATGTAAGTACGCCAAACCCTATAGTAGGTGGAAGAAGGGGACCTTTTCCTAGCCCTCATCATGGTATTAACAACCAAGGCAGGCAGCCCCTTTTCCATCAAGATGGAGGTTTCAGCAGCCAGGCCGTTAAAGCCAGTGTTTGTAAATTGGGGTGGCGTAGGTGCCCCTGAGTTAGCAGATCTGGAACCCGGGGCAGGGCGTACTAATCTACTGCCAGCTGCACGATGTCTGCGAACCACACTCTTCTTGGCCAACAGGCGGCCACCAGTATGGCTGGCACCACTTCCTGAGCTATCTTGTGCAGTACCCTGCCCAGCAGGGGAAACGGTGGAAACACATACAGGAGTTGAAAACTCGTTCAAGACATTGCTAAGGCATCCATGGCTAAGGCCAGAGGATCCTGGAACAGAGAGACAAAGAATGGAAGCTTGTGATTGTGACGGGACGCAAACAGATCCAGCGGTGGCACAGGGAGCGAAACACGCTGCTGCTGAGGGACCACTCTCCCAGATGAGAGGTCCCCCTGCTGAGAGAGTCTGAATCTAGATTCTCCCCCCCCCCCCCGGAATGTACACAGCCGAGATGCAGGGAACATTGTCCTCCGCCCAGGACAGAATCATAGACACTTCCCTGAGGGCCCTCCTGCTCCAGGTCCCTCCCTGATGATTGATGTAGGCAGCCACCGTCTGGTTTTCCGAGCGGACCTGAACAGCCCGACCCCGAAGGTGTGGGGTCAAGTGGGCGAGAACCAACCTGATCGCTCTCTACTCCAGAATGTTGATAGGGGTGTGGGCATTCTGAGGGCCCCACTGACCCTGGAATTTCAGGGATTTCCAAAAGCCCCCTCAACCTGTCAGACTGGCATCCGTGGTGACAGTCTCCCAGCAAGGGGCCAGAAAGGATCTGCCCCCCAGAAGGTTCCTTGAGTCCAGTCACCCCGAAAGAGACCGCCTGGCCAGAGGGGACAGAACAAACACCTGATCCAAGGACACGGGGTCCCGATCCCATACTGACAAAAGGTGAATCTGAAGAGGTCTCATGTGAAACTGAGCATATGGAACGGCCTCGAAGCAGGACACCATCAGGCCCACCAGCTGCATTCCCTGCCTGATGGGCGGATGAGGACAAGACAGAAGGAGCTGTGCTTGCTCTTGAAGACACTCCACCTTCTGCTGAGGAAGAAAGATCTTGACCTGGGATGAATCCAGAATCATGCCCAGAAAGGACTTCACCATGGAAGGAGATTTGGGGTGGTTGATCACCCAGCCGAATGACTCCAGTGTGGACACCACCGGTGCCTGTGCCTGTTGGAAGGACTGAGAAGTGATAAGCATGTCGTTCAAGTAGGGAAGAATGCAAATGCCCTGAGATCTCAGCAGAGCTATCACTCCTGCCAGCGCCTTGGTGAACACCCTGGGAGCCGAGGTGCGACCGAAGGGCAAGGCCACAAATTGGTAATGCTGATCCTCCAGAGCGAACCTGAGGAATCTCTGATGACCTGGAAAGATTGGTATGTGAAGGTAAGCATCCTTGATGTCTACAGAGGTCATGAAGTCCCCTGGGCGTAGAGAATTCACAGCGGAGCGCAGAGTCTCCATGCGAAAGTCTCTGAATCTGACAAATTTGTTGAGGCGCTTTAAATCCAGGATGGGTTTGATGGACCAGTCTTTCTTGGGAACAGTGAAAAGATTGGAATAGTAGCCTTTGCCCCTTTCCCACAAAGGCACCCGGCAGATGACTCTCAATTCCAGAAGGCCTTGGACAGCAAGGGACAGACCCTGAGCTGACAGGGGGTTTTGAGCCATCCGGGATTTGATGAATCTTGGGGGCGGCAAGGCTGCAAACTCCATCTTGTAACCGGAGGACACTACCTCCTGAATCCACCGGGACAGGATGCCTCCAGACATGAGCCAAGAGCCGAAGCCGTCCCCCCACCCGGATGGGTGAGGACGCCCCTTCATGCCTGAGGGAGCATGGGAGAGGACTTAGGCTTGGGATCCCAGGAGGGACCAGGGCGGCCACGTCCTCTGCCCCTGCCCCAAAAATCTCTGCGGGCTCCAGCAAAGGAAGCTCCTCGTCCTATTCTGGAACCCCGGAAGGAAGGAAGAAAGGCACCTGAACCCCGAAAGGACCAGGGCTGCCTTCTTTGCTGAGGTAACTTGCCTCCTTTAGCAAACAAGTCCAAACCTTCACCAAAGAGGCACAGCCCCTTGAAGGGAAAACCAGTAAGAGCCTTCATAGCAGCGTTGTCAGCTGGCCAGTGGCGCAGCCAGACCGAGCGGCGCATCGCCACCAACAAGGCAGATGCCCTGCCACACATTCTAATGGTATCATCCAAGGCAGAGAGAACATATGCAACAAATTCCTCACAACGCAGAAGAGCTCTATACTCTTCACTACCAGCACCCATCTAAGAGACTCCTGAGCAGGCTTTTAATAGCAACAGCCATAATGGCAGAGGCACAGACCGGACGCAGCGCGGTCCCCAAACAGGCAAAGGCATGGTAATCCAGCTGATCTATGCGCCTGTCCTCTCCATCCCTCAGGGTAGTAGAGTCAGGGGAATGCATGACAGATGTGTTGGACAACCCCAGAACTGGTGCATCCACCTCGGGAGGACATGACCAACGTTTAACAATCTCAGCGGGAAAGCGATACCTCTTATCCCAACTCTTTGGTACACCGGGAAGCCGGCTAGGCCGTTCCCACTTGAGCACCAGATTATTAAAGTGAGTTTGTTCAGGAAACTCCAAGCGAGGTTTAACAGTATGAAACAGCTCCCCCTGCTGCCGTGGAGCCGCGGCAGGAGGAGAGATACAGAGTACTTCAAAAATGTGAGCTAAAAGCCTGTCAGTATCCTCAGAAGCCCATGGGTCAGACCCAGAATCAGCACCATACACCCTAGATTGTTCCTCAGATGATTCTGAATCAGAAAATAATTCCCCCTCTTCCAGGAGGGTATAACCGGTAACGTCAAAAAACTCCTCAGCCTCCATAGGTAAAAAAGAGTCACACCAGGTGATAAATGCCGCTTCTTAGCAGAAGCCTTACGCGGGCCAGACCCAGCAATATGTCTCTCAATGCTGGCCACCCGTGCAGCCAAATCAGGTTGAGACTCCCCACTGGTATGTACCTCACTAGGAGTCAGATGTAAGCGTGGGGGGGTAGGCGAAGTCAGAGGGGGCGCAGGGCCAGCCACAGGTAACCCAGACTGCAGCGCAAGCGTCTGCTGGGCGCAGGGTACACACACCCCGACATCGTCACTTATAGGGCATACCCCACACGCCATACACAGCCGGGCTTGTCCCGAAGGAACCCCAAGCACATTATCCTGAGAAGCCTCAATATGGTGATTATTGTGGCACAATAGGCCAATTGGGATTGACGCCAATAAGGCTACCCGGGATGCCCCAATAGCCCGCTAAGGATGTGGGAGATATACAAATACAATATCCCTCCAATAAGGAGTTAACGCTAAAAAGGAATAGGACCGGGAGAAACCACAAAAAATTTTGACCCGCCTGTAAGACATAAAGCAAAGAACCCGTAAACATAAACGGCCGCAGGAGGGGCATCCCATAAGGCTCGCCACGGGCCTGTACAGCCTACCCTTTGGTGGGGGACTGCGGTAGGAGCAGCGCTCCTTAGCACCTGGCAGCGGTGCTGCCTACCATCACCTGACCAGCGCAGCGAAAAGGAACGGGTGGGAATAGTCCTACAGGGCCGCAGGCTAATAAGCCCCGCTCACCTGCGAGTAGAAAGAGCCATCTTCTAGTCATCACAGCCCAGACTGCAGAGAAGAACAAGGGAATTAGTGGGAGGTCCCTGGTATATATGGGGCTGGGAGGAGCCACTTTTCTGTCTCTGCAGTCCAGCGCCATCTTGAGGATGCATTACCCATGAGTAAGGATTATTCTGGAACAGGACGTGCTGTATACTTAGAATCAACTCTCTTTGACTTCAGTGGGAAGCTTGAACTGCACCAACCTGTATCCCTGGCAATGTGCAGACTCATGTCCCAGCCTTTCTGAATGGCCAGGGCAGGAGTGCATCCACGCCACCAGGGATGCAGCAGCATGCGCTCCCCATTGAAAACTATGAGAGGCCTTTGCCGAATGACATACTCTGTCCGCGCTCTGGTGTGGGTTTCACACATCAAGGCATTTGGATATATGAAGCCCCAGGGAACACCAGCTGGTGGGTTTTGTTCCACTTTAAATCCTCAATCCTCCGCTAGCTTGCAAACTGCCCCAAAGAAGTTGGCTGCCCATTCCTGGATTCACCAAAGCATCCTGGGCTACGTTTGGGGCATATCTTCATGCTTATGAGGACTAGAAATGATTACTGTGCTTGTGGTATTAGGTCTATTTGTCTACTCTTTAAATAGAACTTCCATCAGGCAGCAGGCTACTCTTGCCCCTATGATCTCCCTACCTTAACCCAAGAAAGGGAAGCTGAATATTGGACCCTGGAGCTGTGATAGCACTGCACTCTGTCACAGCTGGGATGATGAAAAATTCTTTGACAAGACGGACTCCTACACTCATCTGGGGCTGGAGGGGTGACTTCCATTGCAGGGCAGGGAGGGGCACATTTGAAGTTCTTACTGCCTTTGTAAGCAAACCTGAAACTACTGAACACAACCTCTAGATTTGCAACTTCTCTTGGGGCCTCTGTCTAGTGATATGTACACGTAACATGACTTTCAAGCAAGTAAAACAGTGACCAAGAAGCAGAATGCCTAGTCCCTCTAAGACGTTTATAGAACGATGCCGAAGGTTATATAAAAAGAGGGGATGGAGCTTTCTCCAGGGATTACCCGTTTGGTTTCCATGCGTCATATTTCTGCCCCTACAGGACACCAAGTTCAATTTTGGTCTCATCATTTGGTTTCAGAAGAAGTTTTGAGCATTTTCTTCATGCTCTCTGGCATATTGCAAGTGGGCTGTTTTGTGGTATTGGTGGAGCCTCACCTTTGATGTCTTTCAGCAAATGACACCCAGTCTGTATCATTTATACTTGCTTTCCCTGTAAATCTGGGCAACCATGTACACTCCCTCTGTCAGGGGCTGCAGGGGGTAAATGGTTGCCAGGACCCAGGCAGCAACTGCGATGCCCCCCACTGTTAAGAGTGAATGCAGATGTCTGTTCTGTTCACTTGGGAGTTCTGTCTACATGTTTGCTCTACAGGCTGCCAAAGGACCATAGGGAGAGCATCTGGACAGAGTGTTGTCTGTTAAGGGGTTTAACCAGTTTCCTTTAAAGTTAGCAGATCGCCCGATCATTGAAGTGAATAAAGAAGGGCATGCCATAGTTTCTGTGACGAGGGGGTGGGGCGCATCGTAGTCCCCTCAGCACAGCAGTGTTGCTGGGTCACGGAGGAGGAAGGTGCGGCGCCCAGTGTGGGAGTCGGGCAAGTGTGTATACACCGGACCAGCAGCAATTTTTTTTTTGTCTGAAGTATGACTAACTAGATAGGAGCTGATGCCATAACCATGCAGTATAAGAATTTGAACACAGATGACAATTTTCAAATTTTTAGATCATCATTTGGCCAATATACAGCCTGCTTAGGTTGACTGTTCTCTTGCTTTTCCCATGGCTTGTTGACCAGCAAAGTCAGTAAAGGACCGGAGTGGGTAATAGCTAAAAAAACTGACTACACATACACTAATTACACATGTCTGAAAACATATCCTCCTTTAAGCTTGTTTCATATGTTAGATTTTACACATTGTGGTGAGGTGCACAACTTCATTAACTAAAAGCCATGTCTAATGTTTAAATACAACCTTGAACAAAATAGCTGGAAGCGTGAAACTATAAAGCTCTATTTGCATGGGTAATGCTTTACGTGATTTCAAATAAACACAGCAAATTAGTGTTACATAGCACGGCTTGGTGAAGACATAATCTCCTAAGGAATGTCTTGTATAACCAGATCACTTGAAATCCTTCTTACCTTCTCAGCAAGTTCACTGGCAGTTATACTGGGATCATAATTAATGGGATCACCAAGATATGTGCGAAACTTTACTGGAAAGCCACCATAAACTGGAACCAGTGGAAGCCTAAACTTCTCATATATCCACCTAAATAGCCCTAAAAGTAGAAAGGTTACATCAGACCAAACTTTAAAAGGGAACATTTACTTTAATGAGAGATTTCTTTCCTTTTTTAGTTTTTTTTTTTTTAATTGAAAGTGAAAGCAATCCTGAATGACAAATGATATGTATGATGGTTACCTTATAAAAGATTTATTTATACCTTTTGGATGACATGTTACTAACAGGGAAATGACATTTTTAATATAGAGGATATACTCAGCCTCCAGTAGACAGCATCTTACAGATCTCAGGGGAAAATATAAAAAAAAAGTGTAAATTCTATGCTTCTCTGCCATCTTGTGGCTGCCCACATTGTTGTTTTACATATATATTATATTATATATTGATTACAGACAGGGTAATACACACAGTACTACTACAAGTGCAGTGTTGCAGAGAAACATAGAAGGTTGACGGCAGAAGGAGACCATACGGTCCATCTAGTCTGCCCTTATGTGTATACTGTGTGTACTCTTTAGCTTAGGATAGATGTGTGCTTATCCCAGGCATGTTGAAATTCAGTGACTGTTTATTTTTCAACTACCTCTGCTGGAAGTTTGTTCCAAGCATCTACTACTCTTTCTGTTAAAGAATATTTTCTAACATTGCTCCTGATCTTCCCCCCCCGACTAGCTTCAGGTTGTGCCCCCTTGTTCTATCATTAAGCTTCTTCTAAAAAACACTTCCCCCTGAACCTTATTCAATCCTTTCACATATTTAAAGGTCTCAATCATGTCCCCTCTCTCTTCTTTCCTCCAGACTGTACAAATTAAGTTCTTTAAGTCTCTCCTGATAAGTTTTAAGTTTAAGTCCTTCCACCATTTTCGTTGCCCGCCTTTGGACACGTTCTATTTGAATAATGTCTTTTTGCAGGTAAGGTCTCCAGAACTGCACACAGTATTCTAGCTGTGGCCTCACCAGGGCTCTATACAGCGGCATCACAACCCCCCTCTTCCTACTGGTGATGCCTCAAGCTATGAAGCCGAGCATCCTGCTTGCTTTTCCCACTGCCTGGCTACACTGTCCACTCATCTTGCTGCTATCAGTAATCAGTGTCCCTAAATCTCTCTCCTCCGAGGTCCTGGCTAACACAGTGCTGCCCATACGGTACTCAGAGCAGGGATTCCTTCTACCCAAGTGCATGATTTTACATTTAGAGACATTAAACTCTAGTTTCCACAGTTTTGACCATCTATCCAGTAAAGCTAAATCATTTTCCATGTTGCAGACACCTCCAGGAATATCCACCCTATTACTAACCTTTGTATCATCAGCAAACAGACAAACATTTCCTACCAAGTCTTTGCCTAGGTCACTTACAAATATATTAAAAAGAATGGGGCCCAGGACAGAGCCTTGTGGCACACCACTTGTAACTCGCCTTTGTTCAGATTGCACACCATTTACAACAACACTCTGATACCGATCCCTCAGCCAACTGGAAATCCACTGAACTATCCATGGATTGAGTCCTACCTTCAATAACTTATCTATGAGCTCCGTATGTGGTACAGTGTCAAAGGCTTTGCTAAAATCCAGATAGGAGATATCCACAGAGTTCACAAAAAATATTCTGCATACAAGATACAATAGGAGAGAGAGCCTTACAGTCTAAAAGATAAGGGGTGGAGACAAAGGGGAAGGATCACAGTCAGTATTGAGCTTTATGGCATGTGCCCTTTAGAGAATCACTTAAGCCAGGTTGTATGCTTGTCTGGATAAGTATGTTTTGAGGGTGCGTTTGAAAGCTCAGATGGTTGGGAAGTGGCGAATTGAGTGTGGGAGGGCATTACAGAAAATTGTAGTCCTGGTGCAAGCTTGAGAGGGGGTGAGAAAAGTGGAGGACAGGAGAAGGTTGGAGGCAGAGCTGAGGCTACATCTAGGTTGATATTGCTGGATTAGAAATTAAATATAGGGAGGAGCCTGGTTGGAGAAAGCTGGCAGCCAGTGGAGGAACTGGCAGAGGGGAGCAAAGCTGAATGAGCAAGAGGAGAGGTGGAGAAGGTGAGCAGCAGTTTTAGTTAATTGTATTTGTTAATTTTTTTATAACTCTTAAAAATCAAGAAATACTGTAAGCCTACAAGTTTTAAAAATGGCTAAAGCAAGAAATTGAAACATGTTTGTCCAACATAACTGCCACCCCCAATGTGCGGCCAATTAGCAAATTTCATTGCAGAATTAGTGGAAAATTGAAGTGTTAGTAAGTTGTTGTGCTGTGTTAACCTTAGATTTCTTGTTTACATCAATGGCTAGGGTACTTTAAACCATTTAACTCGATAGATTGAAAATGCTTCTTCAGGCATAATATAAATATGTATGTATAAAAACTTAGGACACACGTATACACAACAATACAAAGGAGGCACAATTGTTTTTGCACAGGAGTAATGGCAAAGTCGTAAAAATGTAAGCTGCGAGATAAAAATCAGGAAGATTATGCCAATTAATAGTTGGAGATGGGGGAAAGAGAGTGTGTGGAATTGTTGCTCTCTTAGTCACATTAGCCCAGACAATCTGTTTAATAGCAGGCGTTGTGGTGAATCCAGTCCATTAAATTCACGTCATAATGACACGTAAAATTATTGCCCCCGTTTAGCCCACTGTCCATTGATTTGAATTCACTTATATTCCCACTCCAACCTCTCCTTTTGTGAGCAGAAGCCCTTTTTTAGCAGCATGGGTTTGAGGCCACTTAGGCCATGACCTGCTCTACTGTAATGGACCATAACAGGCACATCCATTTTTTGGTTTTTAATTGTGAACCTGTGCAGAGTTAGTTGATATCTTAGCGATTGTCCCTTCTGCCTGATGTAAATGGCTGAGAGGCACTGCACACACATGATCAGGTATACTACATTAGGGGACTTGCAGGAGAAACTACCCTGTATTCTGTACAGTAAATCTTGTTGCATACCTGGTGTCTTCTGTCGGTGGTATAGATGTGTGTGCACGTTTCACCTTTTCTGCAGGCAGGGCCATGTCCCATTTAGTGCTGGGTCACTTAGGGAGCTCCTCACAATCATGTTTCTGAGATTAGGAGGTTGTCTGTGTGCCAACAGAGGAGGATCTGGGAATATTTCAGGAAGTCTCTTATTCCAGTGTAGAAGATGTTGGAGCTCTTTCACAATTTTCTTCAGAACCTCCAGATGTGGGTTGTATGTGACAACCAGCGGGACACGGGTCTTCTCTTGGGATTCCTTATATTGCAAGGGACGGTCTCTGGGGATGTGGAGTTCTTTTTGTAATTGGGCCTCTGCTGCTGATGTTTTATAGCCCTGCCGAATAAAGTCCCTTTTTAGACCGTCCACGTGTGCATTTCTGTCCATGGTATTAGAACACATCCTGATGTATCTGATCCCATGGCTGAATAAGATCTTTCAACTTTGCCATTAATCATGTGTGTCAGTAGAAAGACAATTGTGCCTTTTTTCTAGTTTTGTGTATAAATGTGTGTATAAGCTACAGATGTGTATTATGCCTGAAAAAGAAACTTAAAGGATAATTCATCTTTCAGTGGTAAATTTTAAAGTTTCTATTATTGTGTGTCAAAATTATGTCTTCAATGTGCTAAGCTTATCTGCTATTTTTTATTTTCTATTTGTTTGCAACAATGTACAGCAACTGGTGCATTCGATGTACAGATCAGAAACCTCCTCACTCTAGCTTGCTAATCGTCTGTTTAGCTAAGACACAGGCGACAGGTTTATCCCGTTCTGCCATGATTCAGCTTATTCAGATAGGAAGGCTCACAATCTTGTATTTGAGTAGCTAAAGAGTTACTAGCAGCCTTCCCAGCTTAGTCAAAGCTGCTAACAAGCTCACCTGTTACAGTGGAAGTATTCTGTAGTGAGGGATATGTAGTCAGTACTTTACACTCAAGGCCAGGAAAACCATTCACATCTTAGGATCACAGAAACACAGGAATATAGGAAACTCAGAAACAGCTTGCTCATAAGCAAATCACAGGTATGGAGACAATATCCTAACACAAATGTTTATTTTACACCCCAGAAGAGAAAACCATAAGGCAGAGCACCAAAAACCTAACAAAACAGGAGTTTGCCTTTAAATTGCTTTGAAAGCTCATATTTCCATTCTATAGAGTTAGCCAATAATAGAATTCTTGAAGGTGTAACAAACCTGTGCCAGATGTTACACTATTATACACCCGCTAGATCTTATGAAATTTAACTGCAATTTGTATTACAAAATCAAAGCACAATGATGCAAAACTGAATATATAGAATGGGCCCAAAATAATAGAGAATACATGAAAAACCAAGCGTTTGTACGCACATCATTTCAAAGCCTTATGGCTGCATACTCGGGAGTCCTTCATTCACCCAGCAGAGGACAATGCTCAGCAATTTTGGGGTTTAAAGCTAGACAGAATACACTAACTTAACAAGAGGAAGGCTTGCCAAGAAAAGAAAGTGGACCTGAACTGTATATTTATGGTAGAATCATTTTAGGTTTAACAATGTACACCCTTTCAACATTACAACACTGCTAGATATTAGGAACTATGCAGGAAAATAATAAATCCTTTTGCTTACGTCTGTCAGAAAAGTCTCTCGCTACATTCACCTTTAAGTGACCTTTTTAGGTGATCGCTGCTATTCGGCCGCACTGACACTTCCTGGAACGCCTACAGAACACCTCCATTCACATCAATGGAGGGGGGCCTGCCATAGTACCTGTGATGAGGGCAAGAACGATCTGGGGACCAATAAATGGAAGCGAGTCGTGGACCGTGGAACTGGAATCGGGCGAACCAGTAAGTGTCAGGGCGCCAGAAAGCAGCGATCACCTGCGGGGGACTATTAAAGGTGAGTGTAGCGTTTTTTTTTTTTTATGCCTGCAGAGTTGCTATAAGTGGTGAATGTAGAAAAGAAACCTTAAAGTGGACCAAAACCCAGGATTTAGACTATACTGGGTTTTGTTCCTTTCCCCCGGGGCACCCTGATCGCATGAGGAAACTTGCCTCATCCCGGTCCTACGGCGCATGCGCTGTCGCTCGCCCAATCAGCTTGCTCAGAGCTGCTAAGCTATGCTCATCTGAGCGATGCCTTAGCAGAGCGGCCCGAGCGTGCTTGAATCCCCCGTATCCCCGGCCATTCACAATTGGCTGGCATGGGCACGCGCCCTGCTAGAGGGATAGCGGGGAAGCGGCCGCAGCCCACGCATGCTCCATTGGATCGGGAAGTAAGGTAAGTGTGGCGGGTGACCTGCGGGGTTTCACACACTGGGGCATCCTGATTTTGGATGCCCTGTGGGGAGGGAATCAATCAGCCCCGGAATCTTATAGATTCCCGGGCTGATCCCGCTGGGTTTTGGGCAGCCAGACATTGTTTTAAAGTGTTAAAAAAAAAAAAAAAACAGACTTTTCAGAGAGGGTGACCCTATGAGCCAAGTAAGAGAACTTGTTTTTTTTTCTGCTCAGAGACAGGGGATAACCAAGATAAAAGTAGCCACAGTAGGCAGCTGCCATCTCATGTCTGTTGACACAATGGTAGTATATCGGTTTACGTTGACTGCTATATATACCTTTTGGAATGGGCCTACAGAGCTCAGGCATGTATAATACAGGGCAGCCTTTTGGCAATATGCTGAAATGTTATCACTTACTTAGACATCCAAGAGATCGGAAGCCTTCCCGGACATTTTGCGTGAACATTGGAATTATGGGCTAAAGAAAAGAAAAATGAAAATATATGATGATTGTGATTTATTATTCAATTATTTATTGTATTGCTGCCCTCAAGGGTTAGGCAATTCCTCTGCTTTAATGTATTCTTATTAACTTTTGTGGTTAAGTTTTTTTTTATTTTTTTACTTTCTATGGCTGCCACATATCTCGTGGCAATTGGTGCTAGATTCTAGATTCTGTGCTAATGCTGTTGTCTGTAAGGGTTCTCTTTAAAGAGAAACATTAGACGCCTCCAGGGCCATTCCAGTTACACTCCTTGGAGCATCCCACTGTGTAAAACCCCCTAGAAGCCCCGCTTCACTCCCCTTGTCCCCGAGCCCTCGCCGCATCCCGGCTCATCTCTAGCTGTGCGCACACTCTTGTCCAGCCTTTTAGAATTGGCCGCGCGGGCACGCAAAGTCTAGGAGTCGAGCGGGGGGATGCGGCCAATGACCCTGCTCAGTAGAGGAAACGGAGGGAACACATAGAGAAGCCGAAACTCCGTCCAAGGCATTGCCAGTGCATCCGTGGCGTAGGCCAGAGGATCGCTTGACAGGGAGACAAACTTGGGAAGTTTGTGATTGTGACGGGATGCAAACAGGTCCACATGCGTCTGACCCCAGCGGTGACACAGGGAGAGAAACACCTGGTTGTTGAGGGACCATTCCCCCAGACGAGATGTCCCCCTGCTCAGGGAGTCCGCCACCTGGTTCTCCACCCCCGGAATGTATACCGCTGGGATGCAGGGAACATTCTGTTCTGCCCAAGACAGTATCAGGGACACTTCCTTGAAGGCTCGCTTTCTCAGAGTCCCTCCCTGATGGTTGATGTAGGCAACAGTCGTCTGGTTGTCTGAGCGAATTTGAACAGCCCGAACCCGAAGGTTGGGCTGAGAAAGAACCAACCTGATTGCCCTCAGTTCCAGTACATTGATGGGAGCATGGGCCCCACCGACCCTGGAACTTCAGAGCCTTCCAAACCCCCCCCCCCAGTCTGTCAGACTGGCATCTGTGGTGACCGGCTCCCAGCACGGGGGCAGGAAAGTCCTGCCCACCAGAAGGTTCCTTGAGTCCAGCCACCGCGAAAGGGACTGTCTGGCCAGAGGAAACAGAGCAAATTCCTGATCCAGTGACACAGGGTCCCGATCCCAAACTGACAAGAGGTGCAACTGAAGAGATCTCATGTAAAACTGAGCAAAGGGGACCACCTCGAAGCAGGACACCATCAAGCCCACCAACTGCATCCCCAGACGGATGGAGGGAAGAGGACACAAGAGCAGAGCCCGTGCCTGCTTCTGAAGGTCCTCCACCTTCTGCTGAGGAAGGAACACCTTGACCTGAGAGGTATCCAGTGTCATGTCCAGAAAGGACGTCACCAAGGACGGGGACAGTGAAGACTTGGGAAAGTTGATCACCCAGCCGAAGGACTGCAGAGTAGAGGTCACCACCTGGGTGTCCTGCTTGGCCTGTTGAAAGGACTGGGCCACAGTAAGGATATCGTCCAGGTAAGGAAGGATGCGAATGCCCTGGTTCCGTAGCAGAGCCATCACCCCCGGCAGCACCTTGGTGAACACCCGAGTCGCCGAGGTGATACCAAAAGGGTAAAGCTACAAACTGGTAATGCTGATCCTCCAGCGCAAACCTCAGAAATCTCTGATGACCTGGGAAGATGCACATGAAGATAAGCATCCTTGATGTCCACGGTGGTCATAAAGTCGCCCGGGCGAAGGGTACTGACAGCCGAACGTAGCGTCTCCATGCGAAAATGCTTGAATCTGACAAACTTGTTGAGGCCCTTCAAGTCCAGGATGGGCCTCAGAGAGCCATCCTTTTTAGGGACCATGAAAAGATTGGAATAGTACCCCTGACCCTGTTCTTGAGGGGGCACCGAACAAATGACCCCTGACTCCAGCAGGCATTGAATCGCCGAAAGCAACCCTTGAGCTGACAGGGAGTTTAAAGACATCCGGGATCTGATGAATCTTGGGGGCGGCCAGGCTGAAAACTCTATCTTGTAACCGGAGGCCACCACCTCCTGAATCCACCGGTCTGAGGCATGGAGCCTCCAGACGTGAGAAAAGAGCCGAAGCCGTCCTCCCACCCGGATGGGTGAGGGCGCCCCCTCATGCCTGAGGGGCCTTGGGAGGGGGTTTGGGCTTGGAACCCCAGGAGAGACCGGGGCGACCACGGGATCTGCCACTGAGAAGAGGGAGCCACGACCTCCTCTGGGAGTACAAAGGGAGGGGAAGGAGGCGGAGGGCCCCCGAATGGGCCGGGGCTGCCTCCTAAGCTGAGGCAGTCTGCCATCCTTGGCTAAAACATCAAGACACTCACCGAAGAGCCGCAGCCCCGCAAAGGGGAGCCCAGTGAGAGCCTTCTTAGCAGCAGCGTCTGCTGCCCACTGACGCAACCAAACAGAGCGGCGCATAGCCACCAAAAGTGCAGAGGCCCTACCACCCAGCCTCACAGCATCATCCATGGCAGTAAGGATAAATGCAACAAAATCAGAACAAAGCAAGAGGGCCCTATAATCCTCCCTCCTCCTACCAGTCATAGCGCCATCACATAGACGCTTGAGCAGTTTCTTAAGGGCAATAGCCGTAATGGCAGCAGCACAGGCCGGGCGCAGCCCAGCCCCCACACAAGTAAAAGCATGGCAGGCCAGCTGATCCATGCGCCGGTCCTCGCTGTCCCTCAGAGCGGTAGTATCAGGTGAAGGCATGACCAAGGTATTGGACAGACCTAGCACGGGAGCATCCACCTCAGGGGATATGACCACTGCTTTACTAGTTCAGCAAGAAAGGGATACCTCTTATCCAATCCCTTGGGCACAGTCCCCGTCCTAACAGGGCAGACTGTTAGGACGTTCCCACTCCTTAAGCACCATAGTAGTGAAATGTCCCTGCTCAGGGCGAAAGAGCTCACCCTGCTTCTTCTTAGCCACCTCAGGTGGAGCAATGTGCAAAATTTAAAAATGTGAGTCAGTGTCCTAAGGGTACCATGATTCCTCCCCGGACGCAGACCCAGGGTCACTATCGCAACCCTCCTGCTGGTCCCCAGAGGAGTCCGAGTCCTGGAACAGTTCCCCTTATAACGTCCACCAGTGGCATCAAACTCCTCATACTCCTCTGTGGAGCGTGAGGGAGTGGAAGTCAGGTGCCGCTTCTTGCCAGAGGCCTTCCTAGGAACAGGCCCGGCAAGCTGCCTCTCAATGTTGGCCACACGAAGTGCCAGATCAGACTGTGACCTCCTGCTATTATCCCCCTCACTGGGTGCCAATTGCAGGAGTGGGGGGGTAGGCGACTCAGAAGGGGGCGCAGAGCTGGGAAGCGAAGCAGGCAAACCAGCTTGAAGTGCAAGGACACTTTGGGCGCACGGCACACACACCCTGACACTGCCACTCACAGGGGATACCCCACACATGGCACACAGCCGGGATTGCCCCGAAGGACCCCCAAGCACGCTATCCCCAGAAGCCTCCATATGGTGATTAACACAGGCGCAATAGGCCAGCACTGGTCAAAGGCTAATACAAAAGCCACCCGGGATGCCCTCCCACGGGATGCCCCCAGAAGTCAGTAAAGGGGGGGGATGAGGGGGAGGAAGGAGTAGAGCCGGGAGAAACCACAACCTACTGGTATCCCGACAGAAAGACATAAGTAAAAACGACACAACATGAGCATCCCACAGCACATACACAAGACCAATAACCCCCCCCCCAAGGGGGACTCACGGACCAAGGAATCGCAGGATCACCAAGCCTCAGACTGCTGGATAAAGCGACACACAGGAGGATACAGCACCGCAGCCAGAAAGGGAGAAAACCAGACGCAAAGCTAATCCAAAATGGCGCCGGCAGAAGTACCTAGACGGGCGGGCCGCGGCCCCACCCCCTCCGAAGAGCGCGAAAACGGCGCCCACGTGACCCCGCCGGCGCCATGACTAAGCCAAAACGCCACAGGTTATAGCACCACCCGCCGCGGAGTGCAGTACAAAGCGGCGCGGTGGCTTAATAACACCAAAAAAACACTGTACACAGCGGGGGGGAGGGAGAGACGAAAGACAGCGGCGAGTATCCAGGCCGGGGGGGGGGGGCATGGAGGAAAAGAAAAAGACAGTCCCCCAAAACCCACCCCCTCAGAAGCCAGGATAGGAACTCCGCATCCCTAGTAGGCTCACCATAAAGCCTATGGCCGGCTACCCTTTGTGGAACAGGGTCTGCGGCTTGGAGCAGCGCTCCTGGAGCACTTGACCCTAGTGCTCTTCTACCCTCACCTGATCTGTCAGCCAAGGCTGGGAGGCAGTGAGGGTCCAGAAACGGGTGGAAATAGACTTGCAGGGCCGCAGGCTTGGTTGCCCCGCTCACCTGCGCATAGAGATAGAGTCATCTTCTATCTTCGCAGTTTCACTGCAGGAGGAAACACAGGGAACTCTATGGTTAATCACATTTTTATAGGGGGCTGGGAGATGCCACAGCTCTTCTGCAGTACACTGCGCCACCTTGTGGCGGAATAACCCAACTGTTATGAATACTGAAGCAGGCCGTGCCATGCAATAAGAAAAATGGGCCACCACCATCGCCCTGGGGGATGAGCAGAGGCTTCCAGCGGACTTTCAGTCATAGAAATTCAAGGGAATTTAGTAAATTGCTTCCCTTTTTATGATCGGTGGCATAAGCAGTTTGAAAGGGCTTAACCCCATGCAGATGTTGTGAAATGGCATGAAGATTATTCACTCTTAAATTACATGAGGGTGGCCATCTTTCCACACACCTGATTGTCCTGCTTACACATGAGAATTAGAGAGAGAGAAATGCCTCAGAAATAAAGAGAAGTCATTTTTATCACACGCAAACACTGCATAAACAACTAACGTAGCAAAGCAAATCTGTGTGAGGGAAGCTGTTACAATGTATATCTATGCCGGCCTCAGCCGCAAAAACAACCAGTCAGGGGATACCATGTATTTAGAAAATTTTCTCTTAGCAAAGCAAAGATGAGTCATTGCAACTGAAGGCTTTCTACTCCTGGCTAGAATTAAGAGATAATAATGGACTGTCAGATTTTACCATTGTTAGACACTTTAAACCGGGGGAGGGGGGGGGGGGGGTTGGGGTTGACAGTCTATTTCGAGGGTCAAGCTTCATGCTGGCTTAATAGTTGGGTCAAAAAATTGCAAGGAACTGGCACCCTATCAATATTATATAATTGCCCAAATAAAGAAGTGTGGGAAGCAAGGGTGGGTGCTGGACGATATACCAACCCCTCCTGCTCGGTCTGCAGTCTCCTCATTCAGGCAAGTTTTGGGTTTAGCACTTTCACTTCACTATAATTATTATTTTTAGGGACACTTGGTGCGTTGTTGCTTGTATTGTGTAACATTTGGATGCTCATTAGTTGTAGTAGTTTATTAGTCACTTTATTAGCACACCTGTATGTAGGTGTTTTGGTTGAATAGATGTAGCTGCAGAGGCTGGGCGCATCCTTCCTTTTCATTTAACACAATCCTTTGTTGTTTTTTGTGCCTAATGAACTACCCTTTCACTTATTAGTGTGTAATCCACTACTTTCAGAGGGTGCTTTCACCTGGCTTCTCCTGATGAGGTTTTAGTTGTCGGGTATTTGGTGAGTAAATTTAGCTCGGACACCTTACATCTTTCACCTGAACCAAGGTGTAGATCAGATTGCGACATTACCCAAATAGTAAGCTTTTCAACGCACCACTTTAGCATCAATTGCCACTTGAGCAAAACCTGTCCGATTCCCCCACATGATGGTGTATGATTGATCACTAAACAGAGCTTCCCGCACTCCTCCTGGTGCGATAGCCAGTAGGTGGCCATTCCTGAGCGCTCTTACACATTCTTCTTTTGGTCCGTGAATAACATTAAATAATTCAAGTAATGGTTTAAAACCTGCAACAAAAAGAAGCAAATATATTATATGTACTGCACACACCTCGCTAGTGAGATTGTAATTTTAAACTACCTTCTTTATATGAGGATAGCACAAGAGAGGGGTTAGATGCTCTTTCTGATTTTAACTGCCCTGTGATTCTACCTGGGAGATTTTTCTTTAATATCGAGTAATCTCTAGCTACAGTGTCAGAAACTCTATGCAGTTTGTTCCTAAAGGATGGGCACATTAAATATACAGTAGGAGTATAGACATATATACACACACATATACACACACACTATATGTATATATCCCGAATTTTGTACCATGCCCCACTGTGTGAAACCCCCCATAACGCCCTTACAAACTCACCCTTCCCCAGTCCCAGGTTCTTCTCTAATTATAGCCATTTGTAAGGCATATGTAATGCTCGGCAAATGGCTCTGCAGGGATGTGGCCAATGTTGTTTACATCGGTGAGGGAGCTGGAAAGGAGGTGAGTGTTGCTGCACCCTGGGGGAGGTTTCACACAACTAGGAATCCTGATCTGGGATGCCCTAGGTGAAGGCCAGCAGCCAAGTCTAAAAGATTCCAGGAACTCTGTTCCCCTTTAAAGACTGAAAAACCCACAGTGAAATAGCTTGAAACTGGCAATGGTGATTATAATAATGAAAATCAGACACTTTTGATTTAAAGCGGACCAACAGCCTCCGCGGTGAGGTTGTTTGTGGCCGCTGGCGCCACCGCTACCCAACAGGCTGCACAGCTTCCTGGGCTCCAGAATGCTGGGCTCCCCCCCCCCCCCGTACAAAGCCCCCAAGGCGCCGTAGATCTTACCTTTCTCTCGCTCCTCCGCCAGGGATACAGCGCCGCAATTGGTTGACTGGAGTTCACATGGGCAGGGATGTTGGCGCCGGCCAGGCAATTGCTGCACTGCATTCTTGAGGAAAATGGGAGCTCAGACTTACTAGTGTCCTGTGGAGTATGTGCGGGGGGGTCCAGAATTCTGGGATGTCCCCCATCCTGTCAAGAAAGCGGTGGGGCCATTGACCACCAACACCCTTAGTGTTGGTTGGCTTTAACAGAAAAATTTAGATAAACTAATAAAACTGGACAAGAATGATGGTAACCCCCTAGAAAAACTTTGAACGTAATGTGACCACAAGGACATGTCATTAATTAGCAACACAGGTGTCAGTCAGTACTTGTAAACTGTTTGATAGATGAAAAGTAGTCGCTATACTGTTTGATATCATGCTGTGTATCACACTGAACAAAGACAAAAGTAATGTAACGAAAGTTGTTCCGTGAGATTAAAAAGAAAATTCTGAACAAAAAGTGTTCAATGTAAAGGCTTTAAAGCCATTTTTAAACAGTTTGATGTTCCTGTTAATACAGTTGCACATGTAGCAGACCTCCCTGGACATGGCCAAAAGAGGGGAAAAAAAAAAAAAAAAAAAAAAAAAAAAAAAAAAAAAAAAAAATCGGTGACAAATTGAAGAGATGGCTAAGAATGATAACTTTAGGAGCCAATGACATTAGACAGTAAACCCCAAGGTCAAGGTACCTTAGTGTCAAATTAATGGAAGACGACCAAGGAGAAAACTGCTATTAAAAAGGAGTTGAAACATGCAGCCTGGAGAAGACCACCTTTAAAACCCAAAATAGCTGGAGCAGTTTGTTCACGCAGAGTAGGCCAAAATCCAGAAGTGGAAAGGTGCAGATGTCAAGGGTACCATACATTTTGTCCAGGCCAGTTTCAGTAGTTTGTTATTTTTTATCTGTTGAACCATAATTCAAAAGCATTGTCTGATCTTCATGCATAATTACTTCTGTCAGTTTCAAGTTATTTCCTGAAAACAACAATTTTGTCCACGTATGCATAATCCAAACAGAAGTATGCCCAGAGTTCGGCAAATAAATAAACAATAAGAAATAAAAAACAAAACAAACACAACGCACATAACAGCGTAATACAGCCAAACTGGGTTCATTACTTCTCCGTAACCAAGTTATTTTGTGGCTTGCTTTCAGTTACCTGGCAGTTTGAAGACAAAGTGGTCCCCCACTGAGTGACAGGTTCTGCCTTTCAGCAGAATGACCCTTGCCACGAAGTAATAATAGTCTACAGGAAGTGCGCCATGATAATACACAATTAATGCAGGCCCGCTATTGGGGATCTTTTCCAAACCATAAATTTCATAGCCTGTGCGGGGAGGAAATACAGTGCAGATTTTACAAACAAAGATATCGTATGGGCTAAACACTATTACTGGTCAGAAACAGGTAAAAAAAAAAAGACATTTATAGCTAAACAAAAAACAGTAGACAGCAGAGCCCCCGTAACAAACATTAAAATTAATTAAAGTGATACTGCAGGCAAAGGAAATTGTTACACCTAGGGCTGGCTCTAGCACCCGTCAAGGTCAGGCACGTGCCGGGGGCCTACTGGCAGGCAGCACAGCCAATATACCTGTCCCAATTTGTAGGGCAGGGTTGTCACTAGCCATCGGGACGGTTGGAAACTAGGCAGATGGTTAATGAGGGCTGTATGGGTGGCAAGGAGATATACAGCAGGCGCAGGACTATTTGTTTACTCTCTTAATTACTCTCCAGAACTAAAGCTGGAATTTTCATTTCCCCAGGCTTTGTTCTGTGCCCCCAGGGCATCCTGAGTTGGGATGCCCTGCTGTGTGAAGCTTCCCGCCCAGTAAAACAAACCTCTGCTCTGCCCAACGGCGCATGCTCTTGTCCAATCAGAGCCCTTTGCCTTGTTGACATCCTTTGGCAAAGGGCTCCAATTGATTTCAATGGGGAGCAAGAGCAGTTGCATCCCCAGCAGTGCGTGTGCTCTCGCCCCAGCCTATCTGAATGGCTGGGTGGGAGCACAGGCATCACCTAAAAATGCTGGGATGGGTCCGCTCCCGCTTCACATTGTAAACAAAAAGGCAAACGGTTATGATTGGATGAGAGCTTGTGCATGCACCTTTGGAGCAGGGAAAGGGTGAAGGCCATGACTGGCCCAGTTGGATTTTCTTCCCCTTTAAAAAGGTGGTAAAAGTGGTCTAGGCGTGTATAAGACTCCAGGATCGCCTGATTCCATCTCCGAGACCTCTCGACAACTAAGAGAAGCCGAATGGAGCCAAGCAGCTTAATGGTTTACCACTTGCCATTTCTAAACACAACCAAGGTGGGCGGATCAGAATTACATGCTTTGGCACTGGAAATGGAAGAACTGCAAATCCTTAAACAACTTCTGAAGCAAAGCCACCGCCAGATCGGTAGTGCTGCAGCAATGGCAAGGTGCCATTGAACAGAATATGTCATCGGCACAGTAAGTACCATTTAGTTTTTTTTGCTTGGCTGCTGAATGACTTTAAATTCCCAATCCCCTAAGAGGTGGAATGGGCATGTGGAATAGCATATTGGCTTCTGTCTCCCTGCTTTGTGCTCTATGTTTCCCAGGGATAAAATACGAAATGTCCCAGCTTGCAGACCAGGACTGGGCAGGGAAACAGAGTAAGACAGGTAAGCTGGCACATTTCTCTGCCTGCCCAACATTAATCGCATGTAGGGCACTGACAATGCACAAATCTGGTCACCATATACCTCCCAGATGCAACAAGTCTGGCAGACAGCCCATGAGCCACAAAGCAGGGTTCCACATGTGGCTCCCGAGATACAGGTTAGGGATCCCCTGTAGACCATAAAATTCAACTTATGGCCTCGATATAGTAAACTTGCCTTAAAATATCTCATGAAAATAAAGATTAATATGTACTAGATTTCAAAATAAGGCATGAGATAAAATAAGACATGATTCAGCAAGAGTGGGAATTAAAGCATAATTTGCACCTAAAACGTTCACAAGAGTAACAGGACATTTTTTCATTTGTCTTTCAATGTATAAATTGAGTGAAAAGTTTTGCAGTCAGTGAATCTTTTTACCACCCTGCAATGAATGATTTAGATGTGACTAACCAACATACGTGCACATAAAAAATACAATTCTGTGATTACTCACCTGTAGAATTGTTTTTATTGTGTACAGCACAGCCTGTTTTATTTAATCCTTACAGCACAGCCTGTTTTATTTAATCCTTACTTCTGGTATTCCGCCACAAGGTGGTGCAGTTGACTGCAGAAGATTTGTGGCTCCTCCCAGCCCCATATAAAACCAGGAATCACCAAAAGCAGTTATGCAAGAAGCCGGGAGATAACCATGATAAAAAAAGAGAACAGCCTCACACAAACTTTGGAACAAATCACCGTAAAGAGGCAACCAAGAATAACGATAACAAGGGAGGGATGAAACAGGCCGTGCTGTACACAGTAACAACAATTCTACAGGTGAGTAATCACAGAATTGTATTTTTCCAAGTGTACAGCACGGCCTGTTTCATTTAATCCTTACTTCTGGGACATCAAATAGCAGTGTCCGTAAAGATAGGGTGGGATCCCCAAAGAGTAACGGCAGGCAGTTCAAACCACTACCGCTTGAAGCACCTTGCGGCCAAAAGTAGCATCAGCTGAGGCCTTAACATCAACCTTGTAGAACTTGGAAAAAGTATGAACAGAAGACCAAGTAGCGGCCTTACAAACTTGTTCAACAGAAGCCTGATGCTGAAAAGTCCAAGAGGCACCAATAGCTCGAGTAGAATGAGCAGTAACACGGAAGGGAGTTTCCTTCCCTTTAGCAGAATAAGCTTGCACCAGCGCCTGACGGATCCAATTGCTGATAGTAGATTTGGCTGGAGGCAAACCCTTCCTAGGTCCAGCAAAAAGAACAAACAGAGCATCAGATTTCCTAAACGACTCAGTGGCAACCAAATAAAATTTCAGTGCCCTGACAACATCCAGGGAATGAAGTGTCCGTTCCTTAGAATTAGAAGGGTTAGGACACAAGGAAGGTAAAACAAACAATGTCCTGATTGAGATGAAAAGCAGACACAACCTTGGGCATGAAATCCGGTTTAAGCCGGAACATTACCTTATTCTGATACCGCTCAAAATAAGGAGGTTTCATAGAAAGCACCGCCAGCTCAGAAACTCGCCTGACCGAAGTAATAGCCACCAAAAAGGCCACCTTAAGAGTCAGAATGAGCAACGCAGCTGCACGCATAGGTTCAAAGAGAGGACCCTGTAGAGCAGACAACACCAAATTTAAGTCCCAAACCGGAAGCAGAGGCTTACGCGGCGGACGCACATGAGAAACTCCCTGAAAGAAAGTCTTAACAAGCCTGTGATTGGCAAAAGATCTTTGCCAAAAAAATTGCCAAAGCCGAAACCTGTCCCTTGAGAGTACTGAGTTAAAAGCCTGAATCCAAACTATGTTGTAAAAACTCCAGATTCCTGGGAATAAAAAACACCCGGCAAGGAAGAGACTTGGACTCGCACCAGGCAATGTAAGCATGCCAGACCCTGTAGTAGATAAAGGACGAGGATTTCTTCCGAGCCCGAATCAGGGTAACAACAGAGGCCGGCAGACCCTTGCCCATCAAGATGGAGGTTTCAGCAGCCAAGACGTTAAAGCCAGCATTTGTAACATGGGATGGCGCAGCTGTCCCTGCACAAGAAGCTCTGGATCGTCGGGCAGGACGAGCCGATCCACTGGCATCTGTACGACGTCCGAACCACACCCTCCTCGGTCACCAGAATGGTCGGTACCCCCTCCTGGGTTATCTTGCGCAGCACCCAACCCAGCAGAGGAAAGGGAGGGAATACATAGAGGGGTCGAAACTCTGTCCAGGGAATTGCTAGTGCATCCGTGGCGAAGGCCAGAGGATCCTTTGACAGGGAGACAAATCTTGGAAGCTTGTGATTGTGACGTGACGCAAACAGGTCCACGTCCGGCTGACCCCAGCGGTGACACAGGGAGTGAAATACCTTGATGCTGAGAGACCATTCCCCCAGCCGAGACGTCCCCCTGCTCAGGGAGTCCGCCGCCTGGTTCTCCTCCCCCGGAATGTAAACCGCAGAGATGCAGGGAACATTCTCTTCCGCCCAAGACAAAATCAGGGACACTTCCTTGAAGGCTCGCTTGCTCTGGGTCCCCCCCCTGATGATTGATGTAGGCAACCGCCGTCTACAGCACGACCCCGAAGGTGGGGATTCAACTGGGAGAGAACCAACTTGATCGCCTGCAGTTCTAGGATATTGATGGGCGCATGGGCCTCCTGGGGGCCCCACTGACCCTGGAATTTCAGACTTCCAAACTCCCCCCCAGCCGGTCAGACTGGCGTCCGTGGTGACAATTTCACAGCACGGAGGCAGAAAGGACCTGCCCACTAGAAGATTCCTCGAGTCCAACCACCACGAGAGGGACTGCCTGGCAAGAGGGGATAAAGCAATTTTCTGATCCAGGGACTCCGGGTTCTGATCCCAAACTGACAAGAGATGCAACTGAGGAGGTCTCATGTGAAACTGAGCAAAGGGAACCACCTCGAAACAGGACACCATGAGGCCCACTAACTGCATCCCCTGCTGAATGGAGGGGTGGAGACACGAGAGCAGGGCCTGTGCCTGCATCTGAACGCCCTCCACCTTCTGCCGAGGTACCTTGACCCGAGAGGTATCCAGTGTCATGTCCAGGAAGGACCTCACCAAAGACGGAGATAGTGAAGACTTGGGAAAGTTGATCACCCAGCCGAAGGACTCGAGAGTGGAGGTCACCACCTGAGTATCCTTCTCGGCCTGATGAAGAGACTGAGCAGCAGAGACTGAGCAGCAATCAAAATGTCGGTAAGGGAGGATACGAATGCCCTGGTTCCTCAGGAGAGCCATGACGCCAGCCACCACCTTGGTGAAAACCCGAGGGGCCGAGGTGATACCAAACGGCAAGGCCACAAACTGGTAATGCTGAGCCTCCAGAGCGAACCTCAGGAACCTCCGATGAACTGGGAAGATCAGCACGTGAAGATAGGCATCCTTGATGTCCACTGTGGTCATGAAGTTGGCCGGCCAAAGAGAGCTGACGGCCGAACGTAGAGTCTCCATGTGAAAGTGCTTGAACCGGACAAACTTGTTGAGACCCTTCAAGTCCAGGATGGGCCTCAGGGAACCCTCCTTCTTGGGAACCGTGAACAGATTGGAGTAGTACCCCAGACCCTGTTCCTGGTGAGGTACCTGAGAAATGACTCCTGACTCCAGCAGACATTGAACAGCTAGACGCAGACCCTGAGCCAATACAGGGTTTAGAGATATCCGGGATCGGAGGAATCTTGGGGGAGGCCAGGCTGCAAACTATCTTGTAACCGGAGGACACCACCTCCTGAATCCACCGGTCTGAGGCGCGAAACCTCCAAATGTGAGCAAAAAGCCGAAGCCGTCCCCCCAGCTGGTCGGGTGAGGGCGCCTCCTCATGCCTGAGGAGCCTTGGGAGGGGGTTTAGACTTGGTCCGCCAGGAGAGACCGGGGCGACCGCGGGATCTGCCTCGGCCCCAGGAGTCTCTGCGACTACCTAAGAAAGGGGGGCCACGACCTCCCCTTGAAGGAGGAAAGGAGGAGGATCCCCGAAAGGGCCGAGTCTGCTTCCTACGTTGGGGGAGCCTACCATCCTTGGCCAGAACATCCAGACGCTCACCAAAAAGCCGGAGACCCGTGAAGGGAAGCCTGGTGAGAGACTTCTTAGCTGCCGTGTCAGCCGCCCACTGACGCAACCAAACAGACCGATGCATAGCCACCAAGAGGGCCGAGGCCCTACTGCCCAAGCCAGAGGGCATCATCCATGGCAGCCAGCACAAAGGCTATAAAATCAGACCAAAGCAAGAGGTCCCTATAATCCTCCTTTCTCTTTCCAGACATAGCGGCCTCAGCAAGGCGCCTGACCTTCCTCTTAATGGCAATGGCCGTAATAGCCGTGGCGCAGACCGGGCGCAAGCCTGCCCCCACAAAGGTGAAAACATGACAAGCCAAATGATCCATACGCCGGTCCGCGCTATCACGCCACGCAGTGTAGTAGTGTCAGGGGACGGTATGACCGAAGTGTTAGACAGCCCCAGGACTGGAGCGTCCACCTCAGGAGGACACGACCAGTGCTTAGCCAAATCAGCCGAAAAGGGATACCTTCTGTCCAAGCCCTTGGGCACCGAGGGTAATCTGTTCCCACTCCTTAAGCACCATATTGGAGAAATGTCCCTGTTCCGGGAACTCCAGGCGTTGCTTGCCAGGGTGGAAAAGCTCGCCTTGCTTCTTCTTCGCCGCCTTAGGGGGGGGGCGATGTGCAATGTCTCGAAAATCGCCGACAGTAGCCTATCGGTATCATCCAGGAGCCCGGTATCCTTATCAGAGGAGGACCCTAGGTCACTGTCGTAAACGTCCTGGCGATCCCCAGAGGAGTCCGAGTCACGGAAAAGCTCCCCCTCCTCCAGGAAGTAACGGCCGCCATACACATCAAGTCCCTCATCCTCCGCGGCAAATAGGGACAGCGCAGCGGCAAGGTGCCGCTTCTTGCCAGAGGCCTTGCCCGCCGCTGGTCGGGCCAACTGCCGTTCAATGCTGGCCACGCGCAGCACCAGATCCGATTGTGAACCCCTGCTAGTATCCCCCCTCACTGGGGGCTAAATGCAGGCATGGAGGGGCAGGAGAGGCCGTAGGGAACGCAGGACTGGAAAGAGAAGCGCTCGGCCCAGCCTGATCCGCAATAATACTTTGGGCGCAAGGCACACAAACCTCGCCACCACCACTCAAAGGGGATGCCCCACACATGACACACAGCCAAGGCTGCCCCGAGGGGCCCCCAAGCTAGCTATCCCCAGAAGCCTCCATATGGTGATTATCAAACAGGGCACAGTAAGCCCACCAGGAATAATGGCTAAAAACGCCCACCCGGGATGCCCCTAAGGGATGCCCCTAAGGGATGCCCCACAGCGCCGGGACGGCGGAGGGGGGGGGGTATTGGACCGGGAGAAACCACAATGCTGATGCCGTCTGCAAGACATAAACATAACAATCATGAGTATCCCGCAGCACATGCACCAAAAAACAACCCCCTTCAGATCAACTCAGGGACCAGCTGAGCCGCACCGCAGCACAAACAGGAACCAGGATACCGCAAGAGAGGGCCAGCGACGAAGGTAGAGGGACCAGGCCGCGGGGAAGCCCCAGCAGCAGGAGAGCGTGGCCTCCCAAAATGGCGCAGACGATCCTCGAGGGGCGGGCCGCAGGAGGATGGCGCGAAAAGCGTAATCGGCGGCAGCGCCCCCCACAAAAGGGCGCGAGACGCCGGCGCCCATGCTAAAAATGGCGCCGGCGTCCCCATGACAGCAAGTGAATCCCGCCGCGGAGTGCAATGCGCTCGCGGCAGCGGAATAGGGACGCCACACCGAGCGGCTGAAGCCCACTTGCGTCCGACCCCCAACATCCACACCGCGCCCCCCCCCCCCCCACGACCAGACTGCGGAAAAACGAAGCGGAAGGCCAGGGGAGGAAGAGTGAGGGGGGGGACGGGAGAATGGGGGGGGGGGGAGAACGCATGGTGCGTGGGAGACGACCAGTCAAGGTAGACAGGGGAGGGGGGGGGGGGAACGGGCCCCCCCATAAGGAGAGTCTCTTAGAGCACAACCCCCAATAAAGACTCACCCCAAACAGGCACAACACAGTCAGCAGTGGGTCCTCCATACCCCTAGGCTCACCATGGGCCTATGGACCGGCAACCCTTAGTAATAGGGTCTGCGGTCTGGAGCAAAGCTCACCGAGCACCATGACCCAGGCACTCCCCTACCTTCACCCAATCCGACAGCCAAGGCTGGGAGGCAGGAGGGTCCGGAAGCGGGTGGGAATAGGCTTGCAGGGCCGCAGGCTTGGTTGCCCCGCTCATCTGCGAATAACCGTAGAGAGCCATCTTCAGGTCTTCGTGACTGCAGAGAAACACTGGAGGTCTTTTGGCGATTCCTGGTTTTATATGGGGCCGAGAGGAGCCACAAATCTTCTGCAGTCAACTGCGCCACCTTGTGGCGAAATACCAGAAGGATTAAATGAAACAGGCCGTGCTGTACACTTGGAAAAGTATGTATAACATTTTTGTAACATACTCTTTTCCTTTAAATCATGCCTAATTTTAGCTCATGAATTATTCAGAAATATTATTTTAGAATAATATTTTATTTTAAATATTTTAGGGTAAGTTTACTGAATCGAAGCATTTGGCTTTCCCCTGAAAAAATAGAGGGTGGTATTGACACACACAACAGGATAAAAAAATGCATCACTTTCCTATTTACAATCACTGGGAGTGGACATGGAAAAAAAAAAAAAAAAAAAAAAAACACCTTCCTCCCTTAGGGAGCACCAAAAAATATTCACAAACCTATATCCTCAAAAATATATCACTTATTTACACATGAAATTTCATAAAAACACTTACATACATATACACAAAGCACAAGACATTTAAAAACAGTGATGCTAATCCCCGTATATTGCGGTTTTTGGGTTTCTGTATTTCTTGTTATATCGGTTCTTATATCGAATAAGGGTTATGGGGTGGGATTTATAGTTAGTAGGTATCAATATTGCAGAGTTTGGTGATCGTTCAACATGTTTACAGCAGTACACATTTTTTAGCACTAAGCACTTTTTGAGCAAAAAATTTTTTTTGTTTTTTGTACATTCTTTGGTATAATATTCATTGTTTAAGGGGTGTTTTTTGGGATTATTCATGTGGGGTATAGAGTTGTTTCTCATTGGTGATAATATGGGATAAGGTTTTGTATAATAGGGGGATATGGTTTAGGTCCTCTTTAAGTGCCGGCACAAATACTTAAAGTGGACCAACACCCTGAGGTGATCGGCCCGGGAATCTATAAGATTCCCGGGCCGATCACCTCACACACCGCGGGACATCAGAGATCACCCCAAATCCACCTACCTGGTCTTTGGCGGCGGCCGGCCGCCACCGCCTCCCTCGCGCCCCTCTAGGTGTGCGCGTGCCGGCCGTCTCCGAATGGCCGGCGCGGGCGCGCACACGTCAAGAGTGACGCGCGAGAGGCGCCGACGGGCAAGCTGCATGTACGTTGCTGTCAATCAGCTTGTCCGTCGCGCTGATTGGACGGCGCGCCCACGTGGGAGCGGGGAGAGGTGAGTTTTGGGGTCTTTCTGGGGGGGTTTCACACAGCGGGGCACCCCCGATCGGGGTGCCCCGGGGAAGTGGACCAATACCCAGGATAGTCAAAATCCTGGGTGGTGTTCCACTTTAAGTATGTATATGTAGAGAGATTTCCTCTCCCTGCACAATACAGACTTGTATTTTAATAGAATTTGATTAGTTCACAGCATTGGAACAGAGACACACACTATGCATATATCCCATTAGTGGGAGTTTTGAGATATTTTGATGATATGATAGGGGAATAGCATCACTGTTTTTAAATGTCTTGTGCTTTGTGTATATGTATGTAAGTGTTTTTATGAAATTTCATGTGTAAATAAAAAGGGATATATTTTTGAGGATATAGGTTTGTGAATATTATTTGGTGCTCCCTAAGGGAGGAAGGTGTGGTTTTTTTGTCCACTCCCAAACTAGTGATTGCATTTACTGAGGTATGAGCACATGTTAAATGGAATAAGTAGTGCACCCCATAGCAATTGTTGTGACTTTCCTATTTATACATTTTACCATGCCATAGCAATTGTTGTGACTTTCCTATTTATACATTTTACCATGCCATATTGTAGCATGTCCATCCCATAGCGTTGCCAAGGTTTTCCGGGCACCATCCCATATGCTGTTGGAATATGCTTCTTTCAGTTCATTTTTGCGCTTGTAGACATGGAGGAAGAGGATAGACAGGTAGAGAAAAAGGACAATGATGAAGGGCAGGATGAACACTATTATTAGAGGTGTGAAGACCCACACAAGGTAGTCCAAGAAGTTCAGGTAATCTTCCAAACCTTCCAATTCCAAAAGTCCCAACCACTCCAGAAACATCTGTATGAGGCAGGTCAAATAGGTGAAGGATGGACTGGCAACACATATCTGGTTCTGGACGGGCATCTTCAGCCTCAAAAGGCTTCTAACTTTTCATCCTATGGCAAATACAAAGTGTAAAGGTGACTATACAACCACATACACATAATACTAGGCTTAGGACTTTAAAGGGTCTACCCAGTAGGATAAAATAAAACTAGATGTGCATTTTGAGGAGGAAATACATAGTGCCTATAAAGGGCTGCATGTGCGTGCATGCGTGTCTGTGCGCATGTGCACCTGATTGAGTGTGCCTGCAAAAATCTCAATTAGCTTACCGGTAATAGGATTTCCGGTAGTCCTCCAGGACGGCCCAGCCGAGTAGCTCCTCCCACCTACAGGAAACACAACTGAACACCATTAAATACCCCTCCCCTTCCTCCAGGCCCTCAGTGTTTTAACTGAGAAAACCCAAAGGAAACAGTCATATAACAAAAATACTTAACCACTAAGCATACTTATCTTGGGCGAGAAGTAGGATGCCGTCCCGGAGGACTACAGGAAAATCCTATTACCGGTAAGATAATTGGGATTTTCCCCAACACGTCCTCCAGGGCGGCTCAGCCGCTGATCAGCGAGTGATGATATTAGCGTTCTACCTCAGGGAGGGTAAACCATCTGAAGTATCTTTCTGCCAAAAGCTTGCTTGGTATCTGAAGACAAATCCACTCAGTAGTGGATGCTTCAAAATCGTGTGTGGGGAAGCCCATGTTGCTGCTCTGCAGATTTCCTCTAGAGATATTCCTATCGGATTAGCCCAAGAAGCAGAAATTGCCCTAGTAGAGGGAGCTTTTAATAACCCACCACGCAGATCTGTCCAAATACCTTAAAGTGGACCAACACCCAGGGGGGATCGGCCCGGGAATCTATAAGATTCCCGGACCGATCAGATCCCTCCCCACGGGGCATCCGAAATCGGGATGTCCCGCGGGGAGGAACCCCCCAGGAGGCCCACAATCCTTACCTTACCGGCGATCCAACGGCGCATGCGCGAGACGCGGCCGCGTCTCTCGCTTCCCTCTAGCAGGGCGCGCTCCCGCGCCGGCCATTTTGTGAATGGCCGGCGCAGGCGCGCTCCCTGTTAGAGGGAAGCGAGAGACGCAGCCAATGACAGCGCTCTGATATGCGCGTCCAAGCGGCTTTGGACGCGCATACCAGAGCGGCTCTGAGCGCTGTCATTGGCCGGACGAGGTCACGTGGGAGCGGGGAGAGGTGAGTTTTTGCGGCGATCGGGGGGGTTTCACACAGCGGGGCACCCCCGATCGGGGTGCCCCACCTAAGTGGACCAACACCCAGGATAGTCAAAATCCTGGGTGTTGGTCCACTTTAATACAAGCTTTCTAGCATCCAAGAGCTGCATTTCCTGCTGGTCACCAATATCTTCAGGCCCAAGTCCAGGGAGATAGATCTCCTGGGACCTGTGGAACTCTGAAGAAATCTTTGGCAAATAAAGTGGATCGCGTCTGATCTAAAGATGATCCGGAAATACACAAAAATAGGACTCCTTAATAGATAAGGCCTGTAAATCACTAATTCTTCTTGCTGAAGTAATCGCAAGAATAAAAATAAAAAATAAGTCAAAAATTTAATAGATGTGTCAGCAATTGGCTCAAAGGGTGTCTTAGTCAATCCGTTAAGAACGATGGACAGATCCCAAAGTGGAAAGGCCTTAGGATTCACTGGCCTTTTCCTAGCAAATCAAAAATCTATCAATCAGTCCATTGGCTCTGAGCCTTGTGTCCAAAAATACTGATAGAGCTGCCACCTGCACCTTCAAAGTGCTTATGGCTAAGCCCATCTCTACCCCTTCCTGTAAGAATTGCAATACCGAGGCAACCTCTGAACGACCTAGGTCATGGCTCCTACAGAAAGAGTTGAATCTCTTCCAGATCTTACCATAAATCTTTCTGGTGACCACCTTTCTACTCTGAAGCAGAGCCTTGACAACTCTGCTTGATAGGCTCTTACTCCTTAATAGGCTCCATTCAGGATCCAGGCTGTCGAAGGTTCTGGACCTGAGAATAAAGAATGGGGGCCTTGCTGAAGCAAGTCTACTGTCTGGTATAGTGTAAACGGTGATCTGGTTGTCATCTGAATCAGGAGAGAGAACCCCAGCCTCCTGGGCCAATGTGGAGCCACCAAAATTATTCTCGCTCCCTCTATTTTTATCTTTCTCAACACTCTGGGAAGCAGTTGAAAAGGTGGGAATGCATAGCAAAGGTTGAACCTCCCACAATGCTGGGAGAATGCATCCACTGCTAAGGCTCCCTGGTACAGCGAGAGGAAGCTTTGGCATTTGGATTTCTTCCTTGTGGCAAACCGATCTATCTCTGGTGAGCCCCAAAGGTCTACTACCTGCTTGAAGACTCTCTGGTTTAGCTCCCATTCTGAAGGCTGAAGTCATCAGACCTAGCAACACCAGAATTTTTCTCATGGATACTCTGGGATCTTGCTGCACGCAAGAGGACAGGGAGGTAATCTTCTGTATCTTTGGAGGAGGCAGGTAGGTCTTCTCCTCTAAACTGTTGCTTAAATACCCCAGATATATACAATCTGTCTGAGGAAACAAACTTGACTTTTCTTTGTTTAATGGCAAATATTAGTCCATAAAATAAATGGAAATGATCTCACAGTGCATGCACTTCAACCGACCAATTCAGCACTCGTGCCCACCACCTTATGGGTAAACCCTTACCAGATGTAATCTTATCAGAGCGCTTTGGAATAAATTCCACCAATAGGGAACAGCTCAGCAATAAATCATCAAGATATAATAGCTGTATGTTAAATTTCACTTTTCCAGGACAACTTCATAATATATAATCCTTCAATGATGTTCAATAATATTTATCCTTAAAATCGCATGTTGTTCTCATGTAAACATTCAAGGGAAAAAAAAAGAGCACAAAAAAATCTAGTGCAACTCCATCAATAGATTAAAAAACACATTTAATAGATAAAAGTTTTACACTCACAGACTTGCAATGAATCAAGAGCGGTAAGTATATGCATCAAGGGAGTCCTTCCTTATCCTTACTCCACTACGGCCGTTAGTGGAGTGAGCCCATCAAATTTAACATTCAACTCGGCATAAGGAATAGTGAAGAGGATGAATAAAACCAACGTCACCTGTCTCCTAACGCGTTTCGTTGCTGCGTCGCAACTTTGTCAAAGGATAGGCGGCGTGGCTGAAGACGTATTTATAAATAAGACTGTGCCCTCCCCTTAATGTATTTGGCCAATTGGGAGCTTGGGCAGTGAATATCATTATGACTCGTCAATACTAAGAGGCGGAGTCCACCGTAGTTGGTAATGGGTGTTTAACCAATCAAGATATAGAGATCAACACACGCCCTTACTGGCGTGTTTGTCCGGCTATCTCCGGCTTTCTTCGTAGAGTCAGCTGACTCAACGCCTCACGCCGCTATTGGCGTGTGCCTTCGGCTTTCTCCGCCAGATCAGCTGATTCTGCGGAGATTGTCGAGTCAAGTCGGGCTCGTTGTGTCTCATTACTTCCCAGGAGATGAGAATTATTTAAGACCGCGTTCAGCAAACATGTCAGCTATACTGACAGCGCAACTGGTACTATAAAACTGGAACAGGATATAGCAATCAGAAATTGCTCCAAATCTCCTTACCTTATACAATCACCTTTTCACACAACTTGCATAATAAGGGATGTAATTAAATGCATCCCATAATGGAATACTACATAGGAAAATATAAAGAAAAGAAAAATGCATTTCTTTTACAATAATGGTGAATAAAATTAAATAAATTTTGAAAAGCTTGTGTTGAAGTAAAAAAGGAAGGACTACCCACCCATTACAAAATATTCTACCATAACACGATATAAGAAAAATTATATTATAAAATTTAACATTCTTATCTATGACATCTAGGATATAAGATTAAATAGATAAATGGGGATCTAAGCATTATCTATAAAACAATTTAGATCAAATTCAACATTCAATCCAAGCGGAGCTAAAGTGTTGAGCTCAAAAATCCATTTACTCTCACGTTTTGAGATATCACGGGTTAGGTTTGAACCACGCCAGTGCTTTTCAACGTGGTCTATCCTCATAAAGGCCATATACTTCGGATCACTGCCATGGGCAAGTTTGAAGTGGGCAGACAAACTGGGTTTCTAGTCCCCTCCTATTATATATGTGCTCTCTTATTCGCACTCGTAATTCTCTAGTAGTCTGCCCCACATAGAATAGTTGGCACGGGCACCATATCAGATAAACCACAAAACGTGTGTGACAAGAAATAAAACTATTGATTTTATAAGTTTTATTATTTTTACCAGTATCAAATTCTTTTTTGGGCCTTACAATTGGTGAACAGACTCTACATCCCATACATGTACCACATTTATAAAAACCTTTCATCGGGGTTGTGGTCAAAGATACCTTTTGTGGGGGATCAACATAACTGCGTGTAAGGAGGTCCCGCAAATTGAGGGCCTTTCTGTATATCACTTGCGGATGTTCAGGTAAAATGGGGCCCAGAGTTGTATCATCTTTTAATATGTGCCAATGTTTCCGGAGCAATTTTTTTACCTCCTTGTGTTGCATATTATAATCGGTGATAAAGGACAGATTATGAGTGGTATCATGCCGTTTAGCTTCTTTCTGTACGGATGCTCTATCGATCTCGAACCAATTTCTGTTGTTCCATAATAATATGTGGTTGGTATCCCTTTTCAATAAACCTTTTGGTCAAAATGGTAGATTGAGAATCGTAAGTTCCCAGATCTGTGCAATTTCTTCGAAGGCGCAGAAATTGCCCCTTCGGTATAGCACTCAACCAATTCGGGTGATGACAACTATTTGAAGGGACATACCCATTCCGGTCCGTGGGATTAAGGAAGGTGGATACAGTCAGAGTGGTGTCAAGCTTATTTATAGTAAGATCTAAAAAATGTATTGTGCTTTGACTACTCTCCATCGTAAATGTTAAATTGAATGAGTTTTCATTCACCTCTCTAAAGAAGGCCTCCAACTCGGATTCTGAACCCTTCCATACGCATAACACATCATCGGTATAGCGTTTCCATATCGCCAAGTGTGGTCTCTCTATTTGATCTATAAACTGGCTTTCCCACCAACCTACGTACAGGTTTGCCATGCTCGGGGAAAATTTTGCCCCCATGGCAACTCCTGTAATCTGTAAATAATAGCTATTCGCAAACCAGAAATAGTTATGTTCTAGTGCAAAGGTGAGACACTGTATGATGAAGTTAATCTGCTCCGATGGTAAAGAGGATCCCGTAACCAGAAAATATCTAACTGCTTGTATCCCTTTGTCATGAGGGATTACTGTATACAGCGAGGAAACATCCGCTGTAGCCAGAAAGGTAGATCCTGTCCAATCATTATTCTCACAAAGTTTGATCACCTGTGTAGAATCTTTAAGATAATAAACTCTCCTAAACGGCAAGTTAGTGATCCTACCCGACTAACAATGGGGTGTCCCGGAGGTTTTTCCAATCCCTTATGGATTTTTGGCAACTGGTATATCGTTGGAATTTTTGGTGTCTTAGGGGTAAGGTAATCAAACTCCTTAGAAGTTAGAAGGCCCCTTTCTAGTCCCACTCCCTATATATTGCATGGTATTGTGGGACTTTGGTTGGATGGAAAGTCTGGCACGTTGAAGCAATTATTCTAAGATATTTTATTCTCTTTCATATTTTAAATGTATTATTGTAAGATTTTAGCGCTGTGTTGACTATTTGTAATTTCTTTGTTTATTATCCACCCTAGCTCTGTCAAAAGAGACGGAGCTAGGGTGTTCTCTTCACATTGTTCTCTAGGAGCTCCCTGAATGGCGCAGGTAAAAAAAGTAACAGGTCGTCCATGTAAGCTATGATGCCTATCTGATCCTTTCTCAGAATGGCCATCACTTCTGCCAGGACCTTTGTAAAGATCCTTGGAGCGGACGAAAGACCGAAGGGCACTGTCCTGTATTGCCAGTGAAAGGCTACTCCACCTAACATCACTGCAAACCTTAAGAAATTTTCTGTGAGTTGGTAGGATCAGGATATGCAGATAAGCGTCCTGAAGGTCTATGGAGGCCATCCAGGCCTCCTTGAATAGGATTTCCTTGATGAACCAGGAATACATGAGAATACACTCCTGTACGCCTTAGGTGCCATGGGACCTCCTCTATGACCGCCTTTTCGTTTAGTTATGTAATCACTAAAGGAAGAGCCTCTGCCTTGTCTCGATCCTTGGGACAATGAGTTACCTGAAAATGATTCTCCGGCCATGAGACAAATTCTAGACGCAGGCCGTCCTGAATTGTCTGAAGAACAAAAGGGTTCTGAGAAATCTTCTGCCAGGCCGGAAGAAATGACAGAAGTCTCCCCCCCACCGGGCCTATATTTGGACTGCTGCTTGGGAGACCAAGGCTTCCTAGAGTCCTGACCCAGCCCTTCTTTTTTGTAAGTCTAGGCCTCTTCCTCTCCCATCTGAGAGGCTGAAGATTCTTCCTTTTAGCAGGTGAATTTCTTTCCCGCTTCCGTGGATCTGGTTAAAACCTTCTCTAACTCAGAACCAAACAAAAGCTTTCCCTCAAAAAGGGTACTGCACAGGTTCGACTTAGAGGTCTGGTCGCCCTGGCATGTCTTGAGCCAGAGTGCCCTGCGAGCAGAATTAATCAGTGTCATATTCTTTGCTGTGGCTCTGACAGCTTCCGAAACAGCATTCGACATATAATTTACTGCTTTACACACAAACATTAAAGCACTGAAAACCTCCTCCTTGGGAGCCCCATCATCAATTTCGGACCTGACCTTCTCAACCCATACCTCAGACACCCTGCTAAGACAATCAGCTGCAAGTAGTGGTCTGAGCAAAAAAGAATCAGTATCCCAGGATCTTTTGAGGAGGATATTTGCTCTTGGATCGCTTAGTGAACCCATATCAAAGGAAAGATCTGATCTCTTGGAAACTTGTGCCAGAGGGGCATCCACCTTAGGACATTTTGCCCACTGTTCAACATCCGATTCCTCAAGGGGGAATCTTTTCATCAAGGATTTGGGACAGAAAAAGCGAGCTTCTGGAGCTCTCCGTTCCCTGATCAAAATGTCCTTAAAGTGGACCAACACCCAGGATTTTGACTATCCTGGGTTTTGGTCCACTTCGGCGGGGCACCCCGATCGGGGGTGCCCCACTGTGTGAAACCCCCCAGAAACCCCAAAAAACTCACCTCTCCCCGCTCCCACGTGAACGGCGCAGCCAATCCCCGCCAACGTCCAGGCGGGGATCAGGAACGTCCAAGCCGCTGCCGCCACCGCCGCGTCACTCTCGGCGCGCGCGCGCCCCCGCCGGCCATTCACAGAGGGCCGGCGCGGGCACGCGCACGTCTGGAGGGGCGTGCGGGAGGCGGTGGCGGCGGAAGCGGCGGCGGATCAGGTAAGATGTTTTTGGGGTTTCTGGGGGGTTTCACCCCGCGGGACATCCCGATCTCGGATGTCCCGCGGGGTGGGAGGTGATCGGCCCGGGAATCTTATAGATTTCCGGGCCGATCACCCCTGGGTGTTGGTCCTCTTTAAGAGATTGGTGTATAGGAAAACACAGCTCTTTTTTCACAGTTAAACCTCTATACAGAGAATCATGAAGCGAAAGGGCTCTACACTCATTTCCAAAACTGAGGGAGGCCCAAACTCCCTTAACTAGATAGGGAACATCATCCAGACAGAAATTAAATCTTCCCGGCTGATCCAAAGGTGAGACCTCCGATCCATTCTTCTGCCACAATAAGAGAATGTATCGACTCATCCGAAGATACCGAAATTGCTCCTCCTCCCCCTCCGAAAGAGCTCTACTGGGTTCTTTCGGAACTTGGGCAGAAGGTAGCTCCTGAGCGGCGGGTAACAGCGAATCGGATGGCCCAGCAACCAAGCTATCCCCCAGGAGCCTGCAATAATCCCGACCTAAACTGCTCCAGAGTGTCTGCTAACTTTGAATCAAAGTAAGTCAAAAGTGTCAAAATATCTTTTGAGGATCCCCTGCGGCCTCCTCCAAACATTCTTTGCATAACATTTTGTAGTGACCCTCGGGGAGAGGACCCAGACAATTGGAGCATAATCTAGGGTAACCCACTCTGCTTTCCCTGGGCTCCTTCTGCTCCTTGGACTCTCTATGACTCCTAGAATCTCTAGAGTCTCTTTTAGGGTCCTTTGTGGCTTTAGCCTCCTTTCCCTTGGGCTCTTTAGCCTAACAAAAATGACACAATACAACATCCCAAATTGCTGTGGGAGTGTGGTTTGGGGGAACCTGAAGGCCCTTCATGATTCCCCGACTTACCCCTTCCAATGAGCCGTCCCCCGCTATTGACTCCTTTGTCTTAGGAAACGCTGGCCTCGTGTTGCTGCACTGAGGCCCTGCTGGCCGCAAAATCCACTCTGAGGGGGCGGGGCCGGAACTTCCTATCCCGGAAACGCTTCACTGGAACCCATGGCCCGCCCCCCGAAAACCGGGAACAGTATGGCCGACGCCGGCCAGCGGCCTTTGCACGTGTGCTCCGGTCGGCCAGAAGATCACCTGGAACAGCTGCAGCAGCGTTCCAGTGGACCCCCGACCCGGAGCCCAGAAGGAACAGGTAAGTCCTCCCAGGCCCCCTACTTACCTCTTCCCCACACGAGTCCCTGGGATGGGGGGGTCCTTACCCAAACCCCGTAATCCTACTACCCGGTAGCGGATTAGATGGGATCCTAGGCCCCTGACGGGGTCCCATCCTGGACACTGCCACCGGGACTAGCTCCAGGATGTGGAATTCCCTCGGGATTGGGTTCCAGGGGGGGAATCTCCGCCTGTAGCAGGCCAGGGGCAACCCGGACCCCCGAACGGCCTGCTAGAGCACGGAGAGGGAGTCCGGCCGGCTATTCTCCCTAGGGAATAAAACAAATGAGTGTGTAGTTTCCAGAGAGTTGCAAATGGAACATTACATTCCTCCTGCAGATCACTCCCTCTCTAGCTACAGAAGATACACTTCTTGCGCCTGCAAGTTGGGGTTTGCAGCCCCTGACTGGAGGTATAAAAGACTATAGGACAGACTGCCTGTATGGAGGAGAGACCTGAGCACATAGTTTGCTGCCAGGAGCTGTGCTGCTGCAACTTGCATATACAGCCTCAAAGTGGAGTCTGAATCACTATAGAGACTGCTTCACTATTCACCTGCTGGTGCCATCTGGGGAATCTTCTGTTGCTACTTCCAAACTTCTTCATTACCCCCTGCCTGTCAACCTGCCATGTGCCTTGTGGAGAAGCTTCAACTGTTGCTGCATATCTACTCATCACCTTCTGCATGTCAAGAGTGAATCATTTCCTTGAGTCAACATCGGGGGGCCCTGCAGCTTGCATCCTGTCATGACTTCCTTTTGGAAGTATTTAGCTATAGTTTATAAGTTTACATTAACTATTTTCTAAACTGGAGGGGCCCCCCCAGGTCTGGAGAGTGGCACCCACCAGAAACTTTTAACTGGTTGCTAGTGTGCTGGGATACCTGGTGCCCAGTTCCCTGGGGCTCTAACCATGATGGGACTGGGGCTTCCAGTCCTGGAGCCCTAGGCAACTGCAATATTCCTCCAGCTAGGTTTCTAAACATAGCTGTAAGCTGTACATCAGTTTACACAGCACAGATTGGAAGAGAGCCCAGCAGTAAGCCACCGGACCGCTGGAGAAAGAAAGGTTTTGAAGGCGATCGGGGGGGGGGGGGGGGGGGGGTGGTGTGTGTGTGTGTGTGTGTGTAGCCCATTCATAACTTCCTCATTCACATATTTGCCAGCCAATCATGGGACCTCGGGTGTATGTACATGCCCGCTCTGCAAACCCAATTGTCCACCAGCAGTCATGTGATTTGAAGCCATACAACGAATAAAGAAGTCTGTCAACTTGACCATAAAGCCTCATTTTAAGGTTTTCCAATTCATAATAAACCAATAAAGAGCCATAGTGTACTGGCCCATAGAAGCAATGTGAATATGTATAGTGGACAGGCAGCGCTGTCATACCCACCCTGCTGATGCCGAGAGCGTCCAAGCCTGCGATAGGGAAGCCTCCGCGAGCGGCAGAACTACATTTCCCAGCATGCCCGGGATAGTGTCGCTGTGAAGGGAGGCTTCGGAGGATATATGCCGGTGCGCCGCCACCGCCAGCCCAACTAAGGAGGGGACTGTGCCAAAAAGGTGGTGACGTGAAGGCAGCAAAGCATGCTGGGAGGTGTAGTTTAGAGACATGTACAGCGCAGAGTTATAGTAATTAGGCGGCTTTGTAGAGCGCATTATACACACAGCACACGTGTGGGCACGTCAGGAGGCAGCTGGGGAATGCGCAGCAGCGGGAAACTGCACAGCGCACACCTGAGCCTCCGCTACAGCCTGTCACTGGGCATAAGCGCGGGGCATGCTGGGAGCGGTGGCAGACACGCCTCCCGGAAGCAATGCCGCGCAGGATGGTAGCGGACATGCTGCAGCCGTACATTCTGCTTCTATAGACATCATTGCAGCTTGTGTGCGCCCCATGTGACCTCGAGTCAGGTAATGAGGAGGCTGCCATGCGCATATTAATGCGGACCTACAACCTTCCTTGGAAGCCTGTCCCTGTAGGGGGGAAGCCAGTCCTATTTGGAATGCCCTGGGGTCACTGGGGGGGCTATACGTCTCCCTGAGGTGCAAACCTGCTCCATTCAGAAATCCCAGCCAACCTAACATCTGGTCAGCTAAGACAACTATAAAGGGAACGTGAGAGCTGATTGGTCAGCAACTTGCGCAAGTGCCATGGTCTGCTGGAAGGTGAATTTTTCTGTGGGGAAACAAATGGGATGTCGTATTTGAGAGGAACAACACACAGGAGATTGAAAAACCCGCTCCTTTCCCTGGGGGCGCCCCGCTTTGTGAAACCCAGATCACCTCTTCCCGGTCCTACAGCGCTGCGGCTCGTCCAATCAGTGCGCTCAGACCGCTTGCCTAAGACGCTGTCTTAGATGGTGTGTCGCCTGCGGCTTAATAGGTGCTGGCCGCCGCATCCCCCGCTTCCATCTTAACAGGGCACATGCCCTGCTAGAGGGATAGCGGGGATGCGACTCACGCATGCACAGTTGGACCGGGAAGCAAGGTAAGTGAATGGGGCGACCTGGGGGGTTTCATTTTGGATGCCCCGGGGGAGGGAATCGTGTGTTTTAGTCCACTTTAAATTGGACCTTCACTCTGAATAAGAGCATATCTTGTATATTTCCCCCACCCTGTACATACAGATTGCCCACATTAAAAATCATCCTACCTGCATCTACTGCATTTACACATCCGGCCCATGGAGTCTCAGGCTACCAGCAGACAGAAAGTGTCTTCTGACTGTGCTGCTCTGCATCCTGGGATTTCTGCCCTTTTCCTGACCCCAGCTCTGCTCTGTCTGTGCAAAGCACAGCTTTAACACGCCCCCCCGTACGTTTGCCCCCTCTCCTCAGCACATGATGCTTCGGAGGCAAGATGGCAGCACCCGTAAGTAAGCAACTGAAAATTTAAACTGGACCTTCACCCTAAATAAGAGCATATATGTTTCCCCTCTGTACATACAGATTGCCCACATTAAAAATCATCCTACCTGCATCGATTGCATTTTCTGAGACTTTTAAACATCCAAGATGGCGGCCCATGGAGGTGCAGGTTGCCTGCAAACACAAGGAAGTGTCTTGTGACTGTGCTGCTCTGCATTCTGGGATTGCTGACCTTTCCTGACCCCAGCTCTGCTCTGTTTGTGCAAAGCACAGCTATAACCCCACTCCCCTGCACATTTGACCCCTCTCCTCAGTATGTGATGCTACTGAGCCAAGATGGCGGCGCCCATATCCTACAGTGCTGAACAGAGTTGCAGGCCAGTGAGGGAAAAAATTAGTGACTAAAAACGTTAAATATATGAATTTTAGATGCCGGGGAATTGTTTTTTGAGGGTTTGGCCTTTTCATTCAATGATGCTGAAGGTCCGGTTTAAAATGTATTCATTTTAGATGCTGGAAAATAGTTTTTTAAAGGTTTGGGCTTTTCATTAAATTACACTGAAGGTCCGGTTTAACCTCGTTCCCCCACCGAGATTTCAGCGCCGTGATTGGTTTCCCATCACTCATGGGGGCAGTGATGTTTTGGCCGCTGAATGCAGCCAATCATGATGCTGAATTCGCCGGTGGGGGGGCAAAGTTAAGGTAAGGTTCATGGGAGGGGCATCGAAAATCAGAACCAGAATCCCCAGACTGTAATATTAGCAGCGGCAGCCATTAACACCCTCACCATGGAGGTAATGCATGAAACACCCCCCGATCACCCGATATACATACCTCGCTGTTGTTCCCACGGCGCAGGCCCAGCGCTTATCCAATCACCTTCTTAGGCTGTGCAAATTATTGCGTGGCTGAAGAAGCTGAATGGAATCATAGGCTCACTCGCATGGCATTCCTTGCACCCCTAGGATGTACTCGCCCACACCACGATTTAAATCACTAGTCAGTAAGGCTTGATTTAAATCAGTGATTTAAATCAAAGTTTTTACCTAAACTAGTTCTTGCTATTTTAACATGCAAGTAGATGAAGATTTTTAGAATCACTTTTTATATTACTTTTTTCTCCCCAGTTTAATGGGTTAATCATTCATATTTGGACACCACTGTTCTGTTGTACTTAGGAAGGAGAAAAATAATCCTGACCTTAATAACAATTTAAATAGATTTATTCCACTGAAACAATAACATTACAGCATAAGTTATTTGCTTAAACAAACATCCATGTTTTGTTAACTAATTTGGCTAAACAAAATATATATATATTTTAAGAAACTTAGACTGTCAGCCCAGCCGACACATGAAAAACTTAAATCCTACTGTCCCTGCTGTCCTCTGTAGCTCACTAGTCATAGGTTTGTAGAACAATAGGATTAAGGTCTTTTTCTCAACTCTGTTCATGTTGTAACATTTTTGCTGTGAAGAAGAGGCTGGGACCTCTGCGGAGTCGAATTCAGTTTTGAGAACTGCGTAAGTAAAGCGAGCGTCTGTGATAATATAGGAGAGAAACTGCCCACTAATCCTACAGAAACCTCTGGAAGAGCATGGCATTGTGAATGTTACACATATACAGCCTTTATTCTACTGAGTTAAACAACTCAGCTTTATCTCATGATGGAAGAACCTTTGGATGGTAAAATATTTTCCTCAAAAAGCAGTTTATTGAAAAAAAATCAGATTTAAATAAAAAAAAAATCCGATTTAAATCAAAAAAATCCGATTTAAATAAAAAAAAATCAGATTTTTTTTTATTTTTTTTAAAAAAACATTGATTTTTATCCACCCTGGGACACACAGAGGTCCAAGAAAGATGCAAGGTAAGCATATTGGGCTACCTGGGGGGTTTCACACAGCAGGGCATTCCAAATCAGCATGCCTCAGGGGTGGAATGCAAACCGGACCTAGCGTTTTATAGACACTAGGTCCGGTTTTGATCCACTTTAAATGATTTAGAGGAATGTCGGCCTCCCTGGGGTCTAAAAGACTTTCCTGATTGCCCTACTGTGATTGCTTGGTATACTAACGCCACCAGCAATTCCACCGTCCGCATACCTACATTGGGTGTGTGAGTGAGCGCCCTCACTTCTGTAGCAGCGCGCACAGGACTCTCTTCTTGCAGATCTTGGTGTACAGCTGCCAATAGCAACAGATTGCAGGTTAAATCTTGTGTAAAACACACGTTTTCTAACATAAGAGAATATACAAAAGCTAGATAAGCTCAGCACCTTGGGGACATCATTTTGGGACATACATAAATAAATACACTAAGAAATGCCATTGAATGTAAACTCTGGAGAACAGGTTCCTCTGTAAGTGTACTAGTTGGCCTTATCACCCTTGTGCCGGGGTAGTTGAAGGTTTGGATGAATTTACCTGCAGGTCCCTGGAGGTCAGAGAATGCGTATGTCTGTCCAGTAAAAAGTTCCCTGGGTTTATGTTACATGCTAAGGCAATGTTATGCTCCATTTACTGTAGGCACTATAGCTCTGTTCTTGCAGCGGGGTGTGCATGGATCCTGGGGCCAGGCCTTCCCAGAGGAGATTTTTTGCCCATGGTGGGCCTTAAAGTGGATCAAAACCCAGGATTTTGACTATCCTGGGTTTTGGACCTTTCTCCTGAGGAACCCCAATCGCTGTGTGAAACCCCCAGATCGCTGAGCGCAACAAACCTCTTCCCGGTCCTACAGTGCATGGGCGGCCACGCGCCCAATAAGTGGGCTCAGAGCCAAGTCATCTAAGCATTCATCTAAGGCCAGCGGCTCCAAGTGCACTGGTGGCCGTATCCCTTGCTTCCCTCTAACAGAGAGCGTGCCCGCGCAGGCCATTCACAAATGCCTGGCGCAGGCACGCGCCCTGCTAGGGGGATAGCGGGGATGCGGCCGTTGGACCCGTAAGCAAGGTAAGTGAATGGGGCAACCTGGGGGGTTTTACACAGAGGGGCATCCCGATTTTAGATGCCGGGGGGAGGGAATCGAATTCCCGGGGTCCATTTTAAAGTGGACCAACACCCAGGATTTTGACTATCCTGGGTCTTGGTCCACTTCGGTGGGGCACCCCCGATTGGGGTGCCCCGCTGTGTGAAACCCCCCCGATCACCCGAAAAACTCACCTTTCCCAGCGCCGACGGACAAGCGATTTGACAGCCGCAGACAAGCGGCTCCTCCGCCGCCGCCTCCCGCGCGTCACTCTTGACGCGCGCGCGCCGGACATTCACAGACGGACGGCGCGGGCGCGCGCACGTCTAGAGGGGCGCGAGGAAGACAAGGTAAGGGGATTTGGGGTGTTTGGGGGGGGTGTTTGGGGGAGGGGAGGTGATCGGCCCGGGAATCTTATAGATTCCCGGGCCGATCACGGGAGGGTGATGGTCCACTTTAATGGGTCTGATTTTCATTAGATTAATGTAAAAATACATTTTGATCCAGTTAATTGCAGCCAGCTGGTAATTTTGAGTAGAAAATAGAATGTGTACATTTATTTACACTGTATTTGACATTTATTTTTTCTGATTTCCAGGTCACATTTATTTGGAAGAATCCCTCACATTCCTCGCTTGCTGAACCATTTCTACAGTTCTGTAAATGCTGGAAACACCCTAATACATGTGAGTTAATGCAGTGCCTAAAAACATCGCACCAGCACATGTAGCCCCTGGCTTTTATTCCTACTGGTAAAAAGAAAACCACAAGCCAGAATCTCTTTCCGTGACAAACTGATCCTTCCAGCATCTGCTATGGAGATATGCGACATGGCAATACATTGTACAGGGGGTTATTTACAAAGATCGGCCCCAAAAACTGATGATGATGAAGTGACACAGTCGCTCAGAATAACGATTAAGGCTTTGCCCAACTAACGTTCTATGAACGCTCTCAGTTTACTTTTTAATTATTGTTTTATTTCACATTGATATTCCTAGAATCATGCTGGGCGTGGAATGGAATCACGTGGCTGAGATGTGCCTGTACCCAGATAATCTGAATGAAGAAACTAAAATCTTGTGCCTCTGCTCCAGAGTATTTGTCAAGTAAGTATTATTTCACCAAGTTTTTCATTAATGCCATTCTGCTTTTTAATCTTTTCGTTTAGCGTCTGAGCTTGTGCACCTTTAGCGTCTGAGCTTGTGCACCTTTAGCGTCTGAGCTTGTGCACCTTTAGCGTCTGAGCTTGTGCACCTTTAGCGTCTGAGCTTGTGCACCTTTAGCGTCTGAGCTTGTGCACCTTTAGCGTCTGAGCTTGTGCACCTTTAGCGTCTGAGCTTGTGCACCTTTAGCGTCTGAGCTTGTGGTTCCATTAGCAGCCAGTGTCCCCAAATCCCATTACTTCTTCTGCATTAAGTCCCCTGTCAGCCACCCAGGTGACCACAGCCAATCAGGTTTGCTTAACGGACACGCATTACTGTGCAAGCTGGCTAGCAGTCTTGATCGGTGGTCACGTGACCAGCTGATGTGGGACATAATACAGAAGAGGTACATATTGGGGTTTGGGGACCCTGGCTGTGGAGCGTTCCTATGCTATTAGTGAAATGGGACCTACAGACAATTTTTATTAGATGTCGTCTATAGCTGGGTACCACAGCTTAGTGAATGGTGCTGGGGATGCAAGTCACTAGCAGAACAAAGGAAGAGTTTTGTCTTATTTGTCACATGACAATATTTGAAGTTGACCCACATGCTAGATATAGCCAGGAAGAATCTTGATTCCACTCTTTAAAGTGGACCAACACCCAGGATTTTGACTATCCTGGGATTTGTTCCACTTCGGGGGGGCACCCCTGATTGGGGGTGCCCCGCTGTGTGAAACCCCCCAGAAAGCCCCAAAAACTCACCTCACCACGCTCCCACGTGACCGTGCCGTCCAATCCCCGCCGACGGACAAGCGGGTGACAGCGACGGTCAAGATAGCGCGTCCGCCGCCGCCTCCCGCACGTCACTCTGACAGGGCCGGCGCGGGCGCGCGCACTTCTAGAGGGGCACGATGAGGTAAGATTTTTTGGGGGGTCCCTCACCGCGGGACATCCCGATCTCGGATGTCCCGCGGTGAGGGAGGTGACCGGCCCGGGAATCTTATAGATTCCCGGGCCGATCACCCCTGGGTGATGGTCCACTTTAAAGTGGAACAAAACTTGCCAAATTCAAGGCTGGTTGCTGGCCTCCCTCCCGGTTATCCCAAATTGAGATGCTTTGCTGTGTGCACCCCCCCAAAACTCACCTGCTTTCTCACTCTCACGGATGTAAACATCAGGCTTCTGCAGATGTCCCCATATGGGAGCCTGCCTGCTGCTGGGGATGTGGCTGCTCGAGATTCCGATTCCATTTACCGAACCTTGATTATGCAAAGCAAATGGCTTTAGACAAGAAGCCATGCATGTGCTGTAGGGCTGAGAAGAGGTGAGTTGAACTGGGCGAACCTGTGGGGGGTTCACACAACGGGGCATCCCAGATTGGGATTCCCGGGGGGCAAGGAACAAATCACAGGTTTTGCTCTTCTTTAAAGAAAAAGTCTAATAGATTAAATTAAACAGCCCCTCTCAGCCGTCCCCCGCCCCCCCATTATTCTAAACACGATTTGGACATTCATTATCTTTTGCCTGTGTCATGAACTGATTGTAGTACAGTACTTTGTAATTAATAGTGTGATATAATAGTATAATAGTCCCTCTTTGTACTATGTGTCTTTTTTTTTTTTTATCTTTTAGTGATCGTCATTTATACTATTTAGGATTAAGGGGAGTTTGCAAAACTAATCATGAGAGAGGTAATTTATTTTCTTTCTCTTCTGTTATCTGATGATCTTAAACAGTTAGTGGTGCCAAGTCTGCCCAAGCTCGATCCCCTGCGCTCAGACAAGAGGAAAGAATTGTGTTTGGGGGAGCGCTCCAGCACCAGCCAAGCGTAGGACTACTATTTTGTTGGGTTGGTTTCATGATGACACTGGCAGGATTTTTGAACACCTGGGTTATGAGACTGCTTGGATGTCTGGATTTAAGCCAAACTTCAAATGTTTGTTCCTTTAGCCTTCCTATACTTTCCTAAAAAAAATCTTCCAGTACTAAAAAAGGACCCCTGGCACAGACCAGGTGATTATGTTTTTCAGGGTTAGCTGGGGAAGGAGAATTTTTTTTTTTTCTTAGGAAAGTATAGGACCACTTTAAAGCAGATGTCTGGCCACCGGAAAATACCAATACTTCCCCCTCCTCTGAGTTACTGAGCAGGTGGTGCATAGTGATGAGAATGTCCACCCAGCAAACCTAATTGGTCACCGGCATTGTCTCATCTGGATGCTAGGGGTGTGAATTGGCACGGGGTTAGTGGCAAGTCGCCCACTAGCCGCAGGTGACTTACCAGACCCAGAGTATACTGGTATAGGGGTCACATAGATCCATTACCAGTTCAAAAAGGGTTAACACCACAAATAGAGAAAAATTTTCTTTACTCGCCTCCAATTGTGTCCCTCGCCGATCCGATGACAGATGCGGTGATCGCCGGCCAGAGGAGGGGGGAGGCAGGAAATCAGAGGATCTGCTGCCCCGTCATCCTCTGGACAGCAATCATCGCATCTGACTGCTAAACCGCTGGGAGCCGGGATAACGCCCGCGGGTGATGTCATCTGCCCCGCTAGTTGTAAAGATGGCGGCGCTCATCGGGAATGCAGAGGGAGAGAGCCTGTCGGGCTCTCTCTTAAAGACAAAGTGCCCTGGGGGGGGGGGGGGGGGTTGGAGGTCCCCGTAGAAGAGGAGAGCCAGCCGAATCGAACGAGGGGTCAGGTGAGTTTTTTTTTTTACTTTTTTTTTCTTCTGTTATTTGATGATCTTAAACAGTCATGCTTGCCCAGCTGTACTGTGCAGTGGGGCATCCTGATTTACTATGCCCTATGCTGCCAGTATTTGGGACAGTTTAGAAGTCTATTCAAACTTTGCTTCCTCTTTAAGGCAAGATGGTGGTCAGTTTGCCAATAGAATTCAGTACTCCACTGCCTTTGAAAACACTTTTATTTATAAGGCCTGCCCCATCAGAAGATTGAGTTGTGTGCCTGTCTTTAACTGATGCACAAACATAGCTGAGAAACCAATGGGTCGGGGCTTGTACAGATGCATACAGATGTATGTTTATAGACACAGCAGTGTACTTGAAAGCCTTGTGAGCAGATGCATGCTTCCTCCCCCAGTCAGACTACTAAGCTCTGTCACTTTCTGCTGCCAACCAGCCCTTGTGGATGCTCCTTGCAAGGTTTACGCTCAATAGTACATTGGGAACACGCTGTCATAATAAGAACTGATTTCAGCCAGCTGGGCTTACAAGAGGGTGAGCCTTCAGGAGGTCAGGTAAGTAGTGCTTTTTTATTTTTAACTTATAATGTCAGCTCCGTCGCCTGCAGTTGTGTTCAGCATTCAGGAGCTCTTCTGCGATTCAGGCTGTCTATACAGAATGTTTAATTACAGTATTGTGTAAAGAACATCCAGGCAGTCTTCCAGACCAACTATATTTATTAGGCTGTAAATACTGAAGTAGATTTCTACCTTTCCCAAAACTGAACCTGTCCGTTTCCCATAATGGTAAAGAAAAAGAAATAAAGCCATTTCCCAGCACTGTAAACTGGAGCTTTTATAGCCTCTAAATCCCAATGTTGGAGACAGGCATTGTACTCCCTAGTGACTGGCAGGAGGGATAGTAAGCCATTACCACCCATCTGCTGGCTGCAGGAAGTGAGAGACTACAATTCCCCACATGCTTTGCACTGAAAAAAAAGACATACATAAATACAATGACATGTATCAAAAATAATTTACACATTTTTACCAGATTAAAGTCCTTGTCCAGGCTAACATAAAAAGAAACTCTATACTCACTGGGCAGAGTGTGAGTGCTGGGTGCAGTGGAGTCAAATCCAGGTAGACATTAGTGGTGTAATAGGAACTGGCTTTACTGGAACATGTGTGCAGTAAGAGAATGTCACCTTAACATGGTGGCTAACACAGACAGGAAAAAAAGCAGCGCTGAATATACAGGAAATACAACACAGCAGGATATTGCATAGAGGGACTACAGTTAATCATTGGTAACAGAGACCTCTAGTGTCTTGTAAACAGAATTGTGGCGAGTTGTTGGTTCTAGTGCAGTGATGTAAACCGCTACAAGGGGGCATTTAGAGCCTGTTGGATCCTGGTACCTCCTGACATGTGGTACAATGTGGCCTCCCCCCAGACAAAAGGCAAAGAAGTCACTCCCCTCTACTGTTGGGATGGACCTGGGTCCCCTCCCCCTGCCAGTTCCCAGCTAAATATTGCTGAAACAAATATGTGTCATAACTTTTCTGTGGTTGGTCATAGAGGGGCGATTCTGATGTCATCAGACAGAGCCTGGGACTGAACATGCTTTAACCCTTTAAGTGCCAGCCTACCTGGAGTTTTTGTCACCCTTTGTTGCCAGACCATTTTGCACTATTTTGCACTCCCCATGTTCAAATGTGATTTTTGAAGGGATTTCCCAGGAAAATGATATATTGTTGAGCTTTAACATGAAATGTCTTGTTTGTCATTTTTAGGTGTATTCTCAATATTTTTTGGTGAAATATGTGCAAAAAAAAAAATCTATTTTTTACAATTTGTAGTGTTTTTTTTTTAATAAAAAAGGTAAGTTTTGTCAATAAAATCTTATTGCGTGTGAAATCCCAATTTCTCCCGGTCACAGCGATACCACATATGTATTGGTAGACACCCTTTCCAGCCCAGGAGACTCCCCCAAACTGAAACAGAGCTTTAGGGGATTTTCAGAAAAAATATAACTGTGATATGCGCTATGCGCACCTTGCAGTTTTTCCAGAAAAACAACCCTTTACATTTGAAATACCCCCCACAAACTATATATTCTCTGGAAGTACACACCTCAGGCTTTCTATTTGTACCAGGCTTGTTGATGTGGCCACAGTTTTCTGGAAGTAATCCCTCAATGTATTCTTTGGTTGCAAAGAGTTTCCCTAAAAAAAGGATAAAAAAGCAGAATCAAAGCCACATTTTCCTAACAAAAACTATATACAAACAAGAAAAAACAAGTATAATCTGAAGAAGCAACATCCTCCGAATAGAACGATACCCAACATGCATAGCTACTGTCAAGGGAAGAGTTGCCAAACACCCCAAAGTAAAGCATGAGCATAACGGTAATTTTTCTTGAAAATTTCAGCTCTGCAGACAAAGTGCGCACCTTGCAATTTTTCAACCAAAACAACCCTTTACATTTGGAATATCCCCCATAAACCATATATTACCGGAAAGTACACATGTTAAGCTTTCTAAGTGTACCCAGCTTGTTGTAGTGGGCTCATCTTTCTGGAATTGATCCCTCAAAGAATTCTTTGGCTGCGCAGGGTTTCCCTAAAAAATGTATAAAAAAGCTGAATAAAAAACACCTTTTCCTAAAATATAAATATGCAAACCAGAAAAAACAAGCTAAGTCTGAAAGCGCAAGGTCCCCCGAACAGAACAATACCCAACATGCAGAGGTACTATTAACCCTTTTAATTGCCAGCCTACTTGAGATTTTGTCACCCTCTGTTGACAGGTCATTTTTCCCCATTTTGCGCCATGTTTTGCGACATTTTTGCTGGAATTTTCAGGAAAATTATATATATATATATATTTTTTAGCAGAGTTTAGGCTTTAACATGAAATGCCTTGTTTGTAAATGTAATTTATTATTAATTTTATTTATTAAGTAAAAAAAAAAAATATTTTTTTAGAAAATTGCCTCCTTTATTTTAAATAAAAAATGTATTTTATTAGGGAAAACCATATTGCATGTGAAAGCCCCATTTCTACCGATTAGAACGGTACCACATATTTATCGGTAGCCCCCCGTTCCTGCCCAGGAGACCCCCCTAACTGAAACAAGTAATTTTTAACATTTACAAATAAAATACAACTACCATCCACACTACAAAGGGTTAAATAGAGAAAAAAAAATGACATAGGGTCCCCCCTCCCGAGGGGGGGGGCATTTTTTGGGGGGGGGGGTTTTGTAAGGGTTAAAAACCCTTAAAAATCCAAAAAAAAATGACATGGGGCCCCCCTTACCCAAAGTAACCAGCCTGGGACCAGCTATGCAGGGCTTGTAGGAACAGGGCCCAGGGGCCAGCTTTTGTGGCCCCTGGCCTGCAGGCTACAAGCCCGCATAGCCCGTGGCCACGGGCTCTTCTGCCCCCCCCCCGGCCTTTGGGGAGGCAGGTAATGGGGGGTGCCGGGGGTTAATGGCAAGTCACCGGCTAGCGCAGGTGACTTGCCATCCCCCCAGCCTTGAGAACTGGTATTGGGGTCTCATGGACCCCTTACCAGTTCACAAGGGGTTAAATGTAAAAAAAACACACCACACAGAGAAAAAATATTTTATTATTTTTTTAATACTTACCTCCCATCCATACTGGAGCACTCTGTCCCTCGGCGATCACTGGCTTCTGCTCACTTGCTAGAAGCCTTTTATAGCTGCTGGATGACAGAACACAAAAGGGTTAATTAAAAAAAAATGACATAGGGCCCCCCCTCCCAGGGTTAAAAACCCTTAAAAATCCCCCCCAAAAATGACGTAGGGTCCCCCCTACCCAGCATTATCGAACCGGGCCAGCTATGGGGGCTTGTAGAACAGGGCGCAGGGGCCAGCGTTGGTGGCCTCTGGCCCTGCAGGCTACTAGCCCACATAGCCACTAAGTGGCCCGGGCCCTTCTGCCCCCCCCCCCCGGCCGTTGGGGAGGCAGGTAATGGGGGGCTGGGGGTTAATGACAAGTCACCCACTAGCCGCAGGTGACTTGCCAGACCCAGAGCCTTGTGAACTGGTATAAGGGGTCTCATGGACCCCTTACCAGCTCACAAAGGGTTAACTGTGAGAAAAAAAACACCACACAAGTAATAAAAGTAGTTTTATTAAAAAAATTTTTTTTTTACTGTACTTACCTCCGATTGTAAGCTCTTGTCCCTCGCCGCTCTGATGACAGATGCCGGTGATCGGCATCCAGAAAAGGGGGAGGCAGGAGATCAGAGGATCTCCTGCCACCTCCTTCCCCGGGCACCGATCACTGGCATCTGACAGCTGAGAGAGCTGAAGCCTGTGATCTGGGCCGAGATAACGTCATTAGCCCCGCCCCCAAGGGGAGATGGCGGCCGCCATCGAGGAGGAAAGGGGAGAGAGCCTCCCGGGCTCTCTCCTGAAGATCTGTAAGTCCTTGGGGGGGATCGGAGGCCCCCCAGGTGAAGAGGAGGGACAGCGGGAGCCAGCGCACACGCAGGTAAGTGAATGTAATTTTTATTTTTTTTTATTATTTACAGTTAGCAGCTGCTGCTGCAGAAGCGGGGGGGGGGGGCTATTCCGGGGGCTCTCCTGGAGCCATCCGAGCCCCCACTATGAGCCATCTGTGAACTTAATTGTCTTTCCTCACACCCAGGGAATCGGGAGTGCATTTTTGTAAATTATATGACTATCCTCTCACACCCCCGCTATCAGTCACAGTAACGCTGGCCAGCCCCCTCCACTAATGGTTGTGGGAGGGGGCATGCCATAATTTCTGTGACTGATAGGGGGGTGCCTCTTTGAGAACGAGGAAGCAATGGCCGATCAGAGTGCGGGGCACATAAATCTGTTGTTTAGGAAAGGCACCCAGGGCCGAACTAGAAGCAATCATCTGCAGAGGACAAAAGGTGAGTTTAAAGAGGAACCTCGGACCTCTAAACTACTAGGTCCTAATAGGCGTCTTCCAGATCAACGTCATCCTACTACTTTTTCCACCCCCCCAGCCATCTTGGCCGTCTGTCACAGACGCCGGGGGAGCTTGGCCATCTTGCTATCCTCCCCCTTTGCCCTGGCTAGTTGATCCTTCTGCAGCTGCCCTGACCCAAGATGAAGACTTCATTGCATAGGCGCAAGATCTCGGTGGTGGCACAGTGCATCAGAAGACAGAGAAGAATACAAGATGGTGCCCCTATGGAAAGTAGGTGAGAAGAATGGCCAAGTGCAGGAGGAAGAGCAGAAGATCAGTAAGTTAAACCTGCCAAATGTAGAATCAGAAGTTTAAAGTGAACAGAGGGCAAAGTTGGGGAGTTTCTTAAAACTCCCCAGACTGTCCAATGTCCCTCTTTAAAGCTTTTTTTATGTTAGCCTGGACAATTAATACTTATGCATATTTAGTAAGCACCATCCTCTTCCATGGCAAGCTAGAAATAACCGGCAGGGTAAAACAAGTAAATATACAGGGTGTTGTTGGTCAGATTAGACAGAAACTCAACAAATCGACATTGATACTGGAGTATATTAGGATAGCAAATATCCTAATAAAAATCCTAGTAAAGGTGTTCCCCTTCCACCCACTTTTCTGTTTATCTCCTATTTTGGGCTCAAAGTTGTAGCTGACCACTCTTTAAATGTGTCTCTCCTTTGTTTTTCTTTGTACTCTTTTTTCAGCTATTGCAAAAGCAGGCACTAGATGCTGGGGGAGCCCCCCATGTTCTAGCATGCCCAACCCCTACCTATTTTTAATGGTTTATTCACAGAGTTCTACATTGGGACCTATTATAGCTATGTGCTTGTGTAATGAAAACCTGACATTTACTTAATAAAAGCCCCATTGGTGTCATTTAAGGGCCCAACGTTATTTGGCAGACCAACTGGCCTAATAGGAAGCTACATTTCAAAAATTGAGACAACGAGAACATAGGGGACATTGCATTGGTTTTGACATTTCCCTAATTTATTTAAAATGTAGGTTTGGTCTCATTTCTTTTTTGACTCTGGTAATATGTTTTGATTCACTCACAGACTGTGAAGAGGAGGAAGAAGAAGAAGAAGAGGAGGAGGAAAAGGAAAAGGAGGAGGTAGAGGAAGAGGATGATGTGAATTATCCACCAGAAGCTTCTAAACCGATTCCTGCAAAGGAGGAGTTGGACTCTGAGGCTGAACTAATGCTACAAATGGGCCTCCCTGTAAAGTTTGGTGGATCGTCATTTGAGAAGAACTTTGTGGTAATATTCAATTTCTTTCTTAAGCTCACTCATATTTATTACATAATTTGTGTAAGTTGGAAACGAGTGCATACATGGTGCGTGCTGGACAACAGAATCACTCCTGATGCAAAGGTGTGCAAGCTCATATCTAACTTCCCACCCCCCACAGCTGCTTCTACGATGTCCAGCTCTAGGGCCTGCAGGAGGGTGGCAAGTATGTTTTTTGGGCTGAACTGTCCCTTTAAAAAGGAACACCACCTGTGATTTTCACTCTCTGGGGTGTTGTTGCTCTCACTTTTCCAGCCAACCCTGCTTGAAGTTTATAGGGTTTTGTTTTGCTTTATGTGGAATGGCAACACTAGCTGTGGGGTGTGTTCTACACAATGTTCTACAGGTAGAGAAAAACTCCTCTCTCTCTGTTTGTGATACTCATGATTCTTCCTCAACTGAGGTTTTTAATATTTGATGTTGTGACCTCAGTGGCAAGATTCTGCATCACAGTTGAATGGCCAGGCAATAAATCCGTCTAATAGAATATCTATTTTAAACAATGTATGTTGTTACTAAGCTTTTGACACCATGTTGGCCCTGGAGACAATTACACGTTTTCTGGTTGTTCAGGAATTTTATATGCCTCTTGTTCCGGAGAAGATGGAACCCTACTACCTGCCTGCAGTGACCAAAGACTGAAGGTGACAAAAGTATGGTGGCTGCCATTAATGACCACATTCTGAATGTGGTTGTAGGCATGTCCTTAGACTAGCATGCAGCTGTGCAGGCAACAAATGGCATATTTAGACCTATCACAAATAATTAGAGGGACATAACTTAACTGTAAAATCTAAAAGACTCCAGCGCAGGGTGAAAGGCTTACAAAGGGGCATCCTGATTTGGATTGTCCCACACAGTGTAAAAATCCCCAGTTTTGTTGGGTTCGCATTTCATTCCTGGATCCCAGGAGCACGCTGTAGCATAAATCAGCAGGCTTTGCTTTGCGTCAACATCCCTCCCTCTGCCATGCGTGCTCCTGCCAGCAGGACATTTGGTTTGCAGGCTGTGCACAGCAGCATGACTTGGGTATATGTTGCAAGATTTGTGGGGTTTCATGCTGTGGGCCATTGCAAATAGGGATGTCCCCTATGCTGAATCATAAGTGGTGCTGTTGGACATGTGACAGACGGTTAAAGCGGTCCTTCACTCTGAATAAGAGCCTATGTTATATGTTTCCCTCACCCTGTACATACAGATTGCTCACATTAAAAATCATCCTACCTGCATCTACTGCATGTTATGAGCCTTTAAACATCCAAGATGGCGGCTCATGAAACATCAGGCAGCCTGCAAACAGGAAGTGCCTTCTGACTGTGCTGCTCTGCATTCTGGGACTGCTGACCTTTCCCTGACCCCAACTCTGCTCTGTCTGAGCAAAGCACAGCTATAACCCGCCCCCTGTACTTTATCCCACTCTCCGCCCGTATCCTAAAGTCCTTAACAGAGTTGCAGCCCAGTGGGGGAAAGAATAATAAGTGACTAAAAACTTAAAATATATTAATTTTAGATGCTGGGGAATCGTTTTTTAAGGGTTTGGGCTTTTCAATTAATCATGGTGAAGGTCCTGTTTAAGAGGGACTGCTGATTGATTGTAGTCACTATACAGAAACCTATTCTTTCCCTGACTGCCTGCTAAATGTCTAAAGATGAAGGCCCATATTGTTCAACTTTTATAAAAATATAGAAATGAGAATCATTGTTACAGATTAGTTTAGTATATACTATGCAAGTCTTCAGTTATTCTAAGTATGTCACACACCCCACTTCATTTATTAAACATTACACTAGGGTTTATGCACCGCTAGGTGGCAGTGTTGCAGAGATCTCCAAAAAAGCAAGCAAGCCCCTCCCGGCCTATACATACCTGGTACCTCCCAACAATTCCCCCAGTGTTGTTCTCTGCAAGGTGGCGACAAGACAGAAGAAAGAAGTCTCCTGCTTGCAGGTAGCCGGGGTATCACCCCGGCCCCCCCCCCCCCCTACGGTCTATTTCTGCCCGGCTCTTTTATTTCTTATCCCCTGATTAATGGTAGCCTCCCAGCTTAGGCTGTAGGTCGGGCAAGGGTAGATGGCACTCAGAGTGCCTAGGAGATTAGCTCCTCCACTCGTCCCCATATTATGAGGCATAGTGGTGATCCGGTTTTTGGTGATCCGGAAGTGGGATGCCCCAGCCCTAACCTTCCCCCTTTAGTTTCCCTTTCCGTTTGTCCCATCCTGGTCTCTATCCCATTCCTTGAACTGTATGTGTGTGTGTATGTGTGTTTTTGACTGGGACTTGGGGGCTGCTAGCCTCTGTGCCTTTGAGGGGGACCTGGATGACACTGTGGGGCCGGCGGGCGGCGGGGTTCCGCGGCCCGCCGCCCGTTTTCAGGACTGTGTTGGCGGGCGCCATTTTAGGCGCCTGTCGTTCTTTATTCCTTTTGGGCTGTGTGTGTGTACCTCGGTGGGCGGGGCCTGATGGCGCGCTGCGCCGCCGGCCCGCCGGGGTGTGAGAGTGCCGTGGGCTGTTAGCCCGCTGGCGGTTGTTTGTGCGGGCGGGACGGGCGGCATGAGGGCCGCCGGTCCGCCTGACGGCCTCTGCGGGCGCCATATGCGACGCTCGCGCGGTTTTAGGGGGCGGGGCCGCGTCTGGCGCGGCCCGCGCTGTGTCTGGCTTGTTGGGGGGGCGTGGCTACAGAGGCCCGCGCTTCGGGCGGCCCGCCCCTCGTCTCCCTCGCGTCCTCTGGCCGGCGGGTGCCATTGTTAAGGTAGGCTGCATTTTTTTTTTGACATTCGGGGCCTGTGTTGGTGCGGCTTCAGCGCTGTTAAAGGGACAGCGTTCATTTTAGGGGGCATTTATGGCTTACAGGGCATTAGGGCATATGACCCTTCTCCTCCCTCCCTCTCCCTCCCCCCTCCCGTGGGGGTGATGGCAGGGTGCCTCAGCCGTGGTTTTATGGGCATGCTGACTGGAAGTGTCTTCTTGTGCCCATGTGTTTGTTTATGCTTGGCCTCGTAGTTCTCTTGTCAGTAGTCTGTTTTGGCGTGATTGTGTGTGTCTGTTTTGACTGTTGCTTTTGTCTTTCAGATCCCGGGATTACATTGTACGGGACTCTCCCGGTCCTATATACCTGGTTCCTGGGGTTTTGTTGTTATAGTCCCTCTGGCTAATTCTCTGGTCGGGGCTAGTGTAACATATTTGTATATAGATTTATATATATATATATTGATATATATTGACAGTAAAATCTGAGAGGGGCATCCCGGGTCGCTTACTGCGTAATTCCCTGGGGTCTGCGAATACCATAAATTCACCATATGGAGGCTACCAGAGATACCGGAACTAGTCCTTCGGGGCAGTCCAGGCTGTGTGGGGGGTGTGGGACTCCGCTCCCAGGGGATGATGTAATCATTTGTGTTCCATGTGCACAGCGGAACATTGAGCGCCAGTCCGACACCTCGGTGCCTGGGACTTCTTCGACCGCGCCTTCTCCCTCCCCTGCTCGCCTGTTCCGGACCCCGTGCGACGTGGTCGTTGGGGGTGATTCGCAATCTGAGGTATGCGCCCGTTTGGCCAGCCTCGAGAAAATGTTTTCCGCAGTGGTCGCTCAGACGGCTCCAGCCAAGCGGAAACATCTGTCTCCGCCTCCGCAGGACTCAGATGAGGAAGTTGAGGTTCTGGATTGGTCGGATCGTCCCCTTGAAGAGGGTGAGCTTGTTGAGGAGGTAGAGGATTCCGAGGTTCAGCAGTTGCCGGGCGCTGAGGGGGACCTGGATGAGGGGCCTCCCCTTGATACGCCCACTATTCTGGCCCAAATGTTTGAGGTTTTGGATTTGGATCCTCCGGAAGTTACTCCTCGGCCTAAGGGTCAGCTTTTTGGGGGGTCCAAGCAGCGCTTGGAGTTTCCCAGTCAGCAGCATTTCGAGGACGTTGTCCTTAAGCAGTGGGAGCAGCCTACGCGTCTTGTCGGGGTTCCGCCTAGTTGGGACAAGAAGTATCCTTTTCCAGCGGATTTGTTGAAGCGTTGGTCTGTTTCTCCCGAGGTGGATGCTCCTGTTTTGGGGCTGTCTAATACGGCGGCTGTTCATTTTCCTGACACTACTTCTCTCAAGGACGGCGAGGATCGCCGGATTGATCAGTTGGCCCGTCATGGGTTTGTCTGCGCGGGTTCAGTTTTGAGGCCTGTTTGTGCTTCTGCTTTTGTCATTGGCGGTTAGGTCTATGGTCAGGGACTTATGTGTGGATCTTGATCCTACCTGTGATGAGTTTCTTGTTCTTAAGCGTTGTGAATCCTTTTTGTCGTTTATTCTGGCCGCTCAGGAGGATGCCATGTTGATGTGTGGCAGGGCTACGGCTCTGTTGGTGGCTATTCGTCGTTCAGTGTGGCTGAGACAGTGGACGGCTGATTTTAATTCTAAGAGATCGCTCACGGCTCTTCCCCTTCTGGGTTTGAGGCTTTTCGGTGAAAAGCTGGATTCTGTTGCCAAGGGAGGCAAGTTGCCTCAGCGCAAGAAATTTCGCCGTTCCTTTCGGGGGGCGGTCTCCTTCAATCCGTCCTTTCGGGGAGCCAGAGCCGGCAGGGGTGCGGGCTTCTCGGCCTCCAGGGGCGCCAGTTGGAATAGGGGTAGAGGCCGTGGCCGTCCCGTTCACGTCTGGGGCGCCAAGCCCAAGCCAGCTGCCAAGCCCGCTCAGCAATGAGGGGGCGCCCTCACCCGTTCGGGTGGGGGGACGGTTGCTACTCTTCTCCCGGGTATGGGACCAGGAGGTCTCGGACAGGTGGATCTGGGAGGTGGTGTCGGCCGGTTACAAGCTGGAGTTCGATTCCCGTCCTCCTCCAAGGTTTTTCAGGTCTCGGGTACCATCGGATCTTTTTGGCCGCGCAGGGGCTCCTGGCGGCGGTAAGGAATCTTCTGGAATTGGCAGTCATCTGCCCGGTCCCTCCTTCGGAGGTGGGTCGCGGGTATTATTCTAATCTCTTCACTGTACCCAAAAAGGATGGGTCGTTTCGTCCGATCCTGGATTTGAAGTTTCTCAACAGGTTTATTCGTCCCCGGAAGTTCCGCATGGAAACCCTGCGGTCTGCCATCAGTTCGCTTCGGCAGGGGGACTTTATGACGTCCATAGACATCAAGGATGCTTACCTTCACATTCCGATCTTTCCAGCTCATCAGAGGTTCCTTCGCTTTTTGGTGGAGGATCGGCATTTTCAGTTTGTAGCTCTTCCATTCGGCCTCACCTCTGCTCCGAGTGTTCACCAAGGTGTTGGCGGGAGTGATGGCCCTGCTCAGAGCTCAGGGGATTCGTATTGTGCCTTACCTGGATGATCTTCTCATCATGGCGCCTTCCTTCAGTCAAGCGGAAGGGGACACCAGCATGGTGGTGTCTATGCTGGAGAGGTTCGGCTGGGTGATCAATTACCCCAAGTCCTCTCTGGTTCCGGCCAGGGTGGTGACCTTTCTGGGGATGTCGTTGGACTCTTGCCAGCACAGAGTGTTTCTCCCTCAGGCCAAGGTTCTTTTGATTCAGGAATTGGCTCAGCTTCTTCTTTCCAATCCTCGCCCGTCCTTTCGGCTAGGGATGAGACTGGTGGGGTTGATGGTGGCCTCGTTCGGGGGCAGTTCCCTTCGCGCAGTTTCACACGCGGACGCTTCAGCTTCATCTTCTGGCGTCTTGGGACCGGCGACCGCGGTCGTTGGATCGGTCCTTCCGGATGTCCCCTCGGGTTCGGCAGTCCCTTCTGTGGTGGTTGGTCTCGGACAATCTTCTGAAGGGCAGGTCGTTTCTGACCCCGCTTTGGGAAACTGTCACCACGGATGCCAGTTTGTCAGGATGGGGAGGTTTCTGGAAGGATCTTCAGTTTCAGGGGCAGTGGGATCCTCAGGAAGCCCACTTGCCCATCAATGTTCTGGAGTTGCGGGCCATCAGGTTGGTTCTGTCTCACTTGATGCATCATTTACAGGGCCTGCCGGTTCAGGTTCGATCGGACAATCAGACGGCGGTTGCTTACATCACTCACCAAGGAGGGACTCGCAGTCTGGGTGCCCACAGAGAGGTGTCTCTGATTCTAGTTTGGGCAGAGACTCATGTCCCTTGCATCTCGGCAGTTTACATTCCAGGAGTGGAGAACACAGAGGCGGATTTTCTGAGCCGGGGTTCGTCCCGCCGGGGGGAATGGTCTCTCCATCCCCAGGTGTTTCGGTCAATGTGTCTTCGGTGGGGGACGCCGGAGGTGGATCTGTTTGCCTCTCGTCACAATCACAAGCTTCCGACATTCGTGTCTCGGGATCCTCTGGCTCTGGCGGCGGATGCCATGGCCCTGAGCTGGAGGGACCTGGGGTTTCTTTATCTGTTTCCTCCGATTCCCATGCTAAGCGGGGTGCTGCGGAAGCTGGTTCAGGAAGGAGTTCCCGCCATTCTCGTGGCCCCAAGGTGGCCAAGGCGGGTGTGGTTTGCAGACATCGTTCGTCTGGCAGTCGATCAGTTCGATCTGCCTCTTCGGCCAGTTCTTCTCACTTCAGGTCATCTGTGTTACCCCAGTTTACCAACGCTGGATTTGACGGCTTGGCTGCTGAAACCTCCTTCTTGAAGGAGGAGGGTCTTTCGGATTCGGTCATTCGGACTCTTGTTAGTGCTAGGAAGAGGTCGTCCTCTTCCATCTATTATAGGGTCTGGAGGTCTTATATTGATTGGTGTGAGGCTAGGTCTTTGCCCTGTCGGGTCTTTTCTATTTCTCGGATTTTGGAATTTCTTCAATCGGGGCTGGACTCTGGTCTTCAGCTGAGTACCTTGAAGGGGCAGGTTTCTGCCTTGTCTGTCCTTTTTCAGAGGTCTTTTGCAAGCCATTCTTTGGTCAAGACCTTTTTTCCAGGGGGTTTCGCATCTGCGGTCTCCTAGGAAGCCTTTGCTCCCAGTTTGGGATTTGAATTTGGTGCTCTCTGCTTTTCAGGCTCCTCCTTTTGAGCCTTTGCAGGATATTGCTCTGTCCACTCTGACTCCGAAGGTTGCCTTTCTGGTGGCCATCACTTCGGTTCGGCGTGTTTCAGAGTTGGCAGCTTTGTCGATTCAGGTTCCTTATTTTGAGAAGCATCAGGACAAAGTGGTTTTTCGTTTTAAGCCGGACTTTCTCCCTACAGTGGTCTCTGCTTTTCATTTTAACCAGGACATTGTTCTTCCTTCCTTGTGTCCTATGACTAGGAATGACAAGGAGAGTGCGTTGCACTGTTTGGATGTTGTACGTTGTGTCAGGTACTATTTGCGTACTACGGCTTCCTTTCGTAAGACTGATGCCTTTTTCGTGGTGCCCTGTGGGCCTAAGAAGGGCTTGGCTCCGGCTAAGTCTTCCTTTAGCAAATGGATTCGTCAGGCGATTGTTGGTGCCTATTCTGCCAAGGGGAAGGATCCCCCTTTTCGTGTTACTGCGCATTCTACTCGTGCGGTTGGTGCGTCCTGGGCTTTTCAGCTCCAGGCTTCTGTTGAACAGGTTTGTAAGGCTGCTGCCTGGTCTTCGGTTCACGTTTTTTCTAAGTTTTATAAGGTTGATGTGCAGGCCTCAGCGGATGCTGTTTTTGGCCGCACGGTTCTGCAGGCTGCAGTGGTTTGAGTTTTATCTGCGTTATTGCCTGGTTGGATACCCGCCCTTTTTGGACACTGCTGTTGGATGTCCCTAGTGTAATGTTTAATAAATGAAGTGGGGTGTGTGACATACTTAGAATAATACCATTTTGTGAATACTCACCTGTAAAATGGGTATTATAAGTATGTCACACACCCCACTTCACCCGCCCTTTTTGGTATCCTGGTTCTTTATATGGTGAAGTTTTGTTATTTACAGTTGAGGGTTACAATTGTTTGTTCCTGGTACCTTGTCTTACTGCTGTTTGAACACTGGGGAATTGTTGGGAGGTACCAGGTATGTATAGGCCGGGAGGGGCTTGCTTGCTTTTTTGGAGATCTCTGCAACACTGCCACCTAGCGGTGCATAAACCCTAGTGTAATGTTTAATAAATGAAGTGGGGTGTGTGACATACTTATAATACCCATTTTACAGGTGAGTATTCACAAAATGGTATTTTTATCTAGCTATAGGACTGTAAAGTAACAATGAAATAGATTCCAGGGACCCAGTCATCTGGCTGCTCAACTCAGTGCTGACCTCTAAAACGTAGGTAGTAAGTATAAATCGTGTCAAAACATTTACAAGTAGTCTCCAAAGGTCATGCAAGTTTAAACATTTGGGTAACCTGTGATCATTTCTAATTTCAGGTACCCAATAATACTGTCAGCGAACACAGGGTTTACAAGAAAAAGAAGAAACGGAGCAAAAATCAAAAGTGTAAAAATGGCAACCAAAATAAAGATGAACTTGGGCAATCGCTAGGTTGTAGTGCTGACACCGAGGAAAAGGATGATGGCAAAGAGCAGGAGCAGCCAGAAACTGAAGAAAGGGGTCAAGGCAGAGAGCATGAGACACAGCTGGAAACCAAAGAAAGGGATGGTTGCAAAGAGAAGGAACAGCTGAGATCTAAGGAAAATTATAGTGAAAGTGGGCAGGAAAAGCTGGAAACTGAAGAAAAGGATGGTGGCGCAGAGCAAGTAAAGCTGGAAACTGAAGAAAAGGATGGTGGCGCAGAGCAAGTAAAGCTGGAAACTGAAGAAAAGGATGGTGGCGCGGAGCAAGTAAAGCTGGAAACTGAAGAAAAGGATGGTGGCGTGGAGCAAGTAAAGCTGGAAACTGAAGAAAAGGATGGTGGCGCACAGCAAGTAAAGCTAAAAACAGAAGAAAAGGATGGTGGCGCACAGCAAGTAAAGCTGGAAACTGAAGAAAAGGATGGTGGCGCAGAGCACGTAAAGCTGGAAACTGAAGAAAAGGATGGTGGCGCAGAGCACGTAAAGCTGGAAACTGAAGAAAAGGATGGTGGCGCAGAGCACGTAAAGCTGGAAACTGAAGAAAAGGATGGTGGCGCAGAGCAAGTAAAGCTGGAAACTGAAGAAAAGGATGGTGGCACAGCGCAAGTAAAGCTGGAAACTGAAGAAAAGGATGGTGGCACAGCGCAAGTAAAGCTGAAAACTGAAGAAAAGGATGGTGGCACAGAGCAAGTAAACCTGGAAACTGAAGAAAAGGATGTTGGCACGGAGCAGGCAAAGCTGGAAACTAGAGAAAACCTGGAGCCCACATCTGCTGATCCTGCCTTACTGAGACGTTGGGAAGATTACTGGGACCAGTATGGCCAAGGGCTGCTGTGGCAAGATTGGGTTCGAAAGCAGCCAGAGCTATCTCAGAGCACTCATGAGCCCTGGAGTTGTCCGGAGACCAAAGAGGAGTGGGGCAGGCATTATAATGAATCCTACTGGAGTTATTATGATCAGTTTTGCTACTGGACACAGCAAGGATGGACTTTTGATGAGCCGGGTGAAGATCAAGACTCGGCTATACATTCAGCGGCAGAAGCAACCGTCCCAAACTGCACTGCGCACATGGCTCCACCTACGCAAGATGAAATCGATTCAATGAGCAGTGACTTAGTGAACAGGTTGGAGAATATAAATCTTAATATCAGGGAGACAGAACAGGACAGTAAACCTTTAAATGATATTTATGAGAACAATGAGACGCAGGACACTGAGAGCATTGAAACACATTGTCCTGATCCTGATCACAGTGATCCCAAGGATGGCTGTTCTGAGGCTAAGGATGCATCGTCTGGACATTCTACAACCAGCCAGCCAGGTCTGTAAAATTAGCACCTATTGATTTTGCTAATGGCTAATTTATTGCCAATATAAAGCTGCAGATGAGATAAGCACCTTTTTTCATTAAAGCAAATTATAAGAATGAAAGAGAGCTTCTGGCAATGAACTGCCTGGCTCCTATTTTCTTCTTTCGTATATACCTTTATATCTGTTTGCTTGAAAGCAACACCCCTATTTTCAGTAATTATTTCAGCATGTATAAAGCCACATTAATAGAACCAATGTTTCCCTGCTTGTCTTGCCAGCGCTGCCTGTCTTTCCATGCTGGTTCTTTCCTCCGTCCCCTTTCCCCCACATACTCCACATGTCCCATGGATTGAGGTTGGGGTCCAATAGCTGCTCTGCATATTGCCTATTGGGGAGGAAGGGGCCTGCTAGTGTACTCTTAATAATAATCGTGGGGGGGTCATATAATTGTTGGGGGTCTGCAGGCCAACTTTGCATTGTCATTTTGGGGTCTTGGGGGTTAGCAGCATGGGGGGGGGGGGGTTTGTATACTATGAATTTACATTTTTGGGGTCTAAGGGGGGATTCACACACATCACAGATGAAGCGGTGTTATTTTAGGGGACAGTAGGGATGCTTGGAATAGCAGTTTAACAACAGTGGATCATGGCTTATCCACTCATGTTAGGAATTGGAATTGGCCTGTGCTTTGTTACTTCATGGCTTTGGTTACCGACAAATGCAGAGACTGTGTCTGTTAGATGGAGCAAAGTGTTGTGATCATTGGAACGGTTGGAGCAAGTGACAATGTTAGGTGATGTGGTTTTGTAGAACAGGAGCACATCTTTTCTACTCATGGTAGTATTTGAGTTGTGGTTTGTTACTTAAAGTGGAACAAAAGCCAGGGTGGCCGGCCCTGGCCTTCCCCAGAATTGGGGGTGGCCCACTGTGTTAAACCACCCAGATCACCCTTATCAGCTTACCTTTACCCAGTCCAACAGCGACATGGGGTCTGTCATGCAGGCGGAACACAGTGTGGTGATCATTAAATCAATTAGACCAAGTGACAGTGTTAGGTGCTGTGGTTTTTCAGGAGAGGAGCACAAAGTATGTAATCCTTGTGACCATAACAAGCTGACTGCTGGAACACAGAGGAGAAAATATACTGATTATCAAGGCTAAAATCAGGAGTTGTCAAAATGTTTAAAACGTTTCAGTTACTCACCACATCTTATTTACATGAGACACAAATACCAGATAAATAAAAAACCTAGACATTTTCGGGAGGGTTTAATCAATTCTAATGTGAAAGTCAGGGGGTAACTTAAAATGATCAATGTATAAAAACATTTAGTCAAGATACAGTATAAAAGCATTAACACAACAAAGTAGTAGAAATGGGGCATCCTGTTGGGCAAAAAAAAGGCAAAAAAAATACATAAGTGTCACCGAGCTCCCCCAGGTTTTAGTCTATACTCTCCTCTTCGTGCACCCCCGGGTGTCGTTATACTTACTGATAAGGGGGATCAAGCAAATCCCTTCCTCCAGGGCCAGGCACACATGGCAGCATCCATCGGTCTGGTTTTAGCCTGGAGAATCCCTTTAACCTTATTCTCTATTTACTATCTCAGGCCTTGTGCTATTAAGGGGCAACACCCTGAAACAAGTCCACAAGTGGAGTGGACAGCTGTGTGATTAGATATACCTAAGCATTGCACCCACTAGAGGCTTCTGGGAGTTAACCCAAAGATACATAAAAATATTATTTGCATGGCTCCACCTACTCATTAGGAATCCTAGTAATTCTGTGGTTCTTGGTCTGTATGTGCCACAGAGATACTTTCAACTGTATTCTACTGTTTACTCGGTTGATATATACACAGTGCCATCTTGTGACAATACATGGGACCTTCATAATGTCTTTAAAGTAGTGTAGTTATACTGATTAGCACAGCCTATGATTGATACTGTTATATATATCTTCTACTATCTTAGAATTACTTAAAGCAAATCTCCAGTTTCAAAAATAAAGTTCTGTAAATTGCTCCCTCAAATCGCCCCTCTGATGACCAGTGGCTTAAGCAGTTTGAGAGGGTTTAACCCAGAGGTGCTCAACCCTCCTCCTCAAAGGCATGAGCTTTGACAGAGCTTTGAACTAAGCACTAGTTACAACACCTGTACATCAGTGTGGAGTTCTGCAAATCCTGTCCCATTGGTGGCCCTTGAGGAGGAGGGTTGAGTACCACTGGGTTAACCCCTTACAGATGTTGTGGAATAGCTGTGCTCCTAAACTATATAGGAGCGGCCATCTTACTGCACATCTGACAGTCCTATTTACATATGAGCATGAGGGGGGAGCTGTGCCAGTAGCAATTCAAACCAAGCTGAGAGAGATATATGCCTCAGAAACACAGAGCGGCTTGTCTATCATTCTACCTACACTGATTAAACAGCTCCACACAATTCTCTATGCTATTGTCCAGTAAGCACCCCCTCTATCTTCTTCATTCCAAGGTTGGGGGGCGTGGACATGACTGGTTTATGCCCCCCTGCACACCTACTCCATTCATTGCAATGCTGATGTGTGCCCGCACAACCTCGCCTTGGCAAGGCCCCCTGTTGCAATAAATTGAGTAGCTACTGCTCTCAGTAAGTTTAAAAAGATTGTCCAAGTCATCAAATTTAAGAATAAATCATTGTTTACCTAACAGGCAGAGGATTTATCTTGGTGTGCTGCTGAATAAAGTTGTTGAGCTTTCATTGCAGTCCCACACAGTTTGAGGCAAGAGGTGTAGAGAGAGAAAAAAAAAAGTGGTGATGAATAAGTAAAATCAGGGACTGGGGTACAGGTTGTTTTTAATCTCAGGCTGGTTTCACACCAGAATATTTACGGAGTCCTTGCACCTTCAGGCAAGTGTCCCGTGTCCCGTAACTGCCGTGTGCAGCGTATGGAGGGTGTTCAGTGCTCGCACTCTCCACTCACATGGGGGGGATTGCTAGCGCTGCACCCTCGGGACTCTTCTAGCAGGGCTTTTGTGGAGTGCCCTGAAGTACATAGATTACTATGGGCAGCTTTTCACAGGCAGCTGTACTTTTGGTGCAAGCGCTCCACATCCACGCTGGTGTGAAACCAGCCTTAGGCCTGAACAATCCCTTTAACCGGTGGTGGGACTGTGCTGCCTTAAAAGTTTCGTATGGGTTTTTTTCCAAGTATACAGCATGTCCTGTTTCACCAAATTCTTTACGCTTGGGATATCCGCCACAAGGTGGCGCAGTGGACTGCAGAAGAGACTTGTGGCATCTCCCGGCCCTATAAAAGGACAAAATTCCCCAGCTTCCTTCTGCAGTCTGGACTGCGAAGATAGAAGATGGCTCTCTATATTACGCAGGCGAGCGGGGCTTATCAGCCTGCGGCTCTGCAGGACTATTTTCACCTGTTCTGGACCCACTGCCTCCCAGCCTTGGCTGCCTGATTCGGGTTAAGGTAGGACAGCGCCAGGGTCAGGTGCCGGAGGAGCGCTGCTCCAACCACAATCCCTGTACCTACTAGGGTAGGCGGTTCAGGCTTATAGTGAGCCTTGTGGGATGCCCCTTCCTGCCTTATTGCGGGCCTTTCCCTGCCCCCCCTCCTCCCTAGCTAAGCATGCCTTGGGTGCGCCTACCGTTGCTCTTCCCCTCTCCCTGGAGAGCTCTCCGGGGGAGGGGGGGCGGGTAGGCGGTGTTGTTTCACATTGTATTTTATCTGCTTTTTACTTGTATTGTCCGCGCTCGCCGCCGCGCCGTTTTGTACGGCACACCGTGGCTGGGACGACATTCTCCTCATGTTTTACTGCGCTGTCATTGGCGCTGGGGGGGTCACGTGGAGCAGGATTCCCGCTCTTCGGGGGGGGGGTCCCGCGGATGACGTTTTTTGCGTCATACCTCCGCGGCCCGCCCCTCAAGGTCCTTGCGGGCGACATTTTGGTTGGAGTTTGTCTTCTCCTGACCTGCGGTGTGCTGCTGGCCTGCCTGGATGTGCGATCGGCTTCTCGGTCCGTGAGTCCCCTTCGGGGTTGTATTGTGCTCTTGTCACCACATTATGGGAATGTTATGTGTGGTTTCTTATGTCTTTCAGGCGGGATAAACGTGTCTGTGGTTTCTCCCGGCCCTCTTCCCTTCCTTCTCCCACCTTCCCTAGCGGGGTTTTGGGGCATCCCGGGTGACTCTTGTTAGCCTTAACCCTATACTTGCCAGTGTGCCCACTCTAATCACCATATAGAGGCTTCTGGGGATAATGTGCCTGGGGTTCCTTTGGGACAAGCCCAGCTGTGTACCGCGTGTGGGTGGTATCCCCTGTAAGTGTGATGGTGTCAGGGTATGTGTGCCCTGCGCCCAGAAGGTACTTGCGCAGCAGTCTGGGTTGCCTGCTACGCTGCCCAGCTCTGCGCCCCCTTCTACATCACCTACCCCCCGCGCTTGCATTTGACCCTTAGTGAGGGACATGCTAGTGGGGAATCAAACTATGACTTGGCCTTGTGGGTGGCCAGCCTGGAAAGGCATATGGCTGGGCCGGTCTCTCGTAAGGCTTCTGGCAGGAAGCGGCATTTTACTCCCACTGTTTCCCTTTTTCCTGAGGAGGATGGGGGACAGTTTTCTTTCCCTGGCCTGTACCCCCTAGAAGAGGGGGAACTTTTCTCTGATTCCTCTGAGGAGTAGCAGGAGGTTTATGGTGGTACTGGGTCTCCTTTTGGAGAGGACCCATGGTCTCCTGAGGATACCACAGACCCATCAATCAAAATCATCAAGTTTGCGGATGATACCACTTTGGTAGGCCTCATCAACAACACTGACGAGTCTCCCTTCAGCACACAAGTAAAAAACCTGGTGCGAAGAGAACAACCTCATCCTGAACACCCAGAAAATGGTCGGGATGATTGTCGACTTCAGGCGGTCCAACGCAGCGCACCGTTCCATCTCCATGGGTAAGGATGAGGTTATCATCGCTACCAGCGCAAAATTCCTCGGCACGGTGATAACAGATGACTTGGAAGTGGAGTAGGCAAGCCACTGTTGTTCTAAAGAAGGCCCAACAGAGACTATATTTCCTAAGACAACTTGCAAAATACGGAATGTCTAAAAGGATCCTGAAGACCTTCTACATCGGTGCAGTAGGCTCACTCCTAACCTCCTCCTTTACTGCCTGGTACTGTGGGATCACAGCCAAAGACAAGAGCAGGCTGAAGAGGATCACCAGGACTGCTGAACGGATCATAGGATGTCCCCTACCTGACCTAGAGGAACAATTCAGGGGAAGGATCCGTTCAAAAGCAAAAAGAATAGTTGAGGACCCCACTCACCCAGGCCACCCCTTCCTCAAACTCCTACCCTCTGGACGGAGATACCAGGCTATCTCGTCCAGGACCTCTCGATACAAAAACAGTTTTTTCCCTCTAGCAGTTAAAGCGCTTAATAATCAATTCTAAGAATCCTGCAAGAACTTTCGGTCCCCGGCGTATCACCAGTTAGTAGAATGTCGTATGTAACTAAGGCCCAAGTGTATAATATGTATGACTAGCAAACGTTTAAGCTCCAATGGTGTGTGTTATATGCATGACTAGCAATTGTTAAGCTCTATGGGTGAACCTCCCTTCCAAAAAGTATTCCTTGTATGTATTCTGTACCTACTTGGCGACCAATAAAATATTCGTATTAGAATTTTTGAAGTACTGTGTATTACACCTCCTGCCCCGGCTAAAAGGCAGCAGGGTGAGCTTTTTCACACTGTTAAACACTTGGAGTTCCCTGAGCAGATCCACTTCAATAATTTGGTGCTCAAGGAGTGGGAACGTCCTAGCAGATTGCCCACGGTGCCTAAGAGTTGGGACAGGAGGTATCCATTTCCTGCTGATGTGGTTAAGCGCTGGTCGTGTCCCCCCCGAGGTGGATGCTCCTGTGTTTGGGTTGTCCAATACCTCGGTCATGCATTCCCCTGACACTTCTACTCTGAGGGATGTTGAGGACCGGCGTGTTGATCAGCTGGCCTGTCACCCATTTGCTTGTGCAGGGACTGTGCTGCGTCCTGTGTGCGCTTCTGCCATCATGGCTCTTGCTATTAAAGGGCTACTCAAGTGCCTTCTGGATAATGCCTTGGATGCCAATGAATTAATTTATTATTATATTAATTTATTAATCAAATAGTACATTCAATAATCCACATACACAAAACACACATCAAACGTTAAAAAACATATAATTAAAACCCCAAGTGGGGTTTTAATTATATGTTTTTTAACGTTTGATGTGTGTTTTGTGTATACGTATACGTTAAAAAACATATAATTAAAACCCCAAGTGGGGTTTTAATTAATTATATGTTTTTTAACGTTTGATGTGTGTTTTGTGTATGTGGATTATTGAATGTACTATTTGATTAATAAATTAATTCATTATATGAAGTATGGTGTGCAGCTTGGTATATGTGGACACAGTGGTGGGTTAGCCCTGGAGTCCCACCTATAGAAGAGTATGAGTATGGTATTGTTGTCCCTGCAGCTAGCACCCGGTATACCAAGGTGAGCAGTGCATACCTGACAGTTAGCGGTCAGGATGTGTGGTAAGACTTCTGCCCTTTTGGTGGCTATAAGCCGCTCTGTTTGGCTGCGTTAGTGGGCAGCTGATAATGCTGCTAAGAAGGCTCTCACTGGCTCCCCCTTTACTGCGCTAGGGCTCTTTGGGGAGCGTCTGGATCTGTTTGCTAAGGATGGTAGGCTGCCTCAACGCAGGAGGCAGCCGCGGCCCTTTCGGGGGGCTGGTTCTTCCCTCCCCTCCTTCCGTGCTCCCAGGTCCGGTCGGGGTGCACCATTTGCGGGGGCACGTAGAGACCCTTGGGGTCGGGGTAGAGGTTGTGGTCGCTCATGGGGTCCCAAGTCCAAATCTTCCCCCAAGCCCCCTCAGGCATGAGGAGGCGCCCTCACCCATCCGGGTGGGGGGACGGTTGCTGCTCTTTGCTCACGTTTGGAGACTGCGCGTCTCAGACCAGTGGATTCAGGAGGTGGTGTCCTCCGGGTTCAAGATAGTTTGCAGCCTGGCCGCCCCCAAGATTCATCAGGTCCCGGATGGTTCAAAATCCCTTGTCAGCTCAGGGCTTGCGGTCCAAAGCCTTTTGGATTTGGGGGTCATTTGCCTGGTGCCCTTCCAGGAAAGGGGCAGAGGTTTCTATTCCAATCTAATCACTGTTCCCAAAAAGGATGGGCCCCTGAGGCCTATCCTGGATTTGAAGCGCCTCAACAAATTTGTCAGGTTCAAGCATTTTCGCATAGAGACTCACGGTCAGTACCTTGCGCCCGGGCGATTTCATGACTTCTGTGGAAATCAAAGATGCTTACTTTCATGTTCCTATCTTTGCAGGTCATCGGAGATTTCTCAGGTTCGCTCTGGAGGATCAGCACTACCAATTTGTGGCCCTGCCGTTCGGTCTTACCTCGGCTCCTCTGGTCTTCACCAAGGTGCTGGCGGGGGTGATGGCTCTGTTGAGATCTCAGGGCATTCGCATCCCTTCTTATCTGGACGACATTCTGATTGCGTCTCAGTCCTTCCATCAAGCCGAGCTGGATACCCAGATGGTGGTCTCCACACTCGGGTTCTTCGGTTGGGTGATCAACTATCCCAAGTCTTCTCTGTCTCCGTCCTTGGTGAGGTCCTTTCTGGGCATGACTCTGGATAAATCTCAGGTCAAGGTTTTTCTGCCTCAGCAGAAGGTGGAGTGCCTGCAGACGTTGGCACGGTCTCTACTTTTTTGCCCTCACCCCTCCATTCGGCAGGGGATGCAGCTGGTGGGCATGATGGTGTCCTGCTTCGAGGCCGTTCCCTTTGCTCAGTTTCACATGAGACCTCTTCAGTTGCACCTCTTGTCAGTTTGGGATCAGGATCCTGTGTCCCTGGATCAGAGATTTGTTCTGTCCCCTCTGGTCAGTCAGTCCCTCTTGTGGTGGCTGGACTCAAGGAATCTCCTAGTGGGCAGGACCTTTCTGCCTCCGTGCTGGGAGACTGTCACCACAGATGCCAGTCTAACAGGTTGGGGGGGCTTTTGGAAGTCTCTGAAGTTCCAGGGTCAGTGGGGCCCTCAGGAGGCCCATGCTCCCATCAACATTCTGGAACTGCGGGCGATAAGGTTGGTTCTTTTCCAGTTGACTCGGCACCTTCGGGGTTGGGCCGTCCGGTTGTCTGAGGGGATCTGGACGGCGGTTGCCTACATCAATCATCAGGGAGGGACTCGGAGCAAGCGAGCCTTCAAGGAAGTGTCCCTGATACTTTCCTGGGCGGAGGAAAATGTTCCCTGCATATCGGCAGTTTACATCCCGGGAATGGAGAACCTGGAGGCAGACTCCTTGAGCAGGGGGATGTCTCGGCTGGGGGAGTGGTCGTAAGGGTGTTTCACTCTCTGTGCCACCGCTGGGGTCTGCCAGATGTGGACCTGTTTGCTTCACGTCACAATCACAAACTTCCATTCTTTGTCTCTCTGTCACAGGATCCTCTGGCCTTTGCCACGGATGCGCTGGCAATGCCTTGGAAGGGGTTGCGGCTCCTCTGTTTTCCCCTCCGTTTTCTCTGTTGGGCAGGTTGCTGCGCAAGGTAGCCCAGGAAGGGATGCCAACCATTCAGGTGGCCCCCTGTTGGCCAAGAAGCACGTGGTTCGCAGACATCGTGCAGTTGGCAGTAGATCAGTATGTCCTGCCCAAGGATCCAGATCTGCTCACTTAGGGGAAGCTGTGCCATCCCAATTTACAAAGCTGGCTTTGATGGCTTGGCTGCTGAAACCTCCATCTTGATGGAAAAGGGTTTGCCTGCCTCTGTTGTTGATACCATGATTAGGGCTAGGAGGAAGTCCTCGTCCTTTATCTACTACAGGGTCTGACATGCTTACATTGCCTGGTGTGAGTCCAAATCTCTTCCCTGTCGGGTGTTTTCTGTTCCCAGGATTCTGGAATTCTTACAACATGGTTTGGATTTGGGCCTTCAACTTAGTACCCTCAAAGGTCATGTTTCAGCTCTGGCAATTTTTTTCCAAAGATCTTTTGCCAGTCACCGGTTGTTTAAGACTTTTTTTCCAGAGGTTTTCACATGTGCGTCCGCCACGTAAACCTATGTTACCAGTTTGGGATTTGAATCTGGTGTTATCTGCTCTGCAGGGTCGTCCTTTTGAGCCTCTCCGTGAGGCTGCTTTGCCCATCTTGGCTCTTAAGGTAGCCTTTTTGGTGGCTATCACTTCTGTCAGGCGTGTTTCTGAGTTGGCAGCTCTTTCCATCAAACCTCCTTATTTTGAGCGACACCAGGACAAGGTGGTGGTTCGGTTTAAGCCAGATTTCTTGCCTAAGGTTGTGTCTGCTTTTAATCTCAATCACTTCCTTGTGTCCTAATCCTGCTAATTCCAAGGAGGGGACTCTGCATTCTTTAGATGTGGTCAGGGTTCTGAAGTTTTACTTGGTAGCTACTGAATCTTTTAGGAAGACTGATGCTCTTTTTGTTCTTCCTTCTGGTCCTAGGAAGGGTTTGCCTCCGGCTCAGTCCTCTATCAGCAAGTGGATTCGTCAGGCGGTGGTGCAAGCCTATTCTGCTAATGGGAAGGAACCTCCCTTCCTCCTTTCTGCTCATTCCACTCGTGCTATTGGTGCCTCTTGGGCCTTTCAGCACCAGGCTTCTGTTGAACAAGTTTGTAAGGCCGCAACTTGCTCTTCTGTTCATACTTTTTCCAAGTTTTACAAGGTTGATGTTAGGGCCTCAGCTGATGCTGCTTTTGGCCGCAAGGTTCTTCAGGCGGCAGTGATTTAAACTGCCTGCCGTTGCTCTTGGGGTTCCCACCCTACTTTACAGACACTGCATTTGGACGTCCCAAGCATAAAGAATTTGGTGAAACAGGACGTGCTGTATACTTGGAAAAATACTCACCTGTAGAATTGATTTTGTAGTATACAGCACGTCCTGTTTCACCCCTCCCTTGTTATCATTATTCTTGGTTACCTCTGTATGATGATTTGTTCAGATGTTTGGTTGGGGTTTTCCTTCATTATTATTCTCCCGGCTTCTTGTCTACTGCTTTGTAACACTAGGAATTTGTGGGAGGTTCCTGTCCTTTTATAGGGCCGGGAGACGCCACAAGTCTCTTCTGCAGTCCACTGCGCCACCTTGTGGCGGATATCCCAAGCGTAAATAATTTGGTGAAACAGGACATGCTGTATACTACAAAATCAATTCTACAGGTGAGTACTCGCAGAATTGTATTTTTTTTTTGTCTGCCATTGTTTAGCAACTCCACACATATGGACTATGAGTTATGGGAGAAGCCCCATGTTAGCCTATATTGCAGCTGGTGGATACATTTGGCAATCAGTAAAGGGACTGTAAAGCTGTTAGCCTGCCCCCTGGGGCATCCGAAAACAGGATGCCTTGCTGTGAAATCCCCAGAGCTTCCCTGTAGCTGTGGTGCACTCCCACGCCCAGACATTCAGATAGGCTGAGGGCAGTCTACAGGGAAGCCAGGGATGCAGCCAGGGAGCTGGGTCACGTTAGCCAATCGGCAATCTCAAAACTGCTTGGTGGGAGTGGCCAGTTGCCACAACATTGCTTGGGGTGGAAGGACAAAAATAGCATTTTGTTCCACTATAGCTTTTCAGGCCTTTTTTAGAAGAATGTTCTCAATGGCAGCCTCAGTTGTTCACCCCGCTCCCTCTAATTACTATAATTGATACAAATAGAGACTTGCTTTTTATTTGGTTATCATTGTGGTTTTCTATTGTGTTTCTTCACAAAATACAATTCTACTATTTTCCATTAAGTGTCAGAACAGAGCCCAAGGAAATCCTATCACGAGGGTCAAGCAACAATCCCCAAGGAGGAGGATGAAGATGATGATGATGACCCTCCAGAGTGTAAACAAGCTAAAATTAAAAGGAGGTTGGTGTAGTTTTATGGATAACTCATGTGTATGAATCGCACAACTGCAATTCTAAGGTGTTGTGTTTTTACAGTCATGAACTGGATGCTGAAGAGGACCCTAGTAAGGTGTTTAGTGAATCATCTGCTATCCTTGGACTCAAAAGTGGGAGAGGCCAGAAGTAAGTGCATGTATCGGGTTCTCATGATCGTGTTAAAGTAAACTTACATCCTAGGGCCTCTGTATTGCCCACCCCTCAACTTCATGACTAGTGATAGCCAACCAGTGAATGCCTCAATGTTCAGGTATTATCTTGGCTGACCATGTGGTTGTACTGGTCACAGTGTAAAGTCCAGCCTTGCGATAAAACTTAGCTATTAATTAGTCCAAGATAGCCCATAAGTGGAATAGTGTAAATCCGAATTGAAACAAAAAGTGGCCCAGACACAGCAACATGGGCCAAGCACCCGTAACGCGTTTCAAGCCTCTTGTGCTCTTAGTCATACGCAAGGCTGAACTTTACACTGTGACCACTATTCTTTGAGGAAGATTGCCAGGCATCTCCCTGTCCGTGCCTGCAACGTGAGAGTGGTGAGCTGGCTCTTTTTCTGCTATTTTCTATGTGGTTGTACTGGTCCTACTGATTAGGAATAGCCAGGGACTGAGGGAAGGCATTAGTCTGCCGTGGTTGGGTGCAAATGGAACAGTGATCACACCACTGAGATACTTTTTATTTATTTTAAGCTGATATAAAGCTTTATCAAAGTTGCCATGTTTCTCTTAAAGTGGACCAAAACCCAGGATTTTGACTATCCTGGGTTTTGGTCTGTGTACCGCTGCGTGAAAACCCCCAGGACGCCGAGACCAACTAACCCCTTCCCTGTCCTAGGGCACGTCTAAGAGCAGCTGCTCCGAGCTCGCCGATGGCCGCATCCTCCTCTTCACTCTAACAGGGACAGCAGGGATGCGGCCGCGGCGGGCGCATGCGCTGTTGGACCGGGAAACGAGGTAAGTGAATGGGGCGACCTGGGGGGTTTTCACACAGAGGGGCATCCCGATTTTGGATGCTCCAGGGGGGTAATCGATTGGTGTGGGTTTTGGTCCACATTAAAATAATCAAAGCTGCATTCGAACGTTTATTTGCAGCCATAATATAAGCGCTGTTTACAGGTGACACAGCAGCTGGGTGGTTAGCACTCCCACCTTTCATCGCCAAAGTCTAAGAGCAGAACAAAACCTGGGATTTTGACTTTCCCGAGTTTTGTTTTGTGCCCCAGGGAAACCCGAGTTGGGATGCCCCGCTGTGTGACCCCCCCCCCCCCCCAGTTCATTCAGTAAAGCTGACCTCTCCTCGGCCCAAAGGCGCATGCGCAGGCTCTTGTCCTATCAAAGATCTTTGCTTTGTCTACATCCTTCGATTGATTTGAATGGGGAGAAATAGCGGCAGCAGTCTCGGTGTGAATTTGAAGCAGGGGGCATGAAAAGCAGGGGCTGAAACCCAGCAACAACACCCTTCACCACTGCAGTGCTTTGTTTCATCACGTATTTCACCTACAGTACATATGATATTAGGGGGCAATGTTTTCCTAAAAACACCCAATGTCTTTGGTGTCTTTTAATTTCCGAAAGGAACTTGGCTGACGTGCTGTGACGGTCACTCTGTGGCACTGACCTTGTGTGTTAAACGGATTCCCCTTATGCAAAATAACACACCAGCCCCAGGAAACTAATTCTCTCTGAGTAAAAACAAGTAAAAGGCACAAGAGGCTTAAAGTGGCCCCATCCAGATTCTAGGGCCGTCCGCTGGCCTTCCCCCAGGGCATCCAGAATTGGGTGTGTGAAACCCCCCTGAGCACCCAAAAACACTCACGTTTCCCCACTCCAACAGTGCATGTGCAGTGCCATGATTATGTAATTCGGCAAAATGCTCTCATTGTGAAAGGGGAACGCGTGCTACTGAATGCCCTGCATCCCCGGCGGAGGGATGCTGGAGTGGGAGCGTGCACGCCCCATTCTAGTCAATGAGAGATGTTTGCCAAATGACTTCATGGCAGATGGCTTTAATTGGCATGGGCTGTTAAAACGAAGAAGTAGTGAGTGAAAGCAGCAGCCTGAGGGGTTTCACACAGGGGGGCATCCCAATTCAAAAACCCAGCTTTTGTTCCACCTTAAATGGAAAGTCAATTTCCTAGACTTTCCCTAAGATTTCAAGATCAGGTAGTGCTAGAAAGCATGATTTATCCTCCTTTCCTGCTGTGCCTCCTGTTTCCTGGGGCCTCTACACTGGCTCCTATCAAAAACAATGGGCTCCTCCATTGCATTCCCATGTACAGGTGCCTATATATTTCAATGGGAGCCACACTGTAGGCAAACTCTTATTAGCTAGATACTCGGCTGCTCTTCTGTTCCAGGTCCTGCAGTTCGATGGTTTGAACACCAATAGAAGTCTGCCCTTATGTAACTGTATGTTCTCTTTATCTTAGGGCAGATGTGTGCTTATCCCAGGCATGTTTAAATTCACTGTTTATTTTTCAACTACCTCTGCTGGAAGTTTGTTCCAAGCATCTACTACTCTTTCTGTAAAATAATATTTTCTAACATTGCTTCTGATCTTCCCCCCGACTAGCTTCAGGTTGTGCCCCCTTGTTCTATCATTAAGTTTCTTCTTAAAAAAACTTCCCTCCTGAACCTTATTCAATCCTTTCACATATTATGCTGAGCTGATGCCCCCACGCTCCTGCTACCAGTCCAGGGGAGACAAGCTTGTTGATGCAGTGGAACTTAGACCACAGTTCATCATTGTGTGCACCCCTGGACACATATATTCTTGACGTGTTGGCTCAACGTGAGGGCTTACAAAAATTGCCCACAGCGTGGCTTTAAAATGATCCAACAACCATTTTAAATAAAGTTGGTGTTGATAGCATCTGAGATAAGCGCTGGAGGTTTATGACCCGTTTTCAAAGAGACCTGTTGTGAGCCTAAAGTGCTCTCTCCTGCTGCACCTCTACCCAACCTCTAGGCATCCAGGGATAATTGCTTGCTCCAGACTGGGTCTTTGAGGAGTGGAACACACTGCAGTGGTTGGCACCAACTACAGCTACTGTAATGGCATCACCAGTGGACAAAGACCCAGAAAATCTCTGTAGTGAGTACTAAATAGAACTCTATCCCAAAGAGACAACCCCCCCCCCCCTTAGTCTTTACATAGTTGGTCTGCCCTAAAAACCAAATGGAAAGGTTGTAATAGCCTCTATTGTTTTAGGTTTTGCATGTTCTATTTTATTCATATGTTCATGTATGTTTTGTACTCACCTGTCACAGGTATGGTGGAATCCCACATTTCAAACATCGTACCCTGCGCTACCTGAGTAAGGGGGTAAAAGAACGGTCTCATTTCCTGGACATGCACAAGCCTGTGAATATGAAGAACATTCACATATTTTTCCCCGATGGTCCAGAAACCAAACCCACCCACAGCAAAACAATGAACAAGGTGTGACTATTACCTGCTGATTTAACCAAAAGTGACAGGACAACAGGCCAAAATGGCTTTGAAACAAAGAAAATGACCGGACTCCCTCTTTAAGGCGGAACAAAAAAGGGATTTTGACTATCCTGGATTTTGTTCCCATCCCGATTTAGGGTGCCCCAATGTGTGAACACCCCCCCCCCCCCCCCAAGATCATCCATAATAATTCACTTTTCTCCGGTCCTATCGTGCATGCACGGGCTCTTGTCCAGTTAGAGGCGTTTGCAGCTCGTATGTAATGTTCAGCAAGCAACTGTTTGTAGCAATCGAGAGCATTGGCGAGCGCATCCTCGGCCTAAAGATGTTGGGGATGCAGATGGCGGTGCTTACATCAGTGAGGGAGCCAGCAAGCAGGTGAGTTTTGCAGCAGGAGGGGGGTTCACACAGCGGGACATCCCAAATCGGGGAAAGACCATCTATCGGCCCTGGAGTCTTTTAGATTCGAGGGCCAGCCACGTTGGGTTTAGTTCTGCTTTAATATGCAGCATCAGTGTTGCTCGGCTAAAGAACGGGGCCACCTGAATACTCGCCTCTTCTGGGTTGCGCAAACCACGTGACCGCAGGCAGCTTATTGGGGCAGCCGCTGCCCATGTGGGCCTGATGAGCTACTCGATGGCTGCCATAGAAGAATCCCAGAAGAGGCGGTCCCAATGCACAGCGTAGGAGCTCAAGTCTGGCCAAAATTGCAGGTTTTGGTCACTTTCATTGCTGTGTCTGAAAGTGGCCATTCAGTCAAGAGACTCGGGGGTCACTGTACAGGGCAGAGGGGGCATCTGATTAGAGGGAAGCCCACAAATTGCTGAATCGGTGATCACCCAATGGAGACCCTGACTGGCCGGTCATGTAGGGCCGCAAACCAGCATGAAATGTCTGGCACCAGATGTGGGCTTCCAGCATGAGTATGCAGAGCAGGGCATCATTCAATTCAGTGCCCCTCACTGTCCTGAAGAAAATATAACTGGCTTGTCATTTTAGGATGCACAATTCAGATAGTCTGGGGACAGGAGCATGTGAAACTGGGGATGCGTCAGCTCCCACCCCCCATTTCAGAGTTCTCGTCAAAGAAGATCGTCATATGCACAGCATCCAGCTCTAATTGGACGAGAGGCCACGCATGCAGCATAGGACCCTTGGAAAGGTGTTTTTTTTTTTTTTTTTTGTGGAGAACTGGGTTTCAGACACTGGGGCATCCCTAATTAGGATCCCCCCCAGGGCTAGGAATCAAACCCGGAAATTTGACCTTCTGTGCTGTGTGAAACACTCCAGGAAGCCCCAAAGACTCACCAGTTAGAGCCGCCTGCTATGACAACGTCACTCCTTCTAATCAATATGGAGCGTGCACTCCCGTCCCAGCCTATCTGAATGGCTGGGGCAAGAGTGCACATGACGGCCGAGATGCGGCAGCGCATGCTCCCCATTGTAAACAATGAGACCCGCCTGCCGAATGATGTCATAGTAGGAGTCTTTCATTGGTCGAAAGCCAGCATATGCACCATTGGAGCAGGGCAAGGTGAGTTTTTGGGGGTTTCACACAGCAGGGCATCATGATTTGGGATGTCCCAGAGAAAATCGAATGTCTGGCCCAGGAATCTTTCAAATTCCAGGCTGGACGCTGGTGGGTTTTGTTCCGCTTTAAAGAGTTTCTGCAGATCAAGTGTGAAATCAAGGCATTGTTGCCTCACTTCTCATACAGTGGATCCATTCTTTGGTGCTGATAAATGAAGATGATGATCTGGATTTGTAGCATTTGTAACAGTAGTTTTCCATAACAAACCCCCTTTTTCTAACATAAGCCATTCATTGCTGGACCAAGAGATGGGCTGAATCTATCCCCCCTCCTGCGTCACACTGTGTGAGATATGCCATTAAAGCAGACTCCAGGGCCGACCAGCGTTGCTTTTGTGCCAGTTAAAATGAGCACTATTGCGAAAAATGGTCCAATAATAAAAATCCATATATATTATGCTGGATGGTGAGTGGAGGGGTGACTTATACAACAGGAAATATCCAGCCAGGCTTGTTTTTTTTTTTATTTTAATGGTAGAAAGAGGAAATCACGGGTGACAGGCTTTGTCACCCCTCATAGGAATAAAATTCAGGGATGACAGGTTTAGTCTATCAAGAAAAGAAAACCACAAGCTTTGTGGGAGTTTTATTCAGTTTGGGTGTATAAGTGACCCTTCCTCTCATTAGCCAACATGTTTATATGGTTTTCTAATATTACACAATTTCACAATGTTGCTCCTTTAAACTATGCACGCAGGAGTAGCTGCTTGTTTATTTGCTTATTATCCCTATTGTTATGCTGACTGCAGGCCGAGTGATGGACTGAAATATCATTAGAGACACCCCCCTAATAACAAATGGAATGTAACAATCCCAGTCTGTGAATCGCAGGGACTAAGCGTTTGAGACAATTGTAAAGGTGCAGTTTGGTCATTGATCAGGGTGGATTTGATTTAAATCTAACTGATTTAAATCACGATTTAAATCACTAGTCAGTAAGGCTTGATTTAAATCAGTGATTTAAATCAAAGTTTTTACCTAAACTAGTTCTTGCTATTTTAACATGCAAGGAGATGAAGATTTTTAGAATCCCTTTTTATATTACTTTTTTCTCCCCAGTTTAATGGGTTAATCATTCATATTTGGACACCACTGTTCTGTTGTACTTAGGAAGGAGAAAAATAATCCTGACCTTAATAACAATTTAAATAGATTTATTCAACTGAAACAATAACAACATTACAGCATAAGTTATTTGCTTAAACAAACATCCATGTTTTGTTAACTAATTTGGCTAAACAAAATATATATATATTTTAAGAAACTTAGACTGTCAGCCCAGCCGACACATGAAAAACTGAAATCCTACTGTCCCTGCTGTCCTCTGTAGCTCACTAGTCATAGGTTTGTAGAACAATAGGATTAAGGTCTTTTTCTCAACTCTGTTCATGTTGTAACATTTTTGCTGTGAAGAAGAGGCTGGGACCTCTGCGGAGTCAAATTCAGTTTTGAGAACTGCGTAAGTAAAGCGAGCGTCTGTGATAATATAGGAGAGAAACTGCCCACTAATCCTACAGAAACCTCTGGAAGAGCATTGCATTGTGAATGTTACACATATACAGCCTTTATTCTACTGAGTTAAACAACTCGGCTTTATCTCATGATGGAAGAACCTTTGGATGGTAAAATATTTTCCTCAAAAAGCAGTTTATTGAAAAAAAATCCGGTTTAAATAAGAAAAATCCGATTTTTTTTTTTATTTTTTTAAAAAAAAGCATTGATTTTTATCCACCCTGTCATTGATGGAGCATTTCCTTTGTTTCCCAGGTAAAGACATTTCTGAAAAAGGTGCATCAACCAGTGGAGGCTGAAGAGCATGAAGATCTCCCAGATGCGGAGGGTTCTCTTAGTTCAGACTCTGATGAGTTAAACGGTTCCGATAATGAATTCCCTTCAGCTGCTCACAAGGAACCTGCAGAACCTGACTGTTCACATAGTTTACTCTCAAATGTGGAATCTGAGAGTCTGGACTGTGCAGTGGCTGAAACCCCCACAGATACCCCCCAACCATGTGATGTTATAGATCCTTCAGAGGAACAAGGTCATCCTGAAGATAAAGAAGCTTTTCTATTGCAAGATGTGGAGGCGGAGTCTAACCCTGTGGAAGCAGAGTCTAGCCCTGTGGACTCCACTGAGGAAAACTGTACATTGCCCTCTAACGCCATCTGGTGTTCAATAGAGGAAGATTCCTCACAGCTACAAACTGGGAGCAGTAATGAGTTCTCAAGGCAATTGGTCTCCTTGGAAATTCCCAGTTATCTACAGGTTGAAACAGAAGAGGCAGAAAATGGTAGTTTTTGTCCTAATCAGTACATTTTATTGCATGGTATTATTTCTATACATTCATAACAAGTTTATGGCTAGCCATGCTAAGCATATTTATCATTAGTGTGTGATCTGAATGATGCAGATGCCAGGTTTGAAAAAAAAATTATAATGCATGTACTCACCACCCACCTCATGACCATTCTGAGATGTATACCTTTAAACCTGACCTTCAGCATGATTTAATGAAAAGCCCAAACCCTTAAAAAGCATCTAAATTTCATATATTTTAAGTTTTTAGTCACTTATTATTCTTTCCCTCACCTGGCTGATACTCTGTTCAGGACTCTAGGATATGGGCGCCGCCATCTTGAAGCATCACACATACTGAGGAGAGGAGGGCGGGATAAAGCATAGGGGGTGGGTTATAACTGCACAGACAGAGCAGAGCTGGGGTCAGGGAAAGGACCGCAATCCCAGAATGCAGAGAGACACAGTCAGAAGACACTTCCTATTTGCAGGCTGGCTGATGCTCCATGAGCCGCCATCTTGGATGTTTAAGGGTTCATAACATGCAGTAGATGCAGGTAAGATGATTTTCAATGAGCAATCTGTATCTACAGTGTGTGGGAAGCAGGGTGAAGGTCCACTTTAAAGGAACCAGAGCACAGGGCAGCTGCATGTGAGCATGGTGGTGGGGTAGGAGAATAAATGGCCATTATAATTTTTTAAGACCATAAATAAAATTTCTTTAAAGAGACTGCAAACCCAATGGCAATAATAAGGCAGAAAAAAGCTCATCTTAGGCCTGCCTTTCCTCAATTTCCTGCAGCACAGCGTAGAAGCCGAAGCAGGGGTCCAAAGTTTGTCCCCATTTTAAGTTTTTTAATTCCTTCAGGACCAAGCGAAAAAGCCGTCTAACATCCATTCTGTCCCTTGTTGATCTTGGCAATGATGGTCCCTCAGCTGTCTCTGACCACAGCTGAGCCTGCTCATGACTCCTAAAGCTGCTTCATGATATGTCCTTCCCAGCTCAGCCAGGACCCAGACATTGACACAAATAAAGAAGCTTTGCTTAGAATAAATACGGTGTTTACATGTAATTGAAGATTTGGAGATGCACTAAAATGACTCATATTCTAAGTATGTCTCACACCCTGCTTTAGAAGTAGTCATTACACGTGGGTTATGGTCCAGTAGAGGGCGAACTTCTGCAGAGATGACTAGAAAAAAGAAGCCCCTCCCGGCCCATAAATACCTGGGACCTCCCACACATTCCCCAGATAAGTCTCTGCAGACGGCGAAGCATGTCAAGAAGATGACTGTCTTTCTTTCCTTTGCAGGTAAGCCGGGTTTACACCCGGCCACTTGTCCCTATTTCTGCCTGGACTTTTATTCTTAGTCCCTATGCCTCCCAGCCTTGGCTGTGAATCCGGGTAAGGGTAGGTTACACCTTAGAGGTGTACCGTATAGGAGCTATGCTCCTCCGTGAGACCCTATACAAAGGGTAGGCGGCCGCCCTGTTCGTTTATTGTCCCTGCGCTTCCTTAGGTAGTTTTGGGGCCCCCCCTCCGTCACTCCCCGTCTTGGGTTATAGGGGGGGTGGATCTGTATCTCCATTTTGCGGATCGTGGTTGTTTTGATAAACGAAGACTCTCCTGCTGTATTGGAGCCAGTGTGTGTGTGCGTGAGTGTTTATGATTGTGCGCACTTAGGCCGTTGCTCTCAGCGGCAGCGGGCTGGCTCCCTAATGAACGGGCCGGCTCCGCAGCATGGCTGGGAGCGCGGCCATTCTTTCTCTTCACCTCAGTCAGGAGAGGGGGCGGGGCCGGGCGCTCGGCGCGCTGGTTGCGGCCCGCCCCCTCCTCTGGCGCCCTTTGCGGTCCTCAGCCAATGGCTGGGTACCGCTGTCTCTAGCCATGGTTGGGAGGGGGCGGGGCCACGCGCGTCGCACGCGGATACCCCCAGACTTGTGGCCCATATTTTTGAGGTTCTTGCTATTTCCCCTCCTGCGGAGCCCCCACCCCCCCCGCAGAAGGGGGAAATTGTTGGAGGCCACTATGGCTCGCCTTGTTTTTCTTGATCAGAAGTATTTTGACAAATTGATTCTTTAGGAATGGAAAAGGTCCAGCCAGGGGGGCTGGGATAGGAAGTATGCCTTCCTGGTGGTCACGGTGAAGCGCTGGTCGTCACCCCCTGAAGTACGCTCGATTCTGAGGTTGTCCAACACATTGGTTGTGCATTCACCAGACTCCGCCACGCGTAGGATGGTGAGGACCGTCGTCTTGATCAAATGGCGTCACATGCCTTTGCCGGTGTGGGCTCGGCCCTGCGCCCCATTTGTGCTTCAGCTCTCACGGCCGTAGCTACCAGATCTGTAATTTGGGGCCTGTTGAATGGTCCCCATCTTGACCCTGCTAGTGATGTGTTTGCAGCACTTACGAGGTGTGCTTTGTTTATGACCTTTGTCTTATCGGCTTGGCCGATACAATATGCATGTGTAGTAGAACCTCGGCCTCGCTTTTGGATATACGCAATGGGCGGCTGAGATGGCGGCTAAGAAGGCGCTCGCCTTCTTAGGTATGCGGCTGTTTGGTGATTAATTGGTCTCGGTGGCGAAAGGAGGAAAGCTGCCACAACGCAAAACGCAACGCCGCTCCTTTCGGGGGGCAGGCTCCTTTACTCCTTCCTTTCGTGGCTCTCGAGCAAGCAGGGGAGTTGCTTACTCTGCGTTCAGAGGGGACTACTGGGGTAGGGGCAGAGGACGTGCCCTGCCTGGGGTGCCAAGCCCAGGGCTGTTGCCAAGCCCTCTCAGCATTGAGGGGCGCCCTCATCCTCGTGGGTGGGGGGACGGCTACGGCACTTCGCCCAGGTCTGGTCCTGGGAGGTCACAGACAATTGGATCCTGGAAGTGGTCTCTTCCGGGTGCAAGCTGGAGTTCGAGTTCCGGCCTCCTCTCAGATTCCTCAGGTCTCTGGTTCCTTCGGAACCCCGGGCTGTGCAGGGGCTGTTGTTGGCAGTACAAAATCTTCTGGAGTTGGAGGTCATTTGCCCGGTGCCCTTCTCAGAGAGACGCCCGGGCTATTATTTCAGCCTTTTTACAGTGCCCAAATTGAATGGCTCCGTAAGACCCATTCTGTTTTTTTAAAATTATCAACAGGTTCATCAGGACCAAGTAATTTCGCATGGAGTCTCTGCGCTCGGCCATCAATTTCCTTCGTCCAGGGGAATTTATGACGTTCATGGACGCTTACCCTCATGTGCCGGTCTTCCCAGGTCGTCAGCGGGTTGTCAGGTTTGTGGTGGGAGATCAGCACTGCTAGTTTGTGGCTGTTCCCTTCGGACTGACCTTGGCACCACGGGTGTTCACCAAGGTGTTGGCGGGTGTAATGGCCCTTTTCAGAGCCCAGGGCATTCGCATTGCGCCGTATCTGGCTGACATTCTCGTCACGGTATCCTCTCTCAGCCAGGCGGAACTGGACACCAGAACGGTGGTGATGTCGCTGGAGAGGTTCGGTTGGGTGATCTTCTACCCTAAGTCTTCTTTCTCCCCGTCAAAGGAGGTTTCCTTTCTGGGCATGAATCTGGATACCATTTAGACCAGAGGGTTTTTTGCCTCAGTCGAAGGTGCAGATGGTACAAGGTTTGATACGTCTTCTTCTGTCCAACCCTCGCCTGTCCGTCCGGCAAAGGATGAGGCTGGTGAGGTTGATGGTGGCCTCCTTCGAGGCGGTTCCCTTTGTTCAGTTTCACATGAGACCCCTTCATATTTATCTGTTAGCGGTTTGGGACAGATGCTCTCTGTCTTTGGATCAGTCGTTTGTGCTGTCTCCCCTGGTTCGGCGGTCTCTTCAGTGGTGGCTGGAACTGAGGAATCTTCTGAGGGGCAGACCTTGTTGGGCCCCTTGTTGGGAGCAGGTCACCATGGATGCCAGCCGGGGGGGGGGGGGGTTTCTAGCGGGAACGTCAGTTCCAGGGGCTGTGGGGTCCTTAAGAGACTCACACCCCCATTGCCGTCTTGGAGCTGAGGGCTATCTGGTAGGTGCTGTTGCACTTGACGCTTCACCTCCAAGTCTTACCGGGTCAGGTTCGATCAGACCATCGGCCTGCGGTTGCTTACATCAATCACCAAGGCGGGACTCGCAGTAGGAGTGCCCTCTGTGAGGTTTTCTCTGATTCTTGCATGGGTCGAGAGCAATGTCCCATGCATCTCGGCGGTGTTCGTTCCAGGTGTGGAGAACATGGAAGCGGACTCCCTCGTCGGGGGGTCCTCTTGTCGAGGGGAATGGTCCCTCAACAACAAGGTATTCCTTTCCATTTTGTCACAGGTGGGGGTTCCCGGAGGTGGATCTCTTTGCCTTCCGTCACAACCACAAGCTCCCTGATTTTTTTGTCTGGGTCTCAGGATCCTCTGGCTCTGGCAGTGGCTGCCATGTCCCTTGCCTGGAGGGATCTGGGTCTCCTGTACCTGTTTCCTCCCTTCTCCATGGCTGGCAGGGTGGTGTGCATGCTGGTTCTAGTGGATGTGCCAGCAACTCTGGTGGCTCCAAGGAGGCCAAGACAGGTGTGGTCCTCAGACGTCGTGCGGATGGCAGGCAATCGGTACTGGTTGCCTCTGTTTCAGGATCTGGTCGTTCAAGGTCAGCTTTGTTGCCCCGATTTACAAACGCTGGATTGACTGCGTGGCTGCTGAAACTTCCTTTTTTAAAGGTGAAAGTTGGTCTGATGCGGTGATCCAGACACTTGTTGGGGCTGGGAAGAGGTCTTCCTCTACCGTCTACTGCAGGACTTGGCGGTCCTATAATGATTGGTGCAAGGCTAGGGCCTTGCCTTGTAGGGTGTTTTCGATTCCCAGGATTTTGGAGTTTCTTCCATATGGTTTGGACCTGGGTTTTCAGCTTAGTACCTCGAAAGGACAGGTCTCCGCCCTGGCGGTTTTCTTTCAAAGGTCTTTGGCTCTTCCCCTTTTGGTTAAGACTTGTATTTTGTTCTGCCGGCTCTCCAGGGGCCTCCTTTTGAGCCGATGCAGGATGTTGCACTTTTCCTTCTCTCGCAAAAGGTTGCCTTTTTGGTGGCTATTAACTCTGTTCGATGTGTTTCTGAGTTGGCGGCTCTGTCTGTTCAGGCCCCTTGCTTTGAAAGATTTCAGGACCATGTGGTCTTCTGTTTTAGGCCAGATTTTCTACCTTAAGTGGTCTCTGCCTTCCTTATCATTCAGGATGTGGTTCTCCCTTCCTTGTGTCCTAAGCCTAGCTATGACAAGGAGAGGGATCTGCACTCTTTGGATGTGTTTGTTGATGTGATGTACTATTTGGTGGTTAATTCTGTAGGATGGACGCTTTGTTGTGTCCTCTGGGCCCCAGTAGGGTTTGGCTTCCGTCAAGTCTACCATTAGTAAATGGATATGTCTGGCCATTGTTGGGGCCGATGCTGCCTAGGGGAGGGATTCCCCTTTTCAGATCTCTGCTCATTCTACTCGTGCTGTTGGGGGTTCCTGGGCTTTCAGCACCAGGCTTCTGTTGCACTAGTTTGTACTGCTGCTACTTTGTTTTCTGTTCTTACCTTTCCAAGTTTTATAAGGTTGATGTGCGGGCCTCAGCAGATGCTGTTTTTGGCCGCGAAGTTCTGCAAGCTGCAGTAGTTTCATTTGTGCACTATTGCCTGTTGGGATCCCCACCCTTTTTGGACACTGCTATTGGATGTCCCAAGTGTAATGACTACTTCCGAAGCAGGGTGTGAGACATACTTAGAATAATACCATTTTGTGATTACTCACCTGTAAAATGGGTATTATAAGTATGTTTCACACCCTGCTTCGCCCCGCCCTGAGTTGTATATTGGATCCTCTATATGGTAAGGTTTTATTTGCTCTTCCTGGTCCCCTTACTGCTTTCTTATGCTGGGGAATGTGTGGGAGGTCCCAGGTATTTATGGGCCGGGAGGGGCTTCTTTTTTCTATTCATCTCTGCAGAAGTTCGCCCTCTACTGGACATAACCCAAGTGTAATGACTACTTCCGAAGCAGGGTGTGAGACATATAATACCCATTTTACAGGTGAGTAATCACAAAATAGTATTTTTACACTGTACCCATGGAGAGGAAAGGTGTGCCTGAACAAGGACTTCAAAGTGGACCAAAAGCTAAGGTTGGGATTCCCCGCTGTGTGAACCCCATCCCCCTCCCCCAGTTTGCCACATGCATCCAGTCAGCACCAAATTGTTGATCGACATTTGGCCCTGATTATACATGGAGCGTGAGCAGCCACATACCCATCACGGAGTGCAAGCCCCAGAAAAGGTGGGTGAATGCAGGTGATAGCAATTATAAGGCAGCAAGTGCCTCACTTGGAGCCTGTCCCATGTGCTACTCTTTTATTTCCTGCAGTGTGCTGCAGATGCTGTAGCAGGTCTCCAAAGGTTTCCCCGCCAGACAGCCGCCCTTGTCCCATGGCAATTCGAGAATGGGCAAACCCAGCAAGACTGGTTTTTAGTGAGTGCTGAGGAACAGGGAGGCTGTGTGACCACATTTGGAGGGGTTCATGGAGGAATGGAATTGAAAGGAAGGGCAGGGTATGGAGACCTGATGCAGCATTTACTGTGTGCTGCAGTAAATGGAGGAGAGATACCTGGCACAGGCATCAGGTGAGCTGCTTGTTTCATTGCTGCTCCCTGTGTTGTCCTTTTAATGCCATCCCACATCCATTCGCCAATAATTGCTGTATACATTAGATTTGCAGACACACAATTAGCAGGTATGTATGCTTATAGATACATTTCTTATGTGTGTGTCATCCTGGATGCCTCCTATATTGGTGTATTCATATATAATCTGACCGTCTGTATTTATAGGTTTCCAGGCAACAGCTGCAGACAGGAGCAATAAAAAGAAGAAAAGGTATAAGAGAAAGATGCAAGCTGTACCTCCAGAAATTGCTGCTGATCCCCACCTTGCTAAGTACTGGGCGCAGCGCTATAGACTGTTCTCCCGCTTTGATGAAGGGATAAAACTGGATGAAGGTAATAATATATATATATTCTCACAAGGTGTTTGTGCTATATTCTCATTGTTTGCTCGAGTACCTTCTAATTTCTGAACCACTGCCAATTCTTGGTGATAGCTCCGCTGTTCTCCCAAGAGCAGGTAAACTAAGAACCTAGTCCCCTGCTACAGTAACCGCACACCCAGAAAACAATTAATATAGAAGTATGAAGTTTATTACACAAAATCATCACTGTAGCAAATGAATAAAAATGCCGCGTTGCCACTTTGTCTTATTTATCTACTGCCCTGAGTATATTGGCTGTGTAGTAAGAACAGAACTGACTTTAAAGTGGACCAACACCCAGGGGGGGATCGGCCCGGGAATCTATAAGATTCCCGGACCGATCAGATCCCTCCCCGCGGGGCATCCGAAATCGGGATGCCCCGTGGGGAGGAACCCCCCAGGAGGCCCACAAACCTTACCTTACCGGAGATCCAGCGGCGCATGCGCGAGACGCGGCCGCGTCTCTCGCTTCCCTCTAGCAGGGCGCGCTCCCGCGCCGGCCGTTTTGTGAATGGCCGGCGCAGGCGCGCTCCCTGTTAGAGGGAAGCGAGAGACGCAGCCAATGACAGCGCTCTGGTATGCACGTCCAAGCGGCTCTGAGCGCTGTCATTGGCCGGACGAGGTCACATGGGAGCGGGGAGAGGTGAGTTTTTGCGGCGATCGGGGGGGGTTTCGGGGGGGGTTTCACACAGCGGGTGCCCCACCTAAGTGGACTAACACCCAGGATAGTCAAAATCCTGGGTGTTGGTCCACTTTAAAGCCAGCATGAGATTGTATTTACTTATTGATTGGCTGTTGGAGGGACTCCATGTGGTGATGTTTAGTGTCTTGTTTTTTTTACACTAATTACCCTTTAATTATTCTTTGTTTTTTTAGAACTAATTAAAGGGTCATTTCACTTTTGGTGACATTTCCAAAAGTTTCCTTTGTGTGCCAAAGCGATGTCCTCAAGGTGCTGAGCTTATTTGTTAATTGGACCAGGACAGAAGGTGTGTTTTCGGGTGACCTGGAGGGTTTCACACAGCGGGGCATCCCAATTTTGAAAGCCCTCGGGGGAGGGAATCCAGCTCTATGAGATTCCACAGTCATTGGGGCATATGTTTTGGTCCACTTTAAATCCCCCGTGGGTGGCCACCACTGGGCCAGTGAGAGCTTTATTTTATTTTCACCCTCTAAATTAAAAGCCAGACAACATAATTGTATTTACTTATTGATTGGCTGTTGGAGGGACTCTCATCTTTGTTTTTTAACATGTGATGTTGTTTAGTGTCTTGTTTTTTTATGTATTTTATTCATTTGCTACAGTAATGATTTTGTGTAATAAACTTTAAACCTTGTTTTCTGGGTGTGCGGTTCCTGTAGCCAGGGACTAGGTTCTTAGTTTACTTGCTCTTGAAGTGTAATTTGGGGATTGCACCCTGACTAATTGATTTGGCTGTGTGGTAACTCCACTGCTGTTGGCTCTGCTTAAACCGGACCTTAAAAAGGCCCAACCCCTTAAACTATTCCCCAGCATCTAATATTAATATATTTTAGGTTTTCAGTTGCTTACTTATTATTTGTTCCCCCGCTGGGCTTCAACCCTGTCAGGACTCTAGGATACGGGCGCCACCATGTTGCCTCAGAAGCATAACATATTGAGGAGAGGAGAGGGGGCAAAAGTGCAGGGGGTGTTAAAGCTATGCTTTGTACAGACAGGGCAGAGCTGGGGTCAGGAAAAGGACAGCAATCCCAGAATGCAGAGTGGCACAGTGAGAGGACATTTCCTGTCTGCAGGCAGCCTGAGTCTCCAAGGGCTGCTATCTTGGATGTTAAAAGCTTAAAAAAATACCATAGGTGCAGGTAGGTTGATTATTCTAAGTATACAGCACGTCCTGTTCCAGAAGATATTCCTTACACTTGGGATATACTGCAGTAGATGGCGCTGGACTGCAGAGACAGAAAAGTGGCCCCTTCCGGCCCCATATGTACCAGGCACCTCCCACAAAATCCCCAGTTCTTCTCTGCAGTCCTGGCTGCGATGACTAGAAGATGGCTCTCCCTACTCGCAGGTGAGCGGGGCTATTAGCCTGCGGCCCTGTAGGACTATTCCCACCCGATTCCTTTTACTGCCTCCCAGCTCAGGCTGCTCTGGTTCGGGTGATGGTAGGCAGCACTGTTGTCAGGTGCTAAAGAGCGCTGCTCCAACCGCAGTCTCCCACCAAAGGGTAGGTGGTATAGGCCCATGGTGAGCCTTATGGGATGTCCCTCCCGCACTTTATGCCCCTCGCCCCCTGTCCCTGCAGTTGGCTCCCTTTAGGCTGGCCGTCGCTTCCCCCCTCGCTCTCCCTTGTAGATCTGGGGGGGGGGGGATGTGCATGTATTTGCCACATGTTGTGTATTGTGTTTTTATCCCCTTTAAAATTGGTTGCAATGGTTTCTTTTGCCGCCGCCGCACATTTGTACTACGCTCCGCGGTCGGCGGTGACATCGCCTCAGGCGCTGCTGCGCCATCATTGGCTGGCCTTGTCAGGTGGGCGCGTTTTCGCGCTCTTCGGGGGGGGGCGGGCCTTGCGGCTGACACGTTCTGCATCACTGTCTCCGCGGCCCTCCCCTCAAGGTATATGCGGGCGCCATTTTGTTCTCTGCTGCATTTGCCTGGCGTCTCCCTATCGCGGTCCGTAAGTGCCCCTGCGGGCTGATTTATTTTATATATATTATCTGTATTGCATATCGCTTATGGGATCTTTTGCTTATGTCTTGCAGGTGGGTCAAACTTTGTGGTTTCTCCCAGTCCTATCCCCTCTATTTAGTGTTAACTCTTATTGGAGGGCTATTTCATACCACTACTCCCACTTCCTTAGCGGGTTATTGGGGCATCCCGGGTTGCTATTATTAGCGTCAATCCCTATTGGCCTGTTGTGCCGTGATAATCACCATATGGAGGCTTCTCGGGGTTCCTTCGGGACAGTCCCGGCTGTGTGTGGCGTGTGGGGTATCCCCTATAAGTGATGATGTCAGGGTGTGTGTACCCTGCGCCCAGCAGGTACTTGCGCTGCAGTCTGGGTTACCTGCGGCTGGGCCTAGTGCTGCGCCCATTCTGGCTTCGCCTACCCCCCCACGCTTACATCTGACTCCCAGGGAGGTGCATACCAGTGAGTCTCAACCTGATTTGGCTACCCAGGTAGCCAGCATTGAAAGGCATATTGCTGGGTCTGGTCCGTGTAAGGCTCCTGCTAAGCGGCGGCATCTGGCACCCGGTGTTACTCTCTTTCCTATGGAAGCTGAGGAGTTTTTTGATGTTACTGGATATACCCCCCTGGAAGAAGGGGAATTATTCTCTGATTCAGAATCATCTGAGGATCAGCCTAGGGGTTATGCTGAGTCTGGATCTGACCCATGGGCTTCAGATGATACTGACAGACTTTTGGCTCACATTTTTGAAGTACTCTGTATCTCTCCTCCCGCCGTGGCCCCGCGGCAGCAGGGGGAGCTGTTTTCCTGAACAAACTCACTTTAATAATCTGATTCTTAGGGAGTGGGAAGGGCCTAGCTTCCCGGGGTACCAAAGAGTTGGGATAAGAGGTATCCTTTTCCTGCTGAAATGGTTAAACGTTGGTCATGTCCTCCAGAGGTGGATGCACCAGTTCTGGGGTTGTCTAACACATCTGTCATGCATTCCCCTGACACTACTACACTGAGGGATGGGGAAGACAGGCGCATGGTTCAGCTGGCTTGCCACGCCTTTTCCTGTGTTGGGACCGCACTACGTCCGGTCTGTGCCTCTGCTATCACGGCTGTTGCTATTAAAAGCCTGCTCAGGGGTCTCTTAGATGGGGCCCCTGATGATGCTGGTAGTGAAGAGTATAGAGCTCTTCTGCTTTGTGAGGAATTTGTTGCATATGTTCTCTCTGCTCTGGATGATACCATTAGAATGTGTGGCAGGGCATCTGCCTTGTTGGTGGCGATACGCCGCTCGGTCTGGCTGCGCCAGTGGGCAGCTGACAACGCTGCCAAAAAGGCCCTCACTGGGTTTCCCTTCAAGGAGCTGCGCCTCTTTGGGGAACGTTTGGACTTGTTTGCTAAAGGTGGAAAGTTACCTCAGCGTAGAAGGCAGCCCCGTTCCTTTCGTGGTTCAGGTGCCTTTTCTCCTTCCTTCAGGGGCTCCAGAATTGTACGGGGAGCTTCCCTTGCTGGAGCCCGTGGAGATTTTTGGGGCAGGGGCAGAGGACGTGGCCGCCCTGGCACCCACTGGGGTCCCAAGACTAAGTCCTCCCCCAAGCCCCCTCAGGCATGAAGGGGCGCCCTCGCCCATCCGGGTGTGGGGACGGCTTCGGCTCTTGGCTCACATCTGTCTCAGACCGGTGGATTCAGGAGGTAGTTTCCTCCGGTTACAAGATAGTTTGTAGCCTGGCCGCCCCCAAGATTCATCTCTCCCTGGCTGTCCAAGGCCTTCTAGACCTAGGTGTCATCTGCCGAGTGCCCTTGAAGGAAAGGGGCAAAGGCTATTATTCCAATCTTTTCATTGTGCCCAAAAAGGACGGGTCCATCAGACCGATCCTGGATTTAAAGCTTTAAAGTTTGTCAGATTCAGACACTTTCGTATGGAGACTCTGCGCTCAGCTGTGACCTTCTTACGCCCAGGGGACTTCATGACTTCTTTAGACATCAAGGATGCTTACCTTCACGTTCCTATCTTTCCAGGTCATCAGAGGTTCCTCAGGTTCGCTCTGGAGGATCCGCACTACCAATTTGTGGCCTTTCCCTTCGGCCTCACCTCGGCCCCCAAGGTATTCACCAAGGTGCTGGCAGGTGTAATGGCCCTGCTTATTGCTTCTCAGTCCTTCCATCAGGCAGAGCTGGACACTCAGAGGGTGGTGTCCACACTGGAGTCATTCGGTGATCAATCACCTCAAATCCTCCCTGTCTCCTTCCATGGTGAAGTCTTTTCTGGGCATGATTCTGGATTCAGCTCAGGTCAGGATCTTTCTTCCTCAACAGAAGATGGAGGTCCTTCAAGAGAAAGTTCAGCTCCTGCTGTCTTGTCCCCATCCATCCATCAGGCAGGGAATGCAGCTAATGGGCCTGACGGTGTCCTGCTTTGAGGCGGTTCCATATGCTCAGTTCCACATGAGGCCTCTTCAGCTTCACCTCTTGTCAGTATGGGAACGAGACCCTGTGTCCCTGGATCAGGTGTTCGTCTTGTCCCCTCAGGTCAGGCGGTCTCTAGTGTGGTGGCTGGTCTCAGGAAACCTCCTGGGGGGCAGGTCCTTTCTGGCCCCCTGCTGGGAGACTGTCACCACGGATGCCAGTCTGACAGGTTGGGGGGATTCTGGAAGTCCCTGAAATTCCAGGGTCAGTGGGGCCCTCAGGAGGCCCATGCCCCTATCAACATTCTGGAATTGAGGGCAATCAGGTTGGTTCTCGCCCACTTAACCCCACACCTGAGGGGTCGGGCTGTTCAGGTCCGCTCGGACAACCAGACTGCGGTAGCCTACATCAATCATCAGTGAGGGACCCGGAGCAAACGGGCCCTCAAGGAAGTGTCCCTGATACTGTCCTGGGCAGAGGAAAATGTCTCCTGCATCTCAGCTGTGTACATCCCAGGGGTGGAGAATCTGGAGGCAGACTCTCTGAGCAGTGGGACCTCTCGTCTGGGAGAGTGGGAGAGCTGGGGTCAGCCGGACGTGGATCTATTTGCGTCCTGTCACAATCACAAGCTTCCAGTCTTTGTCTCTCTGTCCCAGGATCCTCTGGCCTTGGCCACGGATGCCCTGGCAATGTCTTGGATGAGGTTCCAGCTCCTGTATGTGTTTCCCCCATTTCCACTGCTGGGCAGGGTGCTGCGCAAGATAGTTCAGGAAAGGGGGCCAGCCATCCTGGTGGCCCCCTGTTGGCAAGAAGAGTGTGGTTCGCAGACATCGTGCAGTTGGCAATAGATCAGTACGCCCTGACACGGGTTCCAGATCTGCTCACTCAGGGACACCTACGCCACCCCAATTTACAAACGCTGGCTTTGACGGCTTGGCTGTTGAAACTTCCATCTTGATGGAAAAAGGGCTGTCTGCCTCGGTTGTGAATACCATGATCAGGGCTAGGAAGAGGTCCTCTTCTTCCATCTCTTACAGGGTTTGGCGTACTTACATTGACTGGTGCGAGTCCCACTCGCTTCCCTGTCGTGTGTTTTCTATTCCTAGGATTCTGGACGTTTTGTCCAACATGGTTTGGATCTGGGTCTTCAGCTCAGTACTCTGAAAGGCCATGTGTCTGCTTTGGCTATTTTTTTCCAAAGATCCTTTGCTCAGCATCCCCTGGTCAAGACCTTTTTCCAGGGGATTACTCACGTGCGTCCTCCACGTAAGCCTATGTTACCAGTCTGGGACTTGAACTTGGTCTTATATGCCCTGCAGGCGTCTCCCTTTGAGCCCTTGCAAGGGGCTCCTTTGTCCATTTAAGGTGGTCTTTTTGGTGGCTATCACTTCTGTTAGGCATGTTTCTGAGTTGGCGGCGCTTTCCATCAAGCCTCCTTATTTTGAGAGACACCAGGACAAGGTGGTGTTTCGTTTTTAAGCCAGATTTTCTTCCTAAGGTTGTTTCTGCCTTTCATCTCAATCAGAACATTGTTTTGCCGTCTCTGTGTCTTAATCCTAGTAACCCTAAGGAAAGGGTTTTGCATTCTTTGGACGTAGTCAGAACTCTGAAGTTCTATTTGGTGGCTACTGAACCCTTCAGGAAGACTGATGCTCTTTTTGTGCTTCCGTCTGGACCTAAGAAAGGTCTGGCTCCGGCTAAGTCCACTATCAGCAAGTGGATACGTCAGGCTGTGATACAGGCCTACATTGCAAAGGGGAAGGAGCCTCCCTTCCGCCTTACTGCTCATTCTACTCGTGCTTTTGGTGCCTTTTTGGCTTTTCAGCACCAAGCTTCTGTTGAACAAGTTTGCAAGGCCACTACTTGGTCTTCTGTTCATACTTTTTCAAAGTTTTACAAGGTTGATGTTAGGGCCTCTGATGCTGCTTTTGGCCGCAAGGTTCTGCAGGCGGCAGTGGTTTAAATTGCCTGTTGTTACTCTTTGGGGATCCCACCCTACCTTACGGACACTGCTATTGGATGTCCCAAGTGTAAGGAATATCTTCTGGAACAGGACGTGCTGTATACTTAAAATATTACAATTCTGTGATTACTCACCTGTAGAATTGGTTTTATATGTATACAGCACGTCCTGTTCCACCCCACCCTTGTTATCATTATCTTTAGTTACCTCTTTATGGTGATTGTGGTGATTGTTCTTATGTTCAAATTTTCATACAATGGTTTTAGTTCTCCCGGTCTCTTGCTAACTGCTTCTCAATACTGGGGATTTTGTGGGAGGTCCCTGGTATATATGGGGCCGGGAGGGGCCACTTTTCTGTCTTTGCAGTCCAGCGCCATCTACTGGAGTATATCCCAAGTGTAAGGAATATCTTCTGGAACAGGACGTGCTGTATACATATAATACCAATTCTACAGGTGAGTAATCACAGAATTGTATTTTTAATGAGGGCAATCTGAAATGTACAGGGTAAAGGAATCATACAACATAGCCTTATATTCAGAGTGAAGATCCGCTTTAAAGGGTAAGTCCACTTTTGATTGAATTTTAGTGTGGCAATATGATGTCTTAAAGATCCTGAGCTGATCTAGCATTGTGTGTTTTATGAAGCAGTTTTCATCTGTTGCTATTGGCAATGTACACCAAGTGCAGGCCATTGCCAATAGCAACAGATTGCAGATAGTTGCAACACTGCTGCTGAGCATGTGTAAGGTTGAGTGAGCTCCCTCACCTCCTGCGGCCTTTTATATTAAAACTCCAATCACCATAGATAAGCAGGATACTTTACCCATCTTTTACTGAAATATCGTTTTTTATTTTTTTAAAAATCAAGAAGGAAAACACTTTAGCAAATCAGGAGAAAGAACTGAAGAGCAGAAATATGTTGGCATTAATTTAGGGAACAGTTACCCCTTTGTATAATATTTGTAACTCTGTATATTGCAGAGGGCTGGTTTTCTGTAACCCCCGAGAAGATTGCCGAGCACATTGCCCAGCGAGTTCACCAGTGCATTAGTGACGCTGTTGTGGTGGATGCTTTTTGCGGTGTTGGAGGCAATGCCATTCAGTTTGCATTGGCAGGCTTGAAAGGTAAGATTTAATCCTTTCTCCTTAAAGTGGTTTTATACCCATTCTTTAGAAAATAGGTGCCGCACCACAAAGTGACAGCCATGGAGGGATTGCTGGAGCCCCCTTCCTCTGCAAACCCTGGTTTCACTCACCTCCACCGCTATCCCTGGCAAAATGCAAACGACAATTTACCTATGGTAACTTGGTCTGTGTTTCCATCCGCGGCCAGAAAATCAGAACACGTGACTGCCGACGGCCAGACGTAACTTTCAGTTTGTGCTCTAGAACACATTTTCAAAAAAAATACATTAGACTATCCTGGTACTGTGTGTTTGAGGTTTGATTGTTAACTGAGCCAAACCAAATCTATTTATTATTTTGTAAATGCTATGAAGTTCAAGTCCCTGTAAAGCCAAACAAAAAATAAATTTGTCCCCCCCGCCCACAGGCCCGATTCCCATGGAGTACTGCGAGCTGAGCTGGTCTAGTTACCAAACTCCGTTCTGGTGTTGACTTGGCCTCAGTGTGTGTCCCTCATTGACAGGTCACAGGGGGGCACATCACGTGCATGTCCACTGTTTATATACATTCTGCAGTGGACACTGATTTGTTTGCTGGGGACTAGATGGAAGCACTTGGGCGGCTATGAAGCTGATATCTCTGCAATTGCATTGCTGTAGCACACCGGCCTATGAGGGATCGAGGGGTCAATTCAGAGTCTGGTTAGAAAACTCTTTCTTTACTTTAAAAGTGTTTATTTGGGTTTTTTTTTGGCTTGCCTTTACTGGCCAGGCCCTGTAGCTTTTTAGAGTGACTGGATCACTGGGCTCTTTTCACTATGCAGTGGGATCTGGCCAGGCACTGCTTAAAGGAGCACTATTGTGAATGAATGTAATATTAAAAAATCTATATAAATACCTTAGCTAATGAGAGGAGGGGTCACTTATACACCTGAACTGAATAAAACTGCCACCAAGCTTGTTGTTTTCTTCTCCTGGTAGGAACAAAATCCAGGGGTGACAGGTTTAGTCTGCCAGATGTATAAGTGACGCCTCCACTCGGCATCCAGCATACTTATATGGATATTTATTATTAGGCCATTTATTCTTAGTATACAGTACGTCCTGCTCCAGATATAGTACTTACACTTGGGTTATCCTCCGCCAGATGGCGCTGCCCTGCAGAGACATGTAAAACGGGCTCCTCCCGGCCCCTCAAATACCCGGGGACCTCCCACAAATCCCCAGATTTCTCTGCAGTGCTTACTGCGAAGACATGAAGTTATCACTCTCTCGCAGGTAAGCGGGGCTTTTAAGCCTGCGGCTGTTGGACTATTCCCACCCGTTCCTCGTGTGATGTGCCTCCCAGCCTGGGCTGCGCTGGTCGGTCTGCGCTGCTCCACCGCAGTCCCCCACCAAAGGGTAGGCAGTATAGGCTGATGGTGAGCCTTTATGGATGCCCCTCCCACATTATTGCCCCGTGTAGCGGTGGGTCCTGTACAGAGGGCCGCCATTCTCCCTCATTCTCCCTGTAGCCTTCTGGAGGGAAAGAAGGGGGGGGGGTGAGCGTGTAGCGTGATTCGTGCATACGCGTTTGTCATGTCTTTTGACTAGTATATGTGGTGTCTGCCGCTGCGCTGACTTGTATTTTTTACTATTGCAAATGCCGCCGCCGCCACGCGCGTCTTTTCCTTCATTTGGATGTTCCGCGGCAGCGGCATTACCTCAGACGCTTCTGCGTTATCATTGGCTGCTTGTCTGTGGGCTTCGCGCGCCTTCGAGGTACTCTCGGATGGTTCTATCAGGTTCATCCTGGACTTAAAGATTCTTAACAAGATTTTGTCAAGGGCAGGTGCTTTCGCACCTTCATATTCCTGTGTTACCAGGTCATCAAAAGTCCCTCAGGTTCACTCTGATGGATCAACATTACCAATTTGTGGCCTTGCCCTTCGGCCTCACTTCAACTCCCAGGGTGTTCACCAAGGTGCTGGCTGGTGTGATGTCTCTACTCAGATGTCAGGGCGTCCGCGTGCTTCCCTATCTGGACGACATCCTCTTCACTTCCCAGTCTCTACATCAGGCAGAGTTGGATACTTAGCTGGTGGTGCCCATTCTGGAGTCATTTGGATGGGTGATCAACCACCCCAAGTCCTCACTGTCCCCTTCCTTGGTAACTTCATTCCTAGGAATGAATCTGGATACAGTTCAGGCAAGGATCTTCCTTCCTCAGCAGAAGGTGGACAGTCTGATTGCACAGGCTCAGTCCCTCCTAGCTAGTCTCTATCCCTCCATCAGGTAGGGGATGCTGCTGGTGGGCCTGATGGTGGCGTGCTTCGAAGCGGTCCCTTATGCTCAGTTCCACTTGAGGCCTCTGCAACTTCACCTATTGTCTGTATGGGACAAGGACCCAGCATCCCTGGACAGGGTCTGTGTGCTCCCCCCCTGGTCAGGAGGTCCCTCTTGTGGTGGATGGGCTCAAGGAACCTGTTGGGGGGAGATCCTTTCTTGCCCCTTCCTGGGAGACCGTCACCATGGATGCCAGTCTATCAGGTTGGGGGGGGGGTTTCTGGAAGTCCCTGCGGTTCCAGGGGTGGTGGGGCCCTCAGGAGGCCCGCACATCTATTAATGTCTTGGAGCTGCGAGCGATCAGGTTAGTTCTGGCTCGCTTGACTACTCATCTTCAGGGCCTGCCTGTTCATTGGTGCTCGGACAACCAGATGGCAGTTGCCTACATCAATCATCAGGGAGGGACCCGGAGCAAGAGGGCCCTCCAGGAAGTGTCTCTGATTCTGACCTGGGTGGAAGCCAATGTTCCCTGCATATCAGCGGTGTATATTCCGGGGGTGGAAAATCTGTTGGCAGACCCTCTGAGCAGGCGGACCTCTCGCCAGAGAGAATGGTCCCTCTGCTACAGGGTTTTCCAATCTCTGTAACACCGTTGGGCCCAACCAGATGTGGATCACAATCACAAGCTCCCGGCCTTTGTCTCCCTGTCCCAGGATCCTCTGGCCTTGTCCACGGATGCTTTAACACTGTCATGGCAGGTCATTTAGTTCCTGTATGCCCTTCCTCTATCCCCCCTGTTGTGCAGGGTTCTGCGCAAGATTGCTCTGGAGGGGGTGCCAGCAATTCTGGTGGCCCCCAGGCGGCCAAGAAGGGTGTGCTCACAGACGTGGTGCAGATGGCAGTAGCCCAGCACTTTCTGCCAGGGGTGCCAGATCTGCTCACTCAGGACTGGCTTGTCGGCCTGGCTGCTGAAACCTCCATCTTGATGGACATAGGCTTGTCCGCCTCGGTGGTTGATACCATGGCTAGAAAGAAAACTTCTTTTTCCCTCTATTTCAGGGTACGGCGTACCTACTTTGACTGGTGTGAGTCTAGGTCTCTTCCCTGTAGGGCGTTTTCAGTCCCCAGGATTCTGGAGTTCTTACAGCATGGGTTGGAGTTGGGCTCTGAAGGGTAAGGTTTCTGCCCTGTCTGTTTTCTTTCAGAAGTCTTTTGCTCAGCATTTTTTGGATTAAGACCTTTCTTCCAGGGGATCACTCATGTGCATTCCCCACGTAAACCTGTGGTCTCTGTTTGGGATTTGAACTGGGTTTTTCTGCCTTGCAGGGTGCTCCCTTTGAACCAATGCAGGATGCTGCTCTGGCTGTTCTTACCCTCAGGGCTGTCTCTCGGGTAGCCATTACTTCGGTCAGGCGTGTGTCTGAGTTGGTGGCTCTTTCTATTCAGCCCCATACTTGGGGAAGACACCAGGACAAGGTGGTGTTCTGCTTTAAGCCAGGTTTTCTACCTGAGGTAGTGTCTGCCTTTCATTGAATTAAGATATTGTTCTTCCTTCTTTGTGCCCTAATCCTAGCTACACTAAGGAGAGGGTTCTGCATTCCTTGGATGTGGTCAGGTGTTTGAAGTATTACCTGGTGGTCACTGCGTCCTTCAGGAAAACTGATGCTTTTTTTGTGGTCCCTTCTGGGCCCAGGCAGAGTTTGGCTACTGCCAAGTCTATTATTAGCAAATGGATCCGTCAGGCCGTGATTCTGGCCTATTTTTGCTAAGGGGAAGGGTCCTCCTTTTCGCCTTATTACTCATTCTATGCGTGCTATTGGTGCCTCTTGGGCCTTCCAGCACCAGGCTTCTGTTGAACAAGTTTGCAAGGCCGCTACTGGGTCTTCTGTTTATACCTTTTCAAATTCTTACAAAGTTGATGTTTGGGCCTCAGCTTATGCTGTTTTGGCCGAAAGGTTTTGCAGGCGGCAGTGGTTAAACTGTCTGCTGTTACCTTTTTTTGTTGGGGATCCCACCCTACTTTATGGACACTGCTATTGGATGTCCCAAGTGTAAGTACTATATCTGGAGCAGGACGTACTGTATACTAAGAATAATACAGTTCTGTGAAATACTCACCTGTAGAATTGGTATTATAAGTATACAGTACGTCCTGCTCCACCCCACCCTGGTTTTTGCATTATTCTGGATCCCATGTTTGGTGATTGTTATCATTGTTATAGTTCTCCCGGCTTCTCGTTCACTGCTTTTCAATGCTGGGGATTTGTGGGAGGTCCCAGGTATTTGAGGGGCCGGGAGGAGCCTGTTCTACATGTCTCTGCAGTGCAGCGCCATCTGGCGGAGGATAACCCAAGTGTAAGTACTATATCTGGAGCAGGACGTACTGTATACTTATAATACCAATTCTACAGGTGAGTATTTCACAGAATTGTATTTTTCGCGATAGTGCTCCTTTAAGTACACTATCTCTATATTCCTGAGTATTGTTCCTCCAAAACCAGTAGCGGGGGGTGGGGGTGCATTCAATCGATGTATAAAAAACAGCCAGAGAAGCCTGATTTTCCCCCAGCCCAGGCTCGCCTCCCCCATGGGTTGCTCCTACCAGCAGATGGATTGAGTCACTATGTGACTACCGTCCACAGTTAAAGATGAATGCTGGCAGCCAGGCAAAAATTCCACTGAATTGCAGATTGAACTTCCCTAGCAAGTGTGCGGGGTGCTTCCAGCAGATTCCCAGCCTACCTCTTTATTAAGAGGAATGACGCTCATTTTTAAGTGTTGTTCCTATTTTGGTACATTGTTCTTGGAATGATGATTTATATGGGAGGTGTTTAAGCTGACTCTAAAGTCCATACCATATATTTATGCCTTTTTCAGTCATCGCTGTAGATATTGACCCCGTAAAACTGGATCTTGCGTACAACAATGCAGAGGTGTATGGCGTGGCTCATCAGATTGAGTTCATCAGAGCCGATTACATGCAGATAGCTCCTGACTTGAAGGCTGATGCTGTGTTCCTCAGCCCACCTTGGGGTGGACCAGATTACGTGAGCGCTGAGATTTTTGACATCAAGACCATGATGAACCTCGATGGATATCCTTACAAAGTGCTTGTATGAATAATTGCATAAATATAGATACAGCATGTGTGTGTCTATAACATATATAAATATATATAATGATATATATACTATATTTGGGTTATATTTCCTTAACCTTCACGCACCTTCAAAATCTTTCAGCTGTCCCAACAGATAACAAAAAACGTCATATATTTTGTGCCACGGAACACTGATGTTGAGCAGGTAATGTTTCATATATGGAGTCTACAAAATGCACGCTAAAAAACAAAAAAAAAACTGTGACACTTTTTGCCACAAACTTTTGCAACGCCTATCCTAGTTTTTTTCTCTTTTTAATATTTATTCTAACAATTATGGAGAATCTCCCCACTTGTACCTCACTGATCTTATCAATGCCTTCTCTACCTCAAGAATATATATAATCACTCATGTTAAATAAAGTCACAAGAAATGTACTCAAATTTGGAAAAAATATATAAAAAATACATATAGTAAATAAATACATAGCTGGCTTGAAGGCAAGTAGTGTAACAGTGTGTCAGATTAGGTTGAAGGTTGGGTTTCTCTAGGGTAGTTTTCTGTGTGTATTCCCCTTCCGTTTTGTAGAGCTCTGACTGGACCAACTGGGCCTTGGTTGATGTGCCCTGGTACCCTGGTCTTTGGGGTGCGAGGGTGCTTCTTGACGACCTGTTTTTTACCTGCTGTAATTCTTGTAGGTGACCTCTCTTAAGTGTTATCTCCTTGCCTGACCGCCCAGCCTGCTTCAGTGTTCTTGTCATCAGGGAAGCCTGGGGATCTGGGCCTTTCTTTCAGAGGTTACAGAAGTGAATTTGTTTTTGCTATTGAACAGCATTTCGAAATCTGATGGTTTCCACCTCTTTGGGTTTATTTCTTTCAGAGATGGTGGAGGAAGGTGGCGGTGGATATTGGCATGGCTGGTTCTTCTGGTGTTAAAGCGTGTTTGAGGATGTTGTTGTTCTTCCTAAGGGCCTCATGTTGCTGAAATTTCAACACCCCTTTTTCCTCTGCTACAGTTTTTTTCCTTTATACCCTTTTCATGTTTGTCTCTCTTCTTCCTCTCACAAATCTTTGATTGTCGTGTCCTCTAGGGCACTGTTTCTCAACCTGTGCCTTGCGTACCTCAAGGAGGTATTATTTCTTCCTGCCTTCAAAATTTTCTAGAAGGCCCATGGACTACATTTTTTTGGAAATATTAGTCATTGATTTCCTCTTCCAGGGTACTTGGTTGTAACTGCATGTCGCTACGTGGTACTTGGCGCAAAAAAGTTGGGAACACTGCTTTAGGGCACTGTTTCTCAACCTGCAGTACCCCTATCCCAGAGGGTATAAAGGAATGTTCAGGGGTGAGCAAACAGGAGGGGCCTGATGGATCTGGTATATTTTTACAATGAAACATAATTTTTCTTGCTTTAAATATGCTACACTGCCTTCGGGTACTCTGTTAGGACCTCTAGTCATTAGGCCACATGTGTCAAACTCAAATCCCAGGGGCCAGATGCGGCCCTCTGGGTCTTTTTATGTGGCCCTCTGACCGCTACCAGACAGTGGTGGCTGGGGCCCACCCCTTCTAACTAACTCACGGCTTCTGACACCAGTAGCATGTCTTCGCTTCTGTGTGAGGTGCTGCCAACTGATTTACTGGTATGCTGCACTTTACTTTGGAGCACAATACCGCCTCTAATCCCTGGTGCAGTACCTTTTTAAACGTTTTGCCGAGAGAAAAGAATAGCATCTGCAGCTATTCTGTGTCTCTGTGCAACCAGCTCCTAACCCACCCAACTAACTGCCACAGCAGATGGTTTACATTTGATGCAGGGGTTGTTAGAGTTTGCCAGGTGGGATGGAAAAAATAATTGTAGTGCTGTCCTAGGAAAAATAATATTCTAAGTATACAGTACGTCCTGCTCCAGATATAACACTTTGGTATTCTCCGCCAGGAGGCGCTGTGCACTGCAGACATGAGAAAACAGGCTCCTCCCGGCCCCTTAAATACCCAGGGACCTCCCACAAATCCCCAGATTTCTCTGCAGTGCTGACTGCGAAGACATGAAGTATTACTCTCTCGCAGGTGAGCGGGGCTATTACAGCCTGCGGCCCTGTTGGACTATTCCCACCTGTCCTCCATGTGATGTGCCTCCCAGCCTGAGCTGTGCTGGTCGGGTGAAGGTAGGCAGCACCATGCGTGCTTATGGAGCCATGCTCCACCGCAGTCCCCCACCAAAGGGTAGGCGGTTTAGGCTGATAGTGAGCCTCTAGTGGATGCCCCTCCCGCGTTATTGCCCCGTGTAGCGGTGGGCCCTGTACAAAGGGTCACCACCTTCCCTCGTTCCCCCCGTAGCTCGGGGGGAAAGAAAGGGGGGTGTGTGTGTGGCGGTCTCAAGTGTACTGTGATCACACGCTTTTGGCCTTAGTATTGCCCTTTACTTGTAACTTGGTGTCAGAGCCGCGCTGTTTGCCTTTTTATTATGTATCTGCCGCCGCCGCGCGCGCCTCTTTCCTTTACTGGATGTGCTGCGCCGGGCGGCGTCTTCATTGGCAAATCCTTTTCTAAGTGCGTCATACACTTCGCTCCTCGTGACAAAATTGAAACTATCTCAGAGCTTTGCGCTCTTCGGGGGGGCGGGGACCTGGTTTGGCGTGCTCCGCGTCACAGCCCGTACTGGCCCGCCCTTCGAGGTTCGCTTGGCGCCATTTTGATACTAGTCGCACGCACGCGTGGTAGCGGTCCTCCTCCTCCCTTGGTCTGTAAGTGCCCTTGCGGGCGATTTTCATGATCCTTTATTACTGCGCATGGTTCTGACACCCTTTATTCCCATTTACTCCCACTTTCTTAGGGGGTTTTGGGGCATCCAGGGTGGCCTATAGCGTAAATCCCTGCTGGCATATCGTGTCTAATTAATCACCATATGGAGGCATCTCAGAATTATGTGACCAGGGTCCCTCTGGGACAAGACCGGCTGTGTATAGCGTGTGGACAACCCCACGCTGATGCGGACAGGGCACAGGTCTGCGGACCCTGTGCCGAGCAAGCACTGGCCCTGCAATCAGTCCTGCCAGTGGCTTCACATCGCTTCAGTTCACCTATCACCCCAGGCTTAAATCTCACTCCTGCTGAGTCTCATACAAGTGGGGAATTGCAGCATGCTGGGCCTTCCAGACTGCCTACGGCTGAACAGATCATTGCGAGGTTGTCAAAGCGCATGGGCCCTGGTAAGAAGCGGCAGCTGTCGCCTCATGATTCTGTATTTCCTATGGGAACCGAGGAGTTTACTACTCCGTGTGACTATACCCCGTCTGATGAAGGGGAGTTGTTCTGACTCAGGCTCATCACCCTGAGGATCTCCCCTGGGAGGTGTTTAATGCACTCTCCAGTTGTGAAGTATTTGTAAAATGTATTCTATTGGCGATGGATGACACCATTAGAATGTGTGCAAGAACTTCTGCCCTTGTGGTGGCTATTCGTCGCTTGCTCTGCCTGTCCTCCGGATACAGGATAGAGTTTGCTGCGCGGCCTCCCCCGAGATTGTTAGGGTACTTCTGGTCCCTGCCTCTGTTCAGGAGTTGGTGCAGGCCATGCACGGCCTGCAGGGTCTGGGGCTCACTTGCAGATGGCCCTTAACAGGCAGAGGCAGGGGCCACTACACCAACCTTTCCACATTCCCCCAAAAGGATGAGTCAGTCTGGCCCATTCTGGTTTCACAGGTTGCGGCAATTCTACAATTGCAGGCAGTTTTCTGCATGGTATCTCTGAGGTGGGCCGCCAGCGCCTTGCGCCCAGTGGGCTTCTTGCCGTCTGTGGAGATCAAAGATGCTTATGGTTCACATCCCTGTGTCTTCTGGACACCGAGGCTCTTCAGGTTCGTGTTGGAGGCCCAACACTGCTAATTTGTGGCCTTGTTATCTGGCCTCTCTTCAGCTCCCAGAGTGCTCACCAAGGTGCTGACGGGGGTGATGTCTCTGATGAGACCAAGGGGCGTCCGCGCGAGGACCTACCCGGACGTCCTTTTTCATTTCCCAATCTCTACGTCAGGCTGAGTTGGTTACTCGGCTGGTGGTGTCCATTAGGAGTCATTTGGGAGTGATTGGTAACTCCATTCCTAGGGATGAATCTGGATTCGGTTCAGGCGAGAATCTTCCTTCCTCAGCAATAAAGTGGACAATCTGGTTGCATGGGCTCAGTCCCTCATTGCTGTCACCGTCCCTTCACCAGGCAGGAATGCAGCTGGTGGGCCCGTTGGTGACTTGCTCAGAAGGGGTCCCTTATACTCAGTCCCCCTTGGGCCCTTCTGCAACTTCTATTGTTAACAATGGACAGGGATCCAGTATCCCTGGAGCTGGGTCTGTGTGCCTTCCCTCCTGGTACGGAGTTCCCTCTTGGAGCGGTTGAACTCAAGGAACCTGTCTGGGGGTAGCCCCCCTTCTTGTCCCTTCCCGTAGATGGTCACCATGGATGCCAATCTATCAGGTTGACCGGGGGGGGGGGGGGGGGGTTCTTCTGAAACCCCCTGCGGTTCTGGGGGAGGTGGGGGCCCTTAGGAGGTCCATACACCTATCGATTTTCTTGAAACGGTGAGCTTTCAGGATTGGTTCTATCTCGCTTGCTTGCTCCTTTTCAGGACCTGTCTGCTTGGGGGCGCTCGGGCTGTCTGAAGACAGTGGCCTGCATTAATCATCTGTAAGGGACCTGGAGCAAGATGATCCTCCAGGAAGGTATCTGATCCTGATCTGACAATGTTCCCTGCATATCAGTGATATTCGCCCCGGTGGATGTCCTTCTGCAACAGGATGTGCTAATCCTTGTGTCACTATGGGGTCCAACCACTGTGGATCTGTTTGGGCCCCGTCACTATCACAAGCTCTCTGCCCTTGTTTCCCTGTCCCAGGATCCTCTGACCGTGGTCATGAGGCTTAGTAACGTTATGGCGGGACATTCTATTCTGTATGTCCATTCCCCCTACTAGGCGGGGTTCTGCGCAGGATTGCTCTGGAAGAGGGGACCAGTGATACTGGTGGCCCCTGGGGGCCTAGTGGAGTGTGGATTTGCAGACGTGGTACTGAGGGCAGTAGATCTGTACGTTCTGCCAGGAGTGCCGCTCTGCTCACTCAGGGCCCCTTTACGTTACCCCAATCTACAAACTCTGGCCTAGACGGCCTGACTGCTGAATCATCCATCTTGATGGAGACAGGCTTATCTGTCTCGGTGATTTGACTATTGGAAGTCTAGGAGCAAGCTGCTTCTTACACCAATCAATATGGGTATGCCATACCCTATAATAAATGGGAGTCTAGGTCTCTCCCCTGTTGGGCGTTCTCTGTTCCCAGGGTTCTAGAGTTATTACAGCATGGGTTGGAGTTGGCTCTCCAACTCAGTACTCTGAAGGGTCAGGTTCTGCCCTGTCCGCCTTCCTGTAGAAGTCTTTTGCTCAGTTTTCCTTGGTTAAGACTTTCTTTCGGGGGTTGCTCATGTGCATCCCCCCACGTATTTCTATGGTCCCTGTTGGGATTTGAATTTGATTCTGTCTACCTTGCGGGGTGTTCCCTTTGGACCTATTCAGGAGCTCAAAGTTGTCCTTCTGGTGGCTGTTACTTCAGTCAGACCTGTGTCTGAGCGGGCGGCTCTGTCAATCTAGCCCTCGTTCTTTGAGATACACCAGGATAAGGTGGTGGTCCGCTTAAGCCGGACCTTCTGCCTAAGGTGGTGTTTTAGGTTCATTGATTCAAGATATTTTTCTTCCTTCTGTGCCTTATTCCTAGCATCGCTGAGGAAAGGGGTCTACATTCGTTCAACAGGTGTTGGAAGTGTTTCTTGGTTGTCACTGTGCCTCTTAGGGGGACTGATGCCCCTTGGGGTTTGCGGGCGTCTCCATCCTGTATGTGCCTGATTTCGTCTGATTCCAGGGGTTATGCGGCCTTTGGCCTGGTCTTTACTTGGATGGGTTGTCCCTTCTGGTCCTAGGTAAGGTTTGGCTTCTGCCAAGGCTACTGTTAGCTTTTGGACTTGTCAGGCTGTTACTCAGGCCTATTCTTTTAACCCTTTAACTGCCAGCCTACCTTGAGATTTTGTCACCCTTTGTTGCCAGATTATTTTGCCCTATTTTGCGCTCCCCATGTTCAACTGTGATTTTTGAAGGGATTTCCCAGGAAAGTGATATATTGTTTTCAGCGGAGCCTGGGATTTAACATGAAATGTCTTGTTTGTCATTTTCTAAGTGTATTCTCAATATTTTTGGGTGAAAATTGTGCAAAAAAAAAAAAAAACTATTTTTTTTTTACAATTTGTAGTGTTTTTTTTGTAATGAAAAAAAAGAAACCCCAATTTCTCCCGGTTACAGCGGTACCACATATGTGTAGGGAGATACCCTTTCCTGCCCAGGAGACTCCCCCAAACTGAAACAACGCTTTAGGAGATTTTCAGATAAAATACAACTGTGCTATGCAATATGCGCACCTTGCAGCTTTTCAACGAAAACAACCCTTTACATTTGAAATACCCCCCACAAACTATATATTCCCTAGAGGTACACACCTCAAGCTTTCTAGGCGTACCAGGCTTGTTGACATGGGTGCAGTTTTCTGGAAGTAATCCCTCAATGTATTCTTTGGTTGCACAGGGTTTCCCTAAAAATGAATAAAAAAGCAGAATCAAAACCACATTTTCCTAAAAAAACCTATATGCAAACCAGAAAAAAACAGAAAATCTGAAAAAGCAACATCCCCCAAACAGAACGATACCCAACATGCATAGGTTCTGTCAAGGAAAGAGTTGCCAAACACACCAAAGTAAAGCATGCGCATAACGGTAATTTTACTTCAGATTTTCAGCTCTGCAGACAAAGTGCACACCTTGTGCTTTTTCTACCAAACCAACCCTTTACATTTGGAATATCCCCCATAAATCATATATTCCCTGAAAGTACACATGTTAAGCTTTCTAAGCGTACCCAGCTTGTTGTAGTGGGCTCATCTTTCTGGAAGTAATATCTCGAAGAATTCTTAGGTTGCACAGGGTTTCACAAAAAAATGTATAAAAATGTATAAAAAAAGCAGAATAAAAAACACCTTTTCCTAAAATATTAATATGCAAATAAGAAAAAACAAGCTAAATCTGAAAGCGCAAGGTCCCCCGAGCAGAACAATACCCAACATGCATAGGTACCTGTAACCTTTTGACTGCCTGTCTACTTGAGATTTTGGAACCCTCTCCTGACAGGATATTTTGCACCATTTTGCGTGATGTTTAACTGTGATATTTGCAGGAATTTCCAAGAAAATGGCATATTTTCTTTTTGTGGCAGAGTTTAGGCTTTAACATGAAATGTCTTGTTTGTATTTTTTCTACTTTTTTAAATATTTTTAAATAAATCAAAAATAAAAAAATATATATTTTTTTAAATTGTCTCCTTTATTTTAAACAAAAACATTGATTTTATTAAAGAAAACCATATTGCATGTGAAAGCCCCATTTCTCCCGATTACAATGATACCACATATGTATCGGTAGCCCCCCGTTCCTGTCCAGGTGATCCCATAAACTGAAAAGAGCACGTTATAACATTTACAAATAAAATAAAACTACTATCCACATAATAAAGGGCTAAATAAAAAAAATTGGCGTGGGGTCCCCCTTCACAGGGGGGGGGGGGACACCATTTCTTGGGGGAATTTTAAGGTTTTTTTGGGAGGCAGGTAATGGGGGGTCACCCACTAGCCGCAGGTGACTTGCCAGACCCCCGAGCCCTGTGAACTGGTATAGGGGTCACATGGACCCCTTACCAGTTCACAAAGGCTTAAAAGTTAAAATAAAAGACACACGTTTTTGAAAATAACTTTATTAAAAAAAAAAAAAAAGTTTTACTTTACTCGCCTCCGATCTTCATTTCCTGTGTCCCGCGGCGATCTGATGTCAGTGACGGCTGGGGGAAGGCAGGCGATCGGACGATCGCCTACCTCCCTCCTCCTCTGTCCAGCCGTCACTGGCATCTGACAGCTTAACCGCCGGGTGCCCCGATGACGCCCGGCGGGGCCAGATCCAAGATCGCGGCCGCCATCGGAAGACGCTGCTGAGGGAGGAGGGCTGTTATGCCCCCTCCAAAAGAAGATGGAGAGCCGGCGGGGACAAAGGTAGGTAACTGTCATTTTTTTTTTTTTTTTTGTATACAGTACATCCTGCTCCACCCCACCCTGGTTTTTGCTTTATTCTGGATCCCCTGTATGGTGATTGTTATCATTGTTATAGTTACCAGTTTTGTTGGTGGTTGAATTAAGGGGCCGGGAGGAGCCTGTTTTTGCATGTCTGCAGTGCACAGCGCCCTCTGGCGGAGGATAACCCAAGTGTAAGTATTATATCTGGAGCAGGACGTACTGTATACGTATAATACCAATTCTACAGGTGAGTATTTCACAGAACTGTATTTCTGCATTGGTCCAGGGCAAAAGAATTCTGCATCGGTCCAAGGCAAAAGAATTCTGCATCGGTCCTGGGCAAAAGAATTCTGCATCGGTCCAGGGCAAAAGAATTCTGCACCGGTCCAGGGCAAAAGAATTCTGCACCGGTCCAGGGCAAAAGAATTCTGCACCGGTCCAGGGCAAAAGAATTCTGCATCGGTCCAGGGCAAAAGAATTCTGCATCGGTCCAGGGCAAAAGAATTCTGCATCGGTCCAGGGCAACAGAATTCTGCATCGGTCCAGGGCAACAGAATTCTGCATCGGTCCAGGGCAACAGAATTCTGCATCGGTCCAGGGCAACAGAATTCTGCATCGGTCCAGGGCAACAGAATTCTGCATCGGTCCAGGGCAACAGAATTCTGCATCGGTCCAGGCCAAAATCAGTCTGTTATCAAACATTTGAAAGGTCCTGTTTGCATTTAGTTTTGCGTTTGTTATTAGCTGGCCCTTTGAAGATGACCATAATACAAAAGTGGCCCTCAGTAAAAATCAGTTTGACACCCCTGCTTTTAAGGTTGGTGCCCCCCCTGTGTCCCTAGACATTTTTGCGTATTTTTTGCGTATTTGTTCGCTATCTTCTAAGTAGCACACGTAAGACAGCACGTCCTGTTCCAGAATAATCCTTACACATGGGTAATACATCCACAAGATGGCGCTGTACTGCAGAAAACAGCTTGTGGCGCCTCCCGGCCCCATATAAGTCAGGGAACTCCCACAAATTCCCCAGTTTTCATCTGCAGTCTGGACTGCGAAGATAGAAGATGGCTCTCTAAATACGCAGGGGAGCGGGGCTTACCAGCCTGCGGCCCTGCAGAACTATTGCCACCCGTTCTGGACCCACTGCCTCCCATGTTGGTGGTGGTGAATGGTTCGGGTGAAGGCAGGACAGCACCGGGGTTAGGTGCTTGAGGAGCGCTGCTCCGACCGCAGTCCCTGCTTTGACATGGTTAGGCGGTATAGGCCTGTGGTGAGCCTTGTGGGATGCCCCCCTTCCGCTCCTGGGATTTCCCGTTGATCCCTACCCCCCCCTTAGGTGTTCTGCCCCTTCCTCTCCTTTTTATTTCACTTGGGTGTTATGTGGTCGCTGCTCCCTTGCTTCGCTCTCCCTGGGGAGATCTCAGGGGGGAGGGGGGGGGGTTAAGCAGCCTGAACTGTTTACTTGCTTGTGCCAGAATTGATTTTGTTGTATCCGGCATGTCTAAATTAATGTGCTTTACTGTTAGCCACCGCCGCACGCTTATACAGCGCTCTGCGAACGGGCGGGATCACGTGGGCGCGATTCGCACTCTTAGCGGGGGGGAGCGGGCTCTGCGGATGACGTTTTCCGCATCACGCCATTTTTACCTTCCTCGTGCTCTGCTGTTTCCTATCGCGGTCCGTGAGTGCCCCTGTGGGGTGGCTTTTTATATATATATATATATATATATATATATATATATAATTTTTTTTTTATTGTTATATTCTTATGGGGATGTCTTCTTATGTCTTCAGGCGGGTAGACCTCATTGTGGTTTCTCCCGGTCCTCCCCCTTTTAGTTAAGGCTATTACTATTATATCTCCCACCTCCCTAGCGGGCTTTTGGGGCATCCCGGGTTGCTATCATTAGCGTTAACCCTATATTGGCCTATTGTGCTACTATAATCACCATATAGAGGTTTCTGGGGATAATGTGCTTGGGGTTCCTTCGGGACAAGCCAGGCTATGTGTTGTGTGTGAGGTATCCCCTATAAGTGATGATGTTGGGGTGTGTGTACCCTGCGCCCAGCAGGTGCTTGCTATGCAGTCTGGGTTGCCTGTTACTGGGCCTGGTGCTACGCCCCCTCTGGCTTCTGGCAACCCCCCACGCTTATCTGACCCCCACCGAGGGGCATACTAGCGGGGAGTCTCAACCTGATTTAGCTGCACGGGTGGCCAGCATTGAAAAACATCTTGCTGGGTCTGCGTAAGGCTTCTGCTAAGAAGCGGCATTTATCACCCGCGGTTTTCCTCTTCCCTGTAGAAGATGAGGGCCCTTACCCACTCTCATGTCCCTACCCCCTTGAGGAGGGGGAATTATTTTCTGATTCTGAATCCTCTGAGGAACAACATAAGATTTACGGTGGTACTGGGACTCACCTTGGGGAAGACCCGTGGTCCCCTGATGACACTGACAGATTGCTGAGTCACATTTTTGAAGTGCTTTGTATTTCGCCTCCTGCAGTGGCTCCGCAGCAGCAGGGCGAGCGTTTTCATACAGTTAAGCCACGCTGGGAGTTCCCTGAGCAGTCTCACTTTAATAACCTAGTGCTCAAGGAATGGGATCGGCCTAGCAAGCTGCCAGGGGTGGCTAAGAATTGGCACAAGAGGTATCCCTTTCCTGCTGATGTTGTCAAGCGTTGGTCATGTCTTCCCGAGGTGGATGCGCCCGTTCTCGGGTTGTCCAATATATCTGTCAGGCACTTTCCTGATACTACTACCCTGCAGGATGGGGAGGACCGGCGCTTGGACCAACTGGCCTGTCACGCCTTTGCCTGTGTGGGGACGGCGCTGCGCCCGGTTTGTGCCTCTGCTATCATGGCTATCGCCATTAAAGGGGTGTTAAGTTTCTCTTGGACGGGGCATCTGAGGATGCGGGTAGAGAGGAGTATAGATCTCGCCTGCTTTGTGAGGAATTTATTGCATATATTCTTTCTGCTATGGATGATGCCATTAGAATGTGTGGTAGAACGTCTGCCTTGTTGGTGGCTATACACCGCTCCGTCTGGCTACGTCAGTGGGTAGTGGATAATGCTGCTAAGAAGGCTCTCACTGGTTTCCCTTTCAAGGGCCTGCGCCTTTTTGGTGATTGCTTGGATTTGTTTGCCAGGGGTGGTAGGTTGCCTCAACGTAGGAGGCCGTCCTGGTCCTTTCGAGGGATGGGTGCCTTTCTCCCATCCTTCCGTGGTTCCAGAACTGGCCCCAGAGATTACTGGGGAAGGGGCAGAGGACGTGGCCGTCCTGGCCTCTCCTGAGGTTGCAAGCCAAAACCCTCACTCAAGCCCCCTCAGGCATGAAGGGACGCCCTCACCCATCTGGCTACGGCTCTTTGCTCACGTCTGGAGGCTTCACGTCTCAGACCGGTGGATTCAGGAGGTAGTGTCCTCCGGTTACAAGATAGAGTTTGCAGCCTGGCCGCCCCCAAGATTCATCAAATCCTGGATGGCTCAAAACCCCCTCACAGCTCAGGGTCTGTGCCTTGCTGTCCAAAACCTTCTGGAGTTGGGGGTCATCTGCCAGGTGCCTTTGAGGAGAAGGGACAGGGGCTACTATTCCAATCTTTTCACTGTCCCCAAAAAAGACGGGTCCATCAGACCTATCCTGGATTTAAAATGCCTCAACAAATTTGTCAGACTCAAACACTTTCGCATGGAGACTCTGCGCTCAGCTGTCAATTCACTACACCCAGGGGACTTCATGACCTCTGTAGACATCAAGGACGCTCACCCTCATGTACCAATCTTTTCAGGTCATCAGAGATTCCTCAGGTTCGCTCTGGAGGATCAGCACTATCAATTTGTGGCCTTGCCTTTCGGTATCACCTCGGCTCCCAGGGTATTCACCAAGGTGCTGGCGGGCATACTGGCTCTGCTGAGATCTCAGGGCATTCGCATCCTTCCCTACTTAGATGACATTCGCATCACGTCTCAGTCCCTCCAGCAGGCCGAGCTGGATACTCAGCAGGTGGGTCTGCTGGAATCCTTCGGCTGGGTGATCAACCACCCCAAGTCTTTCCTGTCACCGTCAATGGTGAGGTCCTTTCTGGGCATGACTCTGGATACATCTCAGGTCAAGATTTTTTTCCCTCAGCAGAAGGTGGAGAGTCTTCAGGCCCAAGCCAGGTTCCTTGTGTCTTGCCCTCATCCCTCCATCCGGCAGGGGATGCAGCTGGTGGGCCTGATGGTGTCTTGCTTCGAGGCGGTTCCATACGCTCCGTTTCACATGAGACCTCTTCAACTTCACCTCTTGTCAGTTTGGGATCCGGACCCTCGGTCTCTGGATCAGGTGTTGGTTCTGTCCCCTCTGGCCAGACGGTCTCTTTCGTGGTGGCTGGACTCAAGAAACATGTTAGTGGGCAGATGCTTTCTGGCCCCATGCTGGGAAACAGTCACTACAGATGCCAGTCTGACAGGTTGGGGGGGCTTCTGGAAATCACTGAAATTCCATGGTCAGTGGGCCCTCAGGAGGCCCACACCCCTATCAACATTCTGGAATTGAGGGCGATACGGTTGGTTCTCGCCCAATTGACTCCACACCTTCGGGGTCAGGCGGTTCAGGTCCGCTCGGACAACCAGACAGCGATTGCCTACATCAATCATCAGGGAGGGACCCGGAGCAAGAGGGCCCTCAAGGAAGTGTCCCTGATACTGTCTTGGGCGGAGGAGAATGTTCCCTGCATCTCAGCTGTGTACATCCCGAGGGTGGAGAATCTGGAGGCAGACTCCCTCAGCAGGGGGACCTCTCGTCTGGGAGAATGGTCCCTCAGCAGCAGGGTGTTTCGCTCCCTGTGCCACCGCTGGGGTCAGCCAGATGTGGATCTGTTTGCGTCCCGTCACAATCACAAGCTTCCAGTCTTTGTCACTCTGTCCCAGGACCCTCTGGCCCTGGCCATGGATGCACTAGCAATGTCTTGGAAGAGCTTTCAGCTTCTCTGTGTTCCCTCCTTTTCCTCTACTGGGCAAGGTGCTGCACAAGATTGCTCAGGAAGGGGTGCCAACCATTCTGGTGGCCCTCTGTTGGCCAAGAAGGGTGTGGTTCGCAGACGTCGTGCAGTTGGCAGTATATCAGTATGCTCTGCCCAAGGATCCGGACCTGCTCACTCAGGGGCAGCTACGCCATCCCAATTTACAAACGCTGGCTTTAACGGCCTGGCTGCTGAGACCTCCATCTTGATGGAAAAGGGGCTGCCTGCCTCTGTTGTTTAATACCATGATTCGGGCTAGGAAGAAGTCCTCGTCATCCATCTACTATAGGGTATGGAATGCTTACATTGACTGGTGTGAGCTTCCCTGTCGGGTGTTTTCTATCCCTAGGATTCTGGAATTCCTGCAACATGGTTTGGGTTTGGGTCTTCAACTTGGTACCCTCAAAGGTCATGTTTCCGCTTTGGCCATTTTCTTCCAAAGATCCTTTGTTCACCATTGTCTGGTCAAGACTTTCTTCCAGGGGGTTACTCACGTGGGTCCTCCACGTAAGCCTATGTTACCAGTCTGGGACTTGAACTTGGTCTTATCTGCCTTGCAGGGGTCTCCCTTTGAGTCTTTGCGTGAGGCCCCTTTGTCCATTTTGACTCTTAAGGTAGTCTTTTTGGTGACTATCACTTCTGTTAGGCGTGTTTCTGAGTTGGTGGCGCTTTCCATCAAACCCCTTACTTTGAGAGACACCAGGGCAAGGTGGCGTTTTAAGCCAAATTTTCTGCCCAAGGTTGTGTCTGCTTTTCATCTCAATCAGGACATTGTTTTGCCTTCTCTCTGCCCTAATCCTAGTAACCCTAAGGAGCGGGTTTTACACCCTCTGAATGTGGTCAGGACTGAAGTTCTATTTGGTGGCTACTGAATCCTTCAGGAAGATTGTTGCTCTTTTTGTGCTCCCGTCTGGACCTAAGAAGGGTCTGGCTCCAGCTAAGTCCACTATCAGCAAGTGGATCCGTCAGGCTGTGGTACAGGCCTATTTTGTTAAGGGGAAGGAGCCTCCCTTCCACCTTACTGCTCATTCTACTCGTGCTATTGGTGCCTTTTGGGCTTTTCAGCACCAAGCTTTTGTTGAACAAGTTTGCAAGGCCACTTACTTGGTCTTCTGTTCATACTTTTTCTAAGTTTTACAAGGTTGATTTTAGGGCCTCAGCTGATGCTGCTTTTGGTCGCAAAGTTCTGCAGGCGGCAGTGGTTTAAACTGCCCGCTGTTACTTTTGGGGATCCCACCCTACCTTACGGACACTGCTATTGGATGTCCCATGTGTAAGGATTATTCTAGAACAGGACGTGCTGTATACTTAGAATAATACAATTCTGTGGTTACTCACCTGTAGAATTGGTATTATATGTATACAGCACGTCCTATTCCACCCCACCCTTGTTATCCTTATTCTTAGTTACCTCTGTATGGTGATTGTTCATATGTTCATTTTTGAATTCTTGTTATTATTATTCTCCTGGCTTCTTGTTAACTGCTTGTCAATACTGGGGAATTTGTGGGAGGTCCCTAACTTATGAGGCCGGGAGGAGCCACAAGCTGTTTTCTGTAGTCCATCGCCATCTTGTGGATGTATTACCCATGTGTAAGGATTATTCTGGAACAGGACGTGCTGTATACATATAATACCAATTCTACAGGTGAGTAATCACAGAATTTTATTTTTATCACACAGAAGTCTTGCAAAGGCTTTTCCGTAATCACATTTCAGGGGTAGGTCACAGAGTAAAGGTAGTCACAGTTCTGTATTTATTTCCTGTTAGTTTCCTGTTCCTGGGGACCTATTAGAGGACAGAGCATGCTTTCAATGAATTGTGAAATATGAAGAATTTATAGAGAGATCTGTTTTATCTTATCACAGTTACCTGATATATTCTCGGCACATCATAAAGCAACCACATGATTACTTTGAACCTTTTGTAAAGGGTTTAAAATTGATTTAATTGAAAAATAAATTACAAACTGAGATTGTTAGCCTAAGTGTATTTGAAGCCCGTCGGCCATCATAGATGCGTTTAACATGGAACAAAATCTTAATTTTTTTTTGTTTTTTTTTTTTGTTGAAAAGGGCTGTATTGCTTCATACTGGATTTACTTTCTGTTTCTCACAGAAATTCTCACTCCTTGCTTTGAGTTGGGTTGAAGTTGTTGTGACAAGGCAAAATGAGTGATGGTGTGCTGTGCTAAGGGAGTGAGTGACCACTTACTTTGTAGTTTACTTATTTACTTTGCAGTAAAACTGCTGCACCACTGCTTAAAGTGAAACAAAATCCGTGATTTTCACTATCACTTTTGTTCCTTTCCCCAGTGGCATCCCGATTGCCCTGCAGGGTGCCCTGCAGTGTGAAACTCCCAGAATTGCCTGAAATAAAAACAACTTTCCCTGGTCCCATGCGACATGCTTGGGCTCTTGTCCATTCAGTGTCTTAATAATCATAATCATAGTAGTTTAGATGCAGAGCCTGGCAATACTGAGCAGAAGCGGACGCATCCCCAGTTTCCCCTTTCATGTAAGAGCGCTCCTGCGCCAATGGGAGTTGCTGGGAATGCAGCTGGGGTTGTTTTACATCGCTGTGGAATGAGATTTGAGATGACCGGGGGAACCACACAGCAGGGCATGCCACTTTCCTTGCTCCTGGGTCTTGGCTGAGCTAGGAAGGGCATGTCATGGCGCAGCTTTAGGAGTCTTGAGCATGCTCTGCTGTGGTCAGTGAGGCTCGCACTGAGAGCACCAAGGGACAAAGTGGCTGTTAGACCACTATTTGTGTGTTGCAGGAGGAATTACATTTAAATACGGCAAACTTTGAAGCCCAGCTACAGCTTCTAGCTGGCACTGCTGGCAACAGGGGAGAGTCCCATGGGGCAGGCTTTAGGTGAGCTGCTGGTGTCCTTATTATTGTCATTGCCTGGACTGTCCATTTAAAGCATCTTTGCGTTTCCATATTTACTGTATATGAGGCTTCCCTCATCTACGATCTTGTAAATCTCCCTTTTTCAATACAAGGCCATGTACACTCTCCTTATATATTCTTGTTAAAACGGAAATCCACTTTCATGGACAATTCAAGGAGCTCCCAGCAGCGGATGCTCCTTTGAGGGCCGGGCATCTTCATGATCTCCATCCGGGGTCCGCCATTCCCGGCTTCCAGCCTCAAATCGGTGTTTGCAACATACAGAATCAGACTTATGTGATCACTATTTTCTATGGCCACCTGGGCCTCCCCCCACCCCCAATTAACTGGCATATGTGAGCACTCACTCATGCACACAGGAAGCCTCAGTAACTATAATGTGTTACCACCCTTCAACCCTGCAATTTCACCGGAGGTGCTGGGGGTGCACCACACAACAGGGTGGTACAAAAAGGGCCAGTCAGGGGCAGAAGAGTGATGCCCTTTAACAGGCATTTTCTAAGGTCAAATGTCTGTATGCTAAAAACATCAAAACATGTCGCAGGATCTATGCATCCTCCCTCTTTAATTTAAACTGGAATTTTTCTTTAGGTTTTTATTGCAAGTTTGTACTTTAACACATTTTTGAGCTGGCTGTGATCTGAGAAGAAGTAAATGTGAAGAAAAACATAAGATAAAGCTAATCTAGACAGTAAGGGGAAGTTTAAAACAAGGAAACCATTTTGCTGACTGTTGTAGCATTTGTAATCACTTAAAGCAATTATGTAGTGAAAAATGGTCTTTTGATAAAAATTCACATAAATATTGATGTAACACAGGGGGGGGGGGGTCACTTACATGAAAAAGTGATTTATTCCTTTTACTGTGACAGGTTTGTGAATGTTCCATTTTGTTTTATTAGGGGGTGCTTCTCAGTTTTAATGGCCTGTCCCCTGAGCCTCCTAGTGCTGGACTAGTGGCTTATTAGTATTGAGGTTCTAATGAAGTGTAGAGATGCTTATACCCCTCATGCATTTGTTATTGCTACTATTTCCAAAAACATCTCAACAGATAAGAAGTGTGTTAAAGCTACTGTTTAGACCAGGGGTTCCCATCAGGAGGTACAGACCTGGACCCCAACCACATCTGCCGCCATTAATACTTCACTCAAGCGGGATTTGCACCATAAATTAAAAAAAAAAAACTGCAGATGATTTGTATGATCCATTCACTTTAAATGGCTTTTCTGTGTGTTTTGTGTAGGGTTTTAGGTGACCAACATAGCTCAAGCACCACCCAGGTGGTAGTTGATATAATAGAAAATGTAAAGTGAAAAAAGTTTGGGAACCCCTGGTCTCGATCATAGGTTCCCAACCAGTGGTACAGGTCCCACGGGTGGCACACAAGCTTTCCCCTGGTGGTATTCAAAGCCAATGGGTATGAAAGTGGGGAGACATAAACCACTGCTCCAATAGAATATGCCAGGTGGCCAAGTCTACAAACTGCAGGAGTGGAATTGTGGGATGATGGCTTTGCTGGCAAAAAAACTTTCTTTATTGGGCCAGTTTGGAACCTACACCCTTTCGAGGATGTCTGTAATAGTGGTGGTGCGGGAAATACGTTTTGGGAACCCTGGTTTAAATGACTAAAAAACAAACTCAATACTCAACTTCTCCTGCAACTGATCTGTCCTACTCCAGAGCTCTGAACCTTACTTAAATGTGAGATCAAGTGCCTCCGCCCCATTAGTCACAGTGATACTAGTCTGTCCACTCCATCCACTGTGATAGAGGTGATGTGCCAAGGACATGTCATTTAAGCAGTTCTGTCCCGTAAATGTGAAATGGAATGATCAAGAACCTGTCGCCATTGTTTCTTCTTTCTTCTATTAAAGGACAACAAACTTGATTTGTTTTTAGGCAGGGTGTATGTTTACCTCCTTATCTTGTTTTGAAGCATGCTTTTATTGATACATAATACTAGACAATTTTAAGATTGTCTCCTTTAAGTAGAAATACCTTGTCCGATTGGATTTAAAAAAACAAAATGTTAAAAACTATGGCCCTTTTTGCATTTACTATTAGGACTATAAATGGCATACTTTTCATATTAGTGCTGGTATATTATAACATGGGTAATTAATTCAGTAATTATTTAAATTTCTACAGTAGCTCGGAGTGTCTCCCTGCTTGGGAGCACTTCTGAGGTCTTATTTCCAAGATGATAGAAGCACTTGGGGGCCTTCATTTCATTCATACAGTTTGACAAGAGTGTGTTTTATCGCTGTTTGTGTACAGATAAAAATGCTGGTCACTAGAATTTAGCTTCTGTACATTAATTTTAATTCAGCCATGTATGAAATGAAAAAGGAAATTTAAGTGCATTTAATAAATCTTTAATTTGCAAGAAACCCTTCGAACAGTGGTTGGGTGTATTGGTAGACTGGCTGTTCTTTAGTATAAAGGTTGTAGCGATAACCCTTATCGCCGGAGGGCTTCACCGCCCGAGACGTCCTTTTCCCAATCGTAAGAGGTGCTGCTGGAATTCCAGAGTCGTCCATGAGGAAACAGGAACAGCCCTTACAAGGGCTAGTGAACTGTAATATAGCGTTTCCCCCAATAAGAGACAGAACTCAGTATTGAGGGTGAAGGTGAAGTGTTTTTATTAGTGCCACTCTAGGCCTTATATACACAAGTCTCCATGCAATGACAACCACACTGACCAATAGCAGCAGGGCAAACAATCCCTCAACTCTGCCGGTGACGCAATCAGTAGAACAATAGCAGGCTGTAATACACTCAATCAGAACAATGCCATTGACTGTGACGTAATCAACAATACACAATGGCAGTCAAAATACAATGACATTGCCTGTAACCTAATTAAGAAAAGGCCAGTGAATGACCCGGTGGGCAACTGATTAGTGATGACATCCAAAAGACAGAGCCTCTGTCACAATGCCCCCTTTTTGTGGAACACCCGGCAGACCCGGATTGACCCTGTTCGGGTTAACGTGGGGCTGTCCGGACTCTTGTTATGGGCAGAGTTCTGTTCGCCAGGATAATCCATCTGCATTACTGGTTTGTCTACAGGGCCTGTATACCCACACACACACACACACACATACAAACAGTTGTACTCACAGGGTGCTGGTCTTGTACACACACAGTTGTACTCACAGGGTGCTGGTCTTGTCGTTTCCCCCCAATAAGAGACAGAACTCAGTATTGAGGGTGAAGATGATACACCCACACACACATACAGTTGTACTCACAGGGTGCTGGTCTTGTACACACACATGTACTCACAGGGTGCTGGTCTTGTACACACACATGTACTCACAGGGTGCTGGTCTTGTACACACACATGTACTCACAGGGTGCTGGTCTTGTACACACACATGTACTCACAGGGTGCTGGTCTTGTACACACATACAGTTGTACTCACAGGGTGCTGGTCTTGTACACACATACAGTTGTACTCACAGGGTGCTGGTCTTGTACACACACATGTACTCACAGGGTGCTGGTCTTGTACACACACATGTACTCACAGGGTGCTGGTCTTGTACACACACACAGTTGTACTCACAGGGTGCTGGTCTTGTACACACACATGTACTCACAGGGTGCTGGTCTTGTACACACACATGTACTCACAGGGTGCTGGTCTTGTACACACACATGTACTCACAGGGTGCTGGTCTTGTACACACATACTCTCTTAGCTCTGGTTGCAAGGCATTGAGAAAATGTTCTAGTAAAAACAACTGTAGGCTTCCGGGGTGACAGCGTGCCGGGCTAACAAAGCCTCCTTTACCAGATGGTAGTGTGGTATGTCCGCATCAGGGATGGCCCGGAAAGCATCGGAAGCTTTCCCCGATAGTTTCCCTGATAATATGGTGACCCATTCCTCCGTGGGTACCCGGTGTAAAGTGCACTGCCGTTCAAAATCGGCCAAAAATCCATCACTCATCGTCACTTTCCTGGAAGGACTTAAATGCTGCAAATGGAATCTTTTTCCCCCCAGTGTAACTGAGGCTCAGACACACAGGGGCACTGAGAGGCTGCTGGGTTGCGAGTCGCCGATCTTCCCTTCGCTTACTGGCCTCTGCCTCCGCTGCGGCGAAGACTTGGTCGATCAGTTCTTGTGATGGATTCGGCCATAGACAGACAATCTGTTCCGAACCGCTTGAACGAGAGCAGCGTCTTCATCGATCTCTATATTGGTTTCGGTCCTCCCTGCTGCACTATCCATTTCGATCAGCTCGGCTATCAGTTCCTGACGTGGGCGGTTGCTAGCTGACCTTCCCCGGCTCTCGAGTAGATCCTTCAGGGTCAGCCTTTTCAACTTGTCATACTGACTCTCCATCAGGGTAGCACTCTCTCTGGGTACAAAGGACCATCCGACCGCTTGCCACCAATTGTAGCGATAACCCTTATCGCCGGAGGGCTTCACCGCCCGAGACGTCCTTTTCCCAATCGTAAGAGGTGCTGCTGGAATTCCAGAGTCGTCCGTGAGGAAACAGGAACAGCCCTTACAAGGGCTAGTGAACTGTAATATAGCGTTTCCCCCAATAAGAGACAGAACTCAGTATTGAGGGTGAAGGTGAAGTGTTTTTATTAGTGCCACTCTAGGCCTTATATACACAAGTCTCCATGCAATGACAACCACACTGACCAATAGCAGCAGGGCAAACAATCCCTCAACTTTGCCGGTGACGCAATCAGTAGAACAATAGCAGGCTGTAATACACTCAATCAGAACAATGCCATTGACTGTGACGTAATCAACAATACACAATGGCAGTCAAAATACAATGACATTGCCTGTAACCTAATTAAGAAAAGGCCAGTGAATGACCCGGTGGGCAACTGAATAGTGATGACATCCAAAAGACAGAGCCTCTGTCACAAAGGTTTTACCTTTTTACTGTCCATATTTTGTAGTAATGGACCATGGAATAAAGGTGCAGGTTCTAATAATGTAAATGCATAGTAGTGTTCTGTACACCTACTTTTCTAAGAAAACTAAAATGCTGGCTACCACTAGTAATCAGCAGTGTGGCATAATCCTAGCAATACCACCAAACCACAATCGCTGACACCTGTATACTAAATCACATAATCTTTGTGTCAAAAAGACAAAGATGTCCTCAAACATTTAAAATACAAAAATCTAATTTAAAATGAATGTATGGCGTTCTATATTTACTGATGGAGGCAGATCATGTGAAATGCATTCTCCCGAGGGCCCAAGCAATTTCAGCAATGGTGTTATACCGATCCTGTAGCTGAATCCTCATTAGGACACATTCCTGGTACTAGCTGGACTTTTTTGTATGCCCTGAAGCTTTCTTCACAGCTAATGTACCTCTCTTTCAAGTTCTTGAAGATTAGATAAATGGTTTCTATAGGGGCAGTCTTACGAGCAGCAATGTCCTTGCCTGTAAAACCCTTTTGGTACAAAACAGTGGTGACTGCATGTGTTTTCCTCGGAAGCAACCTTAGTTAACAGAAGATTTCACACCGTCATTTATTTTAATGCAGCCAGTCTGCTCTCGTACTTCATTCGGTAACAGTGATATAAGCTGCCTCTTGCACTTAACTGGGCTGTGGAGTTGGTAAGCCAAAGTCCTGACTCTGACCAGGTTCGGAATAAGACCTCAACACTGACTCCATCATAAATGAGAAATAATTAATACTAACAAATTTTAAAGGTAAAATCTGCCTTTTTCCTCAACATTTTATAATCAATCGCACTTAGCCAGAAATGTATTGAAATGTATTGCATTGTTACTACAGATATAGCATGACCTGGATGACTGAGAACATTCCCAGACATATTGAATATGAGATGATCATTTGCTGCTCTTATATTCTAAGCATACAGTACGTCCTGCTCCATATATAATACTTACACGTGGGTAATCCTCCGCCAGATGGCGCTGTTCACTGCAGACATGCAAAAACAGGCTCCTCCCTGCCCTTCATATACCCAGGGACCTCCCACAAATCCCCAGATTTCTCTGCAGTGCTGACTGCGAAGTATCACTCTCTCGCAGGTGAGCGGGGCTATTACAGCCTGCGGCCCTGTGGGACTATTTCCACCCCTCCTCTGTGTGATATGCCTCCCAGCCTGGGCTGCGCTGGTCGGGTGAAGGTAGGCAGCACCATGTGTGCTTACGGAGCCACGCTCCACCGCAATCCCCCACCATAGGGTAGGCGGTCAAGGCTGATGGTGAGCCTTCAGGGGATGTCCCTCCCGCATCATTGCCCCACGCCCCATGTAGCGGTGGACCCTATATAACGGGTCGCCTTCCTCCCTCGTTCCCCCCTTAGCCAGGGGGAAAAGAAGGGGGGGGGGTGTGTATGGCAGCCTCAGTGTACCCCTACACTCTTATGGCTTGGTTTGTGCTTTACTGGGAACGGGGGTCAGAGCCGCGCTTTTATCTGTATTGTTAGCCGCAGCGCCTTTAGTTTATGTTTCTGCTTGCACCGCATGTACGGCGGCGGCTTTGCGGACGCCACGGCGTCTTTTTCTTCCTTCCCCTCTCCTTCTTAGCCCTTAGTGGCTCTTCTTAGGTTGCGCGGGCTTAGTTGGTTCAAGCGCCTGTCTACTACACAGGAGATCCTGAGTTTCAGATCTCAGCAGTGCCTGTATAGGCTCCGAGCGTCAATTCCACAGGTGTTATGACCTTACTGTCACTGATTGGCTAGATGCTTTCCGAGCTTCGCGCTCGCTGGGGAGGGGTGTGGTTCCGGCTTGGCGCGCTCCGCGTCGCTGCCGGCTCAGGCCCGCCCTTTGAGGTTCGCTTGGCGCCATTTCTTTCTCACTCGCGTGTGGTGAAGACCGTCCTCTCCTCTCTGTCTGTAAGTGCCCTCATGGGCGACTCTTCTTTAGTTTCTTTTCTTCCTTGCGCATGGCTCTGACATCCTTGTTCCCCCTTCTGTCTTTCAGACCGCGGATTTCGGTGGCTTCTCCCGGCCCAGTGTAGCTCCCGGTCGTGACCATTAAAAATTACTCCCACTTCCCAGCGGGTTATTGGAGCATCCAGGGTAGCTTACAGTGTCAATCCCTACAGGCATACTGTGCCGATTAAATCACCATATGGAGGCATCTCAGGATATTGTGAACGGGGTTCCTTCGGGACAAGCCCGGCTGTGTGTAGCTTGTGGGGTATTACCTAGCAGCGGTGACAATGCACGGGTCTGTGTTCCTTGTGCACAGCAGGCGCTATCGGTGCTTCCCGTCTCCCCTGAGGCTGGGCCTGCACCCCGCCGCACTTCACCTACTCCCCCAAGCCTGAGTCTAACCCCCAATACCAGCAGGGATTCTCATCCTGATTTGGCCACTAGACTGGCTAGTGTTGAAAACTTGCTTGCTAATTCCTTAGCGCGTAAAGCCACCGCCAAGAGGCGGCACTTGAACCCTGAATCGGCTCTCTTCCCTATAGAACCTGATGATTTGTTGCATTCCTATGCCCATATCCCCTCGGACGAAGGGGAACTGTTCTCTGACTCAGGGTCATATGACGATGAGTCCAGGGGTCAGGAAGAGTCTGGCTCCGAGCATTGGTCCTCGGATGATGTTGATAGACTGCTGGTTCAGATCTTTGAGGTCTTGTCCCTCTCTCCCCCTGCTGCGGCTCCCCGGCAAAGGGGTGATCTTTTTCATACCGCTAAAGCTCGCTTGGAATTTCCCGAGCAAACCCATTTCAATAGCCTCGTGCTTAAAGATTGGGAACATCCCAGCAGACTTCAAGGGGTCCCTAAGAGTGTGGATAGGAAATATCCCTTCCCTGCTGACTTGGTTAAGTGCTGGTCATCGCCACCTGAGGTCGATGCTCCTATTCTAGGGTTGTCCAACACCTCTATTATGCACTCTCCTGACACTACTACGCTGCGGGACTCTGAGGACCGGCGTGTTGACCAACTGGCATGTCATGCCTTTGCATTTGGGGGAGCGACTCTGCGCCCGGTTTGCGCCTTAGCCATTACGGCAGTAGCGCTCAGGGCCGTGGTTAGGAGTGCTCTCGATGGCACAGATGAGTTGCCTCCTGATACTGTCAATGCTCTGTTCAGCTGTGATGCGTTTGTGAACTTTATCCTGTCCGCATCGGACGATGCTATTAAGATGTGTGCCAGGTCATCTGCCCTGGTGGTAGCTATACGCCGCCCGGTCTGGTTGCGCCAGTGGGCCGCAGACAATGCCGCCAAGAAAGCCCTTACGGGGCTTCCATTTAAGGGGCTGCGCTTGTTTGGGGATCGATTAGACCTCGCTCCCCAAACAAGGGAGGCAAGTTACCCCAGCGCAGGCAGCAGATTCGGCCCTTTCGTGGCCAAGGCTCCCTATCGACCCCCTACCGTGGGGTTAAACAAGGTAAAGGGGTGTCCTTCGCTGGGGCCCGCACAGATTCCTGGCACAGGAACAGAGGACGCCATCCCGGTTCCTCCTGGGGGGCCCAAGCCCAAAGCCCCTCCCAAGACCCCTCAGGCATGAGGGGGCGCCCTCACCCGTCAGGGTGGGGGGACGTCTACAGCACTTCACGCACATCTGGCGGCGCCACGTCTCAGACCGGTGGATTCACGAGGTAGTGTCCTCCGGCTACAAGATAGAATTTGCTGTACGCCCCCCCACCAGATTCATTGGGTCCTGAATCCCTCAAGACCCTGCCTCAGCCCAGGTCTTGTTGCTGGCCGTGCAGGGTCTCCTGGATCTAGGGGTCATTTGCAAGGTCTACTCCAACCTTTTCACAGTACCCAAGAAGGATGGGTCAGTCAGGCCCATTCTGGATTTAAAAATGAAAAACAGGCACTTTCGCATGGAAACTGCGCTCGGCCATTGGCTCACTGCGCCCAGGGGACTCCATGACGTCAGTAGACATCAAGGATGCATACCTTCACATCCCGGTGTTTCCAGGACACCAAAGGTTTCTCAGATTTGCACTGAAAGATCAGCATTACCAATTTGTGGCCCTGCCATTCGGCCTCACGTCGGCTCCCAGGGTGTTCACCAAGGTGCTGGCAGGGGTGATGTCCCTGATAAGGCTAAGGGGCATACGCGTGCTGCCCTACCTGGACGATATTCTCATCACCTCTCGGTCTCTGCAGCAGGGAGAGTTGGTCACTCGGCTGGTAGTGTCCACCCTGGAGTCCTTTGGCTGGGTGATCAATTACCCCAAGTCCTCCCTGTCCCCCTCCTCGGTGACTCCGTTCCTGGGAATGATTCTGGATATGGTTCAGTCAAGGATATTCCTTCCTCAACAGAAGGTAGAAGCTCTGACAGCGCAGGCAAGGTTCCTGCTCTCGAGCCCACAGCTCTCCATCCGGCAGGGAATGCAGTTGGTGGGCCTGATGGTGGCGAGCTCGAGGCGGTGCCCTTTGCCCAGTTCCATTTGAGACCTCTGCAGCTTCACCTTCTGTCAGTGTGGGACAAGAACCCAGCGTCCTTGGACGGGGTCTGTGTGCTTCCCCCCCCTCGGTCAGGCAGTCCCTTGCGTGGTGGCTGGACCACAGGAACTTGATAGAGGGCAGGTCTTTTCTGGCCCCCTCCTGGGAGACGGTCACAACGGATGCCAGTCTGTCAGGTTGGAGGGGATTCTGGAAGTCCCTGCACTTCCAGGGGACGTGGGGTCCTCAGGAGGCCCATTTACCCATCAACATTCTGGAATTACGGGCAGTCAGGTTGGTACTGGAGCAATTGACCCAACACCTGAGGGGTCTGTCGGTCCAGGTACACTCAGACAACAGAATGGCGGTTGCCTACATCAACCATCAGGGAGGGACCCGGAGCAAGGGTGCTCTCCAAGAAGTGTCTCAGATTCTGACATGGGCGGAGGACAATGTCCAATGCATTTTGGCTGTGTACATCCCGGGGGCGGAGAACCTGCTGGCGGACGCCCTGAGCAGGGGGAATGTCCCGTCAGGGGGAGTGGTCCCTCTGCAACAAGGTATTCCAGTCCCTGTGTCACCGTTGGGGCCTACCGGATGTGGATCTGTTTGCTTCGCAATCACAAGCTCCCGGCCTTCGTCTCCCTGTCTCAGGATTCTCTGACCTTGGCCACGGATGCCCTGTCCATGTCTTGGAGGGAGTTTCGACTCCTGTATGTGTTTCCACCGTTCCCCCTTCTGGGCAGGGTTATGCGCAAGATTGCTCTGGAAGGGGTACCTGTGATTCTAGTGGCCCCCAGGTGGCCAAGAAGAGTGTGGTTCGCAGACGTGGTTCAAATGGCAGTAGATCAGTACGATCTGCCAAGGGTGCCAGATCTGCTAACTCAAGGGTCCTTACGCCATCCCAATTTACAAACTCTGGCTTTAACGGCCTGGCTGCTGAAGCCTCCATCTTGATGGAGAAGGGCTTGTCTGCCTCTGTGGTGGCTACTATGGTGCAGGCCATGGCGTTCCTACATTGACTGGTGTGAGTCCAGGTCTCTTCCCTGCCGGGAATTCTCCGTCCCTAGGGTTCTGGAGTTTTTACAGCATGGTCTGGACTTAGGTCTCAAACTTAGTACTCTGAAGGGTCAGGTTTCTGCCCTGTCTATCTTCTTTCAGAAGACCTTTGCTCAACATCACCTGATTAATGTGCGTCCCCCTCGAAAACCTATGGTCCCTGTCTGGGATTTAAACTTGGTTTTGTCTGCCTTGCAGGGTGCTCCCTTTGAGCCTATTCAAGATGCTGCTCTGGCTGTTCTCACTCTCAAGGTTGTCTTCTTGGTGGCTATTACTTCGGTTAGGCGTGTGTCTGAGCTGGCCGCTCTATCTATTCAGCCTCCATACTATGAGCGACACCAGGACAAGGTGGTGTTCCGCTTCAAACCAGATTTTCTGCCTAAAGTTGTGTCGGCTTTTCATTTGAACCAGGATATTGTTCTTCCTTCTCTGTGTCCCAATCCTAGCAACGACAAGGAGAGGGTTCTGCATTCCTTGGACGTAGTCAGGTGCTTGAAGTATTACCTGGTTGTCACTAAGGCCTTCAGGAAAACTGATGCTCTCTTTGTTGTGCCTTCGGGGCCTAGGAAAGGTTTGGCTCCTGCCAAGTCTACCATCAGTAAATGGATTCGTCAGGCTGTGATTCAGGCCTATTCTAATAAGGGGAGGACTCCCCCTTTCCGTCTTACGGCTCATTCCACTCGTGCTATTGGTGCCTCTTGGGCTTTTCAGCAACAGGCCTCTGTTGAACAAGTTTGCAAGGCCGCTATGTGGTCTTCTGTTCACACCTTTTCAAGTTTTACAAGGTTGATGTTCGGGCCTCAGCTGATGCTGCTTTTGGCCGCAAGGTTTTACAGGCGGTTGTAGTCTGAGCTACGTGCCGTTGCCTTTTTTGTTGGGGATCCCACCCTACTTTATGGACACTGCTATTGGATGTCCCACGTGTAATTATTATATATGGAGCAGGACTTACTGTATGCTTAGAATAATACAATTCTGTGAAATACTCACCTGTAGAATTGGTATTATACGCATACAGTACGTCCTGCTCCACCCCACCCTGGTTTCACCTTGTTCTGGATCCCCTGTATGGTGATTGTTATCATTGTTATCATGGTTATTATTACCAGTTTTGGTGGTTGGTTTCTCCCGGCTTCTTTTTCTCACTGCTTTTCAATGCTGGGGATTTGTGGGAGGTCCCTGGGTATATGAAGGGCCGGGAGGAGGCTGTTTTTGCATGTCTGCAGTGAACAGCTCCATCTGGCGGAGGATTACCCACGTGTAAGTATTATATATGGAGCAGGACGTACTGCATGCGTATAATACCAATTCTACAGGTGAGTATTTCACAGAATTGTATTTTTTCTAGTGTGAACGGGCTCGCTTATTGCAGAGCAATAGGTTTATTGGCTAACTTTCTATGTCAATTGATAATAATGGATGTAGCCGTCAAACAAAATATTGTGAACCTTTTAATGATTGTCTTTGTTTTAGGTGGCTTCTCTGGCAGGCCCTGGTGGGCAAGTTGAAATAGAACAGAATTTTCTAAATAAGAAATTGAAGACATTGTCCATCTATTTTGGAGACTTAATCCGAAAGCTGTAGTTCTTATCTTTGCAAATATGGGCACGGGTAAAATTCATATGAAAAAACACTGCAAAAGCTCAGGAGCCAGCACAGAAAATTTGGAGTTTGTGGCAATTCCTCCTTCTTCCCTTTTATTTTCAGTTCATTGTTTCTTGCATGTAAATTATTGATAAGTCATATTGCTATAAATGTACCTTTCTCTTGAGGACTCGTCTGCTTGGAGAGAAGCTTTTGTTATACATTATGTGGTGACCTGTTTATATCTGCTTTCAGCCCATAGAGAGTTTTGTACAGTGCTGATTACCTTCTGTGTCTCGAGAGAACATGTGGAGGTCTTTATATTGTCATTTTTTTTATACAAACTGCAGACTTTAAGGCTAACTCTTATTTGTGAGTCAAAAAGTTATAGTTCAAATTTATATTTCATAATAAAATAAAAAAAATTTTTGATTTTTTTTTTTTGTTATTTACTCTTTAAGTACACCAACCCTTGGCCTGACTTTTTTTTCATTGAAAGCGGACCAACAGTAAAAAAAATGACTTAAACCAGACCAACAAAATAAACAGTGGTCATATGCATGAGACCCCTATACCAGTTCACAAGGCTTAGGGGGCTGTGACTAGCGGGTACTTGCCATTAACCCCGAGCACCCTCATTACTTGCCTCCCCAAAGCCCGAGGGGGCAGAAGGACCCAGGGCCATTAGGCTATGCCAGTATGTAGCCTGCAGGGCCAGGGGCCAGCTTTTATACAAGCCCCCATAGCTGGTGCCCAGGTTGATTATGCTGGGTAAGGGGAACCTCACACCATTTTGGGGGGGATTTTAAGGGTTTAAAATTCCCCCCAAAAATCGGACAGCCCCCCCCCTTCACGGGAAGGGGGGACCCTATGTCATTTAAAAAAAAAAATTGCAATATATCTTCATTGAGACAGAATCAGGATATATTGTACCGTCATACGTGTATCATGATACGTATCGTAGCACCAGATTCTTGCCAGTTCACACCCCTAGTAAATATAGACAAATCCAATCCTGGCACAACTTCACATTGTACTAATTTAAGCCTCCCGAACAACCGCAGCAGCCGCCACATTGGGTCATGGTTCTCTGTTGCTACCAACTCTTGGAGAAAAATCTTGCCACCAAAGAAGCTGACCACCTCTTTCGATACAAACTTGGAGCTCCAGTCACAATGTAACAGCTGTGATTGGCTGGGCATAGTTGACAGCCAATCACAGCATTCACCTGTTTGGAGCGAAGAGGGAAGCAGGCCTACTGTCAGGTGGTCATCTTTCCTACAATCACCCACAGGATGTACACCCATTTGCAAGTACTCAAAAATATGAGGTACTTACAGTATGTCATATGCCAGGAGGGGTTTAAAGTTGCCAGTTTAAAAAAAAATCCAGTGCAGTCCCTCATTGCTGTATTGCCCCCATGAGTTCTGCCCTCATGAGCTAAAGGTTAAAGGGTGTAGACAAAGGGGATGGATGCCCCCCATGCTATAACAACTATAAAATATTACCTTTCAAATCACTCACCCTAGAAAATCAAGCCCCACAATAGGCCGCCATGGTCACATGGTCCGCAGATCTCTCCTGGCTATCTGCACATCAGCATTGAATCGTGAAGCTCAATTTCATTAGGGGAGCAGTTGGAAAGTCTTTTACTGGGTGGAACACCCATTTTGTTTTGGTTTAAACCAGCTTATATGTTTGTCTGGAACTTTGAATACGTAGTTTTAGAGGGTTGGGGAAACCTTAAAGTGCACCTTTCCCACCTCTGGCAACTTCAAACCAGGAAAACCAGCTGCTCTGTCACTCTGGGGTGAGCTGGCAAGCCTCATTAAGAGGCAATAGCTGCTGCAGTGCACACAGTCATTTCTAGTTTCATTGTGACAGAGCAGTGTGGCTGTAATGAAATCTATACTTCCTGGCCTTGACTGACTGTCACCGAGATCACACTGTACATCTCCTTAATACAGGCCTTCAAGAGCCTGGCAGGTTGCGGGGCCGTTTCCCTACCACCAGTGAACATTGTTTATTAGGGGGGTTAATTCTGACAAGAAGCCAACCTCATAGCATATAATATAACCGAGAACCACAAACAAGTGTGAATTTGTGGACCAAGTTAACAGAGCAGCCCAAAGTTCATACTTAATTGCTTTAGGGGCACACTAAAATGATACATGCAAAGGATAGGTACATATACAGGTCAGAAAGGCAAAGGATAGGTACATATACAGGTCAGAAAGGCAAATACAAGTGAGTAAGTTACAATCAGATTTAGCATAGAAAATGTCAGTTACCTTATTTGCAGATAAACTTTATGTAGGAATTCAGGCAGCCACAGGGGGAGTGTAGAGCCTGCTGGATACTGGCCCACCTCTGCATATGACCCCCAGAAGAATGACAGAGGTGTCTGGAGTCTCCCGACTTTATACAAAGGTGGGACACTACCCCCCCCCCCCCTCCTCAGGGATAAGCCTCTTAGCTTTCTAGCTAAACATAACAGGTCTTATAATATTCTCAGTGTGCCACACACCCCGCTTCCCCTTTAATTCTTACAATCGGGTTACTCCACCAGCAGGTGGCGACGTTGCAGAGAGAAGTCTTGAAAACGAGCCCCTTCCGGCCTACATATACCTGGGACCTCCCACTTAACACCAGTTTTTTCTCTCTGCATGAAGCGACAAGACAGAAGAAAGAAGTCTCCTGCTTGCAGGTAGCCGGGGTCAAACCCGGCATCCCCTTTTGGTCTATTTCTGCCCAGTTCTATTGTGTTGTTTATGCCTAGTTAAACGGAAGCCTCCCAGCCTAGGCTGCTGGCTGGGCAAAGGTAGATGGCACTTTAGGTGCCTAGGAGCTTATTTCCTCCGCTTGACCCCACTTGTGGGGCAATGCGGCTATCCGGCATGGTGATCCGGATTTGGGATGCCCCTGTCCCGATGTTCCCTTTAGGTCACCTTCTCCCGCTCGGTCCCTTCTCCCTTTGCTAAATGGGGGGGGGGGGGGTGCGTGTTGCATGAGGTGCTTTACTTAGTGTTATGTGTGGAAGTGCTTTGGCAGGGCAGCGCTGCGGTGGCGGCGCGTGGCTTGGGCTGCTGGGGACTTTGTGTTGCACTTTCAAATTTCCCCCCTTTTTTTGCTGTGTCCGGGCCCGCCCTTCACTTCCCCTGCCTCATTAGAGACAGGTGTGCTGAAGCCGGTGGGGGAAGAGGTCCAGTGCGGCTTGAGCTGTAGAGGTAAACGGTCCCCACCATCGCGCACGTGGGCCCGTCCTTGTACTTTGTTATTGCCTGCCATGTATAACGTTTTTTCCTGGGGCACTTCTGCTTATGTATGGGTCAAATGCCTGTATTTGGGTATGTGTGGAGATATATATATATATATTTATATTTATGCAGGTATATACTCTTATTTTTTTATTGATGCACTCTCTGGCTTTGCCTTGAAATAGCATGTGCCATGTATATTTTAGTCATGATGTTTAAACTATTCATAGATGTTTGCCTTGTTGGTTATGTATGAATGTGGTGCATACTGGTTGGGGGACTGACTGTGGTCTCTTTTCCCCACAGATTCCGGGATCCCCTCACTGCAGTGGCTCTCCCGGTCTGTTATACCTGGCTAGTCTTAGTCTCTAAATTGGGATTTTCTTAGGCTTAAAAAAAAAATTAAAAAATCCTCCCACTTCCGGGACTTTAATTACAAAGGGGCATCCCGGGTTGCTTAATGCGTAAAACCCTGGGTTGTTGCGAATACCACAAATTCACCATATGGAGGCTTCCAACGTTACCGGAAATGGCTCTTCTGGGCTATCCAGGCTGTGTGGGGGTTGTGGGGCTCCGCTCCCAGGCGATGTCATGTTATGCGTTCCATGTGCAAGGCAGAACATTGCGCGCCAGTCCGTTGCTCCGGCTTCTGGCTCCTCGCAACTTCCGTCATCTCCTATCCCCCCCCCCCCCCAACCTATTCCGGACCCCGTGTGACATTGTCAAAAATGGGGATTCGTATTCCGGGGTGCATGCGCGGTTAGCCAACCTCGAGAAAATAATTTCCGCTTCAGTGGCTCAGAAGGCTATGGCAAAGCGGAAGCACCTTTCTCCAGCAGTGCCTGCTTCGGAGGGTGAGGATTGATCAATTGGCTCACTATGGTTTTATCAGTGCCGGGTCGACACTACGGCCAATTTGTGGTTCAGCGCTTCTTCTGCTGGCAGTTAGATCCATTATTAGGGGTCTGCACGCAGATCTTGATCCCGCTTGTGATATGTTTAGTTCTCTCAAGCAGTGTGAGTCATTTGTTTCTTTTGTCCTGACCGCTCAGGACGATGCTCTTGCGACGAGTAGCAGGACAGCGGCATTGCTGGTGGCTATTCGTCGGTCTATATGGCTGCGCCAGTGGACGGCGGACCTTAACTCTAAAAGGGCGCTTACAGCGCTACCTTTCTTAGGTTTACGCCTTTTTGGCGAGAAATTGGATGCTGTTACCAAGGATGGTAAGTTGCCTCAATTCAAGAAGCCTCGTCGCTCCTTTCGGGGTGCGAGTTCCTTTAGTCCCTCCTCTCGAGGAGCCAGAGCGGGCAGAGGGGCTTCCTTTCCCGTTACCGGGGGTGTAGGTTGGTCCCGGGGAAGAGGTCGTGGCTGTCCCGGTCAGTCCTGGGGCGCCAAGCCCAAACCTACTGCTAAGCCCGCTCAGCAATGACGATTGCGACATTTCTCCCTGGTTTAAGGCCGCGAGATTCCGGACACATGAATCTGGGAGGGGGTGTCGCCCGGTTACAAACCGGAGTTCGAGTCTCGCCCTCCTTCACGGTTTTTCCTGGAAATGGCGGGCATCCGGCCGGTGCCACGCTTAGAGGTGGGCCTCGGTTTTTGCTCCATTCTCTTCGCAGCCCCCAAGAAGTACGGGTCGGCTTGCCCCGTCCTGCATCTGAAGTTTTTCAACCTTCCCAGGTCCTCCCTTGCTCAGGCCAGGGTGGTGTCCTTTCTGGGAATGCGGTCGGATTCCGGTCAACACAGGGTGTTTCTCACTCAGTCCAAAATTTGTCTGATTCAGGAGTTGGCTTGGGTCATAGTAACATAGTAACATAGTATGTAAGGCTGAATAAAGACTTTAGTTCAGCCTGTTTAACTCCTTCCAGTGGTCTAGTAGCCATAGCCGGAAATGTTATTACATGCCAGGAAGGCATCAAGGCCACTTTTGAACATTTTTACTGTATCCATCATTACTACCTCCTCTGGCAGCGAGTTCCATTGTGGTACGGAAGCTGGTTCTGGAAAGGGTGTCCGCCATTCTCCTGGCCCCAAGATGGCCAAGACGAGTATGGTGCGCAGACATCGTTTGGCTGACAGTGAATCCGCTCATTCTGCCTCTTTGGCCCGATCTGCTCACTCAGGAACGGCTGTCTTACCCCAATTTACCAACGCTGGGTTTGACGGCTTGGCTGCTGAGACCTCCATCTTGAAGGAGGAGGGTCTGTCTGACCGGTGCCTGAAAGAGGTCTTCTTCTATCACCTACTATAGGACTTGGAAAGCCTATATCGCTTGGTGTGAGGTTAGATCTTTGCCTTGTAGGGTCTTTTCGGATTTCAGGATTCTGGAGTTTTTACAATCAGGGCTGGACTCTGGTCTTCAGCTGAGTACTCTGAAAGGGCAGGTTTCTGCCTTATCTATCTTTTTTCAGAAGCGTTTTGCGCTTCATCCTTTAGTTAAAACTTTTTTCCGGGGGGGGTTACGCATGTGCGGCCTCCCAGGAAACCATTACTCCCTGTTTGGGACTTGAATTTGGTTCTTTCTGCTCTGCAGGCTCCTCCCTTTGAGCCTTTGCAAGATATTGCTTTGTCTACCCTGACTCAGAAGATTGTCTTCTTGGTAGCTATCACTTCGGTTCGGCGTGTCTCGGAGTTGGCGGCCTTGTCTATTCGGGCGCCCTACTTTGAGAGGCATCAGGACAAAGTGGTCTTTCGTTTCAAACCGGACTTTCTTCCTAAGGTTGTTTCTGCTTTTCATTTGAATCAGGATATTGTTCTTCCCTCCCTGTGTCCTAAGCCTAAGAATGACAAGGAGAGGGTTTTGCATTGTTTGGATGTAGTACGCTGTGTTAAGTACTATTTTATTACTTCTCCTTTTCGGCCAAATCTTCCATTAGCAAATGGATACGTCAGGCCATTATTGCGGCCTATTCTGCTAAGGGGAAAGTTCCCCCTTTTCGTATCCCTGCTCATTCTACTCGCGCCGTTGGAGCGTCTTGGGCTTTTCAGCACCAAGCTTCTGTTGAACAAGTTTGTAAGGCCGCTACTTGGTCTTCTGTTCATACTTTTTCTAAGTTTTACAAGGTTGATGTGCGGGCCTCAGTGGATGCTGTGTTTGGCCGCAAAGTTCTGCAGACTGCAGTCATTTAAGTTATGCTTCACTTTGCCTTCGGATACCCATCCCTTGTGGACACTGCTTTGGATGTCCCGATCGTAAGAATTAAAGGGGAAGCGGGGTGTGTGGCACACTGAGAATAATACCATTTTGTGAGTACTCACCTGAAAAATGGATATTGTCAGTGTGCCACACACCCCGCTTCACCCGCCCTTTTTGGTATCCTGGATCCTTTATATGGTGAAGCTTTTCTTTATTTTGAGGTTACCGTTGGATTTCCTGGTACCTTGTCTCTCTGCTTTTTAAATCACTGGTGTTAAGTGGGAGGTCCCAGGTATATGTAGGCCGGAAGGGGCTCGTTTTCAAGACTTCTCCCTGCAACGTCGCCACCTGCTGGTGGAGTAACCCGATCGTAAGAATTAAAGGGGAAGCGGGGTGTGTGGCACACTGACAATATCCATTTTTCAGGTGAGTATTCACAAAATTGTATTTTTCCAGGTGTACAGCACGCTTGCTTCATTTCAATTCTTTACATGTGGGTAATCCGCCACAGGTGGCGCAATCGACTGCCGGCCCATAAAAGAGCCAGAATTACCCAGAAGACCCCAGTCTTCTCCTGCAGTCTGACTGCGAAGATGGTCTCTATTCTTAGTATACAGTACGTCCTGCTCCAAATGTAATACTTTGGGATATACTCCGCCAGATGGCACTGGACTGCAGAGACATCGAAAATAGGCTCCTCCTGGCCCCTCAAATAACCGGGGACCTCCCACAAATCCCCAGAATTTCTCTGCAGTCTGGCTGCGAAGGATGAGAAATGGCTCTCTACTCGCAGGTGAGCGGGGCTATTAGCCCGCGGCCCTGTAGGACTATTCCCACCCATTCCACTAGTAATATGCCTCCCAGACTTGGCTGCGCTAGTTGGGTGAAGGTAGGCAGCACCGCTTTTAGGTGCTTAGGAGCGCTGCTCCACCGCAATCCCCCACCAAAGTGTAGGTGGTTCAGGCTTATGGTGAGCCTCTATGGGATGCCCCTCCCGCACTAGTGCCCCCTTGCCCCTGCCCATCGGTGGGCCCTGTTTAAGTGGCCACTGTCCTCCCTCATCCTCCTTGTAGCCTTCGGGGGAAAAGAGGGGGGGTGTAAATATGTATGCTATGCATTCTGTGTTTTATACCTTTTTTCAATTCTGTTTAATCTCGTGTCAGCCACCGCGCTGGCTTGTCTTTACTGTCTTTTAAAATTGCCGCCGCCGCCGCATGCTGACTTGGTTCCGCGCTTGGCGGCGGCATTACCTCAGGCGCTGGTGCGCCATCATTGGCTGCTTGCACGTTCTGGCTTCGCGCTCTTGGGGGGGGGGGCCCGTCTATGGCGCACTCCGCGTCATGGCTGATACCGGCCCGCCCCTCAAGGTATACCGACGCCCATCTTTGTTCTGCTTGGTTGGCCCATGCGCGAGGGACCCCTACCTACCGCGGTCCGTAAGTGCCCTCGCGGGCGGCTTTATATCCTTCACTTTTGTTACTGTGTGCTTACAGGTCTTGTTTGATTATGTCTTTCAGGCGGGGGCGAACCCTTTTGGCTTCTCCCGCCCCTGTATTAGTATATAACTTGTAGGCTTTGTAAAAATAATACTCCCACTTCCCTAGCGGGTTATTGGGGCATCCAGGGTTGCTACATAGCGTTATTCCCTATCGGCGTATAGCGCCGCTATAATCACCATATGTTGGCATCCCAGGATAATGTTACCGGGGTCCCTTCAGGACAAGACCGGCTGTGTGTAGCGTGTGGGCAGCCTCATGCTGACGCTGACAAGGCGCGGGTCTGTGTACCCTGTGCTGAGCAGGTGCTTGCATTGCAATCTGGCCTGCTAGTGGCTGCACCTCGTTGCACTTCACCTACTCCCCCAAGCTTAAACCTCACTCCTGCTGAGTTGTATACTAGTGAGGATTCTCAGCCTGATGTGTCTTCTAGACTGGCTACTGTTGAGCAGTTGATTGCTAAGTCCTTAGCGCGTAAGGCCCCTGCTAAGAAGGGGCACTTGACGCCTAATGTCACTGTTTTCCCTATGGGAACTGAGGAGTTTTGGAATCTTTGTGGCTATACCCCGTCTGATGAAGGGAAGCTCTTTTCTGATTCAGGCGCATCTGATGAGAGTCCAAGGGGTCATGACGATTCTGTCTCTGACCCCTGGGCCCCGGATGACAGTGACAGATTGACCCAGATGTTTGAGGTTCTGTCCATCTCTCTCCCTGTTGCGGCTCCCAGGCAAAGAGGGGAGCTTTTCCATACGGCAAAATCACGTTTGGAATTTCCCGAGCAGGCACATTTCCATAACCTTGTGCTCAAGGAATGGGAGCGCCCCAATAAACTTCCCGGGGTTCCAAAAAGTTGGGATAGGAAGTATCCCTTTCCTGCTGAGGTGGTTAAATGTTGGTCATCCCCCTCCCCCCCCCCCCCCCCCCGAGGTGGAAGCCCCGATCCTAGGGCTATCTACTGACCCTGACTCTACTACCATGTGGGATGCTGAGGACTGACCAGCTGGCATCCCACGCCTTTGCATGTGCGGGGACGGCGCTGCTCCCGGTCTGTGCCTCTGCCATTACTGCTGTGGCCACTAGAACCCTTATCAGAAATATGCTTGATAGTGCCCCTGATGATTTGCCCTGTGAGGTGTTTAATGCACTCTCCAGTTGTGATGTTTTTGTAAATTTTGTCCTCTCAGCATTGGATGACACCATCAGAATGTGTGCCAGAACTTCTGCCCTTGTGGTGGTTATATGCCGCTCGGTTTGGCTGCGCCAGTGGGCTGCTGACAACGCTGCCAAGAAGGCCCTCACTGGGTTTCCCTTTAAAGGACTGCGCCTGTTTGGGGACCGCCTGGACCTTTTTGCTAGGGGAGGCAGGTTACCCCAGCGCAGGCGGCAATCTCGGCCCTTTCGGGGTCAGGGTTCCTTCTCCTCCCCTTACCGTGGTGCAAGGAGGTTTCCTTTCCTAGGGCCCGGGGAGATTTCTGGGGTAGAGGCAGAGGACATGGACGTCCTGGCTCCTCCTGGGGTCCCAAAGCAAAATCCTCTCCCAAGCCCCCTCAGGCATGATGGGGCACCCTCACCCATCCGGGTGGGGGGACGGCTGCAGCACTTCGCTCACGTCTGGAGGCTTCATGTCTCAGACCGGTGGATTCAGGAGGTAGTGTCCTCCGGTTACAAGTTGGAGTTTGCTGCCGATCCCCCTCCAAGATTCATCAGATCCCGGATTCCTCAGGACCCTGTGTCAGCTCAGGAGCTAGTGCAAGCAGCGCAAGGCCTCCTGGAGCTGGGGGTCATCTGCCAGGTCCCCTTAAGAGAAAAAGGCAAGGGCTTTTATTCCAACCTATTCACAGTACCCAAAAAAGATGGTTCAGTCAGGACCATCCTGGACTTGAAGATCTTCAACAAATTTGTCAGGGGCAGGCGCTTTCGCATGGAACTCTGCGCTCTGCCATCAGTTCCCTGCGCCAAGGGGATTTCATGACTTCCGTGGACATCTAAATGCTTATCTTCATATTCCTGTGTTCCCAGGTCATCAAAGGTTCCTCGGGTTCGCTCTGATGGATCAACACTACCAGTTTGTGGCCTTGCCCTTCGGCCTCACTTCAGCTCCCAGGGTGTTCACCAAGGTGCTGGCTGGCGTGATGTCTCTGCTCAGATGTCAGGGCGTCCTCGTGCTTCCCTATCTGGACGACATTCTCATCACTTCCCAGTCTCTACATCAGGCAGAGTTGGATACTCAGCTGATGGTGTCCACTCTGGAGTCATTTGGATGGGTGATCAACCACCCCAAGTCCTCACTGTCCCCTTCCTTGGTAACTCCATTCCTAGGAATGAATCTGGATACAGTTCAGGCAAGGATCTTTCTTCCTCAACAGAAGGTGGACAGTCTGATTGCACAGGCTCAGTCCCTCCTAGCTTGTCCCCATCCCTCCATCAGGCAGGGGATGCAGCTGGTGGGCCTGATGGTGGCATGCTTCGAAGCGGTCCCTTATGCTCCGTTCCACTTGAGGCCCCTGCAACTTCACCTATTGTCAGGATGGGACAAGGACCCAGCGTCCCTGGACAGGGTCTGTGTGCTCTCCCCCCTGGTCAGGAGGTCCCTCTCGTGGTGGATGGACTCAAGGAACCTGTTGGGGGGCAGATCCTTTCTTGCCCCTTCCTGGGAGACGGTCACCACGGATGCCAGTCTGTCAGGTTGGGGGGGGGGGGGGGTTTCTGGAAGTCCCTGCGGTTCCAGGGGAGGTGGGGCCCTCAGGAGGCCCACACACCTATCAATGTCTTGGAACTGCGGGCGATCAGGCTAGTTCTGGCTCACTTGACTACTCACCTTCGGGGCCTGCCTGTTCAGGTGCGCTTGGACAACCAGACAGCAGTTGCCTACATCAATCAGAGAGGGACCCGGAGCAAGGGGGCCCTCCAGGAAGCGTCTCTGATCCTGACTTGGGCGGAGGCCAATGTCCCCTGCATATCAGCTCTGTACATCCCGGGGGTGGAAAATCGCCTGGCGGACTCTCTGAGCAGGGGGACCTCTCGCCAGGGAGAATGGTCCCTATGCAGCAGAGTGTTTCAATCTCTGTGTCACCGTTGGGGCCAACCAGATGTGAATCTGTTTGCGTCCCGCCACAATCACAAGCTCCCAGCTTTTGTCTCTCTGTCCCAGGATCCTCTGGCCTTGACCTCCGGATGCGCTAGCAATGTTATGGCAGGACTTTCAGTTCCTGTATGTCTTCCCTCCAATCCCCCTGCTGGGCAGGGTTCTGCGCAAGATTGCTCTGGAAAGGGTGCCAGCAATTCTGGTGGCCCCCAGTTGGCCAAGAAGAGCGTGGTACAGTTGGCAGTAGATCAGTACGCTCTGCCCTTGGTGCCAGATCTGCTCACTCAGGGCTCACTACGCTATCCCAATTTACAAACTCTGGCTTTGACGGCTTGGCTGCTGAAACCTCCATCTTGATGGAGAAGGGGCTGTCTTCCTCGGTTGTGGATACTTTGATTAAAGCTAGGAAGAAGTCTTCCTCTTCCATTTATTACAGGGTTTGGCGTGCCTACATTGACTGGTGTGAGGCTAAGTCTCTTCCCTGTCGTCTGTTCTCTATTCCCAGGATTCTGGATTTCCTGCAGCATGAGTTGGAGATGGGGCTCCAACTCAGTACTCTGAAGGGTCAGGTTTCTGCCCTGGCTATTTTCTTCCAGAAGTCCTTTGCTCAGCACCCTCTGATCAGGACTTTTTTCCAGGGGGTCACTCATGTGCGCCCCCCACGTAAGCGTATGGTGCCTCTTTGGGATCTGAACTTGGTTCTGTCAGCCTTGCAGGGTGCTCCCTTTGAACCTGTGCAGGATGCTGCCTTGGCCATTCTTATGCTCAAGGTTGTATTTTTGGTGGCTATCACTTCTGTCAGGCGTGTGTCTGAGTTGGCGGAGCTTTCCATTCAGCCCCCCTACTATGAGAGACACCAGGACAAGGTGGTGTTTTGTTTTAACCCTTTAACCGCCAGCCTACCTTGAGATTTTGTCACCCTTTGTTGCCAGACCATTTTGCACTATTTTGCGCTCCCCTTGTTCAACTGTGATTTTTGAGGGGATTTCCAGGGATTTCCCAGGAAAATGATATATTGTTTTTTTCAGCAGAGTCTGGGCTTTAACATGAAATGTCTTGTTTGTCATTTGTTAGGTGTATTCTTAATATTTTTGGGTGAAATATGTGCAAAAAAAAAAAAAAAAAATTTTTACATATTGTAGTTTTTTTGGGAATAAAAAATGTAAGTTTGTCAATAAAATCTTATTGCGTGTGAAATCCCAATTTCTCCCGGTTACAGCGGTACCACATATGTATAGGTAGACACCCTTTCCTGCCCAGGAGACTCCCCCAAACTGAAACAGCGCTTTAGGAGATTTTCAGATAAAATACAACTATGCTATGCAATATGCGCACCTTGCGGTTTTTCCAGAAAAACAACCCTTTACATTTAAAATACCCCCAACAAACTATATATTCTCTGGAAGTACACACCTCAGGCTTTCTAGGCGTACCAGGCTTGTGGATGTGGCCATAGTTTTCTGGAAGTAATCCCTCAACGTAATCTTTGGTTGCAAAGAGTTTCCCTAAAAAAAGGATAAAAAAGCAGAATCAAAGCCACATTTTCCTAAAAAAACTATATACAAACAAGAAAAAGCAACATCTCCCGAACAGAACGATACCCAACATGCATAGGTTCTGTCAAGGGAAGAGTTGCCAAACACCCCAAAGTAAAGCATGCGCATAACGGTAATTTTACTTGAAAATTTCAGCTCTGCAGACAAAGTGCGCACCTTGCGATTTTTCAACCAAAACAACCCTTTACATTTGGAAAATCCCCCATAAACCATATATTCCCTGAAAGTACACACGTTAAGCTTTCTAAGGGTACCCAGCTTGCTGTAGTGGGCTCATCTTTCTGGAATTAATTCCTCAAAGAATTCTTTGGTTGCGCAGGGTTTCCCTAAAAAATGTATAAAAAAGCTGAATAAAAAACACCTTTTCCTAAAATATAAATATGCAAACCAGAAAAAACAAGCTAAGTCTGAAAGCGCAAGGTCCCCCGAACAGAACAATACCCAACATGCATAGGTACTATTAACCCTTTTAATTGCCAGCCTACTTGAGATTTTGTCACCCTCTGTTGACAGGCCATTTTTCCCCATTTTGCGTCATGTTTTGCGACATGTTTTGCGCCATTTTTGCTGGAACTTTCAGAAAAATTATATATTTTTTTTTTGCAGCAGAGTTTAGACTTTAACATGAAATGTCTTGTTTGTAATTTTTTTTTTTTTTTTTACAATATTATTAAGTGAAAAAAAAAATAAATAAATAAAAATTTTTTTTTAGAAAATTGACTCCTTTATTTTAAATAAAAAATGTATTTTATTAAGGAAAATCATATTGCATGTGAAAGCCCCATTTCTACCGATTAGAACGGTACCACATATTTATCGGTAGCCCCCCGTTCCTGCCCAGGAGACCCCCCCTAACTGAAACAAGTATTTTATAACATTCACAAAAAAAACACAAAAACCATCCACACTACAAAGGGTTAAATCGAGAAAAAAAATGACATAGGGTCCCCCCTCCCAGGGGAGGGAGACCCCATTTTTTTTTTGATTTTTAAGGGTTAAAAACCCTTAAAAATCCAGAAAAAAAAAATTGACGTGGGGTCCCCCTTACCCGAAGTAACCAGCCCGGGACCAGCTATGGGGGCTTGTAGGCACAGAGTGGGGGGGCCAGCTTTTGTGGCCCCCCCACCCTGCAGCCTACGAGCCCACATAGCCCATGTGGGCCCGGGCTCTTCTGCCCCCCCCTGGCCTTTGGGGAGGCAGGTAATGGGGGTGCCGGGGGTTAATGGCAAGCCACCCGCTAGCGCAGGTGGCTTGCCATCCCCCCAGCCTTGTGAACTGGTATAGTGGTCATGGACCCCTTACCAGTTCACAAGGGGTTAAAAGTAAATAATCACACAGACACACAAAAGAGAAAAAATATTTTATTAATTTTTTTTTTTTTTTTTACACTGTACTCACCTCCCATCCATCCTGGAGCACTCTGTCCCTCGGCGATCACTGGCTTCTGCTCACTTGCTAGAAGCCTTTTATAGCTGCTGGATGACAGAACACAAAGAGTTAATAAAAAAAAAAAATGACATAGGGTCCCCCCTCCCAGGGGGGGCGGACCCCATTTTTTTTTTGATTTTTAAGGGTTAAAAACCCTTAAAAATCAAAAAAAAAATTGACGTGGGGTCCCCCTTACCCACAGTAACCAGCCCGGGACCAGCTATGGGGGCTTGTAGGCACAGAGTGGGGGGGCCAGCTTTAGTGGCCCCCCCACCCTGCAGCCTACGAGCCCACATAGCCCATGTGGGCCCGGGCTCTTCTGCCCCCCCCTGGCCTTTGGGGAGGCAGGTAATGGGGGTGTCAGGGGTTAATGGCAAGCCACCCGCTAGCGCAGGTGACTTGCCAGACCCCCGAGCCCTGTGAACTGGTAAAAGGGGTCACATGGACCCCTTACCAGTTCACAAAGGGTTAAAAGGTAAAAAAAAAAGACAAGACACGTTTTTTTAAAAAAGTTTATTAAAAAAAAAAAAAAAACTTTTACTTTACTCACCTCCGATCTTCATCTTCTGTGTCCCGCGGCGATCTGCTGTCAGTGACGGCTGGGCAGAGAAGGGGGGAGGCAGGCGATCGGAGGATCGCCTACCTCCCTCGTTCCCCGCCCAGCCGTCACCGGCATCTGAGAGACGAACTGCCGGGTGCCCCGATGACACCCGGCGGTGACGTCATCTGGCCCCGCCCCGTGACGTCACCAAAGATGGCGGCCGCCATCGGAAGACAGCAAGGGAGGAGGGCTGTTATGCCCCCTCCAGAAGACAGAAGAGCGGGGGGGGATCGGAGCCCCCCCCCGTGAAGAGGAGAGCCTGCGGGAGCCGGCGGGGACAAAGGTAGGTGACTGTTTTTTTTTTTTTTTTTTTTTTTTTATAGTAAACCGGGCGGCTGCTGAAACGGGGGGGGGGCACCCTGTTCCGGGCCCTCCCCTGCAGCCGGAGGAGCCCCGATGGGCGATCGGAGCCCCTCTGGCTGAAGAGGAGACCCGACCGGATCGAACGAGGGGTCAGGTAAGTGTCTTTTATTTTTACTTTTTTTTTTTTTTCTGGGGAAAGTCAGGCACGTAAATTTTACGTGGCTGGCGTTTAACTGTTGGAGAGGCAGCCACGTAAAATTTACGTGGCTGGCGTTTAAAGGGTTAAACCTGACTTTCTGCCTAAGGTAGTGTCTGCTTTTCATTTGAATCAGGATATTGTTCTTCCTTCTTTGTGCCCTAATCCTAGCAATGCTAAGGAGAGGGTTTTGCACTCTTTGGATGTGGTTAGGTGTCTGAAGTACTGTCTGGTGGCTACTGCACCTTTCAGGAAAACTGATGCTCTTTTTGTGGTCCCTTCTGGTCCTAGGAAGGGTTTTGCTCCTGCCAAGTCTACTATCAGCAAGTGGATTTGTCAGGCTGTGATTCAGGCCTACTCTGCTAAGGGGAAGAATCCTCCCTTCCGCCTTACTGCTCATTCCACTCGTGCTATTGGTGCCTCTTGGGCTTTTCAGCACCAGGCTTCTGTTGAACAAGTTTGCAAGGCCGCTACTTGGTCTTCTGTTCATACCTTTTCAAAGTTTTACAAGGTTGATGTTAGGGCCTCAGCTGATGCTGCTTTTGGCCGAAAGGTTCTGCAGGCGGCAGTGGTTTAAACTGTCTGCTGCTGATTTTTCTTGGGGATCCCACCCTACTTATGGACACTGCTATTGGATGTCCCAACTGTAAGTATTAGATTTGGAGCAGGACGTACTGTATACTAAGAATAATACAATTCTGTGATTACTCACCTGTAGAATTGGTATTATGAGTATACAGTATGTCCTGCTCCAACCCACCCTTGGTTTTGCATTATCTTGGATCCCCTGTATGGTGATTGTTATCCTTGTTATAGTTGATAGTTTGGATTGTTTAATTCTCCCGGCTTTTCATTAACTGCTTTTCAATGCTGGGGATTTGTGGGAGGTCCCCGGGTATTTGAGGGGCCGGGAGGAGCCTATTTTCGATGTCTCTGCAGTCCAGTGCCATCTGGCGGAGTATATCCCAACTGTAAGTATTAGATTTGGAGCAGGACGTACTGTATACTCATAATACCAATTCTACAGGTGAGTAATCACAGAATTGTATTTTCTCTCTCTCCATGGACTTCGCAGATAAGCGGGGCATTTCTAGCCCGTCGGCCGCTGCAAGCCCTATTCCCACCTGCTTCCGGGACCCTTCTTGCCTCCCAGCCATGGCTGCGGATCAGGTGCAGGTAGGGGAACGCCGAGGGTCAGGTGTTCGGCAGAGCTACGCTCTGGGCCGCAGACTCTTCCTCAGAGTAAGCCGGCCATAGGCTATGGTGAGCCTATAGGCGGGGGGAGGGGAGGAACCACCCTTTTTTTCTTCCAATCCATTCCAGGCCATCCTTATTCAATACGATTGGTAACTCCTGCCCAAAGGGGCGTGACTGCAAGACAAAAGCGTGGCTCCGCCTCCCGGCCTATATCCTTCCGGCTGACTTCCTAGATTCCAGTTTCATTCTTGCAATTGGGATGACTGCATGGCTCTCTAGACTCCTCTTCCATTTACTTTTTTTTTTGTTTCGCAGATTATACCTTTGAAGCGGGGGCAAGACCTTGTCTGTCTTCCTCCCTTATGCTGCTCTGATCTGGATTGACCCATTATGCCTCCTCCGTTTTCGGATTGGTGAAGTTCCGTAAAGCTGTATCCGGATCAGGATGGTAAGGTAAGCGCAGGGTCCAGTGTGCGCTTTGTAGTGCTTTGGCACTCTGGCTGAAGGCTTTCATTGAAAAGTCTAAGCAGCCACAGGTTTTGTCTGGTGAGCCTGATTGGGGGTGACCAAGGGAATGATTTTCCCTCTCTTATTGTTTTTTATTGCTCTTTCCCATGTGTTTCTTTGTTCTCTGGTTGAAAAATTCAAAATTTGTGCGCCTTTTTAGGGGGCGGAGCTAAAACTGCAACGAGAAAATAGCCTGTCGCCATGGAAAGCTTGGCGAAGTTCCGAGTACCGGGCGCAGAGCGCTTCCTCCGTCCGCCTCTGTGGAAAGATTTTCGGCTTGGCGAAGTTCCGAGTACCGGGCACAGAGCGCTTCCTCCGTCCACCTCTGTGGAAAGATTTTCGGCTTGGCAAAGTTCCGAGTATAGGGTGTAGAACGATTCGTCCGTCCGCCTCTGTGGAAAGATTTTCAGCTTGGCGAAGTTCTGAGTACCGGGCGCAGAGTGCTTTCTCCGTCTGCCTCTGTGGAAAGATTTTCGGCTTAGTGCAGCAGCTAGCTCCGCTGAGATCTCCGGTTCTTTTCAGCGAAACTGTGCATTTTCTCTTGCCGGGGACGCTGGAAGATATTCGGCTTAGCAAAGTCACCAGCTCCGCTGAAGTGGCCGGTTCTCCGCGACGGGGCACGTTTTTCTCGTCGACCAAGCTTAAACATTTTCGGCTAGGCAAGGTGCCTAGCATCGCCAGAGATCGCAATTCCCCTTTGGCTGCACATCATTTCTGGGGTAGTTGGCCAGCAAAAGGGCTGCTCTGAGCCGCTGCACGGCCACCCTCAAGTGGACCTAAATCTTTTGGTGGGTTATTTTTATTTAATTTTTTATTTATTATTGATTGGAAAGGGCAAGGTAATATATAATTTATATTGTAATTTATAATTATATGGTGGCCTACCCTCAAGGACTCGCAGTAGTTTTGTGACTGTCAAGAACCTATATATACTTGGTCTCAGATCCCCAGGGTCATAGACTAGTATTATTAAATTCACCATGGCGGAGGCATCGGGGGTAGTCATCTGGTCTTTATCAGATTTACCCAATATCCAGTTGCATGCAGTGGCACTGGATGAGGATAGCACGGTGCGCAGGGATTATGCCACGGTTGTTGTGGATAGGGAGACAGTTGTATCGCCAGTGCTTTCTGAGAAACCCCTTGGCAGTTTTCATGCGGACCGTGATGTGAATCGTACCGGTTACTAAGAAGGTTTTTTGAAAAAAAAAAAAAGAAATCCTCTGAGTATATTGAAGAGGATATTGTGGCTGCCATAGGCTCCTTCGGAGTCTGTAAACTGTCGGCATCCCTTGAGTGGTCCTTAACCTATAGAGTCATCATGGAGTATTGACTACTAAAAAGGTTTTAAAGAAAATATTTTTTTCCTCTGAGTTGAAGAGGATATTGTGGCTGCCATGGTCTCCTTCTGAATCTTTAAACTCTGTCGGCAGCCCTCAAGTGGTCCTTAACCAATAGAGTCATAATGGAGTATTGGCTACTAAAAATATTTTAAAAGAAAATATTTTTTCCTCTGAGTGGAAGAGGATATTGTCTGCCATAGTCTCCCAGGAAGTTATCTGTTGGAGAGTCCTCTACACATGGGTTGTCCGGTTAAGGAGAAGTTGGATGGATGGTTGATTTCCTCCATTTCTGGAGGATTTTGCGGAGCATATGCATTATTATAATCTGATCAATAGGGAATGGCAGAAGTCAGATTGTCTTCTAGCCATGCCTAAAGTACTAGATACTATGTATCTCTTTCCGACAGGTCAGATTGAATTATGGTCTTACCCTCTTGTGGTGGACGCTCTGGTGCCAGGTCTCTTTAAGATTTTCATTTTCCCAGCCTGATAGGGCTTATCCAAAGTATCCAGCTGATAAATGCGTGGATCAGGTGGCATGTCATGCTTATCTTTTATGGGGTCGGCCTTGGGCCGGCCGGTGTTACATTCATAGAATTTTGGGAGCATCTGGTCTCTATGACTCTTGGGTCATTCATGGAAGTCATGCTCCCAGTTGTTCAAGATCAGTTTGACTCCAACAGGTAGTGTTCCTGGCTATGGAGGATTTGATGGGGTTAAGTGCCAGAGGCCTAGCTCTGGTGGTCGCCTTAAGGCGTGCTTTATGGCTTAAGCAATGGCCAGCTGACATAGCCTCTAAAAGGAATATGACAGGACTCCTTTTTAAGAGGGGCGTCTGTTGGGAAGGCTTGGTTGACATGGTAAAGCATGCTACTAGTGGTAAATGATCTAATCTGCTACAAAAGCCGAAGTCCAATACTGTTTCCGCAGGGCTCTAATACTCTGGGGTTCCGGCTAGAGGTTCAGCCTCTTTGTCTTATTCCAAAAAAAAAAGAAAAAAAAAAAAAGAAAAAATTCTCTTCTATCCCAAAGTTCCAAATTAGGGCAACAGGTGTCTGGCAGAACAAAGCCAGATACCCTTAGAAGCCGGCTCAGGCATGAAGGGATGCCCCCGCCCTTGAGGTGTGGGGGGGAAACTTCTGCATTTGGCTCATATTTGCAGGAAGCTTTGAGATTTGCCGTATCTCACCTTTTTAGAGATTGGAGTTTTGATAACCACAGTGTATATATAAGGATGCATATCTACATTGCTGTAGGTGGCTTACATCTTCAGTTTGTGGCGTTACCCTTCGGTCTATCATCAGCACCAGGGTGTTTACCAAGGTGTTGGCAGGTCTCATGTAATTCTTTAAGAAGTCAGGGATACATATAATCCCTTACTGAGACTATTGGTTGCTATGGGCCCCATCATGACAGGGGACCCAGAAGGATATAGTGACTATCCAGTCGAATTCTTAAGTCAGACATCATTTCATAGCTTGAAGAGTTATTCTTTTCTGGGACTGTCATTAGACACGTCTCGGGCAAAAGTGTTTTTCCAACACAGAAGTGACTCTTACTTCAGGCCAGGGTACAGGGTCTCTTGTCTTGTCCTCACTTGATGATTCATCAAGGAATATGTCTGTTGGGCCTGATGGTATCTTGCTTTGAGTCAGTATCTTTTGCACTGATCGGGAGCCACACACTCTGGATCACTCTTTTTACATGACACAGTCAGCAGTCTCTAGCCTGGTCCTCAGCCTCTTCAGATTGGCAAATTCTTTCTTCCCATACATTGGAAGATCATCACCACGGATGCCTGTCTATATGGTTGGGGGAGTGTCATGGAGTCACAAACGATTCAGTGCAATAGAGTCTGAAGGAGAGCAGACTCTCCATAAATATCCTGGAACTGAGTGATTCTATTGTATTTCAGACATTGGACATACCATCTGAAGGTATATATCAGCCTCCATGAGGGCACCAGAAGCAGTAAAGTCCTGATGGAGTGAGCTGGGTTTTTACTTTGGGCCGAGAAACTGGTTCTATTTTGGTGGTACACATACCAGGAGTGGGCAACTTGCAAGGCCGTTCATCAGAGGGAATGGTCTCTTAGCCAGAGGATTTTTTAATACCTATGCATGTGCTGGGGGATCCCAGATGTAGTTCTTGCATCAGGGCACAGTCGGAAAATCCGAAGTTTGTCCCGGTCCAGGGATCCTCTAACAATAGCAACAGATGCCCTGACTCTTTAGTGGTCAGCATTCAAGCTTCTTTATTCCAATTTTTCTCCTGGGTCGTGTACTAAAAAAGTTTAGCTCACAAGGAAGTCCCAACCATTCTGGTGACTCCTCTGTGGCCAAGAAGAAGCTGGTTCTCAGACATACTAAGGATGTCAGAGGGCAACTTTTGGAGGCGACGATCCAGATCTTCTCACACAAGGGCCTCTAAGGCATCCCAATTCACAGCTCTGGCTTGGAAGGCCTGGCTATTGAATCCTTTATCTTGGCAGAAAGGGTTTTTTCTGCCAGAGTTATCCAGACTATGATTCAGGCCAGGAAGAAATCTTTACCAAATGATCTATTATTGAGTGTTGCAAGCAATTATCGGTGAATCCAGGGGTTTGCTTGTAGTACTGTTCTGTTTTACAGAATATATCGTTTTTTTGCAGAGGTCTTGATGAAGGTCTTCAAATGAGGACAAATATCTGCTATCTATCTTCTTTCAGAAACCCATAGCTGAGAATGTTTTTATCAGAACTTGTTTTACAAGGAGTCGCTCAGGTGCGGCCTCCTCATAATCCACTTCTGCCGGCTTTTGGACCTGAACTTGTTTTTCAGGGTCCTCCTTTTTGAACCATGGTAGATGCGTCATTAAGTCTAAGGGCGCTTATGGTTATCCCTTAGTGGCAATAACCTCAGCAGACGGTTTTCTGATTTAGCAGCTTATCAGTAAGCCTCGTTATTTGAGTGTTTTAGGATTTTCTTCCTAAAGGTATCTTTTCATTTAATGAAGAGATGGTTTTTACCTTCCTTATGTCCTGCTCCAGTGTCTAATAAGGAAGGGGTGTTCTTCACTGCTGGATGTAGTGAGGGCACTAAGGTATTATCTCACTACTACATAATCTTTCCATAATTTGGACTTCTTATGTCATAACTGAGGGTCCACGGAAAGGTCTTCCACCAGCTAAGTCTGCCATCAGTCAATGGATTAGACAGACAGTGGTAAGAGTCTATTCTGCCAAGGGGAGGGAGCCCCTTGTTTTGGGTCACAGCTCTTTCCACTAGGGCCATTAGTGCTTCCTGGGCTTTTCAGCATCAGGCCTCGGTGGAACAGGTTTGTAAAGCTGCCACCTGGTCTTCGGTTTATACATTTACCAAATTTTACAAGGTAAGTGTTAGGGCCTCAGCTGACGCTGTATTTGGTCGAAAAGTTCTTTAGGCGGTAGTGAAAGGAACTACCTGCTGTTCCGCGTTGGGGATGCCGCCCATATTTGGCACTGCTTTTGGATGTCCTAATCGTATTGAATAAGGACAGCCTGGAATGGATTGGAAGAAAAAACACAATTCTGTGATACTCACCTGTAAAATTGTTTTTTCTGTTAATCCATTCCAGGCCGTCCAACCCGCCTCTTTTGGGGGAATATAGGAAGTTATGATCTATCCTTGATACCCTTTTTATGGTTATATCTATGTCTTGGATGCCTAGTCTTGTAGATATATAAAATAAATAAATACATTAAAAAAATGAAATGGTACATATTTATAATCAGAGAGAGGAGTCTTTTATCTTGTCTCCAGCCTTTTTGTCTCCAAAGAGATATAGGTATGCCTCCCGGGCGGCTGGTTATACTGCTTTTTAATTAACTGGAATCTAGGAAGTCAGCCGGAAGGATATAGGCCGGGAGGCGGAGCCACGCTTTTGTCTTGCAGTCACGCCCCTTTGGGCAGGAGTTACCAATCGTATTGAATAAGGACGGCCTGGAATGGATTAACAGAAAAAACAATTCTACAGGTGAGTATCACAGAAATGTGTTTTTTCCCTTTTCATTATGTGTCCCACATGCTTTATTCTTGTGCATTTTATGCTGTGTGTTTTTCTCACGTTTTTTACCTCACAATATACTTACCTTCCCCGCTCCTGCTCCTCTTGCCTCCTCTACGTTACGGCGTCGGGGGGGGGGGGGGGCTGCTTGGGCAGGCGGGCGCCACTCTCCTCACATAGTTTCCTGAGGTAAAGTTCCCGTTTTTACCTCACGCTGTCGCCCTTGGTCTGCTGACAGGCTGCACAGGCTCTTCAACTGGCTCCCTTTTGGTCCGTGAGTCCGGTCTTTTCTTGTTGGTACCTTTTATTATTGTGTTTTATATTGGCTGTGCATGTGCTGTGGGAAGCTTATCCCACATTGAGTCCCATATTGAGATTCTTGTGGTTCCTCCCGGTCCATACACACCCCCCGCCCCACCCCCCCTCCACCCTTTCCAGCCCTGTGGGTTAGGGTGCTGAGAGTCAAATTGGGTTTTTTTCTGTGCGGTTCTGGCCGTCTTAGTGCCTTGAGACCAGTCTTTCTTATCATAATCACCATAATGGAGGCTTCTGGGAGTAGCGGGCTTGGGAACCCCCCGGGACTTGCTAAGCTTTGTCTTGTGTGTGGTTCATGCCCGCTGAGTGGTCGCAACGTGGTTTGTGTGCCCTGCGCCCAGAGCGCTACTGTGGATCAGGATGGGGCGAGTGTTACCGGCCCCAGTGCCATTGCTCCTCCAGCCTCGCCGACTCCCCCGCGCCTGCTTCTTGCCCCTAGTGAGGGGGAGGGCAGCAGGGACTTATGTAGTAATTTTGAGCTCAGACTGGCTAGCATTGAGCGTCAGTTGGCATGTTCAGCCGCTGGCAAGGCCAAGATTAAGAAGCAGCATTTGGAGCCGGCTTGCGCCATTTTTGCCGATGACGATGAGGATTATGAGGCCTTCGGTGGCCGAGATTCCGCTGAGGAGGGTGAGTTGCTCCAGTGGTCCGACTCCTCTGGGGGTAGTCGGGGGGACCTTGACAGACGCCACGGGTCTTCATCTGACGAGGACGAGTGGCCCCAGGATGATACTGAGCAGCTGTTGTTGGCGGTCTGCACATTGTTCCTCCTAAGGCAGCCAAGAAGAAACAGGGGGACCTTTTTCGGCCGGAGAGACAGCGCCTTGTCTTTCCTGAACAAGGCCACTTCTCTAAGATGGGTTTTAAGGAATGGGAGAAGCCTAATAGGTTGCCGTCGGTGCCTAGGGGTCTGGACAGACGGTATCCTTTTTCGGAGGATGGTCCCATCCTCCGGAAGTGGATGCTCCTGTTCTGGGGCTCGCCAATACCTCCGTTATGCCGTCTGAGACTTCCTCCTTGCATGATCATGTTGACAGGTGCATGGATCAGCTAGCCTGTCACACCTTCACTTCTGTGGGAACCGGTCTGCGCCCTGTCTGTGCTGCGGCCATTGTTTCTATGGCCATTAGGAAGAAGGCGTCTCGCGGATATTGTCAAATCTCACAAGCGAGCGGAGGAGTATGGGGAGCTTTTGGCTTGTATGGACTTCCTTGCCTTTGTTATATCAGCCATGGATGACGCCGTCCGTTTTGGTGGTAGGGCTTCGGCTGCGATGGTCGCGCTGTGTCGCTATAACTGGTTACGACAGTGGGCAGCAGATGCTGCCGCCATAAAAAGCTCTCACAGGTATTCCCTTCCTGGGACTTCCTGGCTAAGGACAGGAGACTTCCTCAATGCAGGTACGGCCATTTCGGGTCTCTTCTTCCTTTCGTCCCTCTCGGGGAGGACGAGGATCTTCCTTCTCTGGTGGCCACAGAGACTCATGGGGGCGAGTTAGAGCCCGAGGTCGTCCCGGCCTTGCCTGGGGATCCAAGCCTAAGCCCCCTTCCAAGGCCCCTCAGGCACGCCCTCACCCAGCCGGGGGGGGGGGGAAGCGGCTTCGGCTCTTTGCTCACGTCTGGAGGCAACACGTCTCGGACCGGTGGATTCAGGAGGTGGTGTCCTCCGGATACAAGATAGAGCTGGCAGCTTGGTCGCCCCCAAGATTCATTCAGTCCCGGATCTCCCGAAATCCTGTGACGGTGCAGGGCCTGAGGCTGGCCGTTCAACATCTTCTTTCCTCAGGAGTGGTTTGCCATGTGCCTCTTCAAGAACGGAGGCAGGGGTTCTACTCCAACCTGTTCACGGTGCCCAAGAAGGACGGTTTCCTGAGACTCATCCTGGATCTAAAGGGTCTCAACAGATTTGTCAGGTTCAAACACTTCCACATGGAGACCCTACGGTCGGCAGTGAGCTCTCTTCGGCCAGGCGATTTCATGACCACTGTGGACATCATGGATGCCTATCTGCACGTTCCTGTCTTCCTGGGACACCAGAGGTTCCTGAGGTTCGCTCTGGGGGATGAACACTACCAGTTTGTGGCCTTGCCGTTCGGCATCACCTCAGCCCCCCGGGTGTTCACCAAGGTGCTGGCGGGTGCCATGGCCCTTCTGAGGAGCCAGGGCATTTGCATTCTTCCTTACTTGGATGACCTTTTGATTGCAGCTCCATCTTTGCATCAGGCAGAGAGGGATACTCGGATGGTAGTGTCCACCCTACCGGTTGGGTGATCAATTATCCCAAGTCTTCTCTCTCTCCTTCATCGGTAAGATCCTTCCTGGGAATGACGCTGGATACTTCTCAGGTCAAGGTGTTTCTTCCTCAGCAGAAGGTGGAGGGCCTTCAGATGCAGGTGCGGGCCTTGTTGTCTTGCCCTCATCCCTCCATCCGTCTGGGGATGCAGTTGGTGGGTCTCATGGTGTCTTGTTTCGAGGCTGTGCCTTTCGCTCAGTTTCATATGAGATCCCTTCAGTTGAATCTCTTGACCGTCTGGGATCGGAGTCAGGAGTCCTTGGAGCAGGAATTCGCTCTATCCCCTCTGGCCAGACAGTCGTGGTGGCTGGACTCAAGGAATCTTCTAGTGGGCAGGTCCTTTTTGCCTCCGTGCTGGGAGATCACCACAGACGCCAGTCTGACCGATTGGGGAGGGGTTTGGCAATTGCTGAAGTTCCAGGGCCAGTGGGGCCCTCAAGAGGCCCACGCGCCTATCAATATCTTGGAGTTGAGAGCGATCAGGCTGGTTCTCTTCCAGTTGACTCCCCACCTTCGGGGTCGTGCGGTCCAGGTCCGCTCGGACAATCAGACGGCGGTCGCCTACATCAATCATCAGGGAGGGACTCGGAGCAAACCAGCCCTCAAGGAAGTGTCCCTGATATTATCTTGGGCGGAGGAGACGGTTCCCTCCATCTCGGCGGTTTACATCCCCGGGGGGGAGAACCAGGAGGCAGATGCCCTGAGCAGAGGGACGTCTCGCCTAGGGGTCTCTCGACAACAAGATCTTTCATGCCCTGTGTCGCCACTGCGGTCAGCCGGACGTGGACCTGTTTGCATCCCGTCACAATCACAAGCTTCCAAGATTCGTATCCCTGTCAAGAGATCCTCTGGCCTTCACCACGGACGCGCTGGCATTTCCTTGGAAGGAGTTTCGACTCCTTTATGTCTTTCCTCCCTTCCCTCTGTTGAGTCGTGTGCTGCGCAAGATATCCCAGGAGGGGGTACCGACCATCCTAGTGGTCCCCCGCTGGCCGAGGAGGGTATGGTTTGCAGACATCGTCCAGATGGCGGTGGATCAGTACGTCCTGCCCGACGTTCCAGAGCTCCTCACTCAGGGACAGCTGCGCCACCCCAATTTACAAGCGCTGGCTTTGACGGTTTGGCTGCTGAAACCTCCATCCTGATGAATAAGGGTTTGCCGGCTTCAAGGTGTGGGGGTAGGCGTGCTATGAATTTTGAAAAAGGTTGTCATAACTAGAAATTATGTGAGTGTCACACCCAGAGTGCATTTTTATGAATTTTGAACTATTTTTCCTCATAGTGTCCAAAAATGTGTGTCGAGCCGGTTGCTGGAGAGAAAAACTGGGTGTTGAGCTGTGCTGATGTAGTGTGGCTCAGTATATATCTTTGGGGAACTAAAACATCTTTGGTGTTAGCGCCATTTGGTTTTAATGCTGACCAAGCTAAAGCAGCAGGGGTAACGTGTGCTGGAACTAATGTAATTGTAGCTGACTGGATAAGCATTGGCCTCATAAACAGGACCTTTGGAATATTAACACATTATTCTGCTTCTGTATAATTCACTGTAATAAAAATGGTGACATTGCATCTGGAAGTGCAGATGGGATATCTGTGGCGCTGCTCTTTCCCAATTAAACCCTATTGCCATTGGATTTTTATTTATTAGATTTTTCCAATTTCCCCAAAAAACATATAACATCTACTTTAAGACATAGCTTCCATTTTGAATCGTCTCACGTGTTCGCATTAAATATGGATACAACTCTTTCATAATTTCTCTACTGCACACTACCCCTATTACATAAGAGGCATGGGCCGAGTAAAGAGTCGGCAAATAACAATAACCAAAAAAAACCCTCAATCCTTCCTCCCTAACCCTCTCATTCAGGCTCCTATAACTGTTCCCATGCCTGATTTGCAGAAGAAGAAATAAAGAAAAAGAGATGAGAATAAGAAGAAATAATAAAAAAGACAAAGAGAATGTGACTGAAAAAAAGAAGAAATAAATAAACAGGACATATTCCCATCCCATTCCCACCCTTACCTTACCTTGAAGGCAATCAGGGTTCATTTAGCTTATATTTCAGGAACTATTAAATGTGTCTGTAAACTAATGTCCCCCACTATTCTCTCATAAACCTCAGAGTCTTTAAATTCCATCTACCCCAGATCTCTTGCATCTGGTACTCCATCTCCCATCTCCCTTATTTCTTGCAACTCCTGCCTTGGGTGGTTCACTGTAGGGGGTATCTCCTGCTTCCAAAAAATTTGCTATGGATTTTTTTTTAGCCCTAGAGTACATTAAAGGCCTACCAGACATAGAGCACTACGTTAAATTGCTTTAATAGGATTGTGCAGCTAAGCTTGGGATTGCAATGTTATGCTTGGTACCTCCTGGGGGCATGTCCCAGACAGACTGATAGTAGGAAGGGGCATGCGGGGGTAAACCGCTTGTCTACCTAGAAGCCATCCTAGGAGACCACTGTCATACCTCGGGCTGACAGCTAAAGACCTGCAGTGTTTAAGAAGATTGTGCTGTTCAAGGTTATGTGACTAAAGTACTCTAATACGGTTCCTTCCTCCCGTTCTGTTTTTTGTCGGTGTGCCGCAAGGTTCTGTCCTAGGCCCCCTTCTTTTCTCAGTCTACACATATGGTCTAGGCAAACTTATAACTTCACTAGGCTTTCAATACCACTTCTATGCGGATGACACCTCTCTGGCCCCCTCTCTCCTATCTCGCCTCCCCATCTGTCTTACAGCTATATCTTCATTCATGTCATCTCGCTGCCTCAAGCTAAACATGGATAAGACAGAACTGGTCATTTACCACCATCTAATTCCTCTCCCCTCTCTAACACATCTATCTTTGTCAATAATTATACAATAACTACAACCCCCCCAAGCTCGGTGCCAGGATGTCATTCTGGACTCTGCACTCTCATTCAAACCACATATTCAGTCCTTGGCCTCCAACTTAAAAACGTCTCACGCATCCGTCCCTTCCTCTCACCTGACACCACTAAAATGTTAGTACACGCCCTGGTTATATCCCGACTGGATTACTGAAACATCCTTCTCTGTGGCTTACCAACAACAGACTGGCACCCCTCCAATCTATCCTGAACTCTGCTGCTCGCCTCATCCATCTCTCCTCCCTCTCATCCAGCTCTGTGCCTCTCTGCCAATCCCTACACTGGCTGCCAGTCCCACAGTGAATCCTGCTCAAAACTCTAACCCTCGCCTACAAAGCTCTCTCCAACCAAGCCCCTGCTTACATCTCATCTCTAAGCCAACAATATCAACCTAGAGGCGGCCTCCGCTCTGCAGCAGACCTTCTCCTGTTCTCCACCCTGGCCACCTCCTGTCATGACTTCTCCAGGACTTCTCATGTGCAACTCCAATCTTCTGGAATGCCCTCCCCCACCAAATTCGCCACTCCACAGCCCTCAAAGCCTTCAAAGGTGCCCTTAAAACTCACTTATTCAGACAAGCATACAATCTGGCTTAAGCAATTCTCTAAAGGGCACATGCCACAAAGCTGTTTGTGATCCTCACCCCTCATCCTTTAGACTATAAGATTGCAAGGGCAGGGCTCTCTTTCCTATTGTATCTTGTATTCAGAATATTCACTGTAAACTCTGTAACACTGCATCTGTAATAGTCTATGTACTGTATGTTTCTGCCCTGTCTGTAATTACTACTTTGTACAGTGCTATGGAAGATGATGGCGCTATATAAATAATAATATGATTATTGGTGTTTTTTTTTCAATAACCAATGTCATTTAAAGTCGAACCTTTAGTAAGAGAAATGCAGAGGATGCCATCGCTGGCTCAAATTAAACCCTACTGATTACTTGGTTATCAAGCAACTGCTCCAGCTGCAAAGTTACTTGACCACCCCCTAACCTGCATCTAGCACACATATTGTGGTCTATTTTAGGTCAGTACTGAACTGAGGGAGGCAGCATGACATTACATTTTTCAAAAGGTAATTAGCCCTTTCCCATATTTCCCAAGCTACAGTTCCCCTTTAAAATGTCTGGGATCAAGTAGTGATGGGCAAACCTGAACCGCAAAATTTGGGTTCGTCATGAACTTTTCAAGATCGGGCCCTGAACTTGGACTTCAGCCAGAAATCTGTGTTCGAGTTCAATGTCCTGCCTGAACACACAAAAGCTGGTTGATAGGCTGCTCATCAACCCTCTTTATCTAAGGGTGCAGCAGCAGGAAGCTCTGCAGTAACCTACCTCAGCCCACGATCCTCTTCCTGTCAACAGTGGCTTCAGCCGGGACTACAGAAAGATGGCCGCCAACACTCTTAGTGCCAGCATTGCCAGAGGATTGTGGGGCTCAGGTGAGTTTTACAGCAGCGCTTCCTGCTGCACTATCTGCAGACTCACCTTTGCCAGGTCCTATGATGCATGTGTGAGCTCTCATCCAATCAGCGAGCTCAGCTGTACTTGTCAACTTCAGCTTACAATCGGGTAAGGGCCGATTCCATGCTAACCTCTGTGTGCTGACGCATGGGCCGTTGGAACGGGGAGATGTAGGTATTTACAGGGGACCTGGGGGAAGTTTACACAGCGGGGCATTCCCGAACCGGGGGGGGGGGGGCTGGAGGCAAGGAATTAGGCGGCCCTGGAGTCTTAAAGATTCCCGGGCCGTCAATGCTGGGGTTTGGACCTCTTTAAAAACTTTTATCTCTCCATCAGAACAAAATAAGGACGCTGTCCTCCACACGGGAACTAGGATGACGCACTTTGGGCAGTACCTAATAGCCGCACCTAAAAGGGGTTTAGCTCTATTATAACTTCTCATTGCAAACTGAAAGGAAATCAATGTTTTATAACAGCAGAAATGTTCCACAATCAAGAGAAATAGCTCCCAGTAATAATTATCAAATGAGAAGTTCAAAGGTAACCATGCTGATAAATGATTAACTACCTAGTGTTATCCCAGGCACCCTTTACCTACTGTAATGACATCATAGTAAAAGGGTCAGTAATATATTAGTAATATATCTTTCTAAGCTGCTATAGGGTAAGGTCTCGAGCTTGCATCTGGCAGCATCACGGTAACTTAATTAAAAGGATGCTCTTCTTTAAGAAGGCAACACTTGGGGCATGAACACAGGGGGATCTGGGAGTATTCCCGATGGGCTGCACTGCTTTGGGGCAGGTTGGGCTGTTGCCACAGCCAATCCTGGCCTCCCTAGTCTCCCCCATAGTCCCCCTGTACCTGACCCTACTGTACCCACCCACCCCCAGTAAAGGAACATCAGCCTATATCCTGCCCCAATGCTGTAGCCTTGGCATCATGGCTGCAGCAGCTCCCAGAAAATCGAACAGGTTTTCCTATTGAGCGGAGTTGAACAAAAGGTAAATATTCTGCAATGTCTTGGGTAGCACGAGGAGATGTGCAAGGTTTATTCTTATCCCTATGAGCCAGGACCCTTCAGAAGGTTTACTTCAAAGCAGACCCTTACCCACACTTTTGTGCTCCCCCTGTCTGTAAGGCAAAATGGCTGCACACTGTGGCTCCAAATACATGCATCTGTTTCTGGGTTCATTCAGGAAATGCAAGGAACATTTTGTTCTTGTTTTTTTTGGGGGGTGGGGGGGGTTGTGCATATATGGCCATTGTACACATATGAATCTGTCCTCCACCTTTAACCCATCCGTGCAGTCAGACAAACATGCTGTGAATGCACAAGACAGGACAATGCAAAAAAATGGTTGAGCATCACTCTACTATGGTCTGTGGGGCTTAGGATCAGCAAGAGGGGGTGGGTTCAAGTCCCTGAATCATAGAACCACCCCCCCTCTACTACTACCCCTATGCCTTCCTGTGCCCTTAGACCTAAATATGAATAAACCCAGTGTAAGCAAATGTAATATTTAAAAACGTACATGACTGCAAATTCAATGGCATATGCTGGCTAGGTATAGCATAGTGCAGCTGCAGCCAGTGCATGCACTGTTGGAATGGGGAAAGGGTAGTTAATACCCGGGATATGGGGATTATACCCACCCTTCTTAATCTATACTTCCTGTTGACTAAACTTCCTTTAGGTGTGTTGATTTTGGCCCAAAGACTGCTTCAGTTGAACCTCCGATGGACCTTCACTCTCCCTTTTGGGACCTAGGACCCCTAATGTGTACAGTCCTGCTGCACCTGGGACTGCTGTAAACCCCTAGACCCAGATCACTAGCATTACTATGCATTTAATTTTGTTTAGGTTTACTGTTTTTTTCGCTCTTTTTTCCAGTCAGAATACATGCCCTCAGATAGTGAGTCCTCTAGTGAGTAGGCATCCTGGGGGGGATGGTACCTCACAAGAAAAGGCTATGCTGGAGGAAAGTGTAGGTCAGGTCGGGGGAGCTGCAGCTGGAGAATGAGCGCCTGTGTAGGGGTCTCCTAATAATTTTTTTTTGTCCTGTTCAGGGGGACATTGCCATTTCAGATTAACATGTTTTTTCATGTCAGCATATTATTTTTTTTATAAAAATGTGGTTTTGATTCAGCTTTTTTTTTTTTTTTCAAGAAACCCAGTGAAAATGTGATGTCCACCTGGACATCTGTGGCCACAACACCTGGTAACAAGCCTGGTACGCCTAGAAAGAGGTGTGTACTTTCAGTGAATATATGGTTTGGTAGGGTATATCAAATGTAAGGGGAGTTTTTGTTGAAAAGGAGCACAAAATAGTTGCAAAAAACAAGACATTTCGAACATTATGACCAAATGGGACCCCAGGCAAAAAAAGCCTTTTGAGACTCCCTTATCCTTATGAAATTTAAAATTACCAGGTAAGCTGCTGCAACCCCTGCATTTGCGGCCAGGACGCAGCAGGCGGGACTTTTTGCAGACACGTTTTTTCCCTCTCTGCCGAACCGGACAGGTGTGCCATTGATGGATATTGTTTGCGGTACCGATGCATCTGCCGCAAACGCAGAAACGCATGCGGTACCGGACAGGTGTGAATGAAGGCTTACAGTATGTTTGTTAAATTATTTTGGGAAATTTCCGCCATGTCCCTCCCCTTCAGTGACATCATTAGTCACATGGTGGAGAATTTAACAGAGCCTCCTCCTCTGTGGAATAAAGCCTCCGCAGCATTGGCTTGGCAGGACATCAAGGAAAGACGAGGGGGGACCTGTGTCCCCCTTCATGACAGAAGCCTATGGGCGGCTACAATAGCAGCTCCCCACCAGCAGAAGGTCAGCACCGCTGGACCAGGAGAGGACCCCTGACCCTGCAGAGCTACAGAGAGGGTGCCACCCAGCAGGGGGTGGATTATGAAAAACGCTGTGATGCTTCATTCTTTTTTTTTTATTTAAAAAGTTTTTTTAACTGTTTGTGAACTGTTGAGGTGTTTAAGAGACACCTATATCAGTTCACACTTTGTGGTGGCTGGAGATACTGTATCCGGCATTCAGGAGTACAGAATGCCAGATACTGGGGACTATCCAACCAGAGGGCTTCCAAACTGAATTGTCCCTGCCCCAGCTCATCCCTACTCTACTCTACTCCACTCTACTCTGAGCTACCAAAATTTGCCCTCCATTCTTCGCCACCTTCTTCTTCACCGCTTATATTCCTGTGGTCCTAAGGCGAGCCATGAGCTAGCCTGCACACAGGACACCCTGCTCACTGGTCCGGTGGGATGAGCCCTCGGAAGAATCATACTGCTGCCCAGTCCAAATCTAAATGGGCCCCTGAAAAAGCAAGGGTCCCCAGGACTTGCTTGGGTATGCCTGGTGCTGCCTACAGCTTTTTTAGCCTGGCTTGACTTCTCTCAGCTAATCAGAGCTCCCTTAAACAGTCCTTTTCTATTATTCCCCGGAAAAGACAGCTAAGGGTGCAGGAGAACCTAAAACGTCACTCACAAAAGCTGCAACATTATTTAGTTAAATAAATCAGTCCTACGTTTTAAATGTGGTGTTTTAGAACTCTATCCCCAAATTGTCCAAAAGAATATTGTATATAAACATGCTAAAGAGTGGGTAGAGTTGCTTATACACCCCAGCTGAACGCAAAACCTGAAGCCTGAAGTTTTCTTTTATGGGCAGGAAAACAATCCAGAGGAGACAGGTTTTTGAGCATTCCATTTCACTTTAAAGTAGACCTATCCTTTCTTGTGCCGGCCATGAAGTCTAAAAGACTCCAGGGCCGCCTGACGTTCAGGATACCCCACTTTGTGAACCCACTGTACAGACCAGTAATCACTACCCTTTCCAGCAGTCCTATGGAGTGATTGTGGGCCGCTGCCTCATCCCCGGCATTCCTGCAACTGAGGCGCACTCCTGTGCCCAGCCATTCAGATAGGCTAGGGAGTACACTGCACACTGCAGAGAAACCAGGGATGTGGCCACTTGCACTCTCTAAGCGCTGGACAAAAAATGCTTTTGATATAAAGCGCTAATTAGACAAGAGCCCATGCATGCCCCAGTGGGAAAGGCAGAAAGGTGGGTTGTGTGGGCAGTCTGAAGGGTTTCACACAGCAGGGCATCCCAGATTGGGATGCCCCAGGTAAACAAACCACCGGGATAGTGACAATAGGTCTTATTTAACAAGGAGAACTGCTCCCGTATGCTTGTCTCATGAGCCAGCCTTAACCACTTTACCATCTGCAGGATGGCTAAAAGCATCTACACATAAGAGAACTGCAATATCAAAAAGCTAGTATAACAGGCTGGTAAAGTTGTGCAGTTCTCTCTTGTAAAAGCAGAATGGTATGTCCAACACCTGGTCCCTGTTTCTTCTTCCTCCCGGACAATAAAACAAGCGTGGCTCTATTTTTTTCATGCAGGGTGAAGCAAACCCTCCTGTTGCTATCTGTTTTTTTTTTTGTAGTGTTGTGTTTTCTTATTGGATCAGCAAACAATAATCATGCTAAGGGGATCTTTTTAAAAGTAGATGTGGATTAATGATTATTTAAAAGTGCAAAACTTTCTGACCCAAAGCCACATGGCTTCAGTGTTAAAGAAGATCTGTAGGGCATTAAAAAAATAATACTCCTCTTACTTCCTCCTCAGTACTTTGCCTGAGGCATGCTACTAAAATACCCATTTCCAGACATTAGGTTCCTGGTATTAGAGCAGACTTAAAGCGGAACAAAACCCAGGGCGGCCCGCCCTGCAATCTAAAAGGTTGCAGGGCTAACCACTAGCCTTCCCCTCCCCCCCCCCATCAGTATACCCCGCTGTGTGAAACCCAGCAGATCAATATCTTACCTTTTCCTGGTCCAATGGCACATGCAATGGCTCTCATCCAATGAGAGGCGTTTGCCGTGCCTATGTAATTCTGATTATTTTCAATGGAGAGCAAGAGCATCCACACCCCCTGCATCCTGGGTTTTGCTCTGCTTTAGAGCCTTAGAGCCATTGTCCAGGGCTACATCATATCCTCTGCCCGCTCCTGGCTTCCTCCTCTCACTATAGGCTTTGCGGTTCATTCCCACTGCAGGGAGGTGCCTTTTATACTGGCGGAGTGAGCTGACATCAGAGAGATGAAATGTCTTGTAATTTTTTCAGTGTTTTCTTAATATTTTTGGGTGAAATATGTGGGTTTTTTTTTAATTTGTAGCTTTTTTTTTTAAATAAAAAAAGGAATTTTTTCAAGAAAACCATATTGTATGTAGAAGTCCCATTCCTCCTGATTACAACGGTACCACATATTGATAGACATAATATATCGGGGGATATCTTTTCTGCCACCGCAAACTTAAATGAGATTTTAAAATAAAATACAACTAATTGCCGCTTGCACTGTCGCAAAACAGTGTAATATTAAAAATTCATATAGATGCATCGGCTAATGAAGGAGGGGTCACTTATACACCCGAACTGAATAAAGGTCCCACCAAGCTTGTGGTTTATTCTCTCATTGTAGGAATAAAATCCAGGGGTGACAGATTTAGTCTATCAGAGCCTGCCATCCGGATATCCTTTCCCTTCCATTAAAAGAAAAAAAACAAGCCTGGCTGGATATTTTTTTTGATGCCGGGTATATAAGTGACCCCTCCTCCCACCACCTTTTTATAATAGTGCTCCTTTAAGTATCAAGTGTTAAACCCTTACATTAAAAAAAAGCAAAACCAGCCTGGACACCAGCTGGGATGGCAGATCAGGGCACGGAGAATGAGCGACCAGCTCTGGCCCTGAAGGCTACCAGCCATATAGCTCACATGGTCACAGGGCTTTTGATCAGCCCAACCAACCAGCCAGAGATAGATTTTATCTGTTTCCACACAGAACGTTAGAAGGAGATAACATCCTTCACTAGCCAGCTCCATGGATGTAAATATCAGCATGGCTGCAGTGTGCCTGTGTGATATTGTTTCTCCACACAGGGTGGGTTAACTGGAGTTTGGGATCTTGCTATAAGCAGCCCACAACAAACTAAGAGATATATTTACCTCAGAAATGCGATCAGCATTCAGCTGCATAGAATCTTCTAGCTATTCGACAACATCTGTTTTGAGTTAAGCTCTCTCAAATAGTGTACATCACTGATTGTGAGAATGGGGGCTAGTGGAGCAACTTTTTTTTACTCTACTTTAAAAATAATATAGATAATAACCCACCTCAGTGCCCCTTTGGTAAACTGACCATTTTTTTCTGGGTCTCAAAGTGGGGCAGTTTAAACCAGTTTGTGGGTGATAGGTGGGATTGGGGTGTGGCTTAGGGGTGTGACTTAGGGTGTGTGGCTTATTTACAGGCTTTTGAGGAACAAATATCCTCTGGTACATGCTACTTATGTGTGTAAGTAGGGGTAGCCCTGCTCCTGCTCACATGCTCCAGGGATCTTTGGTCCATAAAAGAGCCCCCCACCTCCTTCCCCACTCTATCCCCTCACCCAAGAAACCCCAGTCCATGTCCTCGCTCTAATGATATAGCCTCAGTCTTGGAACACACCAGTTGACTGGCCAGGAAGCAGCAGAGATTCCACTGGCTTCTCATAGGCAGGTCAAGTGCTGGTAAAATCCCATGTTTCTGGTCACATGGCCTTCACTAGCAAATCAAGAAGCATGTATTAACTTCATCCCTACAACTGGACTAAGGCCAAGTTGAATTGGAGTATCTGGACTTGATGCTGATGAGTAAGATCTGTAGAAATCTGCAACCAGAGATGCTCTTGTAGAGCTAAAAGCTGCCTTTCAAAAGCCCTTAACTAATGTGTGTTCTGAGCAACAGCCACCAGGTGGTGCCTGAGTGCTGAATAATTGTGGTACAGACCCTACAACCGTTTGTATGATCTGATTAAGATATGTAATGCCTAGGCCTAGCTTATTAATGGTTGTAATAACCAATCCTGCTTGAGAAGGACCCAGCCTATGCCACATGACCCCTCTTGGGCCAGAGTAAAATAGCACTATATAGCTGCAAGGCAGAACGGGGTGCATTTAGGGCATATTGTCCCACAGCTGAGTCTCTAGAAACATTCCAGGAATATGTGAAAATGTCAGCAACAGAAAAAAAGCACAAAGAGAGATCACTTGGAATTTCCCAGCTTGATACTTCCTTATTCCAACGTGCAGTCCACGCTCAGAACTGAGCTGGTCAGACTGGAAGTGAAATTGTTTGTGAGTGCATGTAATCTCTATGCTGAAAAAACACAGGGGATTAACATAATGATTTGGAGATCCTCTGCAATTAGACTTTTAAACTCAACACACCATCAAGTGGAAATAAATACTCCATCACAAAATCCTATCTGGTGCAGGAGATTTAAAATAAAAAAAATGATATTCAAAATATCTTGTGCCTCCTGCATTACTAACCCAAGGAGTTTTCTTAAAGCAGAAGTCCAGTCATGGAGTAACCCCCTAGCACTGAGGCAGAATGGGAGGGGGGGTTACAAAGAAAATCCCTTACCTTTCCTGGTACTCCGTGTCCTGGGTACCGCCATTTTGCAGCTTCCCCTGGCTTCAAGTCAGTGGGCAGATGGGAGCACGCACAGTGTGGGGATGCTGTTTTGTGTCTTTCTGTGCCACAGCTATAATGGTGCTGGGCCATGGGTGCTCCAAGGGAGGGGGTTACCCCATTAATGGACTCCCACTTTAAAGAAAAACATTTTGTTTTGAGCCTCTTCAACAATTACATAGGCACTCAAAATCTGTATTACCTTATTACAACCCTCTAACTAGCATTCCCAGCTTCCCTCTAGTCTGAGGAACTCTCCTAACCCCAGTCTAAATGGTTGGGTGCTGGAGCAAGGGGAAGCCGGTGACGTGAAAACACCATGGGTACCACGGGACTGGTGAGTTTTTGGACCAATCAGTTAAAAAGCGGGGCATCCCAAATCAGGATGTCCCAGGGACAGACTAGCAGCTGGCCCTTAAATATTTTACACTCCAGGGCCGGTATTCACATTTTGATACTCTTTAATAGGGATTTCTTGCCCAGGACCCAGGCAGCTTTACCATGGGAAAACATTAGATAACCACCAGTGCTAACACAAAAGGGGACCTCAAACAGGTGCAGATGGAGGCACTGCTGAGGAGACTGGGAGTATTTGGATAATATAAAGCACACTGATTCATGGTTGGATGAAAGATGATGCCCCTGACCGCCAGCATGGGGAGAGCAGAAAGCAGGATCATTTTATCTTTTGCTTGGAATGTCCCTGTAACTGGGAACCTCTGTTTGGGAATCTAAATCCTCTCTTGTATTCTTTGCTTTTTGGATAATTTTGGAGGGATTCCTATTCCTGAGTAACAATTACATTTTACCCCACTATAGTAAAAGAGCATCTGTAGGCAATAAATAAAAATAAATACATTACCTGATTGCTCCTGGTCCAAACTAGTATGTAGATGTGACCATGATCAGTTAAAGTACACCTATACCCAGACAGGACGTTTCTATCACCAGCCCAGTGCCCCAAAACAGACAGTGTTTCTTTTCGTACTAAAGCCAATGCTTAATATTCATAAATACGCTAACAGGAAGCAGTATGATGCCCAATTTGCAGCCATATGCTATTTTTTTCAGTTTTTCAGTGCTTCCCAATGCTGAGCTGTGTGCTGTAAGTGAATGTATTATTGCTGGAAAGCACCAGGGGATGGGGCTGCTCGGCCAGGGAGCCATATGGCCGACTGCATCCAGTTTGTGTTGTTATGTATATGCCAACACACACATGGAATTCTTTCTCCGCATTTTACCCATCCGTGCACTGTGAACAACACAACCATGTGAGTGACTATACACAAGTGAATTACAAACTAAGGGTAAGTGAAGTGCAGAATCCCCCTGCAGTGCATGCAATGATACCGCACCACCTAAATAACAGTGGAGCACAATGTGCCAATCTGGTGTCACTAAGTAGACCTGAATACAACAAACACGCACTGCGGCCCCAGTACACCACACATCAGACAATACCAAGATCAGCACCAATCACCCCACAATAATCACTTCTTAATCGCATAAATATCCACAAAATAATCTTTAATTCATAAAAGTAAAAAATGACACAAATATTACATCACAAACAACATGCCATTAAAAAAGACAAACCGGGCCACAGCAGGGGCATCCCAATTCATACCTAAATCTCAGAGTATGTGCTATTGTGCTAACCAAAGTGCTAATAGCGCCAATACAGTACAATAATAAAAGAGATGGCAGTGAACAAAGATTAACTATAGGGAATGAGATCACATATGTGCTCAAAATAATCTCCCTGCTGGGCCCCACTGGTATCTTTCACCTACGCGTTCCATGACAACACGTGACTTTCTCAAGGTGCCAGTCCGAAGTGAAGTGCACACGTGCCCAGAGCGGTGGGCTGCCCTAAACTCACCGCCCAGGCAGCAGTTGGGGGTTAGGTGCCTTGCTCAAGGGCACTTCAGTCATGTCCCATGGTTGGGAATCAAACCTGCTACCTTCCAGTCACAAGCCTATTTCCCCACCTCTAGGCCATAACTGCCTCCTAAAGGGATGTACAGGCAGAGAGAAGTTTGACACAGCATCCCAGGAGTGACCAGCTGCTTCTTTTTACACAGCCTATTGTTTCAACTCCCTTATCCTTTGATCATACACTGTTTAGGGGAGGGCCCTAATTTCTTATGTAAGCTGTTATCAATGTACTGTACATTTATTGCATTTTGATTCCTGTGTATTATAGGCACGTGACCCTGTCAGTATTCTCTACTTTGTACATCGCCATGGAAGATAAATAAACAATAATATTATAGCCTTCAGATTTCCTTTAAAGTGGAACAAAACCCGGGAATTTGACTTTCCTGGGTTTTATTCCGTGCCTCTGGGGCATCCTACGTCATTCGGCAAAGGGCTTGAATTGAAATCAATGAGGAGTTCACTATGCCGCATCCCCCATATCCCCAGTCTGGTGCGCACTCCTGTCCCATCCGATTGGCTGAGAAATGATCACATGCACAATGCCAGGGATGCAAGGGATGCGGCAGCGCGCACTCCTCAGTGTGAACAATGGAGGCAAATGTCTCTGATTGGACAAGCGCACATACATGCGACGTTGTAGCAGAGGAAGGTGAATTTTTATGGGCGCCCTGGGGGGGTTCGCACAACGGAGGAACCCGATTCAGAATCCCCCGGCGAAAGGAAATGCCTGGCCCTGCAATCTTTTAGATTCCAAGCCGGCCACTGGTGGGTTTTGTTCCACTTGAACTTGAATATCAGTAACAGAAAATATGTTTTTACTTTGAGAGGAATGTGTGTTAAACAATGTTCAGCATCCAACCCAACCAGTATTTTTGGTGGGAGAGCAGAGTGATGGCACTTTCCGCTCCGGTAACCCCCATGATCACAAACACACAAACGTACTAAAGCGTCAGTGCGGTTACTTATTTACTGAAAAGGCAGTGACCAGTATGCAGAGGCTGTGCATAGGATTGTTGCAGTAAATATTGAATCATATGTCGGAACTGTAAATAAACCATTGCTCTCAAAGTTTCAGGTTTTTTTTAATAGGCCAACCATCATCGGCACACTTGTAGATTGTGATTTGTTATTTAAAGGAGCTGCAAAGCCAAATTGGCCTGTAAAAGCAGAATGTGTGATTGTCTTTCTTCCATTAAAATAAAAGCTTCAGGGATGCCGGCAATACAGCCACGGCCCACAATCTTTTAGACTCCAGGGCTGGCCGAGCCAGTGATTAGCCCACTTTAAGTGACCATGGCTTTAGAAATCATCATTGTAAGTAAGCAGTCTGATAGTGGGACTCCCACATGCTGCAGTGCTTTCTTGTACCCTTGTTAGAGTTGGGGGTCGCCTTTTAAATTCTGTTTACTGTTTTACATTGAGAAAGCTAAGCTGGGCTTCTGTTTTCTGTATCATGTGTTATTAGTAGTAAAGAAACTATAGAGACTGGAATACATTATTACGCCCAAAGGAAAATAAAACCTCAAAAAACAAATAGTACTTAGCTTGTGTCCCCTGCAGCAGCTCTTAGATGGTCCGATATTTAGAAATGGCCCACTTTGGCCCAAAGGTGCTAGGCCAATGCTCATTGGAGGGGCCCTGCATCCAGATCACTTATAGTGCCTGTTCACACACCCTCAATCTACTGTAATGGAGGGGCTTTGCCCATTCACATTGACCAGGGCACACTGGCCATAGGAGGAGCCAGCAGAATTCCTGGTGGGCTGCACTGCTTTGGGACTGGCTTGGTTGCTGCAAGCTTCTAAATCCCTGCCTTCCCAGTCCCCTCCCCCCTCAGTTCCTAGCCCTCATCAAAGAAATCCCTACAATGCTATAGCCTCGGCATCATGGCTCTTGGGGGCTATTCTCACTCCTGCCCCATTATCTGCGCCTACAATTCTATATGAGATCATTAAGAGTGGCTACCACACCCATAATCTGTCCCTGTACTGCTGTATTCTCATCCTTGGAGCGCAGTTATTGACTGGCCAGATAATGCTCAGCAGAGATAATGCACTCATGGACTTACCAGGGGCTGGTCAAAGTGGTGGTTCCAGTCCACCACTGATGTTCGGTAGAGTTTGTGGACACTAGGAGACCTGATCTTGGAAACCAGAAGGTTTCTAGGTACCTTACTATCACAGAGCTGCTGCGGGGTGAAAATGGGAGTTTTTTGGGGGGTTTATAGACCCTTAGATTCTGCCAGCCTTAAAATGGACCAAAACCCTCCCGTGATGGCTGGGATCAATAGGACTCCACTCTGTTGTGTGAAACCCCTGGGTGACCAGCTAACTCACCTTTCCCAGCGGCTCCCATGCCCATGTCTTTGCCCTCTGCAGCATGCCTGGCTTACCTTTAGAGGGGCACACCTGCTCCTCATCCTTTGCAGCGGTGTGGGAAAGCACGGAGCATGGGTGCGGTGTGACAGTCCCATCTGGGTGTACTGTAAGGTCTTGCCAGGGAAGTCAGTTTGATTTACTGCGTAGTGGATTTGGTATTCAGTCCTTATGTTGCATTATTCTTTCAACTATGTATGAGTTTGTTTGCACTCTTGTATTCAGCAGAGGCACATGTTGCCTGTATGTGTGACCTTTGCTGCTTCTCCACTAGGTTCTCTTTATATTTACCCCTTCAGCACTTTATTCCTCATGCACATGTGGGTTGTTTATTTATAATATAGTTTGTATTTCTCTGGCGAGGTTTGCGACACAGATTCACTAGTAGCCGGAATTGGCACCCTTCACTGCTTATAGTCTCGGAGGGAGTTGCTCACCTCTTCTGTTTTCTAATTCTGTTTTGTGTTTATTATGCTGCCTATACATACAATAAACGTTTTTGTGTATTTTTGTTATTTTGCTGTGCTTCCCCTTAATTTAGTCAGTGTGTCACACCTGACTGATGTTTTGATGTACTTCCAGTCTACAGGGAAGAATCCGGCCAGCATGCTGGGTCAGGTCATCCGGCATTCTGGAGCTCAGCCAACTGGCAATGAGAGGGGGGTCACACAGCAGTGCATCTCAGATGCCCCAGGGGAGAGGAAATCAGAAGGCCCTGGAGTCTCTTAGGCCCTTATTCATCAAGCGATAGCGCCAGGTAGTGTCTGACAAGCGCCAGGTAGCGGCAGCTAACGGCGACTACCGCCCGGCGGCGGTCACAATGACGCATTTATCAAGCAAAATGAGGCTAGCGCCGGCGAGAGCGACGGCTAGCGCGGCATTCATCATGAAGCCGCCTGGACCGAACAGCGCCGCTGCAAATTCCCTCACAGCGCCAGGTATGAGCTGTCGCTCCCTGGCGATGTCCAATGCATTTCAATGGAGCAATCTATAATTAATCATAATTAATTGGTATTAATTTTTTTTTTTTTTTTTTAATGTCAAAAAATCGGAGACCACTTCTGCAATGTTAGGATTTATTTTTAAGTAAAAAAAAAATATGTGCAGAATTGATCTAACAGGTCTGAGATTAATGTATTCATATTACAAAATGATTCTAAAAACATGTATAATGTTACATTCAAAAAATATGGTTGTTTAGGGGTTAAAAACTAGTTAATACACATCGCCGCCAGCGCTCTGGGGTTTAAACAAGGAATGGACAGCGACAGCACATTCGGAGCGTGATTTGTTGATGAATATGAAGCTAGCCGTTCGCTCTGGCCATTCGTTGTCAGGCGCTCACATACAACGCTGGACCTGTGAAACAGCGACCCCCCAGCCCGTATTCAACATTACCACACACCGACTGAGTCGCTGTCATCAAGCTAATGCCGGCCAAGCACAGCGAATACTGGCTGGCGCTGAAAAAAACACGCTACAGTCGCTCATCTGTCGCTACCTGGCGCTATTAATGAATCGGCCTCTTAGTTTCTAAGGCTGCTTTTTGGTCCACTTTAATATCCTCAGTTTGGTCCACTTTAAAAGCAATGCACTGTTACATGTCGAGGGACAGACGTGTCTTCCAATGTTGTTACTGCCTAAATGTACAGTAATGAAATATACTGTACTGTATATTTATGGACAGCGCTGGATCCTCATTCTGGCCAGCTGATCTGTCCTCCAGAGTTAGGTGTGCCATCATGCTCGCAATGCATTTGCTGATAGCTGTTCACAAAAGAGGAACTTGATAGAAAGCGGAACATGTGACTGTTAAGCTTTGTAAAACAGTTCTCACATATTTAGGTCAAGCTTGATGACATAGAGTGGGGGGGGGGGGGGGGTAGGGTAGGGTAGGTTGCTTTCTGCCAAGGAGATTATTTCTCATGTTTAAAGTAAAGGGGAAATGGTGAAAACTAAGAACTGCACTTTACGATTTGATTTGATTTCCTGTTGTCTCCGACTCAAACGACTGGACTACTGTAAAACCCTCCTCTGTGGTTTGTCAACAAACAGACTGGCACCCTCACAATCTATTCTAAACTCTGCTGCTCGCCTCATCCACCTCTCCACTGGTTACCTGTCTCCCAGAGAGTTCTAACACTTACCTACAAAGCTCTCTCTAACCAGGCCCCTCCCTACATTTCATCCTTGATCCAGCGTTACCAACCCAAGCGCAACCTCCGCTCTGCCTCTGACATTCTCCTGTCCTTCTCCTTGGTCACACTCCTCACACCTCCTCACACTCCCACCTTCAAGACTTCTCCCGCACCTCCCCACTTCTCTGGAATGCACTCCCCCACTCAATCCGCCACTCTCCATCACTCCAAGCCTTTAAAAGTGCCCTCAAGCTCTACCACTTGTGATCCCCATCCCCCTCCTTTAGACTGTAAGCTCACAATGGCAGGGCTCTCCTGCCTATTGTCACCTGTGCTCACAACACTTGGTTTGAACCTCGTGGCATCTAGTTTTGTATTGTACCCTGTACTATTTGTTTTATCTTGTCTGTAATCACACCTTGTAAAGCGCTACAGAAGATGATGGCGCTATATAAATAAACATTAATAATAATAATAATAATTTAGGCTCCTTTCACACTGTTCATTTTTACTGCACTTGTCACTATTATGTACTGTTCTGTGTAGCAGCGTTGCAGTGGTGGCAGTGGCAGAAGATGTGAGGCTGCCTGAAGATGACTTCTACATGGAAGTCTCTATGGGCCTTATTTATTAAGGGATAGCGCCAGGTAGTGTCTGACTAGCGCCAGGTAGCGCCAGCTATCGGCGGCTACCAACTCCAGAACGCCAGGCGGCGGACACAATGACGCATTTATCACGCTTAATGAGGCTAGCGCCGGCGAGAGCGTCACCTAGCGCGGGATTCATCATGTAGCGGACTGCAACGAACAGCGCCGCTGCTAATTCCATCACAGCGCCAGGTATGACCTCTCGCTACCTGGCGCTCTCCAATGCATTTCAATGGAGCAATCTTTAAATATTCAGAATTAATTGATATGACTGTTTTTTTTTTGTTTTTTTTTTAACTGTCAAAAATTCTGTGACCACTATCGCAAATGTTAGATATTTTTTTTAAGGTAAAAAAAAAAAAAAATTTGTGCAGAATTGATATTACAGGTCTGATATTAATGTATTCATATTACAAAATGTTTAGAAATACTTGTTTAATTTTTTAATCAAAAAATATGGTTGTTTGGGGGTTAAAAACTACTTTTAAGCCATCGCCGCCAGCGCTCTGGGGTTTAAACAAGCATTTCACAGCGCGAGAATTTTTGGAGCGTGATTTGTTAATGAATATGCTGGGAGCCGTTCGCTCTGGCCATTCGCTGTCAGGCGCACCCATACAGCGCGGAACCTGTGAAACAGCGACTCCTAACCCCGTATTCAACATTACCGCACACCGACTGAGTCGCTGTCAACAAGCGAACAACGGCCAAGCACAGCGAATACTAGCGGGCGCTGTGAAAATCACGCTACTGGCGCTCATCTGTCGCTACCTGGCGCTATTAATGAATCGGCCTCTATGCTTTCTTCTAAGCCTCCTGTGTCTTGACCTTGATGTGAATATTATTGGACCATTCGTGTTGATATGGGCTTCTCCCTTTACTTTGGGTTGGCTTTTAGATTCTCTTTCTCTACCTGAATTAGGTTTCCTTACCAGGACTTCTGTACATGAGACCCTGAAACTTTGGCTCAATTTACTCATTTTGCATCCTTGCTTGTGACCACGTATTTTGACTCCCTCAGGGCGATTCAGATTGCTACACATAAAAATTAATTATGTTTTTGTAACCCCTGCCATGGTCAAAATCACATCCTATGGACCTGCCAGTAGCCCGCAAAGAGAAAGTTCAGCTGGGTTTCCTGTCGATGTGCATTGTGCATTAGGTCACTTAAATCCAGGCAGCAGAATGGCTGGGATACTGGAAAAGGAACCTCCTGGGTACTCCAAGATGGCCACGACCAGGAGAAAATCAGTGAGGCTGAATTTCCTCTTTGAGTGGATGCAGGAACAAATGTAAGTGCTGACAATGATTCAGTATCATGTAGGCAGGATGGGCAAATACGTTTTGGGGATTTTCTTTTTTCAGCTGCGTAAGGCTGTTGGTCCGGTTTAAATATTTTCCTGCACATGGTATGTTGAGTTGTTCAACCTTTAATAAATACAGCTGAACTAAACTAAAAAGAATTAGATAGCCTCTCTACATTTAATTGACTTGTTCTCTACAGTATATCAGCCTTGATCCTGTGCAAGCTATGACCCCGCATCTGTCCATGCAGGCCGAGTAACTACAGGAGATGCGGAAGCAGCGACATTGTGGCCTATAAAACCAGAGGCCCCATCATTGCAGGTTATCCACCTTATCCATCAGAATTGTGCTCACATGGCATCACGTACAGAAAGGAAGCCCGATTTGTCTCTGTTGTATCAGTCTTTAGTTGTCTAATTGTAACCAATTCAATTAAAACAACAGGAAAATGGTTATTGTATGAGCAGGGCTCATTTATTGTTTGCACCAGGACCAGGGTTTCCTTACACCACTAGTCTATGAAGACTTATTGATACATCATTTTCTGATTTATATTTAGTCCCCAACACACAAATTCTTTCTCGTAATTCTTTCATTTCCCTTTCCTGATCAGTAGACTCAGTCGTTTTGCAAAGTGTCTTTTCATATATAACAATTCAGGGGTTCCTTTGAAAAAGTTGTAGTTCAGCAGTTCAGCATTTTAAATTGCTAGAACATTCATGATTGTGGTAATAAAATATTGCTTCTGTTTAAAGTGGACCAAAACCTAGGATTTTGACTATCATGGGTTTTGGTCCTGTCCCCTGGGGCACCTCGATCGGGAATGCCCCGCTGTGTGAAACCCCCCAGGTCTCCCGATCTCACTTACCCTTCCTGGCTCCTACGGCGCATTCGCAGCCCTCACGTCCAATCAGCACGCTCGGATCCACTCCCGCCCCTTCGTCTAATAGCTTGGCGAGCGGATCTGAGTGCACTCCCCTGCTATCCGCTACCAGGGAACTTGCCTGCGCTGGTCATTCACAAATACCTGGCAGGGGCACATGCCCTGCTAAAGGGACAGCCGGGATGCAGCCACAGCTTGCACATGCGCCGTTGGACCTCGGGGGTTTTACACAGAGGGGCATCTAAAATCAGGGGGAGGGAATCCATCGGCCTTGGAATCTCATAGATTTCAGGGCTGTTGGGGCGTGGGTTTCGGTCCTCTTTAAGCTACGATCTATGACCTTCACATGGCCAGAACTGCCCTATATTCTGAGCCCCTTTTTATATCTTGCCTGCACATCCTGGTCTGGAATGTGGCTGCCAAGCTCTTTCTATCAGTAGTGACTTGCAGTGGAGCACCCATGAATTTAATCTGAGATGGAGGTCCGTAAGGGGTCCAGTAAGGGATGTGGCACAGATTCTGCATTCACAACCTGATTAAGGGGTAAACATGAGGATGTTCTGGAACATCAATAGGGTTTTGCTCCTGAGCTGCTGAGGAACTCTGGCTAAGTACCCACTCCTCACACCTCCTGAACTTCCTCCTGAGTTGTGTCATGAGCTCCATAAACTTTTAGCTCCCGTGCCCACTCTCCTGCCTCCTTAACCCAATTGCCACATTCCTGAGTGGTGCTCTCACTTGTTACATAGTCATTGCTTGGCTTCGCATCACTGCTAAGCTTGCTCTAATGAGCCACAAAAGTGCTCAAAAGTGCCACAAAAGGCAGCCCCTCCAGGGCTTTTGCGGGCCGTGTGATGTGACCGCTCTGCAAACGCCAAACATGGAAATGAAAGCGCCCATAGACTACAATCTTCAGCATTTCAAATGCGACTGCATCACAAATGCCCCACAATTGCCCTGGTGTGAAAGGAGCCTTACTGTTCGCTGAACTAACCACATGTATTGCAAGCTTCTCCTTTTTTCTTATATTTATTTTTGTTTTTGTTACAAAGAGCAACATTTAGGCGGCCTTCACACCAATGTTCCCTCCAATGTCGTGTCATGACCATGAGGTGCCATGCATTGTATTAATCATTTCCATTCCATCTGTATTGCACTGGCTTGTGGCAAATGACTGTATACAGTATTTTGACTGCAATACAATGCCATATACAATACAAAAGCACAGTGTACGAACAGGGGCAGGCTTATCATTTCTGGGCCCCGTGCAAAGTTGTGTCTGGGGCCCTAATTGAAGACAAATTTTGCATAGCGAAATACAATATTAACACACCTTGTCTGGGATGTAGCTGCAGCCTGCTCATGTGCTGTGGGAGCACAAGTGGCTTTGTCCATCTATGACATATGGAATTGCCCATATGGTCATCCAATTTCTACTCTCTGGGGCATACTAAACCAGGATGTCCACTGTGTGAAATGCCATTAAATCGCTGCACCCACTCACCTAACCTTGTCCCAATGACACATGCGCAGGTCACGGCTTCGTTATATCTTTAGCTAGGCGTATACCCAGGGCAGCCATTTGTAATTGGCCAGCCTGGGCACGCCCCCAGCTAGAGGTGAGCAGGGATGCAACCAGTGATGTCACAGCATCTTGCATAACTGAATGGAGCTGAGTGCACTGATTGTGTGTCTCATATAAGTGTACAGTGGCTTCCTATCTGCTGCACACTCTGCATTGTTTTAAATGACACCCCCCACTCACACCGCAGCTCATCCGCCCGCTGAGTGCCATTATTTATTTATTTTTTTTAAAAGCTGCCATTTATCTGACCCTGCCTTTGGCGGGCCCCTGGAAGGAGGAGGCTGCATGCATTTGCATGGTATGCTTGGTGATTCAGCACACCACTGTGTACAAGGTTTTACCTACATTGCCACATATCTAGGGGGTTGTCCAAATTATGTGGGAATTTTCTGGAGAGTTTTGTTAGGCAATCAGAGCTTTTTTCAATTAGCACACAATAAAGTAAAATACAAATAGTTGGCTTCTATTAAAAAATCGAAATCCTCCGCCCTTGCAATGGGACTTTTCTACTGGCAAAAGGGCACATTATGTTTATTAGGGTAGATATTTTATTTTAGAAGTTACAAAATAATAGGGGGACAAGCAAAGAAAGTTCTGAGCTACATATTACATCTATATTCCCTCAATGGTTAATAAGCAGACCGTGCTGAATAGAGCAGGGATACCTCTTCCTCCTCTCGCCCTCAGCCATTTCTAGTTTTGCATCAAAGCAGTGCACACCTGCTGCTCCCTTATGCAGACTACAGTCCTTTTACCTGCTGCTGTTATGGGTTTACATCACAAGTTTCCTGCTGTATTGAACATACATTTCAAGATCCCTGCTGTAAGAGGTGTTTATTGCAAAATTCTGATGAAGGAAACTCAGGCCATTTGACTCTCAGGGGAAAAATGCAGCCTGGTTTTGGCAGGGGAGTACCAGGCAGATAAAAAAAAATCTTACGCATGGACCAACACTTATTTGATGTAAAATGTTTGTTGGTCCACTTTAAAGAGCAAATAATATAAATTTGGGGGATCTTTCTAAAATAAATAACATTTGTACCCTAAATGAAGAATTCCAGAGAGAATAAAAAATTAGATGGATCTGCAGCAGTTCCTCAGGAAATGATTTTATCAGGACTTTAACATATGATCCACAGGTTACATTTCTTTACATTTTAGTGCCTTCAAGACTCTGAAGAGGCACTTCTTGCTCTATATTGCACATTTCCTGTCAGACCTATTGTGTTGTGGCTTGTACGTCAGCAGCAATTATCCCTAGAGAATATTCTTACAAAAACATCAGGTCACGTTACTCTATTAGATGAATGGATCATTCATTATCACCGTGTCCTTGTTTCTGTTGTAGTGTGTGAGTAAACTCAAATCCTACAAATACATTTATTGCAGGGAGTTGTGTGGTGTTCAGGACTGCTGCCCCTCATCCCATACTTACCTTCAGGCTGTGACTCATCTTTGCAATAAACCTGTGAGTTATAAATGAACCTGCAAAAAACACAGGAGGAATATTGGGCCAAAAATAAAAAGGATATTTAAGGACCTTTTGGATGTGCAGCAGGCAGCAGCAACATCTGGCAGTTTCAGGGCTCGATCCTCATTCCTGCCACTGGCTTAGTCACTCAGCGAAGTCAAGCAGGATTTTGGGCGGCTTCATTGCATCCCATTCATAGGCACTGAGCAGGCGCGAGATCGGGGGCAGTGCACAGTGCCTGATGGGACGAAGATGGATCCCCTGGCAAAGTTAGTAAATATTGGCCAAAGGTAAAATCGGAGGGGGCGCAGAAGAATAGTGAGGTTTGGGAGAGGTTTGAACCTCCCCCCGCTGTTCCTCTTTAAAGCGGACCAAAACCCACATTTTTAACTAGCATCCTCTGAATTGCTCCCCCTATGAAGATTCCCTTTTGCCAATTTTCATTGCCCCTACTTCAATCTAATCCCAGATAATGGCGCCTATTTTAGCTATAAAGCTCTGCCTCCTCCATTCATTGCCACTGTTGTGTGTGGCAATGATGTCATTACCACACTTATGCAATGACTGATCACCTGTCATCTTAAAGAGAGGGACAGCAAAAAGAAGTGTTCCAGGATAATTCAAAAAGACACCCTAAGAGGGGAGTATTGGCAGGGGCTGTGGGCAAATGTATTTCACAAGTTCAATGGGTTTTGGTCTGCTTTAAGCCTATATAATGAAGTTCTCTTCATTATTGTCAAGGGCAAGGCGCTGTGAGTGTCCATCTCCAAACCATCTGCTGGGTTGCTTTGCTGAGACATAACATAACCTCTTCAAAATGTGTCATGTCTTAAGGCTCGATTCAGAGAGACAAAAAAATACTTTTGTTTTAGTGCCGATCTGTTTTTTTTTTTTTTTAATGTTCCCGCTCTTGTATGAGTGTGCGAGCGATTCTATGCATGCATTGCAAGCCTTAAGTAAAGTTCCGTCCGTTCGTACGGCAGAGTACGAGTACGAGGATGTCATTTTCCAGCGTGACTTTTCTGTTTCATTTTCTCATGTTACAATGTAGGCTTTCGTTTTTGTCCTTTTCCCATCGTCTCCTCCCACGAATCCTTTACGTTTCCCGATAGATTCTGTTTCCCTTTTTCAATAAATAATCGTCCAGACGGAAATCCTTACGATCTTGCGCCTGCGCACTACAAACGTAACTCATTAAAGTGCTCGCCTACATATTTGCCACCCTCACTTCTACTACAATGTTTAGCTAAATCACTTAGCACTATCCTCCATCTTCCCTTTTGGACCCTTAAAGCTCACCCCAACCACTTAGAACTATCCTCCTTCTTCCCTTTTGGACCCTTAAAGCACACCCCAACCACTTAGCGCTATCCTCCATCTTCCCTTTTGGACCCTTAAAACTTACCCAAACCACTTCCGGGTAAGGTTCTTCTTCTATTTTAGGACCCTAAAACTTACCCAAACCACTTATCGGTTAGGTTCTTCTTCCATTTTAGGACCCTATAACTTACCCAAACCACTTATCGGTTAGGTTCTTCTTCTATTTTAGGACCCTAAAACTTACCCAAACCACTTCTCGGTTAGGTTCTTCTTCCATTTTTGGACCCTAAAACTTACCCAAACCACTTCCCGGTCATCTGACTCTTCATCTCTAAATATTTATTTCACCCTTCGTTTGGTGTTAATGTAAAATTACACTGAAACTTTGCTTTTGTTTTTGTTTTTTTAGTTGAAGGCCATTTTTTTGGGCCATTAGATTTTTTTATTTTATTTTATTTTTTACAAATTTTAAAACGAAATCAACTTTAAAAATATAAAAAAATTAAAATATTAAAAACTATTTACATAAATAAAAACAGTGACAGGACCCAGAACACTATTCTTCTTCTGTTGTCCCCAACGAGTCAACCAGCTGCTGCATATCGGCCACCAACTCAAGGACCCTTCTATTCATTTCTTCCACTCTTGCCCGTGTGGTCCCTTTATTCAATTTTTGAGACAAAATTACTTAGAGACAAATACATGTTTCTCACCTGTGGATGGAATGTTTTTTAGTTGGCAACATAAATCAGGACGACATATGTCAGTCTGCTAAGTAATTACTCTAAGCAAGTGGGCACTGGTCATTCTGCTAATTACTCTAAGCAAGTGGGCACAGGTCAGTCTGCTAAGTAATTACTCTAAGCAAGTGTGCACAGGTAATTCTGCTAAGTAATTACTCTAAGCAAGTGGGCACAGGTCATTCTGCTAAGTAATTAATCTAAGGAAGTGTGCACAGGTCAGTCTGCTAAGTAATTACTCTAAGCAAGTGGGCACAGGTCAGTCTGCTAATGCCATTGACTATGGCTTGATGTATCTGGGTGATCATGTCAATTAACACATACTGCAAAGAATGACATTACAACTTACTTGGTTGGTGGCCGACGGATGCCTCGTTGGGGACAACCCTACGTCCTGGGCCCTGCCACTGTTGTGAAGTAGAGGCTGTCGAGACATGGCAAATAGGGTCACTTATAATGCCTTAGTCAACAGTAATCAAAAGTCATTTTCAATGTGTGTGTCACTCACCTTCTCCCTGTGCCTCCTGGGCGTGATCTGCTGCAGCCTGCACATCTTCACCCGCTCCAGAAGCAGCTAGAAAAACAGATGAAGGGAATCAGCTTTGGTGGAAATAGCATGTATATGTGTGTGCGGTTACATGAAGAGTCACATACCAGAGGCTCCCGCCTGCGTCGCTGGGTACGACGGAGGACCCAACAGAGGAGGGGTAGGACCATCGCCCTGGAGATCCACCACCTTCACATCCAGCTTCAGATTCATGCAGCACTGGTCGGCCTGTGCGCCTCCAGGTGCGGCGGATTCTGTAATCCATTTCCAACACTAGAAAAGAAAAACAATTATAAATAAATGCCTACCTTCTGCATGAGTTACATCTGCCATGCAATCGCTATGTACTTACTAGGGAAATGGATTCTGAAAAACCGCCACACCCCGGGCATGTGCAGCCATTTCAGGTCCGACCAATGCTGCATGATCTGCGTGTGGGTGAAGGTGGTGTCCGTCTGATGTTGGATTTGGGCAATGATCTCCAAGGCGATGGTGCGCTTCTCAAAAGAGTTGAGCAGGTAGTCGTACCTGCGCTCCAGCATGGTCTACAAAACACAAAATAAAGCTAGGTTTTAGTTCAAACTGCATACAAATATCTGTCAACAATCGATCATTTGACTAAATGACATTAACAGACACATTTGTGCCCACACGTGTGGGCCCTCACTTCGGTTTGGCATGTAGTTTTAGACACTTTTTAAACAAACCGTTTCTTCCTGCGCTTCCTTAAGGGCTAGGCATGCATTTAGATGACAAATCAAAGGCATTAAAAGACACTTACAAGCATGATGATCTCTTCTTGTTGGCGGGTGAAGATTGTGGGCACCATCTTGCCTCTTGTCTGCAGCAGATAAGTAATTCCCCTGCGGTTTCCGGGTTCCGCACGGCCAGTCGAACGGCCGTAGGCACGTCCGTACGCAAGCGTACGCGTAGCGTGAGACCCCGCCAATCTTATTTAAAGGGTCCTGTACACACAGCTCATTCTCTTTCAGAGTCCATGAGCAATGGCACCTAAAAAAGCTCCACAAAAAGTAGCAAAGGAGGGCACCAGCAAACAGCCAGCCAAACGGCAGGAGCCTGCTGAAGTGCCCAAGACTCGGTCACAGATTTAAAGGTCTCAATCATGTCCCCTCTCTACCTTCTTTCCTCCAGACTGTACAAATTAAGTTCTTTAAATCTCTCCTGATAAGTTTTAAGTTTAAGTCCTTCTACCATTTTTGTTGCCCGCCTTTGGACATGTTCTATTTGAATAATGTCTTTTTGCAGGTAAGGTCTCCAGAACTGCACACAGTATTCTAGCTGTGGCCTCACCAGGGCTCTATACAGCGGCATCACAACCTCCCTCTTCCTACTGGTGATGCCTCGAGCTATGCAGCCGAGCATCCTGCTTGTTTTTCCCACTGCCTGGCTACACTGTCCACTCATCTTGCAGCTTTCAGTAATCAGTACCCCTAAATCTCTCTCCTCCGAGGTCCTGGCTAACACAGTGCTGCCCACACAGTACTCAGAGCAGGGATTCCTCTACCCAAGTGCATGATTTTACATTTAGAGACATTAAACTCCAGTTTCCACAGTACTTGGTAGGTTATGCAGTATACCTAACCTACAGCGGGATACACTGGAAGTCTGTTCCAGGGAGGATGTAGGCAAACATAGGAGTATCTTCCTAAAGCAGGACTCACTGGCAGATTAGCAAGGGAGTGTTGGGTCTCCTTTAAGTGAGCTATAGCGTGATCTCTTTTCTTGGGGGGTGGGTTGGGTGAGGAAAGACAGGAAGCCACAGCACATACTGCAGTGACCAGTGTCTCCTTCAATATCTGGCATCTTCAGTGAGCTGTGCCCTTCAGTTCTCTGTCAGCCACACAGCTCAGTGAGTGTAACAGGAACAGTGTGAAACCCCCCAGATCAGCAGTAACAGCCTACCTTTCCCTGGTCCAATAGAGCATGCACAGGCTCCCAACCAATGAGATCCATTTGCCATGCTTATGTCATTCAGCAAACAGGTCTGATAGTCTGCAATTCGGGGGGCAAGTGGCCACAACCCAGGCAGCACATGCACAACCCAAAGATGCAGGGGATGCAACTGCTTGTGCTCCCCATTACAAACAATCAGAGCCGTTTGCCGAATGACATAAAAATGGCAAATAGCTCTGATTGGATGAAAAACCTGTGCATGCACCGCTGGACTAGGGGATGGTACACAGTTACAGCCAATCGGGGGGGGGGGGACTCACACAGAGGGGCATCGTGATGCCCTGGAGGAAGGCCAGTGGCTGGCCCTGGAAAAAGACCTAAAGGACGCCCAGGGTTTTGTTCCACTTTAACATGTGAATAGAAATGTAACTATGCAGTTATATAACAATGTAGCTATTAGGTAACCAACATGCTTCAGATTTGTTTCTCATTCAGTTACAGAATTGGAAGTTTTTAAATTATGCGTCAGGTAGTCTGTAGGTATAAATATAGCCAGATAAAACGCAGTACCTCGAGTAATGAGGAAAAGCCATTTGTAGAATGCTAGAAATGTGAAGAATTTAATCACATGAACAAAGCAACTCGTGGGACAACTCTTCATTATTTACTTGAACACATTTACAGAAAATCATGCAGTGCCTTAACCTTTTTTTAGGTTTCACCCCGTACATCAGAGTGGCTGTAAATCAGGATTTCCCAATCTCCCAGGGTGGGGGGTAAGCTCACCTTTACCCACAGTTCCCACAGCGCTGTCTAGGCCTGCAGCCTTCCCTGTAGGCTCACGCCCAGGGACGTGGCTCCTACCAGGAACACCAAGCCTCCGGCCATGCCAGGACACCATGCCCTACAGTTCCTGTGCTCCATCCCCAGGATGGGGCATTTATATCTCAGGACGTGGCTTCACAACAATCCTCCCAGCATAATTTGACAGCTAGGGCACAGGAGGTGATTCACAGAGCAAGCCACTCCTTGGGGTATATATACTCCCCCCCGCAAGGTAAGCTGCATTTTTTTCATCAGGCTGGACAATCCATTTAAGTGATATGGAAACTGGTAGCAGGCAGCTTTTTTTTCAATTATAAATAGCATAAAAAATATTTTCTACAAAAATCTGGCTATCCATCGTCTCCACAAACTCCATTATAGTGATTTCTTTTTACACTTGTATGTCTTTCCACCACACATCCATATCACTGCATTAATATGTAACCACATACTACTAATACACATGCTGATCGCCTTACCTTTCTAGCTTAAGCCCACTTTTTATAGCCCTTCTTCATCAGTCCCTCATCTTAACCCTGTTCCCAATACTCAACCCATCTAAACTTCCCCAAAACCTAAGCACACAAATAATATATAAAACGTCTACTGAATTATTGTGTCGAGATTTCACACATGGCTGATGTTGTACAAGCATTTTTATGGCATTCCACCAACCCCCCCTCGCCCCTTTACTTGCATATAGGCCCCTCCTAAATCAGTCTCTGTGCAATCTCCCATCCCTACTGTGGCTCAGAGGGCTACAGTTTGGGCATGTCTGTTCTTCAGCATCTACAGCCCACTGCTATGCTCGCCTCGATCCAGCAATCCCACCCCCCATGCATAGACCTTCATGTAAGTATAGGGTGAGTACAGGATTTCACACAGTGGTGATGCAACTCTAAACAGATCAAAACTGGGAAGTGCAGCTTCTAAAGCTCCAGGGCCTCAGGTCTGGGCTTGCTGTTGCCGCCTCTTGCATTAGGGGCTTGCCTGAAGTTGGAGAGGAGCATACACTGGAGCTGACCAAAACAATGGCCCCTGCATAGAGCCTGAATGAGGGAAAATGGAAGTACCCAACAATTGGAGCAGCCAGCATTGCACTGGATCAGCTGCATCAGGCAGATCTGAATGGCTGGTAGTGGGTGTGCAAAGACACGGAGTGGTGAACGATAATAAACTGATCGCTGGAGGAAGCCCGTGCATGTATTTTGGGGGTGAGGAGCAAGGTAAGGTAAAAATCCCAAATCAGAATGCCTCTGTGAAGCGAACTAAGGTCAAAATCACCCCCTCAGTCACCCTTTACTTAGCTCGAAGCGATGATTCCCTTGTGCATGCGCAGGCCCTCCAGTGATCATTCATTGCCATGCACATCAATTACAATCAATCAGCAATCAGAAGTAAAACCCTGCCATGTTATTTCAGTGGGCCCTTTCACATAGGTGATTTTGATTGTATGTTGATCATCCCACATGCAGCGATTTCGGAGGGCAGTGTTACAATGTTGCTTCAGTTTCACATCCCTGGCTCCTGGGGCACACGTGTATACAAATATGCACATGTACACAAATTTTCACAGTAGTGCTTCAGCTTTGCATCTCCAGCCTCGCGGAGAAGCAAATACACACAGGCACACTATTCGCCAGTGTATTCTTAGTATACAGTACGTCCTGCTCCAGATATAGTACTTACACTTGGGTTATCCTCCGCCAGATGGCGCTGAACTGCAGAGACATGTAAAAACAGGCTCCTCCCGGCCCCTCAAATACCCAGGGACCTCCCACAAATCCCCAGATTTCTCTGCAGTGCTGACTGCGAAGACATGAAGTATTACTCTCTCGCAGGTGAGCGGGGCTATTAAAGCCTGCGGCCCTGTTGGACTATTCCCACCCGTCCTCCCTGTGATGTGCCTCCCAGCCTGGGCTGCGCTGGTCGGGTGAAGGTAGGCAGCACCTTGCGTGCTTATGGAGCGCTGCTCCACCGCAGTCCCCCACCAAAGGGTAGGCGGTATAGGCTGATGGTGTGCCTCTATGGGATGCCCCTCCCGCATTATTGCCCCATGCCCCGTGTAACGGTGGGCCCTGTACAAAGGGCCGCCATCCTCCCGCATTTCCCCCTGTAGCTCGGGGGGAAAGAAAGGGGGGGGGTGGGGGGTGTTTGGTGTCACTGTATTGTGATTTCATGCATATGGGCTTGTAATGTCTTTTGGACTTGTACTTGTGGTGTCAGACGCGCTGATTTGTATTTTTAGCTTTGCGCAGTGGCAGTATTTTAGCCATGAGGTTCACCTCGTGTAACTGCCGCCACCGCGCGCGCTTTTTCCTCCCTTGGATGTTCCGCGCCGGGCGGCGGCGTTACCTCAGACGCCTCTGCATCCTCATTGGTTGCTTGGTTGCTTGGTTGCTTGCCATCGGGAGGGCGGGGTCCCGGACTGGCGCGCTCCGTGTCTTGGCGCGCTCTGGCCCGCCCTTCGAGGTATTCGGCGACATTTTGTCAGTTCGCGCGCACGTGTGACTTTCCTGCCTGCCGCGGTCCGTAAGTGCCCTCGCAGGCGGCTTTTATACTCATTGTATATTCGGTTCTGACACCCCTTTTCTTCTCATTGTGTCTTTCAGACGGGCGAATCCATTGGCTTCTCCCGGCACGGTGTAATTGAATAGTTGGGCCTTGTAATATTCTCCCACTTCACTAGCGGGTCATTGGGGCATCCAGGGTTGCTTTATAGCGTCAATCCCTACTGGCATATTGTGCCTAAAAATCACTATATGGAGGCATCTCAGCATAATGTGACCGGGGTTCCCCTGGGACAAGACCGGCTGTGCATGGCTTGTGGACAACCCCATGCTGACGCTGACAGGGCACGGGTCTGCGGGCCCTGTGCTGAGCAAGCGCTGGCCTTGCATTCTGGCTTGCCAGTGGCTGCACCTCGTTTTACTTCACCCACTTCCCCAGGCTTAAATCTCACTCCTGCTGAGTCGCACACAAGTGGGGATTCTCAGCCTGAATTGTCTCATAGACTGCCTACGGCTGAACAGATCATTGCGAGGTCTTTAGCGCGTAAGGGCCCTGGTAAAAAACGACCCTTGACGACGCCTAATGTTACTGTTTTCCCTATGGGATCTGAGGAGTTTATGAATCTGTGTGGCTATACCCCTTCTGATGAAGGAGAGCTCTTTTCTGAATCAAGCTCATCTGATGAGAGTCCGACTGGTCATGAAGTCTCTGGCCCTGACCCCTGGGTCCAGGATGACACTGACAGATTGTTGATCCAGATCTTTGAGGTTCTGTCTATCTCTTCCCCTGGTGAGGCCCCCAGGCAAAGAGGGGAGCGTTTCCATACAGCAACATCACGCTTGGAATTCCTGGAGCAGGCACATTTCCATACCCTTGTGCTCAAGGAATGGGAGTGCCCCAGTAAACTGCCCGGGGTCCCAGGGGATTGGGATGGGAAGTATCCCTTTCCCCCTGAGGTGGTTAAATGTTGGTCATCCGCCCCGAGGTGGATGCCCCGATCATAGGGCTACCTAACCCCCCTTTTATTACAGTCCCTGCTTATACTATCCTTCGGGATGCTGAGGACCGGCGCATTGACAGGCTGGCCTCCCACGCCTTTGCATGTGCGGGGACGGCGCTGCGCCTGGTCTGTGTCTCTGCCATTACTGCTGTGGCCGCTAGACCCCTCATCAGAAAAATGCTTGGTCGTCCCCCTGATGATCTCCCTTGGGATGTGTTTAATGCACTCTCCAGTTGTGAGGTGTTTGTGAAATTTATCCTATTAGCATTGGATGACACCATTAGAATGTGTGCAAGAACTTCTGCCCTTGTGTTGACCATACGTCACTTGGTCTGGTTGCGACAGTGGGGTGCTGACGATGCTGCAAAGAGGGCTCTTACCGGGATGCCTTTTAAAGGTCGACGCCTGTTTGGGGCCCGTCTAGACCTGTTTGGTAAGAAGGGTAAGTTACCCCAACTCAGGCGGCTGTCTCGGGCCCCTTCGGGGCCAGGGCACCCCTTCTACCCCCTACCATGATGTTAAACAGGAACCAGGGGTGTCCTTCGCGGGGGCTCGCGCAGATTCCTGTCCCAGGAGCAGCAGACAACGTCCTGGCTCCTCCGGGGGGCTATGCCCAAATCTTCCCCTGAGTCCCCTCAAGCATGATGGGGCACCCTCGCCCATCTGGGTGAGGGGACGGCTGCGGCACCTTGCTCATGTCAGGAGGCATCACGCCTCAGACTGGTGGCTTCAGGAGGTAGTGTCCTCCGGCTACTAGATAGAGTTTGCTGTTCCCCCAAAAGGATGGGTCAGTCTGGCCCAATCTGGATTCACAGATTTTCAGCAATTCGTCGATTACAGGCGGTTTCTGCATGGAAACACTGCGCTCGGCCATCAGCTCCTTGCGCGTCGGGGGCTTCTTGCCGTCTGTGGAGCTCAATGATGCTTATTTTCACTTCCCTGTGTCTTAGGGACACCGAGGTTCTTCAGATTTGCGTTGGTTGACCAACACTGCTAATTGTGGCCTTGTCATCTGGCCTTTCTTCAGCTCCCAGAGTGTTCACCAAGGTGCTGACGATGGGGATAGCCCTGTTGAGACCAAGGGGCATCCGATTGATGACCAGGACATCTTCCTCACTTCCCAGTTTCTACGTCAGGCTACATTGGATACTCGGCTGGGGGTGTCCATTTGGGAGTCATTTGGAGGGGTGATCAAACACCCCAAGTCCTCCTTGTCCCTTCATTGGTAACTCCATTCCTATGAATGATTCTGTTACAGTTCAGGCAAGGATCTTCCTTCCTCAGCAATAAAGTGGACAATCTGGTTGCATGGGCTCAGTCCCTCAAAGCTGTCCCCGTCCCTCCACCAGGCAGGGGATGCAGCTGGTGGGCCCGTTGGTGGCGTGCTCCGAAGAGGCCCCTTATGTTCAGTTCCCCTTGGGGCCTTCTGCAACTTCTCCTATTGGTTCTACGGGACAAGGACCCAGCATCCCTGGAACAGGGTATGTGTACCTTCCTCTCTGGTGAGGAGGTCCCTCTTGTAGTGGATGAACTCAGGAACCTGTCTGGGGGGCAGTTCCCTTCTTGCCCTTCCTGGGAGACAGTCACCTTGGGATGCCAATCTATCAGGTGGGGGGGGGTCTTCTTCTGGAAGTCCCTGCGGTTCCAGGGGAGGTGGGGCCTTTAGGTGGCCCATACACCTATCAATGTTTGAAACAGTGAGCGTTCAGGTTGGTCTACCTTGCTTGACTACTCCCCTTCAGGGCCTGCCTGTTCGGGGGCGCTAGGTCTATCTGACGGCTTTGACCTACATTAATAATCAGGGAGGGACCCGGGTCCTCCAGGAAGTGTCTCTGATCCTTATCTGGGTGGAGGTCAATGTTCCCTGCATAACAGCGGTATACGCTCCGCTGAGGGTCCCTCTGCAACAGGGTGTGCCAACCCCTGTGTCTCTATGGGGAACAACCGGTTGTGGTTCTGTTTTGTAAAAGTCCCGTCACGTTCACAAGTTCTCGGCCTTGTTTCCCTGTCTCAGGATCCTCTGGCCATGGTCATGGATGTCTTAGTAACGTCATGGCAGGACATTCTGTTCCGTATGTCTTTCTCCATTCCCCCTGCTAGGCAGGGTCCTGCGCAAGATTGCTCTGGAAAGGGTGCCAGTGCTTCTGGTGGCCCTCGGGTGGCCAAGAAGAGTGTGATTCGCAGACGTAGTGCAGAGGGCAGTAGCTCGGTACGTTCTGCCAGGAGTGCCAGATCTGCTCATTCAGGGCCCCTTACTGCATCCCAATCTGCAGACCCTGGCTTTGACGGCGGGGCTGCTGAAGCACCCTTCTTGAAGGGGACAGGCTTATCTGCTTCGGTGTTTGAGACTATGGGAAGACTAGAAGCAAACTTCTTCTTCTTCCATCTTTTTAGGGTATGGCGTACCTATATTGATTGGTGTGAGTCTAGGTCGCTTCCCTGTCGGGTGTTCTCTGTCCGCAGGGTTCTGGAGTTATTACAGCATGGGTTGGAGTCGGGTCTCCAACTCAGTACTCTGAAGGGTCAGGTCTCTGTCCTGTCCGTCTTCTTTCAGAAGTCTTTTGCTCTGCCTTCTTGGTTAAGACCTTCTTTCAGGGGGTTGCTCATGTGCGCCCCCCACGTAATACTATGATCCCTGTTTGGGATTTGAACCTGGTTTTGTCTGCCTTGCAGGGTGACCCCTTTGACCTATTCAGGATGCTGTTATGGCTGTACTTACCCTCAAGGTTGTCCTTTTGGTGGTTATTACTTCGGTCAGACATGTGTCTGAGTTGGCGGCTCTGTCTATCTAGCCCCCATTCCTTGAGAGACACCAGGATAAGGTGGTGTTCCGCCTTAAGCCGGACTCTTTGCCTAAGGTGGTGTCTTCTGTTCCTTTATTCAAGATATTGTTATTCCTTCCTTGTGCCCTATTCCTAGCTACGCTGAGGAAAGGGTTCTGCATTCCTTGGACAGGTGTTGGATGTATTCCTTGGTAGTCACTGTGTCCTTTAGGAGAACTGTTGCTTCTTGGGCCTACGGCCTCTCCATCCTGATTGCGTCCGATCTCGTCTGATCTCGGGGGCTAAGCGGCGTGGGGCCTGGTCATTCTTGGATGGGATGGTTCCTTCTGGTCCTAGGAAAGGTTTTTGGCTTCTGCCAAGTCTACTGTTAGCCAAGGGATTCATCAGGCTGTAATTCAGGCTTATTTTGCTGAGGGGAAGAGTCCTCTCTTTCGCCTTATTGCTCATTCTACTCGTGCTATTGGTGCCTCTTGGGCCTTACAGCACCAGGCTTCTGTTGAACAAGTTTGCAAGGCCGCTACTTGGTCTTCTGTTCATACCTTTTTCAAAGTTTTACAAGGTGGATGTTAGGACCTCAGCTGATGCTGTGTTTGGCCGCAAGGTTTTGCAGGCGGCAGTGGTTTAAACTGTCTGCTGTTACCTTTTTAGTCGGGGATCCCACCCTACTTTATGGACACTGCTATTGGATGTCCCAAGTGTAAGTACTATATCTGGAGCAGGACGTACTGTATACTAAGAATAATACAATTCTGTGAAGTACTCACCTGTAGAATTGATATTATGAGTATACAGTACGTCCTGCTCCACCCCACCCTGGTTTTTGCATTATTCTGGATCCCCTGTATGGTGATTGTTATCATTGTTATAGTTACCAGTTTTGGTGGTTAAATTCTCCCGGCTTCTAGTTCACTGCTTTTCAATGCTGGAGATTTATGGGAGGTCCCTGGGTATTTGAGGGGCCGGGAGGAGCCTGTTTTTACATGTCTCTGCAGTGCAGCACCATCTGGCGGAGGATAACCCAAGTGTAAGTACTATATCTGGAGCAGGACGTACTGTATACTCATAATATCAATTCTACAGGTGAGTACTTCACAGAATTGTATTTTTTGCATCCTCAGACTGGCATGTGCATGTGTAAATAATATACGCCTGCACACAAATAGTCGCCAGAATGTTCCGCCTCTGCCTCCCCAATCTTCCAGTTTACACATTCGCACATGTGGATTTAGTGTGCCCATGCATATGTGTGCATAAATTCACTTTAAAAAGTAGATTCAGCCATGAACAAGTCACCAGCAGACCTCCTTGAAGTTTAAGTTGTCTTCTGATCCTGTACTACTTCAGATTTATCCTGGCTACTGACCCATTCCTAGCTGATGACCCTGATTTGGGTTGTGACCCAGCTTTGGCAGAATTCCTGCTTTGGGTTGTGACCCAGCTTTGGCAGACTTCCTGCTTTGGGTTTTGACCCGGGTTTGGCAGACTTCCCGATCTGGCTTCTGGCCTGGCTTCGACTAGCTTCCCGACTTGGCTTTTGACCTGGCTTGTATGGACATTTCCCTTGCATCCAAACTCTGAAGCTCCCTCGTTTGCTTTGGACTTTGAGCCCCCTCACCAGCAATACCAGCTTGGGCATTTACAGTTGTTTCTGGGCTATCCAGTCCCGCTATCACCTCGCTTTAATAATTACTATATGTGTTTCCATGTCTTCAAAGTCTGCCTGCTATCCCAGAGGTTGTGGCAGTGAAGATCAGGGACCAGCTGCATCTTCATGACTAGTACTTTCCTGCTCGCTGCTCCTCTGTGGAATCCATCTGTCCTTGGCTGCTAGCACTGCCGTCTACACCTTCATCTTCTGGGTCACGCTTCTGTACCAATCTAGGAAGCCTGCTCTAGGGAACACTGCTGGACTTGTCATCTGTTACCAAATGTCTGATCATCCTCAGGTACATTGTGACACATATAAAATGAGAGTTCCAGCACTCACCAGGGTCTGTGTAAAACCCTCCATCGCCTTAAAATCCATGATCACAATGAGTTCTAAAAAGCATCTCCGCTTTTTAGAACTCATCTCAGCTGCTCACATGGTAACATGTTTTTGGCTGAACCCTTAATCAATGATTATAGAGCATAGCTATTGTGATTCAATTGTGTGAAAATCACAGCGCAATGGCCATCACAATCACATTGGTGTGAGCGTATTTTATCATCACTTGTGCAAAGGTATCAATCCATTAAAAGTGCAAAGGTATCAATCCATTCGGAATCATAACTATATATATATATTATTTTTTTTTTAATTAGAAAACAAAACAAAAAATATAGTGGCCCCTAAGCTTTTGAAATTCGAGCACAGCTGTCTGCAGGTTTCTATGCTGAGCCTTCCCCCTTATATATATTTTCCAGTCCCCAAAGAAATGTTCTTGCCCTGTAGCCTAAAAAAATCTTTATGCAAATCCAGTGACTAGCTCACACCCAGGAAGTAAAGGCTGAAAAAATGTGAGCAAAGCCCAGTGAGACAAGTGTAGTTCCTTGTAGAGCGCTGCAGCTGGGGAAGCACATTGCATTCCTATCTGCCATTGTCTAGCCTCAGCCTGCTGCACTTTCCTGACCGGGAGGGACATTTACTCATCCACACTTCCATTGGCTTTATCCTGGCTGCTCCTGGAGGCTGAGGGGACTCTGTCGCAGGAGACCGGGCTGAAATAGAGTGAGTAGCCCTAAACTTTATTCATTGAGAGAATCTAGGTGCACCTGTTACCTGATCCTCTAACTGAGCCTTCTCTGTGCCTAACCGGTCCTGACAGGTAGGGATGGTCACTGAATTAACCCCTGCTTTTCCTTTGTACATCAATGAGCTCCTATGTCTTATTGGGAGGGACAGTTTCTCTTTCGGGGCAAAAGTCCCACCGCCTCTAATTCTCTTTGCTTGTCCGTTCTTGTTTAACCCTACTGTCAGCCTGGCATATTTTTCAGCAATGTATCTGTTTGTTCTTAGTTCCTTTTTACTTCTTTTTTGTTCCTTGTTTCTTTGTACATCTCTGTGTGGAAAATTAAGTGATTATTAACAAGAAAAGGGTTAATGGTGAATCTGGAGTAAAGTAAGTCAAGGGAAAGAGATTGGCTCTATTTGTCTAATCATCAATCGTGGCTTTCTTACATTCCAGGCAAAGCATTAAATTAGCCTGTTTTCTGCTCTTCCTATACTTGATGTCAGGGGCTGCATCTCTCATTCAGCCTGCTTTACATTTCTTAATAAACCCTAGTACAGGGGTACTCAACCACTTTTTGTATAGGTCCATTAACAGGCATCCCATGATGAGAGGTGAAGGTCCGGACGGGGGGCTGACGAGGGGGGGTGGATAGTTAATGTGCAGTGCAGTACTTCATATGACAATGCTAGGTGCCAGGGAGACTAAGCACTGCATCGCTTATCAAGGGGCAGCTGATCAGGGACAGCTCTGAGCATGGCAACACATAAGGAACTGTGTGCAGGGCTGTCATGGAAGGGGTCCGAAAATCTGGCACGAGGTCCACATTCGGACCCCGGTCCGCCAGTTGAGTACCACTGCCCTAGTACATTCTATCCCTTCTACATGGCCTCCTCAGCAGCACAGGACTCATACATGCATGTCTCATTGTCCCCATCCCCTCAGTAAATCCATTTTGGGGACTGAGACAGTCACCATAAGGGAGCGAGTTCTATAGGGTTTATCATGGAATGTAGGTTGGTGAATGAAAAGATGCTGCCAGGATAGGGACAAGCAGAGGGCAGGTCAGGTTATCCCTTTGCCTGGAAAAGTCCTTAAAGTGGACCAACACCCAGGATTTTGACTATCCTGGGTCTTGGTCCACTTCGGTGGGGCACCCCCGATCGGGGTGCCCCACTGTGTGAAACCCCCCCGAACCCCCCGAACAACTCACCTCTCCCCGCTCCCAGCGCCGACGTACAAGCGAAGATCTTGAACGTCTAAGCGGCGGCCATTCGCAGACGGCCGGCGCGGAGGCGCGCACGCCTACAGGGGCGCGAGGGAGGCGGCGGCGGCCGGCCGCCGCCGAAGATAAGGTAGGTGAGTTGGGGTGTTTGGGGGGGGTTTCACCCCGGGGGACATCCCGATCTCGGATGTCCCGCGGGGTGGGGGGTGATCGGCCCGGGAATCTTATAGATTCCCGGGCCGATCACCCGTGGGTGTTGGTCCACTTTAATGCTGGAACTGAAATGCCATTCAGATAACTGGTGAAATGGCTTCAGGAAGCAAGTCCAGCCCCTTTTACTTATTACTACACATCTACTTCTGTCCTGTCGTAGAGACTTTATTTAACCTAGAATGTGGGAAACAAAGGTTTCTATGAAGTAAGCTCGGCATTGACATGCTTACTTGAGAGGTAACAAACGTCACCTTGTGTAAATAGCACAGAACATTACCTTGGAAACTTCTATGCTTTCTGTGACTTCTGAGTCACGTCATGCAAGTTAAAGATTGCTACATCTGCCTGGTATCAGTGGTGTGACTATATTGCAGAAATATGGTGTAAAGTAACCTAAGATAATTAAAGTGACCTCCTAAGATCATTCTATAAAGCTGAGATCTCTTCTACCAGAACACAGAGGTGTAACTTAACGTGGCCAGGCCCTGGTGCATATATTAAATAGGGGCCCCAGCATTGTTAATAAAGAAACCTTTTTCCTATCACATGTAGCCCCTAGAATGCCAATGTGTCACTACATTTGATACAAATTTGATACAATTGTAATAATAAACACTGACACTTCAAATACAAAATGCGCTTTCTTTCTGTACCTAATGCCATGTCAGTGCAAATAAGTATGGTAGAGGGGCAACAATGGTGAGGCCCCCCAACCTTATGGGCCCCAGTATGGTCTCTACCTCTACGGTCCCCTGCCAGAACTGGAATATTAACCTCATTGCTTAAAGTCGACCATACAATCCAATTGAACTGCTGTTTGAAATATAATGGAATTATTCTTCAGTCGTTTGAAGCACACAGTCTCTTTCAGTCAGATAGGCATATGAATGGGCTCTAAATGATCGATTAAAGTGGACCAACAAACAAAAATGACCAACACAACAAACAGTACACATATGCATCCCTCCCCAGGGCACTTTAGATTGCTGCTAATAAAAAATCATTCACCTTTTTCTAACTTCTGCTGTAGTAAATTTTAGAAACAAAATGGTGGCTCTTGCACTTGCAGGTCAATTGCAAACAGGAAGTGCTGCTGGGCTTCCTGTTACTGTGCATTGTCAGTTATGTCATTTGAATCTTGTTGGTCTGGTTTAACATCCATTATCTTTGTTGTACACTAATAATATATCTTGAAATCAAAGTTTAATCAGAATGATTAAATGGCATATGGTAGCAAACCCGAGATTGGCACCCGTAGGGCCAGCATTAGCCTCTCCTAGTCACTTCCTTTACAATAAAAAGGGTTTGGTTGCTGGGAAAAATCACCTGATCCTTATATTGTGTGAATAAATGTCCTCTTCACCAGCTAGTGATAAAGGCTCCGCCGAGCCCCTGAGGTATCATATTGCTCACATTCATATGCTGGAATGAGGAAATGTGGGCTACCGTGAATACTATTTGTATCAACTTATGGAACCCTTGACGTTGTTTTTTTTTTTATTTTTAAATAATTTATGCCAAAAGGTGGCTCTCTAAGAAAGTTAGAGGGTGCATCTAAAAAGCATTGGGTTATAACAAGGTGCATTTGCAGCATTGCTCTCACAGTCATTGCTACATGGCATTCTCCCTGTACTCCCTATTAGCAGTCTGCCCCTGGCTCTAGCAGGGGCAGACTGCTAATAGGGAGTACAGGGAGAATTCCCAGTGAGCTGTACTGCTTTGGGGCTGACTGTTCTAGGCATATACACAAGCATGCAACCCATTTCTTCTTCTGTTCTCCTCTCCCTGGTGCAAACATTAAACGGGGCCCTTTCAGGGCTCATACAGTAAACTTTTATTGTCTTTTAACTCAATTGGGTGCAGCATTACAACTAAAGACCGAAACAGCAGAGATGAATTGTGCTTCCTTTCTTTAAATGATACCAAGTGAGCACAAATATGATACATAAGGTAGAGGAGCAACAATGATGGGCCCTCCTGACCTCCTGGGCCCCCTGCCCCCCTATAGTTAGGCCTCTGGCCCCACTCTACCTCTACCCCCCCCCCCCAGCCATGACACCCTAGCTCATGATCTGTCCCTGCAATGCTATAGCCTCAGATGCACTCATTGGATGCATTTTGGGGGCAGGGCTCAGCTGCTCGTGGGCTGGTCATCTGCTGGCCAGGGCTAGCTTATTCTTGGCCCCAGTCCGTATCCCAGCTATGGAGTCCATTTCTGAAGCAAAAGATGGAAAAGGCTGAGGTGTTGCCCATAGCAACCAGTCTCATCTCCCAGGCGGGATTCGTACCTCTGTGCCTTACCACTCATTGTGAGCTTGAGGATTTAGGCATTTGTACGCGTTTAATAATTAGATTTTCCAATACTAGTAATAAGAGTTTATATATGAATGTATCTAAAGAATTTTCATGAAGGGAAACTAATAAAAAAAAATCTGCACACGCAGTTAAACAACCATCTTGAATACATAATGTATTGGGCAAGCCACACCCAAAACGCAGCATGGAACCTTCTTTCAAAACGCACCTCACCACCACCACCACACAGATGAGAGGTGCACCAAAGAATATAAGGCAAAACTATGTTGTGATTTTGCAGCATCTTAGGTTACAGACCAATCTCTGAGGTGCTGCAATGTGCAATGTTTGCAGAAGTCAGCAGACATTTCTACATTTCTGCATTTGTAATGTTACTTAATGCAGACCAACAGTCAAAAATGACTTAAACCAGACCAACGCAACAAACAGTGCTCATATCCCTCCCCGGGGCAATTTAGATTGCTGCACATAAACATTCATTTACCCTTATCTAACTCTTGCTGTGGCAAATTTTACAAGCAAAATGGCGGCTCATGCATTTGCAGGTCACCTACAAACAGGAAGTGCTGCTGGGCTTCCTGTTACTGTGCATTGTCAGTTATGTCAGTTGAATCCAGGCAGCAGCATGTCTGAGATGAGATGCTGGGAGAGGAAGCTCCAAAATGGCCGCTACCTTTATTTTGCAATTGAATCAGGCTGTTGGTCCGGTTTAAGTTTATGTGTACAGTGCAGTTTTTTAAAACTTCCATATCTGACAGCCCCTCACACCCCTTTCAGCCAGCTTACCTACTGTACTCCAGCATCACATCTCTGGGAGGACCGGAAGCTGGAGAACCATACTGTTCCTCTTACACCTATTGAATGTTAGTGCCCCCCATGGCACAGTTCCCCAGCAAAAAAACATTGCACTAAGGAAGTTATATTGTGCAGTTTTGTCAAAACCCCATTCCCATCAGCCTCCCATACCCCATTCCTGTCAGCCTCCCATACCTCATTCCTGTCAGCCTCCCATACCCCATTCCCATCAGCCTCCCATACCCCATTCCCGTCAGCCTCCCATACCCCATTCCTGTCAGCCTCCCATACCTCATTCCTGTCAGCCTCCCATACCCCATTCCCATCAGCCTCCCATACCCCATTCCCATCAGCCTCCCATACCCCATTCCCATCAGCCTCCCATACCCCATTCCCATCAGCCTCCCATACCCCATTCCTGTCAGCCTCCCATACCCCATTCCTGTCAGCCTCCCATACCCCATTCCTGTCAGCCTCCCATACCCCATTCCTGTCAGCCTCCCATACCTCATTCCCGTCAGCCTCCCATACCCCTTTCCTGTCAGCCTCCCATACCCCTTTTCCTGTCAGCCTCCCATACCCCATTCCTTTCAGCCTCCCATACCCGATTCCTGTCAGCCTCCCATACCCCATTACTGTCAGTCTCCCATACCCCATTCCTGTCAGCCTCCCATACCCCATTCCTGTCAGCCTCCCATACCCCATTCCTGTCAGCCTCCCATACCCCATTCCTGTCAGCCTCCCATACCTCATTCCCGTCAGCCTCCCATACCCCATTCCTGTCAGCCTCCCATACCCCTTTCCTGTCAGCCTCCCATACCCCTTTTCCTGTCAGCCTCCCATACCCCATTCCTTTCAGCCTCCCATACCCCATTCCTGTCAGCCTCCCATACCCCATTCCTGTCAGTCTCCCATACCTTATTCCTGTCAGCCTCCCATACCCCATTCCTGTCAGCCTCCCATACCTTATTCCTGTCAGCCTCCCATACCTCATTCCTGTCAGCCTCCCATACCCCATTCCTGTCAGCCTCCCATACCCCATTCCTGTCAGCCTCCCATACCACATAACTGTCAGCCTCCCATACCCCATTCCTGTCAGCCTCCCATATCTCATTCCTGTCAGCCTCCCATACCCCATTCCTGTCGGCCTCCCATACCTCATTCCTGTCAGCCTCCCATACCCCATTCCTGTCAGCCTCCCATACCCCATTCCTGTCAGCCTCCCATACCCCATTCCTGTCAGCCTCCCATACCCCATTCCTGTCAGCCTCCCATACCCCATTCCTGTCAGCCTTCCATACCTCATTCCTGTCAGCCTCCCATACCCCTTTCCTGTCAGCCTCCCATACCCCTTTCCTGTCAGCCTCCCATACCCCTTTCCTGTCAGCCTCCCATACCCCATTCCTGTCAGCCTCCCATACCCCATTCCTGTCAGCCTCCCATACCCCATTCCCGTCAGCCTCCCATACCCCATTCCTGTCAGCCTCGCATACCCCTTTTCTGTCAGCCTCCCATACCCCATTCCTGTCAGCCTCCCATACCCCGTTCCTGTCAGCCTCCCATACCCCGTTCCTGTCAGCCTCCCATACCCCTTTCCTGTCAGCCTCCCATACCCTTTCCTGTCAGCCTCCCATACCCTTTCCTGTCAGCCTCCCATACCCCATTCCTGTCAGCCTCCCATACCCCTTTCCTGTCAGCTTCCCATACCCCATTCCTGTCAGCCTCCCATACCCCGTTCCTGTCAGCCTCCCATACCCCGTTCCTGTCAGCCTCCCATACCCCTTTCCTGTCAGCCTCCCATACCTTTTCCTGTCAGCCTCCCATACCCCATTCCTGTCAGCCTCCCATACCCCTTTCCTGTCAGCTTCCCATACCCCATTCCTGTCAGCCTCCCATACCCCTTTCCTGTCAGCCTCCCATACCCCATTCCTGTCAGCCTCCCATACCCCATTCCTGTCAGCCTCCCATACCCCTTTCCTGTCCATGTAGCTGCTCTACTCTCTAAAGGCCCATTCACACCTATCCAATGTTTTTGTGTTCCATCACAGTTCCCTGGCAAAAAAATAACTCCTATCAGCACCTCACACACCTGTTGAGCTTATCTACCCCAGTGTCACATTACTGAGGGGAACCGGTACCTGGGGGACCACAAGGTCCCATTCACACATATTTGATGTGTGTTTGTGCATTCCTGCATTGAGTTTTGGCACAGTTCTCCAACAAGTTCTGCCAATATGGCCTATTGGTCCTTTCACATGTGTGAACTGCATTTGAGATCAATCCTGCTTGCAGCATTTACAATGCAATGCACTGCAATGAAAACCTAACCACAACCCAATAATAGTCTCAAATAGATGAATGGGAGGTGTGTAGTACCCTTTAAGAATAGAGTTAAAAAAAAAAGGGGCTGTCATTTTTTTGCCACAGGGTTTTGCTTTAAACCAGACCTTCACCCTGAATAAGAGCCTATCTTATATGTTTCCCCCACCCTGTACATAAAGGTTGTCAACATTAAAAATCATCCTACCTGTATCTCCGGCATTTTCTGAGCCTTTAAACATCCAAGATGGCGGAACATGGAGTCCTAGGCTGCATACAAACAGGAAGTACCTTCTGACTGTACCGCTCTGCATTCTGGGATTGCTGTCCTTTTTCTGACCCCAGCTCTGCTCTGTCTGTGCAAAGCACAGCTATAATCCCACCTCCTGTATTCCCTCCCTCCTCCTATGTGATACTTCTGAGGCAAGATGGCAGCGCCCGTATCTTAGAGTAGGCTGAATATCAGCCTAGTGGGGGAATGAATAAAAAGTAAGTGATTAAAAACTTAAAATGTATTCATTTTAGATGCTGAGGAACAGTTTATAAGGGTTTGGGCTTTTCATGAAATGATGCTGAAGGTCTGGTTAAATTTTATTGAATAACAGACAGTATTTAATGTTCACACAGTGCCAGTATATTAGTGAGGCAGAGGGCTTGTCTAGCAACGTCTGGGTAATCAAGGGCCCATTCACACCTATCTACGTTGTGTTGGGTGTCTCTACGTTGTGTTGTGGAACAGTTCAAAAGCAAATAAAAGCATTGCCTCTATAGTCTATTGGTCCTGTCACACCTGTGAGCTGCATTGAAGATTAATCCTACATGCGGCATTTCCAATGCAATGCAAAGCAATGGAACCCCTAACTGCAATAAAAGTCTATAGTAGTGTAAAAGTATAAAAAAAACACCCCAAGTTGTAATTCCACTTTCAATGTCTTTTTTTAAAAGTTTCCATTATTGTGTGGAAAAATGCTATCTTCAATGTACTAAGCTTATCTGTTTTATTTTCTATTTGTTTGCCACTCTGTGTTATAAAAGAAAACAGTTTCCCATAGCAACAATGTGTTTACCTTAGCTATGTACACCAAAGTGGTGATTTCAAGTACATATCATAGACTCCCTCACTCCAGCTTGCTAATCATCTAAAAGGCTATGGCATGGGTGGCAGGTTTAACCCATTCTACTGTATTTCAACTTCTGCAGTTTGGAACGATTCCAGTCTTGTTTTCTAGTAGCAAGGGTTAATGGCCAGGTTCTCAGCTGGATAGGTCATTAGGCTGCTTAGATTAAGAGGCTGATTTATTAATAGCGGTATTTTCACAGCGCCCGCTAGTAGTTGCTGTGCTTGCCCGTTGTTCGGTTGTTGACAGCGACTCAGTCGGTGTGCAGTAATGTTGAATACAAGGTGACGAGTCGCTATTTGACAGGTTCCGCGATGTATGGGTGCGCATGATAGCGACTGGTCAGAGCGACCGGCTCCCACCATATTCATCAAAAAATCACGCTCAAAACATTCAAGCGCTGTGAAATGCATGTTTAAACCCCAGAGCGCTGGAGGCGATGTCTTAAAAGTAGTTTTTTAACCCCCAAACCACCATATTTTTGGAAATCAAAAAAAAAAAGTCTTTTAAATAATTTAGTAATATGAATACATTAATATCAGACCTGTAATATCAATTCTGCACAATTTGTTTTTTTTTTCCCTTAAACAAATTATCTAAAATGGCAGAAGTGGTAACAGAATTTTTCACATTTAAAAGAAACAAAACAAAAAAACATTAATAACAATTCATTATTAATATTTAACGATTGTTCCATTGAAATGCATTGGAGAGCGCCAGGTAGCGAGAGGTCATACCTGTCGCTGTTCAAGGTCGGACGCTGGCGCTGTGGGCTGAGGCTGGAATAATGATGAATGAGTCGCTATATGGCGCTATCTCAGTCGCTAAGCAGGATCGGCTTGATAAATGTGTGATTGTGGTGGGGAGCCGGCGTTCTCGTGGCGGGGCCCGTCATTATCGGCCGCTCACCAGTCGCTACCTGTCGCTATCCCTTGTTAAATAAGGGCCTTAGACAAAGCTGCTAAAGAATTCACCTGTTCCATTGGAAGAATTGTGGGACTTGTCCATGTTTTTTCCTCAAGTCCATGAAACTGTAGCAAAACAAGCCCAGGAATATGAGAATCATGGAAACAGCATGCTGATAAGTAAATCACATGTATGGGGGCACAATCCTAACACAAGAGTACTGAGTGACAGAAAAATATTTTATCTTCACAGAACAGTCCGAGTATAGCAATGAGGCACAGGACTTATCTACTTGTCCTCACTTAGGAGATGTTTCCCAGATTGGGGCTGATTTAGAGCCAGGTGAGAATTCTCACTCCTGCCAATCTAAACATAGATGCTCCCACTGTGGATCTTAGAGAATGCCAGGCCAAGATGCTGGCTGGCTTGGCGGACTATATCCATCGCGTGAAAGACCACCCACCCACCTGCAACCTCCCCACAGGGACCTAATCACACATACCTCAGTGATGTCCTACCTGCTGTTCATGCTGTTGCTCGATTTTCACCTTATCTCATTCTATATACATCCTAACCAACCACGGCGATGTCCTGTCCCAGTCCTCCTAGGAAAGGTAGGTACTACACTCCCCTTGAGGAAGGAGCCAGGTTAAGCTTCGGAACACGTGGATGCTGGTCACAGGCACGTGCCTGGTGGATGCCCCTTGCTCTCGACCTTTTGATATGGTGATGTATTTGTATATCACCTTCTCCTCTTTGCTATCTAGGTACTTTCCATTATAGTGCATCTGGGTTAGGAGAGTTGTTGCTGCAGGAGAGTCTGTTGATATCTCCTCTATATATAATAATAATAATATTTAATACAATAATTAATAATTCATTCGTTTATTACAATTTATTATTTTGTATGCTATTTATATGCACATATTTCTTAGCAAATTTATTATTTGCACTGGCACTTGTGATTGTGATTTTGCACTATTTGCATGTAATGTATCAATTGCACTCTCGTCGTTGATTCTAGGATAGACTTGAGGGAGGATAGGGGTTTATTTATTTATTCATTGATTGTTGTGGGAGTCTACTTACCTTAAAGCGGAGCTAAACCAGGCAGGGATGTGCCTATTGTTTTTGTCTTGTGTAGTGTCTGTGTATAGTTGTTGGAATCAGAGGAGCTATTTACTCAATAAAATTTCAGTGATTTTAATATAGTGTGTGCAACACCTTTTATACAGGGTGTTTAGGGGGCTACTGTGGGGATCCAATACAAACCTTTGGGTAACGTACAACCTAACCAGCCACGGCGATGTCCTGTCCCAGTCCTCCTAGGTACTACACTCCCCTAACAGGTCCCTGCTTTTTTAGTTACCCCAAACCTTACCCCATTATATCTAAAGGGAGACCACCCATCCCACAGAGCCACACAGTCGCTTGGACTTACCTGTGGACCCCGCCAAGCCTCCCACCTAACCTCCTGACTAGCTCTACTTTCTCCACTGTGGTGGAGACATATTTTTTGCAGCGGTTCAGCGCTAACACATTTAAAACACAATGACATTTTTTTACAAAATGCAAGATAAACAGCGTTAAAAAGCCTATTTTGTAGCTCACATAGCTGTGAACTTGTCCTTAGCATCTTCTGGAGAAATGGCAGCAGCTGGAAAAGTGTGCATCAGTATCTAGTCCCCGAAAAAGTTTTATCAAGGAGAGGATATTAAACCGGACCTTCAGCATAATTTAATGAAAAGCCCAAACCCTTAAAAAAATATTCCCCAGCATCTACAATTAATATATTTTACATTTTTTAGTCGTTTACTTATTATTCTTTCTCCTGCTGGGCTTCAACTCTGGATACTCAGGATTCTAGGATATGGGTGCCGCCATCTTGCCTTAGAAGCATCACATATTGGGAAGAGGAGAGGGGTGAAAAGTGCAGGAGGAGGGGTTATAGCTGTGCTTTGTACAGACAGAGCAGAGCTGGGGTCAGGAAAAGGACAGCAATCCCAGAATGTAGAGTGGCACAGTCAGAAGACACTTCCTGTCTGCAGTAGATTCCACGGGCCGCCATCTTGGATGTTAAAAAGTAAAAAAAAAAAACGCAGGTGCAGGTAGGATGATTTTTAATGTGGGCAATCTGTATGTAGGGGGTGGTGGAAACATATGATAGGCTCTTATTCAGTGCTTTAAAATGACAAGAGGAATCCTGCCCCACAGCTTTCATGCAGACCTAAATTTAAAAATCGGATCTTGCGAGTATGTGTTCTGCCGAAACAGACCCATAAAAACGCACGTAACCATATGTGACATGCACGCAAAGACTGCTCGACCTTATTCTTCTTTCATTACGTAACTTAATTGGAGAGGTTTACCCTCACGTTAACTTTCAACAGAAAAAAAACATGACTTTTCCTGGGACAAAATATTTCTGATCATCAAAAAATATGTAGTTTCTGAGCTGGTGACAATGCTCTGAACTTAGTGACACCCTTGGATATGCTACAGAATAAACCTCCTGTTTGATCAGCACGGGCCAGATGAATGTATCATGTTTTACTGCAAGTGTTTAAAGCGGACCTTCACTCTGAATAAGAGCCTATCTTATATGTTTCCCACACCCTGTACATACAGATTGCTCACATTAAAAATCATCCTACCTGCATCTACTGCATGTTATGAGCCTTTAAACATCCAAGATGGCGGCTTATGGAAGCCGCCATCTTATCAGGCAGCCTGCAAACAGGAAGTGCCTCCTGACTGTGCTGCTCTGCATTCTGGGACTGCTGACCTTTACCTGACCCCAGCTCTGCTCTGTCTGAGCAAAGCACAGCTATAACCCGCCCCCTCGGTACCTTATCCCACTCTCCTCTCCTCAGTAAGTGTGATGCTTCTGAGTCAAGATGGCGGCGCCCGTATCCTAAATTCCTGAACAGAGTTGCAGCCCAGTGGGGGAAAGAATAATAAGTTGGTGACTAAAAACGTAAAATACAATAATTTTAGATGCTGGGGAATCGTTTTTTAAGAGTTTGGGCTTTTCATTAAATCACACTGAAGGTCCGGTTTAATCAAATCATAGTGCAACATTTTAGACCATGCTAACCTTTGTACAGTGTATCCCTAAAAATAACAGACGTACAAAATAAGCTACTGCTATCAGTAGACAGAACCTTTTTCCATAGTGTTGGCTAGTCTCCCCCATCGAGCCACCCCATAGCAGCTGCTTGAGCTTCTGTGCTGATATTTAGGTCTCTGGCTTTAGCTTTGTATGCTACACATTTGTATAACATGCGGAAGTGCGTTCCTTGTTTGCTGATACGGTTTATTAATAACCTCTGTGGACTGGTAGACATGTTGTCACATGGCCATGCATTGAACAACACAAGTGTCCCACTGGTACTTTGTTATGCATAGTCCTCACTTGTCTCATGTAATAAAGAGTCACTGCATTGGGGCAAAAGCATTTTTAAATCACATTTTACCGGTTCAGGCTAGTAGAAAATGGATGTACTACCCGTCCTACTTTTGGCCAGAGGCCTTCACCATTTAGTGAAGCTGTTGTCCAGGCAGGGCTTGAATATTACCATGCAGGTCCCTGGCCTGCTTTCCCTTTCAGCCGTAGGATCTCTCCTTTCTGAGCTCCATTTGGCAACCCACCCCCCCCCCCTCTCTCTGGGTATTGTCCCTCAATCGAGGTGATTGTCCTAACAATGGACTGCCCCTCCATTCAGATGTATGCCTCTATTTCTCCCTGTTCTGGCTGCTAACCAATTGCTTATCTCCCCTACTTTTCAATCCTCTGAGCCCCCCTCCCTTCCTGCACCCTGAAGGAAAGCCTTATGCTAATGCAAGCAGTACGCCCAGAGAAAGGACGCTTCCACCATTCGGGAAATGTAGAAATCTAAATGTAGAAAGTTGTAACATGAGGACATATAGGGCTGTTTGGTTACAAGTTAACAGCAGTTCTTGGACAATGACACTAACAGCTGATAAACAGTTACTGACCAATCAGGGGTGCCCCGCTGTGTGAAACCCCCCAGGTTGCCCATAAACTCACCTTCTTCTCCGGTCCAACGGTGCATGCGCGAGCCTCAGCCGTATCCCCGCTATCCTCTAGCAAGGTGTGTGCCCACGCCAGGCATTTGTGAATGGTCAGCACAGGCACGCTCTTCTTAAAGGGTAGTGGGGATGTGGCTGCCAGTGCGCTCAGATCCACTGACCTTAGACGAAGGCTTAGAAGAACTGACGTGAGCGGATCCGAGCTCGTTAATCGGATGAGCGGCAGTGAATGCGCCGTAGAACCGGGAAGGGGTGAGTTTGCTGCGGCTACCTCCCCGATGAGGGGTGCCCCGGGGGAAAGGACCCAAACCTAGGGTAGTCAAAATCCTGGGTTTTGGTCCACTTTAAAGTGGACCTCTGGTAAGCTGCTTTTTTATGTGGTGGAGGAAACATTTGTCTTGTACCATATGTGGTGTGTCATATACGTATTGGACAGGAGAGGATCTCTTCTTCCAACAGAAAGAACTTTATGCTCTGTGCTATTTTCTCTCTTTCTTATGTCATTGATAATCATGCCACAGTTTGCATGCTTATTATTGCTTTTTTTTTATACTCAATGGACCGTTAGACTGCTTTAGTGTTCCAAATATGGAAGATAGTAAAAAGAGAAAAACAGTCTGTTTCTCAATTCTGCAAAGTTTTCTTACTCGCCAGCAGAGCACAAGTCAGGAAACTGTCAGTGGGGTCCTAGCCTGATCTTCAGGTCAAGGCATCAGAAACTCGAGGCATCTAGGTGAGAATGCTTGCAGCTTAAAGGGACACTCCAGGCACATGGTTAAGTTAGCCTCGGTGCTGTAACTAAATGTGACGGAGCCCTTTCTGTCTTCTAAGAGGCCGATTCATTAATAGCGGCAGGTAGCGACAGTTGAGCGACTGCAGCAGTATTTTCACAGCGCCCGCTAGTAGTCGCTGTGCTTGGCCGTTGTTCGGTTGTTGATAGCAACTGAGTCGGTGTGCAGTAATGTTGAATACGGGGCGACGAGTCGCTATTTGACAGGTTCCGCGATGTATGGGTGCGCATGATAGCGACTGGTCAGAGCGACCGGCTCCCACCATATTCATCAAAAAATCACGCTCAAAAAATTCAAGCGCTGTGAAATGCATGTTTAACCCCCAGAGCGCTGGCGGCGATGTGTTAAAAGTCGTTTTTTAACCCCCAAACCACCATATTTTTGGAAACCAAAAAATTTTTTTAAAGAATTTAGTAATATGAATACAATAATATCAGACCTGTAATATCAATTCTGCACAAATTTTATTATTTTTTTTTTTTACCTTAAAAAAATTATCTAACATGGCAGAAGTGGTCACAGAATTTTTCACATTTAAAAAAAAAAAAAAAAAAAAAAACAATAACAATGAATTATGAATATTTAAAGATTGTTCCATTGAAATGCATTGGAGAGCGCCAGGTAGCGAGAGGTCATACCTGTCACTGTTCAAGGTCGGACGCTGGCGCTGTGGGCTGAGGCTGGAATAATGATGAATGAGTGGCTATATGGCGCTATCTCAGTGGCTAAGCAGGATTGGCTTGATAAATGTGTGATTGTGGTGGGGAGCCGGCGTTCTCGTGGTGGTGCCCGTCATTACCGGCCGCTCACCATCCGCTACCTGTCGCTATTCCTTCATAAATAAGGGCCTGATTTGATGCAGCTAGACAACTAAAGACTGAAACAGCAGAGCTATATGCTGCTTCCTTTTTCTAAATGATGCCAAGTGAGCACAAATATGATAAATAAGGTGGAGGAGAAACAATGTTGGGGTCCCCCTGACCTTCTAGGCCCTGGTGCAGTCGCACCTCCTCAAGTTACGCCTGCTTTCTCCCCAGTCAAAGCTGGCTGTGAGAAGCTGTGAGAAGCTCATTCAGCCTGCTTTAAATTTCCTAGTAAATCCTTGTGAACTCTCTCCATTCAACTGGGTGTCTTCAGCAGCAAAGGATGACTGATCCCCGGCTCAGTGCCTCAGTCCCCTCAAAAGTGAGTTCATTTTGGGACTGAGAAAAAGGAGTCATCCAAGGGGAGAAAATTCTTTAGGGTTTATCAGAGAATGCAATGCGCTGGTGAATGACAGACAGCATGGGACAGGAGGCAAGCTAATTTACCCTTTGCCTGGAATGGTCCTTTAATAAACAGGAAGTCATTTTATCTTTAAATGCTTTAGCTGACATCAAACCTCATGACGCTGCATCATTTTAGAAATATTCATATTCATAGGTGCCCGTAATTCTTTTTAAATGTCAAAGACCTAGATTCAGTAAACTTTCCTTAAAGTAGCTCACAAAATTAAGGGTAATTTCTGCTTTATTTCAGAATAAGGCATGAGGTACCATAAAAAAAGACTGTGATTCAAACAAGGCAGCCATCAGAGGGGGAGGGGCAGACCTGGTGTCCCGGGCCTGAGTGCCCCAGATAATGCCAGGCCCCCAACACTGCTTGACACATGTGGTGCTCAGCGGAGCAACCATGCTAAGAGGCCGATTCATTAATAGCACCAGGTAGCGACAGATGAGCGACAGTAGCGTTATTTTCACAGCGCCCGCTAGTATTCGCTGTGCTTGGCCGTTGTTCGGCTGTTGACAGCGACTCAGTCGGTGTGCGGTAATGTTGAATACGGGGTTAGGAGTCGCTGTTTGACTGGTTCCGCGCTGTATGGGAGCGCATGACAGCGAACGGCCATAGCGAACGGCTCCCAGCAAATCACGCTCAAAAAATTCTCGCGCTGTGAAATGCTTGTTTAAACCCCAGAGCGCTGGCGGCGATGGGTTAAAAGTAGTTTTTTAACCCCCAAACAACCATATTTTTAGAAAAAAAAAAAACATGTTTTTCAAAACATTTTGTAATATGAATACATTAATATCAGACCTGTAATATCAGTTCTGCACAAATTTTTTTTTTTTTTTTTTTTTTACCTTAAAAAAAATATCTAACATTGCAGAAGTGGTCACAGAATTTTTGACATTTAAAAAAAAAAAAAAAAAAATAATAGCAATTAATTAAGAATATTTAAAGATTGCTCCATTGAAATGCATTGGAGAGCGCCAGGTAGCGAGAGGTCATACCTGTCGCTGTTCAAGGTCGCTCGCTGGCGCTGTGGGGTGAGGCTGGAATAATGATGAATGATTCGCTATCTGGCGCTCTGTCAGTCGCTAAGCAGGATCGGCTTAATAAATGTGTGATTGCGGAGGGGAGCCGGCGTTCTCGTGGCGGTGAGCGTCATTACCGTTCGCTCACCATTCGCTACCTGGAGCTATTCCTTGTTAAATAAAGGCCTAAGTTAAAAAAAACACTCACCCTTCTGCTCTGCCCCATCCCCCAGCAACGGTCAGCGGGCCCTCCTCCTCGAATCTGAAGGGAGAGGTGGGCGGGACTGGCACACAGGGCGGGGCTAACCATTTTTGAAGGTTTTAGGTACAATTCATGCTCTAGCTTCTTCCCTTTACTGAATCACATCTTATTTTAACTCGTGCTTATTTTTAAAATGAAGCAAGAAATGTTCCTTGTTTTTATGAGATATTTAAAGGCAAGTTTACTGATCGAGGCCAAAGTTTCCATGAACTCTGTAGGCCTAGCTCTACAAGTTCATTCTGATTCCCTCCAGGACTGCATAGTGTCTAAGGCCCTTATTTAACAAGGGATAGCGCCAGGTAGCGAATGGTGAGCGAACGGTAATGACGGTCGCCGCCACGAGAACGCCGGCTCCCCTCCGCAATCACACATTTATCAAGCCGATCCTGCTTAGCGACTGACAGAGCGCCAGATAGCGAATCATTCATCATTATTCCAGCCTCACCCCACAGCGCCAGCGTCCGACCTTGAACAGCGACAGGTATGACCTCTCGCTACCTGGCGCTCTCCAATGCATTTCAATGGAGCAATCTTTAAATATTCTTAATTATTGCTATTAATTTTTTTTTTTTAAATGTCACAAATTCTGTGACCACTTCTGCAATGTTAGATATTTTTTTTAAGGGAAAAAAAAAAAAGTTGTGCAGAATTGATATTACAGGTCTGATATTAATGTATTCATATTACAAAATGTTTTGAAAAACATGTTTTTTTTTTTTTTTTTTTTAAATATGGTGGTTTGGGGGTTAAAAAACTACTTTTAACCCATCGCCGCCAGCGCTCTGGGGTTTAAACATGCATTTCACAGCGCGAGAATTTTTTGAGCGTGATTTGTTAATGAATATGCTGGGAGCCGTTCGCTATGGCCGTTCGCTGTCATGCGCTCCCATACAGCGCGGAACCTGTCAAATAGCGACTCCTCACCCAATATTCAACATTACGGCAAACCGACTGAGTCGCTGTCAACTACAGAACAACGGCCAAGCACAGCGACTACTAGCGGGCGCTCTGAAAATGCAGCTACTGTCGCTCATCTGTCGCTACCTGGCGCTATTAATGAATCGGCCTCTATGTTCCCAGGATCTAATCTATGCAAGAACCGTATGGGCCTGATTTGCGTGTTTTTAGTTCACTTTAGTGCGCCGTGGGCACTGTAGCTGGGCAACATAGTGGCAAACTGAGCTATAACTGTAGCAAACAGAGCTTTAATTGTAGATGTAAACACAGGGAGAACTATTTGATGCCATTTTGCTCAGTTCTGCTGCACTTCGCCTGGCTGGAAGAGTGGTATTCAAAAGCTGGCGAACCCCTGCGGCAGATTTGGTTTTGTAAATTAAAGACATTTTGCTGAAATCAAACTTTTACAGCTTATGTCAGCATGGTATGGGTCTCGGAATATATGTGTGGTGTCTCCGGATTCTTTCTGTGTCTTGTTGCGTCATTTTGTTTGTTTTTGCATTTGCTTCTTTTTTCATCTTTGGTGCTTCTATCTATCCTGTTTGACATCATAATGTCTTAAAAATAATCATCTTGCATTGGTGCAATAGGTTTCTCCCTATAGGCCAGCCTGTGTCAGTGCCTGTGTATTTATAGGCCCTAATGCTGGATTTAAAGCAGACTTTCACTCTGAATAAGAGTCTATCTTTTATGTTTCCCACACCCTGTACATACAGATTGCTCACATTAAAAAAAAAATGCTACCTGCATCTACTGGATGTTATGAGCCTTTAAACATCCAAGATGGCGGCTAATGCAGCATCAGGCAGCCTGCAAACAGGAAGTGTGCATTCTAGTATTGCTGTCTTTTCCCAGCTCTGCTCTGTCTGTGCAAAGCACAGCTATAACCCCACCCCCTGCACTTTATCCCGCTCTCCTCTCCTCAGTATGTGATGCTTCTGAGTCAAGATGGCGGCACCCGAGTCCTGAACAGAGTTGCAGCCCGGTGGGGGAAAGAATAATAAGTGACTAAAAACTTAAAATATATTAATTTTAGATGCTGGGTAATAATTTTTTAAGGGTTTGGGCTTTTCATTAAATCATGCTGAAGGTCCGGTTTAACTGCACCAATGTACACTGCTCTGCTTTGCCAATTTCTTTATACGGCACGCCATATTCGCTTATTTTTAACACACGGTGGATCTTATAGGAGCTGGTTGCCATAATATTAGAGATTTTCGAAAATACTGTTGCGATAAAAATGTGGCAAACTTTGTAGTGTGTTTAATTCCATTTTTAGTGTGAAAATCAGGAGAAAAGAATGCTTTTTAACAATTTGTAAAAGAAAAGCAGTTCGGGGAGGCCGATTCATTAATAGCGCCAGGTAGCAACAGATGAGCGACTGTAGCGTGATTTTTTCAGCGCCAGCCAGTATTCGCTGTGCTTGGCCGGCGTTAGCTTGATGACAGCGACTCAGTCGGTGTGCGGTAATGTTGAATACGGGCTGAGGGGTCGCTGTTTCACAGGTTCAGCGTTGTATGTGAGCGCCTGACAACGAATGGCCAGAGCGAACGGCTAGCTTCATATTCATCAACAAATCACGCTCCGAATGTGCTGTCGCTGTCCATTCCTTGTTTAAACCCCAGAGCGCTGGCGGCGATGGGTATTAACTAGTTTTTAACCCCTAAACAACCATATTATTTGAATGTAACATTATACATGTTTTTAGAATCATTTTGTAATATGAATACATTAATCTCAGACCTGTTAGATCAATTCTGCACATATTTTTTTTAATTTTTTTTTTGACTTAAAAATAAATCCTAACATTGCAGAAGTGGTGTCCGATTTTTTGACATAAAAAAAAAAAAAAAAAAAATTAATACCAATTAATTATGATTAATTATAGATTGCTCCATTGAAAAGCATTGGACATCGCCAGGGAGCGACAGCTCATACCTGGCGCTGTGAGGGAATTTGCAGCGGCGCTGTTCGGTCCAGGCGGCTTCATGATGAATGCCGCGCTAGCCGTCGCTCTCGCCGGCGCTAGCCTCATTTTGCTTGATAAATGCGTCATTGTGACCGCCGCCGGGCGTACTTGAGTCGGTAGTCGCTGTTAGCTGCCGCTACCTGGCGCTCGTCAGACACTACCTGGCGCTATCGCTTGATGAATAAGGGCCTAAGTCATGCCTTGGCATTTTTGAGACACAAACGATTTCCTTTTTTGTGTTTCTTTTCAATGTTTTCTCAATGTAAAACACTTTATTACATTTCCTGCCATTGAGCGCTATGGTAGCTCAGGCTTCAGGGCCACCATGGCTTGCGCAGCTTATACAACAGCGCTGCACTGCGCCATGAAAAGGGTGAGAGTCATACATTTGTCTGTATTTGGCCTTGTACTTGGAGATAACCATTGCACACATCTTACATTAGGCACAGAGTGATGCAGTGGTCAACCATCAAAGCTAAATGGCGCAGACGCTTCCTAAATCAGACCCATAATGAGTTTAACAAAAAAATTAGAAAATAAATGACCGTTTCATTAGTTGCTTTCAACGAATAAGGTAAGAGAACTGACAATCCCCAAGGTTCTACACCCAGGCACCCCAAATTGCAATGTCCTGGGTTTTTGGTCCTCTTTAAAGGGACATTCCAAAAGTTTAATTTAGCCTGGTTTGTGTGCTGGCTGTGAGGGGCTACATCTTTCATTCAGCTTGCCTTCTATTTCTTCTGCTGCGCCTGCTCATGGATGTATGAGTCATCATCTCTGCTGCTGTGTGACTGTAAAGGTCCCTCAGAAATGAAATTCACAGGGGACTGCGTATGATGAGTCAGCAGAAGGGAGCAAGTTAGGTAAATGCAAAGTGCCGATGACTGAAAGATGGGGAGGCCGATTCATTAATAGCGCCAGGTAGCGACAGATGAGCGACAGTAGCGTTATTTTCACAGCGCCCGCTAGTATTCGCTGTGCTAGGCCGTTGTTCGGTTGTTGACAGCGACTCAGTCGGTGTGCGGTAATGTTGAATACGGGGTTAGGAGTCGCTGTTTGACTGGTTCCGCGCTGTATGGGAGCGCATGACAACGAATGGCCATAGCGAACGGCTCCCAGCATATTCATTAACAAATCACGCTCAAAAAATTCTCGCGCTGTAAAATGCATGTTTAAACCCCAGAGCGCTGGCGGCGATGTGTTAAAAGTAGTTTTTTAACCCCCAAACAACCTTATTTATGGAAAAAATAATAAACAAGTTTTTATAAACATTTTGTAATATGAATACATTAATGTCAGACCTGTAATATCAATTCTGCACAATTTTTTTTTTTTTTTTTTTTACCTTAAAAAAAAAGATATAACATTGCAGAAGTGGTCACCGAATTTCTGACATTAAAAAAAAAAAAAAAAAACAATATCAATTAATTATGAATATTTAAAGATTGCTCCATTGAAATGCATTGGAGAGCGCCAGGTAGCGAGAGGTCATACCTGGCGCTGTGATGGGATTAGCAGCGGCGCTGTTCGCTGAAGTCTGCAACATGATGAATCCCGCGCCAGATGACGCTCTCGCCGGCGCTAGCCTCATTTAGCGTGATAAATGCGTGATTGTGTTCGCAGCCTGACGTTCTGGAGTCGGTAGCCGCCGATAGCTGGCGTTACCTGGCGCTAGTGAGACCCTACCTGGCGCTATCCCTTGATAAATAAGGGCCTTAGCCCCTGAAAGCCAGCTTGGGCCAATCACAAAGCAGGCTAATTCAACCCTATGCCTGGAATGTCCCTTTAAAGGAGATGCACCCCCATAGAGAAATCAAAGAATGGCAGCAGGAGACCATATAGTCCATCTAATCTGCCCCTTTGTGTGTTCTCATTATGTTAGGATAGATGGATGCTTATCCAAAGCATGTTAACATTCATGGTGGTTTTCAAACTACCTCTATTGGAAGTTTGTTTAAAGTGGACCAAAACCCACGCACTCACTTATAGATTCCAGGGCTGCTAGATTCCCTTCCCCGTGCTGTGTGAAACCCCCCAGGTCACCCGGTGGTATCCCAATTCAGGATGCCCCAAGGGAAGGGCAGCAGCTGGCCCTGGAATCTAAAAGCCGGCCAGGTGGGCTTTGTTCTGCCTAAAAGAGGGCCAACCACCTATATTTCCAGTCCTGGAGTTTAAAAGACTCCAGGGCAAGCTGAAAGGGATGTTTTTAGGGTAATTTGTGGGGTTCAAACAGTGGGGCATCGCAAAGTTTCATGCCCTAGGAAGGTGGACCAAACCCCTTGGCTGGTCAAAGTCCCCTGCCTGGGCCTCCAGGGGACAGGGGGGGTTCTGAAAATAAGGAAAAGGGTCAGGGAGCAGACTGGGGGAAGAAACTTAGGCCCTTATTCATCAAGCGATAGCGCCAGGTAGTGTCTGACGAGCGCCAGGTAGCGGCAGCTAACGGCGACTACCGAATCAAGTACGCCCGGCGGCGGTCACAATGACGCATTTATCAAGCAAAATGAGGCTAGCGCCGGCGAGAGCGACGGCTGGCGCAGCATTCATCATGAAGCCGCCTGGACCGAACAGCGCCGCTGCAAATTCCCTCACAGCGCCAGGTATGAGCTGTCGCTCCCTGGCGATGTCCAATGCATTTCAATGGAGCAATCTATAATTATTCATAATTAATTGGTAATAATTTTTTTTTTTTTTTTTTTTTAATGTCAAAAAATCGGAGACCACTTCTGCAATGTTAGGATTTATTTTTAAGTCAAAAAAAAAAAAAATATGCAGAATTGATCTAACAGGTCTGAGATTAATGTATTCATATTACAAAATGATTCTAAAAACATGTATAATGTTACATTCAAAAAATATGGTTGTTTAGGGGTTAAAAACTAGTTAATACAGATCGCCGCCAGCGCTCTGGGGTTTAAACAAGGAATGGACAGCGACAGCACATTCGGAGCGTGATTTGTTGATGAATATGAAGCTAGCCGTTCGCTCTGGCCATTCGTTGTCAGGCGCTCACATACAACGCTGGACCTGTGAAACAGCGACCCCCCAGCCCGTATTCAACATTACCGCACACCGACTGAGTCGCTGTCATCAAGCTAACGCCGGCCAAGCACAGCGAATACTGGCTGGCGCTGAAAAAATCACGCTACAGTCGCTCATCTGTCGCTACCTGGCGCTATTGATGAATCGGCCTCTTACTGTGAGAATGTAAAGGGACAGGTAATTCTGTACAGAAAAAGAAAACCATTTTTGAAGTCACATCTGTATAGCAAACAATACGGCTGTGGCAATCTTTGAATGATGTCATTTGTGAAGACATGATAGTACCGGGTGGCGGTGTGCTCTGCGCTTTACTGCTGGACATGGGAATTTCCCCACATTACCTTTGCTCAGGCAACCCTATCTACAAACAAATGAACCTAGACTGATACATAACGTGCTAGCAATCCATTTGTATAAAAGAATGATAAGGTAATGGGTAAAGTTACATGTACTGTATAATAATCAAATTAGCTTGTTTCATTTATATCTCTTTATATCTGTTAATCTATATTATATGAGCAGCACATAGAAACAGTGTATAATACCATGGGTGACCTGTATAGCAATGATGGGTAGGGAGAAGAAACATAAAAACAAAGGCAACATCTATGGTTGCAAAAAAGCATTACTAAAGATCAAGAGATGTGGAAATCCTAACCTGAAATTTAAACCGGACCTTCACCCTGACTACGAGCCTATCTTATATGTTTCCCCTACTCTGTACATACAGATTGCTCACATTCACGTCATCCTACCTGCATCTACTACATGTTTTAAATATCCCGGATGGTGGTCTCAGACTGCCTGCAGACAGGAAGTGTCTTCTGACTGTGCTGCTCTGCTTTCTGGGATTGCTGACCTTTTCCTGACCCCAGCTCTGCTGCGTCTGTGCAAAGAACAGCTATAACCCTGCACTTTTGCCCCTTCTCCTCTCCTCAGTATGTGATGCTTCTGAGGCAAGATGATGGCACCTGTATCATAGAGTCTTGAACAAAGTGGAAGCCCAGTGGGGGAAATAATAACTAAGTGACCAAAAATATAAAATATATACATTTTAAATGCTGGGGAATAGTTTTTTAAAGCGTTTTGGCTCCTGATTAAATTATGCTGAAGGTCTGGTTTAACTATATTACTGCCAATCTGAATGTTTGCTGGTGGTCACATGAATGGCTGCCATTTGCTGCCAAACTTGTGGGTGAGAAAATGATGACTTGACTATAGTTCAGAATCAGAATCACTTTATTGATTCCAAAGTTTATTACCTACGAGGAATTTGTCTTGACTCGTAAGCAAAGAATTAGGCCCTTATTCATCAAGCGATAGCGCCAGGTAGTGTCTGACGAGCGCCAGGTAGCGGCAGCTAACGGCGACTACCGACTCAAGTGCGCCCGCGGCGGTCACAATGACGCATTTATCAAGCAAAATGAGGCTAGCGCCGGCGAGAGCGACGGCTAGCGCGGCATTCATCATGAAGCCGCCTGGACCGAACAGCGCCGCTGCAAATTCCCTCACAGCGCCAGGTATGAGCTGTCGCTCCCTGGCGATGTCCAATGCATTTCAATGGAGCAATCTATAATTAATCATAATTAATTGGTATTAATTTTTTTTTTTTTTTTTTTTTAATGTCAAAAATTCGGAGACCACTTCTGCAATGTTAGGATTTATTTTTAAGTAAAAAAAAATTAAAAAAAAAAAATTGTGCAGAATTGATCTAACAGGTCTGAGATTAATGTATTCATATTACAAAATGATTCTAAAAACATGTATAATGTTACATTCAAAAAATATGGTTGTTTAGGGGTTAAAAACTAGTTAATACACATCGCCGCCAGCGCTCTGGGGTTTAAACAAGGAATGGACAGCGACAGCACATTCGGAGCGTGATTTGTTGATGAATATGAAGCTAGCCGTTCGCTCTGGCCATTCGTTGTCAGGCGCTCACATACAACGCTGGACCTGTGAAACAGGTCGCACACCGACTGAGTCGCTGTCATCAAGCTAACGCCGGCCAAGCACAGCGAATACTGGCTGGCGCTGAAAAAATCACGCTACAGTCGCTCATCTGTCGCTACCTGGCGCTATTAATGAATCGGCCTCCCCGTAGAAGGTACTAATCTAGCAGTTTAAGAGGAACGGATAAACAAGAACAAGAAGGAGCAGTTACTACCTGGTTTCCCTGAATATAAGCCCTACTCCAACTTGATTCTCCCACAGATCAAGTAGTCCCACTCGAGTCATATGATTCCTGAGCATATATGAGAGCATTGTGGTTGCTTCTGGTTACTAAGGCCCTTATTTATGAAGGAATAGCGACAGGTAGCGACTGGTGAGCGACCGGTAATGACGGGCCCCGCCACGAGAACGCCGGCTCCCCACCACAATCACACATTTATCAAACCAATCCTGCTTAGCGACTGAGATAGCGCCATATAGCAACTCATTCATCATTATTCCAGCCTCAGCCCACAGCGCCAGCGTCCGACCTTGAACAGCGACAGGTAGGACCTTTCGCTACCTGGCGCTCTCCAATGCATTTCAATGGAACAATCTTTAAATATTCATAATTAATTGTTATTAATGTTTTTTTTTTTTTTTAAATGTGAAAAATTCTGTGACCACTTCTGCCATGTTAGATAATTTTTTTAAGGTAAAAAAAAAAAAAAATGTGCAGAATTGATATTACAGGTCTGATATTAATGTATTCATATTACTAAATTATTAAAAAAAAAATTTTCTTGGTTTCCAAAAATATGGTGGTTTGGGGGTTAAAAAACTACTTTTAACACATCGCCGCCAGCGCTCTGGGGTTTAAACATGCATTTCACAGCGCAAGAATTTTTTGAGCGTGATTTTTTGATGAATATGGAGGGAGCCGGTCGCTCTGACCAGTCGCTATCATGCGCACCCATACATCGCGGAACCTGTCAAATAGCGACTCGTCACCCCGTATTCAACATTACTGCACACCGACTCAGTTGCTATCAACAACCGAACAATGGCCAAGCACAGCGACTACTAGCGGGCGCTGTGAAAATACTGCTACAGTCGCTCAACTGTCGCTACCTGGCGCTATTAATGAATCGGCCTCCCCGTGAAGCAAATTAGATTTTCAATGCAGTGGAAGAGAGCAGCTGGAATATAAGACCTGTCTTATTGTTGGGAAAACAGGCTATATTTACATATATTTACATATTTATATAGTTGCATATTGTTTACATTTATTCCCTTGAGAATTGGGCCAAAAGACTTTTGTGGAATTTAGTAGTTGTGCGCTTTTTCTCAATCTAGACTTTATTGGAATCTTTTGCCTGATGACAGTGCTTGGAACAATAAATGCTTTGGGTTTTTAATAATGTTCCATGCACGCTTCCTAAGATGGCTAGAATAGAGAGATTTGGTGGTTAGTAGGGGAAATGTAATTATTTCTGCCCATAAAACTTTGTTTCCCTTTAATGTTTAACTCTTAAATATTGTCCCTGCTTAACAATAGTGATGCTAATAAACAACATGCGCTATAAAAAAATAGATGTTCAAGGACATGCCAGAACTTTTCAGCCCCTCCATTATGTACCTCTAGAGACTCTTGTGATTTCAGCCCAGGCTGCACTGCACAGATGTGGAAAATCCGGGGGATGCCTGTGACGCCATGGTCTTGAAACCCTGTGACCAATTTCCAAAGCTAGATACTCCGTATGCACTAATCGGACAAGTTCAGGGCCTAGGTAAACTGCCATGCCTCTTCATTGGCTAGATAGCCCCCCAATAGCCATTCATTTGGGGTTTCCAGGTTCTAGGTATTGCCTTAGCTAAAGAAGCAAGTCAGTCAATTTTGCCTCTTTTTACTCTCACAACTTTTATGTCATTTTTGTAGCTTTTTTCACTATTGGATCTAGTGCTTGTTTATATATCAAACTATAGCATGCAATCACCTCCTAATGCTTTGGGGAAATATGGAGGAGGCTAAGGCAACCAGTAGAAATGTAAGCTGTGACACCAGAGATCATTTGCCAGGCTGATCTGAGTTCTTTAATCATTGCTTAAAGTGGACCATCACCCTCCCGTGATCGGCCCGGGAATCTATAAGATTCCCAGGCCGATCACCTCCCTCCCCGCGGGACATCCCCCCCAAACACCCCAAATCCCCTTACCTTGGACCGCGCCGGCCGTCTGTGAATGGCCGGCGCGGGCGTGCGCGCGTCAAGAGTGATGCGCGGCAGGCGGCGGCGGAGGAGCTGCTTGTCCGTTGCTGTCAAATCGCTTGTCCGTCCGCGCTGATTGGACGCGGCCACGTGGGAGCGGGGAGAGGTGAGTTTTCCGGGTGATCGGGGGGGTTTCACACAGCGGGGCACCCCGATCGGGGGTGCCCCACCGAAGTGGACCAAGACCCAGGATAGTCAAAATCCTGAGTGTTGGTCCACTTTAAAGAAAAACTCTGTTTTCGCCAGGTTTTTGGTGTTCTGCCTTATTGTTTTCCTCTTTTGAAAGGTAAAATCATCGTGGGGATTATTCACCCAGATCTGTGTTTTACTTATCAGCATGCTGTTTCTAAATGTTTCCATATCCCCTGGGCTCTGTGTTGCTACAGTGGCAGTGTTTTTTATGGTCTTGAGTGCAAATGACTGCCTACAGGTCCAAAAATTCTTCCAATGTAACAGGTGAGCCCATCAGCAGCTTTGGCTAAGTCTGAGCAGCATTCATTACCTCTTCAGGTAAGAACACCACCAGTAAACCTTTAGCTACTGGAACACAAGACTGTGTTCCATTCTACCCGAAGAATTTGAATTTAATCAGAATGGGTTGAATCGGTCACCTCTGCCTTAGCCAGTGAGATGATTAGCAAGCCAGAGTGAGGAAGAGGCCGATTTATTAATAGCGCCAGGTAGCGACAGATGAGCGACAGTAGCGTGATTTTCACAGCGCCGGCTAGTATTCGCTGTGCTTGGCCGTTGTTCGGTTGTTGGCAGCGACTCAGTCGGTGTGCGGTAATGTTGAATACGGGGTTAGGAGTCGCTATTTGACAGGTTCCGCGCTGTATGGAAGCGCATGACAACGAATGGCCATAGCGAACGGCTCCCACCGTATTCATTAACAAATCACGCTCAAAAAATTCTCGCGCTGTGAAATGCATGTTTAAAACCCAGAGCGCTGGCGGCGATGTGTGTAAAGTAGTTTTTTTAACCCCCAAACAACCTTATTTTTGGAAAAAAATAATAAACAAGTTTTTCTAAACATTTTGTAATATGAATACATTAATATCAGACTTGTAATATCAATTCTGCACAAATTTTTTTTTTTTACCTTAAAAAAAAAAAATAACATTGCAGAAGTGGTCACAGAATTTTTGACATTTAAAAAAAAAAAAAAAAAACATTAATATCAATGAATTATGAATATTTAAAGATTGCTCCATTGAAATGCATTGGAGAGCGCCAGGTAGCGAGAGGTCATACCTGGCGCTGTGATGGGATTAGCAGCGGCGCTGTTCGCTGAAGTCTGCAACATGATGAATCCCGCGCTAGCTGACGCTCTCGCCGACGCTAGCCTCATTTAGCGTGATAAATGCGTGATTGTGTTCGCAGCCTGGCGTTCTGGAGTCGGTAGCCGCCGATAGCTGGCGCTACCTGGCGCTAGTGAGACACTACCTGGCGCTATCCCTTGATAAATAAGGCCCGAAGTCTCTGATCTGTTCATTAAATGCACATTGCTAAGGTAAACACATTGTTGCTATGGAAAACTGTTTTCTTTTATAACACAGTTGCAAACGAATAGAAAAGATACAAATCACAGATAAGCTTAGCACATTGAAGACATCAGATTGGCACACAATAAGGGAAACTTTAAAACATGGCAATGAAAGTGGAATTTCTATTACTTTTTTTCCCTAAAACAACACTTCACAGCATATTGTGTTCCTAAATTCATTACTTTATTTGAGTTTTCATTGCATCATATGACTGTGGTTTGCCAAGTTCTTGTACAGTTTTTATCTGGTCAACAATTTGGAAATAACTAATGCTTACCTGCCAATAATTTCCATTTTCCAGGACACTTCCTGTTGTGTACGTTTTTTTTTAATTGTATATTTGTAATGCCCCTTTCATGCTGGTTATCTTACATCAGTGTATTGTAAATAAATAGTAAATAAGATTAACTTCAAAAAGACAGAGTAGGGTATAACTGTAATAAGACATGTTCAGATTTTAAGACTGTTGGACTAGTTCCCCCATCATACAGTAGTTCCTTCATGGAAAATACCCCAACACTAGTGACTCCAAGCACCAATAATTTAGTTAGGAAGAATATTTTCACCCATTCATGCAAACTGCATCATGCTTTGGTGGGTCTTTATTTGGACAGATGTGCTTTATGGATCTTTACAAATTCAAAAAGCAACATTTTTGTAACTGACTTATAGAGAACCAGATTGGGCGCTTGTAATGCTGTGAACCTGCCCCAGCCGTGTATATAGCAATGCATGCTCACTGGATATTTGTAGCTAGAGATTACATTATATGCTTCCATTATCTTCTACATGCATAAAGAATAGAGATGTTAAAGGGACTCTGTAGGCAAAGTGCATAAACTGTCATTGAGCAGCTCACCTCATCATGTCTGCACCCCCCTTCCTGTAAGAAAACAGATGCTCCTGAAAGTAAAAACAGGGCAAAGTGTAGTGCCACACAACTTGAAATCCTTTGCCATAGACCACCAATAATAGGGCTAAGCTGGTGGTCTAAAGCTCCGCATCATCAGACTGTGGACGCTGGGAGAGAGGGTGATGAGAATGTCTTACAGACCCCACCTATTATGCTGATTATTATGCGGCCACACCCAAATATTTGAAAAGATAAATCATAAGGTGAAACTGTAAACCTTGATATCTCAGCCATTTCTTCTTCAATCTAAAAACAGAAAACAGTTTAGGACAGTGCCCAACACAATGATCTAACAATTGCCTTTAGGAAAGTCATCTGAATTGCCTGTTCTTCGTTATCGAGATTTGCTTTGTTTGTGCAAATCTCCATAATTTGGGGATCTCTCAGTAAGAGTTGGAAAGATTGCCCTCCGGCCCTCAAATATTCAAAGTTTAGAAAATTGTTCCCCTAAACCCCTCTCTAGCAATCAGTGATGTAAGCTATTTGAGAAAACTTATTTCCAAGCAGATGTTGTGGAATAGCAGGCAGATTCTATGCTGATGAGCTGCATGAGGGCAGCCATCTTGGCAAAATTTTGATAGCCCTGCTTCTGAAGAACAGTCCTACAGTCAAAATTACCTTAAAGCAGACCAACACCCTACTTGGCGAGGGTGTTGGTTGCTGCTGGGGCTGTTGCTAAAGTGACAGGCTGGGGGGGCATCCAGAATGCTGGAGCCCCCCTGCACATAACCCCCCCCAGATGCCTTTAAACCCTACCTTAACCTTGCTCCTCCACTGGGAATTCAGTGCTAGGATTGGCCAGCGGACATGGGGGCTCTGACATTCCAGACGCCCAATGCAGCCAATTGCGTTGTCCATGTGACCAGCAGGTGGCCAATCTCGGCGCTGGATTCCTGGAGGGTGGAGCAAGGTTAAGGTAAGGTTTAAGGGCATCTGGGGATCTTATGTGCAGAGGGGGCTCCAACATTCTGGATGCCCCCCCTGCCTGTGATTTTAGAGGTGGCCCCAGCGGCAACCAGCACCCTTGCCGTGGAGCTGTAATGACTTATCACTGCTCAGTACGCTCTTAAAATATTGTATTAACATTGTAAACAACTCTGCAGCAGTCAAAGTCATTGACTTACATTGATACATAGTTACATTTATCTAGCAGTTGATTCATTGAATGTAAGTGTGTATCACATGACAGACATGCTGATCACCTTTTTGAAGTAAATCTCTCTCTCTCTGCTTATAGCACAGTCCCAAACTCCAGACAGCCTGCACTGTGTGGAGAAACAATATCACACAGGGACACTGCTGCCATTCTGTATCACTGCAGCCAGCTAGATGAGTTCTGTGTGAATAAAATCTCTCTCTGGCTGTTGGGGCTAATCCTGGGGAAGCTCCCAGCTCCTCTGCAGTATGTCTGTCACTTATATATATTTAGCCTTTGAATATCTAGCTGTTGAGCTTTAAATTTGCTGTGTCAGAAGATATCTATTTTAGCAGCTTGTGTGTATTTCCTTGGTCTCAGCAAATGCTAACTTCTTTTATTTAAAGCTTAATTAGGTGTTTTGTTGCTCTTTGCCAGCAATGGATAGGTTGTTTACTTTTTAAGAGTATATTAAATAATATTCATAATAATAAATTATAGTACTAAAATTGGCCCTACCTTTTTTGTATAATATGTATACATAGGCCCTTATTTAACAAGGGATAGCGCCAGGTAGCGAATGGTGAGCGAACGGTAATGACGGTCACCGCCACGAGAACGCCGGCTCCCCTCCGCAATCACACATTTATCAAGCCGATCCTGCTTAGCGACTGACAGAGCGCCAGATAGCGAATCATTCATCATTATTCCAGCCTCACCCCACAGCGCCAGCGAGCGACCTTGAACAGTGACAGGTATGACTTCTCGCTACCTGGCGCTCTCCAATGCATTTCAATGGAACAATCTTTAAATATTCTTAATTAATTGCTATTATTTTTTTTTTTAAATGTCAAAAATTCTGTGACCACTTCTGCAATGTTAGATATTTTTTTTAAGGTAAAAAAAAAAAAAAAAAATTTGTGCAGAATTGATATTACAGGTCTGATATTAATGTATTCATATTACAAAATGTTTTGAAAAACATGTTTTTTTTTTTTTTTTTAAATATGGTTGTTTGGGGGTTAAAAAACTACTTTTAACCCATCGCCGCCAGCGCTCTGGGGTTTAAACAAGCATTTCACAGCGCGAGAATTTTTTGAGCGTGATTTGTTAATGAATATGCTGGGAGCCGTTCGCTATGGCCGTTCGCTGTCATGCGCTCCCATACAGCGCGGAACCTGTCAAACAGCGACTCCTAACCCCGTATTCAACATTACTGCACACCGACTGAGTCGCTGTCAACAGCCGAACAACGGGCAAGCACAGCGAATACTAGCGTGCGCTGTGAAAATACCGCTACTGCCGCTCATCTGTCGCTACCTGGCGCTATTAATGAATCGGCCTCATAGATTCATCCACAAGAGAATTCCCTTTTGCTTTAAGTTACTGTCCAGACAATACATACTCGCCTATAGTCCCCTGCAGCAGATCGGCACTATCCCGAGAGTTTGAAACAGACCTCTACCAGAGAGTCAGACTGCGCCACCCCCTTTCTGAATGTGTTGCATCCGCGATGACTGGCCACACCCGCTCCATTTATTTCAATGGATGCTCTTTTACAGTCTCTTGAGCCAGCCCATGGGGAACAGCAGAATAAACCACTCTGCCCAAAGCATTGCATGGTGGGTAAAAGCATCTCCACACACAGAGAAATTGTAAAAGCAATAAGCATAGGCTGGTTCAATGGGGCCAGTCAGGGCCGGCGTCAGCACCCGGCAAGGCAGGGCAGCTGCTGGGGGCCCCCACCCTCCTGGGAGGCCCACCGACAGGGCCGGCCTTTGACGTTTGCTTTTAAGTTGCACACCCCAGCTGATTTCCTATCCCTGGAGCATCCCAATCTGTGATACCCTACTGTGGGATACCCCCTGGGATCGCTGGCATACCCACTATGCAAGCAATTCCACCCCTGAGTTTTGTTCCGCTTTACATGGGCATCAAAATTTGTGTTGCCCCTGTTTGTGAAAGAATCCCCCTGGTTTGGCCGCTAACTCAAACTGGTGATCCCACAGTGCATTCACCAGTTCCAGGAAAGTGATGAACAAAGGGGGGGGGTCACACACAGGGGCGTCCAACTCAGGAGGATCTAGATTCGTTTAGACTCCAAGGTCAGGTTTAAAGGGGTTTGGTGTACTTCAAAGTAGACCAAAACTAGAGTTTTGTTCCAAATAGCACGATCCTTAGGAGGCATCCAGATTTGGGACGTCCCTCGGTTATGTGATGCGACTCTTCACCACAAAGGGGCCCACTGAGACCATGCCGCCCAAGGGCCCACATAAACTTGGAGCTGGCCCTGGGGCCAGTCCATTAAAGTTGACTAGATCTCCCCTGTTAAAACAGGATGGAATGTTCAAAACATTCCTGATTTTTCTTCTCTTGTTGTTAAGCATGTTTAACAAAGCCCATGTCAATACTCCCTTTTTAAGGTGGACCAAAACCCCGGATTTTGACTATCCTGGGTTTTGGTCCTTTCCGATCGATCAGGGGTACCCCGCTATGTGAAATCGCCCTGATCGCCGATGCCAACTGACCTCTTCCCGGTCCTAAGGCGCATGCACGGCCGCTCCTCCAATCCGCGCGCTCGGAGCCACTGACATCACGTCGTCTAAGCCTTCATCTAAGGCCAGCGGCTCCGAGCGTGCTGACGGCCGCATCCTCCGCTTCCCTCTAACAGGGAGTGCGCCCACACCCGTGGGGGTTACACTTAGACTGGACATCCGCTTTAGGGTGAAGAACTAGAAATACTAAATTGTCCTGTAACACTGATTTTTTTTTTTTGCTGTCCCTCCCTGAGAGATATCAGGTGATTGGTCGTTACATAGGTGCGGCAATGACATCACTGCCAATCACAGCAGTGGCAATATCTCAATAAGACTGGACTTCCAGCTAAAGCAGGCATTAGCCGAGGAAGAGCAGCAACAATTGCCAAAAGGTGTTCACAGGAGGAGGTATTAGTTAACAATGGAGGTTTTGGCCTGCTTTAGGCAGCACAGGGGTTTATAAATGAGAATTTAGCGCCATGGAAGCGATAGAAGGGCAGTACCAATGCTCAGCATCCAAGAATTCCCAAAGGCTGACACAGGGGTAACCCTCCGTCATATAACTTTGTTTCCACTTTTAAATGTCATCACAGTGTTGCTTAAAGTGGACCAAAACTCAGGATTTTGACTATCCTCGATTTTGCTGTGTGAAACCCTCCAGGTCGTCTATACAAACTCACCTCTTTCCGGTGCTACGTCGTATTCGTGGCCGCTTGTCCAATTAGCACGCTTGGATCCGCTCGAGTGCCTTCGTCCAGGAGCTTGTCTAATATCAGCGGATCCGAGCATGCTGGCCGCCACATCCGCTGCTACCCTCTAACAGAGAGCACATGCCTGCTGCGGGTACGCACCTTGCTATAGGAATAGCAGGGATGCGTGCGCGGCTTGCGCAGGTGCTGTTGGACTAGAAAAGAAGGTGAGTTTATGGGCAACCTGGGGGTTTCACACAGCGGGACATCCCAGTTTTGGATGCCCGGGAGGGAATCTGTCTCCATGGGTTTTGGTCCACTTTAACCCTTTCTCCAAGCACCACAAACAGGCCATGTTATGTACATCACTGTGCAGACACACAGCTATGCAGAGATCCACAAAGCATGGTCTGTTGGTGGGCCTTGAGAAGAGGGTTGTCATACAATATGATGCAGAGTGCTTTCTTTAAAAATATCATAGCGTTACAATCTCTTACTCTTCTGTCCTCCACTGGCGCCTCTCTCCCATCCAGGAAATAAGTACACACTGCTGGAATTTGTGTTCCACCTATGCTGTGCTCAATATCTAGAGCACCTCTAGGCTTATAGTAGGATGCAAACACTTCAAAGTACTTTCCCCACTCAAGTACAGTCTACATTGTATTACATAAGTTGTAATACGCCCCTGGCAAGCAGATTATGAGGCCGATTCATTAATAGCGCCAGGTAGCGACAGATGAGCGACTGTAGCAGTATTTTCACAGCGCCCGCTAGTAGTCGCTGTGCTTGGCCGTTGTTCAGTTGTTGACAGCGACTCAGTCGGTGTGCGGTAATGTTGAATATTGGGTGAGGAGTCGCTGTTTGACAGGTTCCGCGCTGTATGGGAGCGCATGATAGCGAATGGCCATAGCGAACGGCTCCCACCATATTCATTAACAAATCACGCTCAAAAAATTCTTGCGCTGTGAAATGCATGTTTAAACCCCAGAGCGCTGGTGGCGATGGGTCAAAAGTAGTTTTTTAACCCCCAAACAACCATATTTTTGGAAACCAAAAAAAACAAGTTTATAAAAACATTTTGTAATATGAATACATTAATATCAGACCTGTAATATCAATTCTGCACAAATTTGTATTTTATTTTTTTTTTACCTTAAAAAAAATATCTAACATGGCAAAAGTGGTAACATAAATTTTCACATTAAAAAAAAAAATTATTAACAATTAATGATGAATATTTTAAGATTGTTCCATTGAAATGCATTGGAGAGCGCCAGGTAGCGAGAGGTCATACCTGTCGCTATTCAAGGTTGCTCGCTGGCGCTGTGGGGTGAGGCTGGAACAATGATGAATGATTCGCTATATGGCGCTCTCTCAGTCGCTAAGCAGGATCGGTTGATAGATTGTGGTGGGGAGCCGGCGTTCTCGTGGCGCTATCACTTGTTAAATAAGGGCCTATGTTTTCTGAATTCTTTTCTTGTATTGGCTTGTGGTGCCTGATATTCTGCACCTTTTTATATAATTGTACTTGGATTCCCAGAGTAGTCATAATAGAGGTGAAACCTTTTGAACACATCCTGGTTTTGGATGTGTGAAAACCCCAGAATCACGCTCAAAATGTACCTTTCTGCCATTTTTTTTCACAGCACTTGCACAGGATCTTGTTTGGAACACATCTCCAGCATAATAAAGGGGGAGCGGCGGCTTTCTTGGTCTCCCTGTGGTCTGCAACTTGCTTCCACCCCCAGCCTATGTGAATGAGCCATGTGCCTGCCTGCTCTAGAAACTGCTGTGTTTTACAAGGCACCTACATTTACCCTTGTTATTTTATGTATGTATTAAAAGCCCTGAAGGGTACTTATCTGACCTCATTTCATATGCTATTATCAATCTCCGAAGGTGGCCATATGATTTGGCGTTCCACCTATGCTGTGCTCAATATGTAGAGCACCTCTAGGCTTATAGTAGGATGCAAGCACTTCAAAGTACTTTCCCCACCCAAGTGCAGTCTACATTGTATTACATAAGTTGTTATACGCCCCCGGCAAGCAGATTACGTTTTCTGAATTCTTTTTTTGTATTGGCTTGTGGTGCCTGATATTCTGAACCTTTATATATAACTGTACTTGGAATCCCAGAGTAACAGAGGTGAAAGCTTTTGAAGGCAGTAACACTTCTGTGATCATTTTATTTTAATAATGTGGCAACTGCTTTTGTCTGCTGAGTCTGCTGAGCCCTTTTCTATTTTTCAGGTTAAAAGCAGACCAAAACCCACTGAACTTGTGAAATAAATTTGGCCAAAGCTCCTGTCGATACTCCCTTGTTAAAGCATAACCAAACCCTTTTCCTATCCCCCACACTCTCCCTCCTGCCCTCCCTACCCGAGTACCTGTGGTGATTCAGCTGACTCAGTGGTGGCTTGGATTTTTTTGTTTTTTTAAATGGGTTTTCCACCCCCAAGGCTGTTAGCTGTTATTGGTAAATAATAAAAATAACATTACCCAAACCCGACCCTTGGTTGAACTTGATGAACGAAAGTCTTTTTTCAACCATTTTAACTATGTAACTATGGGGCTACAGCTACAGGGATGCCAGGGATGTGCGCTGGCAAACCTGCTGGCTGGGTGGCACTGGTAAATGTCAGATTACCTGAGATCCCGGGGGATTTACACAGCGGAGCATCCCAACTTAGGATTCAGGCTAGCAGCCAGACTTTTAGACTCCAGGGCCGGCTACAGAGGGTTTTGAGCTGCTTTAAAGTGGAACTCCACTATTAACCCTCCCCCATTTCAACACGCTCTGGGATTGAGGCGAGAAGGTGGTTACAACAAAGTGCAGGCACCGGTGTACATACAGTGCACATACTGGCTTCCCCTGCACTGTGCGCATGCCAGCCTGGCCATTAAAGTGGATGTGCAAGCAGGGCCGCGAACAGTGCGGAAAAGTCGGTTTGTGCATCAGATCGAAGGTGGCTGTGCCCAGCACCAGAATTGCAGGCAATCAGCGCTGGATCTTGGGTAACGTAAGGGTTTTTGTCTGTCTCAGCGCCAGGGGAGGATGGCAGGGCAAGGGGTTACACTTGGGCCCTTATTTATGAAGGAATAGCGACAGGTAGCGACTGGTGAGCGACCGGTAATGACGGGCACCGCCACGAGAACGCCGGCTCCCCACCACAATCACACATTTATCAAGCCAATCCTGCTTAGCGACTGAGATAGCGCCATATAGCGACTCATTCATCATTATTCCAGCCTCAGCCCACAGCACCAGCGTCCGAACAGCGACAGGTATGACCTCTCGCTACCTGGCGCTCTCCAATGCATTTCAATGGGACAATCTTTAAATATTCATAATTAATTGTTATTAATGTTTTTTTTTTTTTTTAAATGTGAAAAATTCTGTGACCACTTCTGCCATGTTAGATATTTTTTTTAAGGAAAAAAAAAAAAAACAAATTTGTGCAGAATTGATATTACAGGTCTGATATTAATGTATTCATATTACAAAATTATTTAAAAAACTTGTTTTTTTTGGTTTCCAAAAATATGGTTGTTTGGGGGTTAAAAAACTACTTTTAACCCATCGCCGCCAGCGCTCTGGGGTTTAAGCATGCATTTCACAGCGCGAGAATTTTTTGAGCGTGATTTGTTAATGAATAGGGTGGGAGCCGGTCGCTAGGGCCAGTCGCTATCATGCGCTCCCATACAGCGCAGAACCTGTCAAATAGCGACTCCTCACCCAATATTCAACATTACTGCACACCGACTGAGTCGCTGTCAACAACCGAACAACGGCCAAGCACAGCGACTACTAGCGGGCGCCGTGAAAATACTGCTACAGTCGCTCAACTGTCGCTACCTGGCGCTATTAATGAATCGGCCTCTTAGACTGGACATCTGCTTTAGGGTGAAGAACTAGAAATACTAAATTGTCCTGTAACACTGTTTTTTTTTTTGCTGTTCCTCCCTGAGAGATATCAGGTGATTGGTCGTTACATAGGTGCGGCAATGACATCACTGCCAATCACAGCAGTGGCAATGACTCCAGAAGACTGGACTTCCAGCTAAAGCAGGCATTAGCCGAGGAAGAGCAGCAACAATTGCCAAAAGGTGTTTACGGGAGGAGATATTAGTTAACAATGGGGGTTTTGGCCTGGGCAGCACATGGGTTTATAAATGAGAATTTAGCACCATGGAAGCGATAGCCAATGCTCAGCATCCAAGAATTCCCAAAGGCTGACACAGGGATACCCCCCGTCATTTAACTTTGTTTCCACTTTTAAATGTCATCACAGTGTTGCTTAAAGTGAACCAAAACTCAGGATTTTGACTATCCTCAATTTTGCTGTGTGAAACCCTCCAGGTCGTCCAGACAAACTCACCTCTTTCCGGTGCTACATCGTATTCGTGGCCGCTTGTCCAATTGGCACGCTTGGATCCGCTTGAGTCCCTTCGTCCAGGAGCTTGTCTAATATGAGCGGATCTGAGCATGCTGGCCGCCACATCCGCTGCTACCCTCTAACAGAGAGCACATGCCTGCTGCGGGTACGCACCTTGCTATAGGAATAACAGGGATGCGTGCGCGGCTTGCGCATGTGCTGTTGGACTAGAAAAGAAGGTGAGTTTATGGGCAACCTGGGGGTTTCACACAGCGGGACATCCCAGTTTTGGATGCCCGGGAGGAAATCTGTCTTTCTCCAAGCACCACAAACAGGCCATGTTATGTGCATCACTGTGCAGACACACAGCTATGCAGAGATCCACAAAGCATGGTCTGTTGGTGGGCCTTGAGAAGAGGGTTGTCATACAATATGATGCAGAGTGCTTTCTTAAAAAATATCATAGCGTTACAATCTCTCTTACTCTTCTGTCCTTCACTGGCGCCTCTCTCCCATCCAGGAAATAAGTACACACTGCTGGAATTTGTGTTCCACCTATGCTGTGCTCAATATCTAGAGCACCTCTAGGCTTATAGTAGGATGCAAACACTTCAAAGTACTTTCCCCACTCAAGTACAGTCTACATTGTATTACATAAGTTGTTATACGCCCCTGGCAAGCAGATCATGTTTTCTGAATTCTTTTCTTGTATTGGCTTGTGGTGCCTGATATTCTGCACCTTTTTATATAATTGTACTTGGATTCCCAGAGTAGTCATAATAAAGGTGAAACCTTTTGAACACATCCTGATTTTGGGGCATCCTGATTTTGGATGTGTGAAAACCCCAGAATCACGCTCAAAATGTAACTTTCTGCCATTTTTTTCACAGCACTTGCACAGAATCTTGTTTGGAACAGATCTCCAGCATAATAAAGGGGGGGCAGTGGCTTCCTTGGTCTCCCTGTGGTCTGCGACTTGCTTCCACCCCCAGCCTATGTGAATGAGCCATGTGCCTGCCTGCCCTAGAAACTATTTTACAAGGCACCTACATTTACCCTTGTTAATTTATGTATGCATTAAAAGCCCTGAAGGGTACTTATCTGACCTCATTTCATATGCTATTATCAATCTCCGAAGGTGGCCATATGATTTGGCGTTCCACCTATGCTGTGCTCAATATGTAGAGCACCTCTAGGCACATAGTAGGATGCAAGCACTTCAAAGTACTTTCCCCACCCAAGTGCAGTCTACATTGTATTACATAAGTTGTTATACGCCCCCGGCAAGCAGATTACGTTTTCTGAATTCTTTTTTTGTATTGGCTTGTGGTGCCTGATATTCTGAACCTTTTTATATAACTGTACTTGGAATCCCAGAGTAACAGAGGTGAAAGCTTTTGAAGGCAGTAACACTTCTGTGATCATTTTATTTTAATAATGTGGCAACTGCTTTTGTCTGCTGCTTTCGTCTGCTGAGTCTGCTGAGCCCTTTTCTATTTTTCAGGTTAAAAGCAGACCAAAACCCACTGAACTTGTGAAATAAATTTGGCCAAAGCTCCTGTCGATACTCCCTTGTTAAAGCATAACCAAACCCTTTTCCTGTCCCCCACACTCTCCCTCCTGCCCTCCCTACCCGAGTACCTGTGGTGATTCAGCTGATTTTTTTGTTTTTAAAATGGGTTTTCCACCCCCAAGGCTGTTAGCTGTTATTGGTAAATAATAAAAATAACATTACCCAAACCCGACCCTTGGTTGAACTTGATGAACGAAAGTCTTTTTTCAACCATTTTAACTATGTAACTATGGGGCTACAGCTACAGGGATGCCAGGGATGGGTCCACTGGCAAACCTGCTGGCTGGGTGCCACTGGTAAATGTCAGATTACCTGAGATCCCGGGGGATTTACACAGCGGAGCATCCCAACTTAGGATCCAGGCTAGCAGCCAGACTTTTAGACTCCAGGGCCGGCTACAGAGGGTTTTGAGCTGCTTTAAAGTGGAACTCCACTATTAACCCTCCCCCATTTCAACACGCTCTGGGATTGAGGCGAGAAGGTGGTTACAACAAAGTGCAGGCACCGATGTACATACAGTGCACATACTGGCTTCCCCTGCACTGTGCGCATGCCAGCCTGGCCATTAAAGTGGATGTGTAAGCAGGGCCGCGAACAGTGCGGAAAAGCCAATTCGTGCATCAGATCGAAGGTGGCTGTGCCCAGCACCAGAATTGCAGGCAATCAGCGCTGGATCTTGGGTAACATAAGGGTTTTTGTCTGTCTCAGCGCCAGGGGAGGATGGCAGGGCAAGGGGTTACACTTGGGCCCTTATTTATGAAGGAATAGCGACAGGTAGCGACTGGTGAGCGACCGGTAATGACGGGCCCCGCCACGAGAACGCCGGCTCCCCACCACAATCACACATTTATCAAGCCAATCCTGCTTAGCGACTGAGATAGCGCCATATAGCGACTCATTCATCATTATTCCAGCCTCAGCCCACAGCACCAGCGTCCGAACAGCGACAGGTATGACCTCTCGCTACCTGGCGCTCTCCAATGCATTTCAATGGGACAATCTTTAAATATTCATAATTAATTGTTATTAATGTTTTTTTTTTTTTTTTTTTAAATGTGAAAAATTCTGTGACCACTTCTGCCATGTTAGATATTTTTTTTAAGGAAAAAAAAAAAAAAAAATTTGTGCAGAATTGATATTACAGGTCTGATATTAATGTATTCATATTACAAAATTATTTAAAAAACTTGTTTTTTTTGGTTTCCAAAAATATGGTTGTTTGGGGGTTAAAAAACTACTTTTAACACATCGCTGCCAGCGCTCTGGGGTTTAAACATGCATTTTACAGCGCGATAAATTTTTGAGCGTGATTTGTTAATGAATAGGGTGGGAGCCGGTCGCTAGGGCCAGTCGCTATCATGCGCTCCCATACAGCGCAGAACCTGTCAAATAGCGACTCCTCACCCAATATTCAACATTACTGCACACCGACTGAGTCGCTGTCAACAACCGAACAACGGCCAAGCACAGCGACTACTAGCGGGCGCTGTGAAAATACTGCTACAGTCGCTCAACTGTCGCTACCTGCCGCTATTAATGAATCGGCCTCTTAGACTGGACATCCACTTTAAGGTGAAGAGCTATAAAGACCAAATTTTCCTGGAACACTGTTTTTATTTTTTTTGCTGCAGTCTGTTGTGCACTTACCCACCCCGGGCTATGTGAATGGCTGGACGAGGGAGTGTGTGCCTTAACCCCAAGATACTGTGGATGTGGCCATGTGCGCATTGGGATCGGCGGAAAAGCTGTGTGGGGGAATCCCAGAGTTTCAAACACTGGGCATCACAAATTTGGATGCGCCATGGGTATGTAATTGGTTATCCCTGGAGGCTTTTAGACTCCGGTGCCAGCCAAAGTGGTGAAAGGGCCACTTAAAGCTGTGCTGTATGTAGCACGTTGAAATAGTTTTCTTCTTGTCAGAAGAATGGGAAATTTTCCACTCATTTTGCAAATAATAGAGCTGTTACGATCACTTTATTTTAATAACCTGATTCCTAGCTTTCACTGCACTCCCTATGACCATAATACATTAGCTGGTCTTCTCTGGTATCAGTTCTATTGGCTGTCGGCAAACAGGTTTCACCAGTTTCAGAGGTCTCAAATGACACAATAACAATAATCCTCCTGGCCTAAATATAATATACAGTGGCAGCTAATATTTCTGGCTATATAAATGGCTGGGTTATTCTACAATTGCGAAATTACTGAAAGCGATAAGCGGAACAAATGCAAGAAAGTTTGAAATCATAGCTATTTTCATCGCTCTCTCTAGATTTCCAATGAGAGATCTGACTCCCAGCCAAATTATTTTACCACCAACAATGAGATATTGGGGAAATGGCATTGTTGCAAGAAATGTTTAGGGGAAAAAAGGAAAATTGTAGGCGTCTTTTCAGAGGGAGAAAGAGAAATGTAAAGGTTTTGTTACAGTAGATCAACATCCAAAAGTGAAGGATGCATCTGTTGCTTAGAGGCCGATTCATTAATAGCGGCAGGTAGCGACAGTTGAGCGACTGTAGCAGTATTTTCACAGCGCCCGCTAGTAGTCGCTGTGCTTGGCCGTTGTTCGGTTGTTGATAGCGACTGAGACGGTGTGCAGTAATGTTGAATACGGGGTGACGAGTCGCTATTTGACAGGTTCCACGATGTATGGGTGCGCATGATAGCGACTGGTCAGAGCGACCGGCTTCCACCATATTCATCAAAAATCACGCTCAAAAAATTCTCGCGCTGTGAAATGCATGTTTAAACCCCAGAGCGCTGGCGGCGATGTGTTAAAAGTAGTTTTTTAACCCCAAAACCACCATATTTTTGGAAATCAAAAAAAAAAAAATTATAAAGAATTTAGTAATATGAATACAATACTATCAGACCTGTAATATCAATTCTGCACAATTTTTTTTTTAACTAACATGGCAGAAGTGGTCACAGAATTTTGCACATTTAAAAAAAAAATAACAATAATTATGAATATTTAAAGATTGTTCCATTGAAATGCATTGGAGAGCGCCAGGTAGCGAGAGGTCATACCTGTCGCTGTTCAAGGTCGGACGCTGGCACTGTGGGCTGAGGCTGGAATAATGATGAATGAGTGGCTATCTGGCGCTATCTCAGTCGCTAAGCAGGATTGGCTTGATAAATGTGTGATTGTGGTGGGGAGCCGGCGTTCTCGTGGCGGTGCCCGTCATTACCGGTCGCTCACCAGTCGCTACCTGTCGCTATTCCTTCATAAATAAGGGCCTTAGGCTTCATGTGCGATTCTCCCGGTCCAGCAGTCTCTTACTCGCCCATCTACTTACCATGGAGGCTGATTCACTACTAACGCCAGGTATTGGCAGATGTGCGTCTGTATAGCAGCGCTTAGAGCAACCGCTAGTAGATGCTGTAAGCGGGTATCAGGCGCTGTAACAGAGTGCCTCAGTCGCTGTAGTAACCTGGCCCGCATTGATGAATGTGCAGCGAGCGAAAGGTACACACAGCATTGGCGTTCTAAATCTAGTCGCTATAGCATAGAGCGCCAGATGCTGTGTGATTAAAGTCTGCTTTTGAACACATATCCACCAGTAACAAAGTGAAAACACATGGAATGACATTGTTTTAACACTGTGACATTAACACCTGTAATGACAATTCTGCATAAAAATATAAAAAGTTTGTAAAAGTTTGTAAAAATAAATACATAAAAAATGTCAAACACGCTGTTTAAACACAAGCAAATGAAAGCCCAATGAAATGTATGGGAGAGCGACACTGAGCGAAAGGTAATACCAGGCTCTGGAAGCTAGAGCCGGGCGCTATACGCTGAGCCGCCTGTAATAATACATGTGAGGCTACATGGCGCTGTTAGAATAGCTCACCAGATTTGCTTTTATAAATGTGGTTTTGCCTACACCGCCCAGCGTTCACCAGACGCTGCCTGCCGCTACGAGGCATTACCTGGCGCTATCCCTTCTTAAATAACCCCCTAAGTGAGTTGTCAGCTCCAGGCTCAGGCTTTTCAACATGATGAGACACCCTCCTCAGACTGCATTTATACCTTTAAGGGAGAGCTGGCTCAGGGCATATCAAGTATAGTCTTCACTTGGATGGAGGTGTGCTTAAAGGAAAACTCTCTCTTGTCAGGTTTTTGGTGTTCTGCATTATTGTTTTCCTCTTCTGGAATGTAAAATAAACATTTGTGTGAGGATTGTGATTTACTTAGCAGCATGCTGTTTCCAATGTTCCTGTGGCTCCTTGGTGCTAAATTGGGGGCGGCATTCCTGGCTTGAGTAAAAGCTACTGACTACAAATCCCAGAATCATTCCACTGTAACAGGTGAACTAATCAGCAGCTTGGGTTAAATCAAGCAACACAAGAAATGAATCACTGTTCCAGGACAATTAAAAGCAGAAATATCCATTTCTAGTTCTACACCCTAATAGAGTATTGGCAAGGGTTTTTGGTCCGCTTTAACAAGCTTAACATCCACCGCGTCCAGAGTGAGGGTTTTAATAAATAACTGTGTCCTTGAAGCAGCATGGGGGCTGCGTGCGCAGACATTTTTCACTGAGGTTGGCCTGACTGTTGCCCTGGGTGTTATCTTATGACGTGAGATTTAACCATTTATTTTCTCTCTGCTGGCACTTGCATTTATATCATATATTGTTATTGTCTGCACTTTAAAGTCTTATTGGTATGGGTTTCCCTGTGCAATATTAGGTAGTGTTTTAGGTTTATGTGTTTTTCATGTATTTGCACTTTATATATTGATATTTTTTTATTGTATATTCACTGTTTTTGCACATATTTTTGCCATATATATTATTAATATTTTTGTAGTATTGGTTTCATGAATTTGCACATATATTTACATGTGGTTAGGATTTTTTGTGCCGGCACAAAAAGGATGGGTTATGACTATTCTAGGATAATCAATATTATTCACCCATAGGGCAGTTATTTAAGCGGCCCTTAGGGGCCATATACATTGATATAGATACATTTGGCCATACTGGTTGTTTTTAAATTTGTCTTGTGGTGTATGTATTTTAATTCTTTGTTTTTTTGTACTAATAAAATCATTAATATATACTGTTGATTGTAGTGGTGCTTCCTTTGGGAGATAACTGTGATGTAAGTTTAAAGCATAATTCCACTTTCAATGGCATTTTTAAAAGTTTCCATTATTATGTACCAAAATGATGTCCTCAATGTGCTGAACTTATCTGTGTTTTTTTGCTTTATCATTTGTTCTCAACTCAAACAATTTTACCTAGCGACACTGTGTTTACCTTAGCAACGTACAGCAACCGGTGTGTTTAGTGTAGGTAGCAGAGACTTCCTGACTCTGGATTTGTAATAATCTGATTGGCTGAGGCAGAGACAATGCTCCTTTGCTGCTGTAATTCAGCTTATTCAGATGGGGGATGGAAATCTTGTGCTGCTTGATTTAAAGCGGACCAATACCCCCGAACTTGTGAAATACATTTGGCCAAAGCCCCTGCCAATACTCCCCTATTAGGGTGTAAAACTAGAAATGGATATATCTGCTTGTCAAATTGTCCTGCCATGGCCAGATTGCCAATTGGCTGATCTCAGAACTGCAGTATGACAATCCTCAGCCGGCTAGTTGTATCCCTGCACTACTGTTCGGACCAGTCTATCGTGTCCAGTGTTTCTGAATTGCTGGGTGCAGAAGCGGGCGCACAAGAAGAAAAAGCCAGGGTTGCAGCCAGCGGGCTAAGTATTGTCATACGGCAGTTCTGAGATCAGCCAATCAGCCATCTGGGAGTGTGAAGACATAACACGCCTCCTTGCATTGCATTGAATGGGGAGGGATGTGCCAGCCCACAGTGACTGCTGCGGGGGGGAGGGGAAAAGGCACACGATCGGACGGGCACCACCGGACATGGATCCAGTGTTCAGGCAAGAGTAGTAGCCCCAGACTGGGAGCGATGATCTGCGTGGGAAAAAATGTGAGTTTGGTTTCTGCCTCGAAATTGAAGGTCTATGTAAGCTGGGAACCGACTATAAATACATTCAGGGCAACCCTTAGGCCCTTATTTAACAAGGGATAGCGCCAGGTAGCGAATGGTGAGCGAACGGTAATGACGGTCACCGCCACAAGTACGCCGGCTCCCCTCCGCAATCACACATTTATCAAGCCGATCCTGCTTAGCGACTGAGAGAGCGCCAGATAGCGAATCATTCATCATTATTCCAGCCTCACCCCACAGCGCCAGCGAGCGACCTTGAACAGCGACAGCGACTCGCTACCTGGCGCTCTCCAATGCATTTCAATGGAACAATCTTGAAATATTCATAATTAATTGGTATTAATGTTTTTTTTTTTTTTTTTTTAATGTGAAAAATTCTGTGACCAGAAGGTCACAGGTAAAAAAAAAAAGGTAAAAAAAAAAAAAAAATTTGTGCAGAATTGATATTACAGGTCTGATATTAATGTATTCATATTACAAAATGTTTTGAAAAACTTGTTTTTTTTTCCCCAAAAATATGGTTGTTTGGGGGTTAAAAAACTACTTTTAACCTATCGCCGCCAGCGCTCTGGGGTTTAAACAAGCATTTCACTGCGCGAGAATTTTTTGAGCGTGATTTGTTAATGAATATGCTGGGAGCCGTTCGCTATGGCCATTCGCTGTCATGCGCTCCCATACAGCGCGGAACCTGTCAAACAGCAACTCCTAACCCCGTATTCAACATTACCGCACACCGACTGAGTCGCTGTCAACAGCCGAACAACGGCCAAGCACAGCAACTACTAGCGTGCACTGTGAAAATACCGCTACTGTCGCTCATCTGTCGCTACCTGGCGCTATTAATGAATCGGCCTCTGAGAAAGCTAAACACTAGGACTTTAAATGCTGACATGCTCATGTGTATTCTTCTCATGTAGAGCGCAAAACTTCCTGTTTCAGTGCTGTCAACCTTATCTACTCAGAAAAATAAAAAAAGGGAATTGAAAATATTTTCTTATGAAACATTTGCATGCACAAAATTTAGCAAAAATATGTGTTAAGCCACACATATTTTTTTTTTACATACCATATTCTAATGTCAAAATGTTGCTGTGCTTTTTATAACATTGACGCAATTATCCCAAATGTAGACTCGACCTGGGATTCCTCTAGATTCAAGTAGCTTTATCATGTAACCAATAGAAAGCCCTTATTTTATATAAATTGTTATTGTTTTATTTCCACGATGACTACTATGATATTCTGTAGTGCTTTACAGAGGAGCTCCTACAAACAGGGGGCTGTACAGACAATGAAAATACATGAGACAATTCTGAGAATAAAGTATACAGTTGTAAAGCAAAACATCTCTAAAAGTTAGAAGGAACTAGAGAGAGAGAAATAACACAAGGCAGCACCCAGAGCCGACACCCGCACTAGCCATACACGGGCAAGTGCCAGGGCCCCAGATTTAGCCTTAGCCCATGCACCCGACAGGTGCCGCTGTTGAGGTGAGGGAGCTCACACCTACACCTACCCAGTGGCAGGGTTTTGTATGTTCAGGACTCACTCCTCTCTACTTGTAGCTTTTGGTGTACAGACTTGGTGAACAGTTGCCAATAGCAACAGGCTGCAGTTAGTGAAAACTGCTTCCATAAAACACACCTTTGCTGACATAAGAAAAACTATACTAGATAGACTCAGCACCTAGAGGACATATTTTTGACAAAAAATATACACTTTCAAAAAAGCTATTGGAAGTGGACCTCATTGGTTATTTATACCTGGACGTTTATTTAGCTCCTACACATACAAACACAATTCTCATGCAATACAGTACAAAACTAGTATGAGGGTGATGTGTAATAACCACAAATATGTTCTTGTTCATCGTTGATGTACTTGGTGAATACAAGTTTCCCTTATCTCAGGTTTAATCAGTGACTGTGAGAAGAAAAATGTTCACGGGCCCTCATTCATTTTATTTCCTTATTCTGACCTCTTTACCCTATTTCCTCTTTAATCCCCCCCCCGCTGCCTTTTTTATTTATTTATTCATTCTCTCTCTCTCTCTCTCTCTCTCTCTCTCTCTCTCTCTCTTTCTCTATTATCTCTACCCTAGTTGTCTATTTTTATATGTTTTCATTTAATAGTTCTGTCACTCAGAACTATATCCTTATTATTAAATCAAGTCAGTAGAACTCAATTGAATTGTGCACAGCACTGGACAATCAGAGCATCTATTTCTATGTACTGGGACAGATGAAAAAACCTACAAATCTCATCACCCCAAGAACACCATCCCCAAAGTGAAATATGGTGGTGGCAGCATCATGCTGTGGGGGGATGTTTTTCAGCAGCATGGGACTGGGAAACTGGTCAGAGTTGAGGGGAAGGTGGATGGTGCTAAATATAGGGATATTCTTGAGCAAAACCTGTTTTGGCCTGTCCAGGTTTTACAAGGTTCACCTTCCAACAGGACAATAATGACCCAAAACATACGGCTACAGCAGCACCTGAGTGGTTTAAAGGGATAAATAAATTGGCGTGGAGGCTGATTGATTACTAACGCCAGGTATCGGCAGGTGAGCATCTGTATAGCGGCGGTTAGAGCTACCGGTAGTAGAGTCACTCTAGTAAACTGGCCGGCATTGATGAATGTGATGTATGTTGGACGCTCTAACACCAGTACTGCGCTGCAGCAAGTGAGAGGTAGCGCCAGCTCAGTGCGACCGACTAGACGCTCCACACCATACATACATACATACAACAAAAAAGGACACACACACAGTGTCGGAGCTCTAAATCTGATCACTATAGCATAGAGTGTCAGACACTGTGTGATTAAAGTCTGTTTTTGAACACATATCCACCAGTAACAAAGCGGAAACACATGGAATGACATTGTTTTAACACTGGGACATTAACACTTTAGTGCCAGACCTGTAATGACAATTCTGCAGAAAAAATATTAAAAAAGTCAAAGTTTCTAAAAGTGTTTGTTTGCAGCCAGGAGAGGTCACACAATGATTTGAGCAAAAAAAAAAATTGGCAAACTGTTTAACCACAAGCGAAATGTATGGGAGAGCGACACAGTGAAAGGTAATACCTGGCGCTCTGGAAGCTAGAGCGCCGGCACTATACACTGAGCTGCCTGTAATAATACATCGGACGCTACATGTCACTCTAACAGTGTTAGAGTCACTCGCCAGATTAGCTTTCATAAATGTGGTTTTGTGTACAGTGCCCAGCGTTCGCCAGACCCTGCCTGTCGCTATGAGGAACTACCTGGCGCTATCCCTTCTTAAATAACCCCCATAGTCTATTCAAAGCCCAGACCTTAATCCAGTTTAGAATCTGTGGTCAGATTTGAAGATTGCTGTTCACTAGCGGAATCCATCTAACTTGATGGAGCTGGATTAATTTTGCCTTGAGGAATGGGCAAAAATCCTATTTGTTTTTTGCTTCACAATAAAAAAGCAATCAAATGTTCAGAGTTGTAGGTATGTTTTTTTGAATAAAATGCAAAAAATCCCTTTTAATCCCAAATTGTAAGGTAGCAAAACACAAAAAATGCCAAGCCACTGCACCTACAATGTGCACTCTGTTCTATCATATCAATAAAAACTGTATGAAACAAAATGTAATGTTATACAAAGTTTCCCAAACTTTAAAGTGGACCAGAATTTTTACTATCTCTGGTTTTGGTCTGTCTCCCTGGGGCACCCCGATTTTTGGATGCCCCACTGCATAAAACCACGCCAATGGAATGGTTTTCTTACCTTTCCAACAAGCCCACAGCACAAAAACTTGAATAGAATCCTAGCCGTACACACGATACGCGTGTGGCATCACTCGTATGTTTCGGCTGTGCGCTGCCATGGCAGACATTCATCTACGGCAGGTGTAGCCGCGCATACAAGTCATGCAGCCGCTGGCTGGGCAAGTACAGTGGGCTTGTTGGCGAAGTAAGTATATTGGACGACTGTGGGGATTTGATCCCAAATCAGTAATTCCCCCGGGGCGAGGAAATCAGGTGGCCTGGAGTCGTATAGATGTCAAGGCTGATTTTGGTCCACTTTGAAGCATACAAGGCAACTGAGACATAGAATTATCCTTAATATTTAAAGAAGCACTATCACGAAAAATGGCTCATTATGCGGGATGGCGGGAGGAGAGGTCTCCCGTACACCCGACATCAAGAAATATCCAGCCAGTCGTGTTTTTCTTATTTTAATGGAAAGGAGAGGAAATCAGGAAATCAATGCACTAAACCTTTTACCCCTGAATTTTATTCCTACCAGGAGAGAATAAACCACAAGCTTGGTGAGAATATTATTCAGTTTGGGTGTATAAGTAACCCCTCCTCTCATTAGCCGATGTGTTATATGGATTTTTAATATTACACAATTTCCCAATAGCGCTGCTTTAACATTGAGTGGAAAGTTTTTCACATGAGGTGCAGTTGAAGTTTTTCGATTTCCGACAGATTAGTAAACCCCTATTTGCTATTGATGTAATGCTTTTTGCCTGCATAGTTTTGTGTGTAACTACTTCAAACAAAATCTCATCCAACCGTTTTTCCCACAGAAAATATGGGATGTTTAGGATCAAAACCGAAAGACCATGGTTCTGCGTTTGGCAACGATCTAAAGAACAATCCAGTACGTAAACCTGATCAAACTATATATGTACCAGATCCAACCTCCAATAATCCGCGCAGGACAGTAAGTAGATAGCTAAGGGAACAATTACTACATTAGCATGGCTTGCTCATCATCTTTTCTTTCTTTAATTACACTAATCAAGTATTCTTTTGGGGTAATACTATTCAGAATCCTACAGCTCCAAATTTCTTGCTGTAATCGCTTTTTGTAGTTCAGCAACATCTGGTGAGCCACTATCTGGACCGGGCCTCAGTTCTTTAAAGTGCCAGTTGTTAAACCATTGGGCCAGGCTACATTTGGCACTGTCCTAAACTGTTTTCCATTATTAAACTGAAAGTGTCATTGGCTGAACCTGTAAACCCCGATATCTCTGCCATTTCTTTCTCCTTTTTATCCTGTCCCCCAATCAGCTCAGCAGAGCAGAACAGGATTGCTGGTCCCTCTTTCCTCAATCCCCTCCATGCAGAGAGCTGATTATTATGCAGCATCATAGATCCACGCCACGCCCACTTTTTTTTCAGATGAGAAATCCTAGGGTAAATCTGTAAATTTTCAATTTCGTGGCCATTTCTTCTTCAATTTAAAAACTGAAAAACATTTAGGAGAGTGCCAAATGTAGCCCAATGCAATAGTGTAACAATTACCTTTGCCTGCAGTAGCACTTTAATACATATAGTGAGCCTATGACTGATTGATAATATATTCTGCATCTATCTAAATTGAAACTATAAAAGCAAACATTGATACCACCTATGGCCTAGGCCTACCTCTAGAGGTCTTTGGTTTCCAATACCACTTCTATACACTCAAATATACCTCTCAGGCCCAGATCTCACTCCCCTTCAATCGTGTTTCTTGTCTCACATCTCTTCATTCATGTCAAGTAAACTGAACCTGAACAAAAGCATTTGAATTTTTCTCCTTTCTCCAATATAACAATATCTGTCAATATCTCACAATGACTGCAGCTCCCAAGCATAATGTCTTATACTAGTACCACTGGTGGTACCTGAATTCCATTCTGGTTGTACTTGAAGCCACTAGAGAGTCATGACTCACTACTGACAAGCTAATGCAGCATCTAAGGATTGCTGAATTGCTGGCAGAAGAGCTTGCATTGTTGGGCAAGAATAGGACCTCCAATCTCCATGGAAAGGCAATATTAGTGGTGGTAGGGGTGGTACTTGAGATAATTACATAATTGGAAGTGGTATTCCGTGAATAAAGGTTGGGAACCCCTGTCTTATACTAAACTCCTTTCCTCTCCATATCTCCAACATCCAGCACTTCCTGGTGCCTGGCACCATTCTAGTGCCTGACCTGATTTATCCCAACTATATTACTGCAACACCATCCTTTGTGGTCTGCCAGCAAACAGACTGGCACCCCTCCAATCTATTTTGCTCGCCTCATCCATCTCTTCTCTCAATTTCTCCCCTTTCTGTCAGTCCCTCCACTGCCAGTATCTGAAGAAATCCAGTTTAAATGTCTAACCCAAACCTACAAACCTCTCTGCGTCCTGGTGTCTACCTACATTTCATCCCTAGTCTAAAGATTCCAAACCAGACACAGCCTCCTGCTGACCTCAACCCTGTTCATCTCCTCCCACTCTCATTTCAGGAATACACACATTCTGCTTCACATCTCCAGAAGCACCCTCCCTCATAAAATACATTACTTTACAAACGTCTAAAGCCTGAAAACAGCCCTTATCTGTTCAGACGAGCAATCACCCGCCCAACAACTTTTAAAGCGTTTGCCACTATACTTAGTACATACTAGAGTGGGGGGTGCTTTCAAATCAGGCAGTCTGGCTGGACTGGTCCTTTAAAGTGGACCAACACCCAGGATTTTGACTATCCTGGGTCTTGGTCCACTTCAGTGAAACCCCCCCGATCACCCGGAAAACTCACCTCTCCCCCCTCCCACGTGGCCGCGGACAAGCGATCTGACAGCAACGGACAAGCGGCTCCTCCGCCGCCGCCTCCCGCGCGTCACTCTTGACGCGCCCGCGCCAGCCATTCACGGACGGCGGGCGCGCGCACGTCTAGAGGGGCGCGAGGGAGGCGGCGGCGGCCGGCCGAAGACAAGGTAAGGGGATTTGGGGCATTTGGGGGGGTTTCACCCCGCGGGACATCCCAATCTCGGATGTCCCGCGGGGAGGGAGGTGATCAGTCCAGGAATCTTATAGATTCCCGGGCCCATCACGGGAGGGTGATGGTCCACTTTAAGACGGTCAAGGTGAGAGGAAGTTAATATGTGTCTAGACAGGAACTTTAAAGATCCTTAATTAGATTAAGGTTCTGTTTTCATTATTCTTGGTAATTTAATAAGGTTAGTGATCATTCAAGGGAGTTGGACATTTAAATGACTCATGAATGAATGAAAACCTTCACAGACTCATTCAGTTCAGGTTTTATTTTATACTGATCACATTTATAGGTACAAAAGAAATGCTTAGAATTTTTTTTTCCAATATGGATGTAGGCATCACATCTGCCAGTATGGATCTACCAGAATGCCTACTTGTGATAAAGGCCGCTTTTGCTATCTATTTGTACATTGGATAAACAGTGTGGTCAGTCACATCCTGCTGCTGCCCGCTATTTCCTTTGTCTGTAGTCGCAAGACTTTGCAAAATGACCACATACTAGAGCCCCTTTTCATGCTGGTTTCATAATGGTCTTGTATATTATTGGAAGCTGTATGGCATTATCATTACAGGCCCAAACAGCTTGTAGGCTAAGGTTTTGTTATTGCAATTTTTCAGTTCACAAAGGAAGGAAGGAGTCGGACTTTGTCTGTAATGGTGACATCCTCACCCGGTTTATTTATAACTTAGCTGATAGGGAAGTATGTATTCTTTTGAGAGTAATGCTATGCAGTCATTTACAGGGAAAAGATACATTTTGCAATGTGTTACAGAAAGTGCTTGTGCGGTCTATACATTTTACAGTTTTTGTGACAAGGGTGTGGTTCAATTGTAGAATATTTAAGTGTTTGTATTGCCTTTATTCAATGCCCAGGGATGCCTTTTTTTCATAAAGTAACCACATTAACTTTGTCTCCCTCTAACGCTCTGTGTCTGGCCCCACTGTACCTCTATAGCCAGGGAACACCAGCCTATGTTGTGCCCCAATGCTATAGACTCAGCATCATGGCTGAAAGGGGCCATACCCAGCTGCCCATGTTATCTGCTTCTACAATACTAAGGATTCAGTACCACTTGGTAAAGAGTGGCCATATCCACCCCTGTCAATGCCTCAGCCTTGTGTTTACTTGTTAACTCTCCAGGAAATACACTGGGAGGCCTCAGTGGGAATGTTGCAGGCTGGTCATGAGCTGTTTAAGGACCGAAAAAATCCTGGGCAAATTTTTGGCCCGCGTCCCCCACTGCTTCACAAGCAGTTTAATGGTCCCTTTATTTAGATTAGCATGCTATTTTGAATTTGTGTTGATTGAATAGATGGTAAAACAAATGCCTTTTACTTACTACATTTTATAGATACAGTGTACAATGTATAAATGTTCTTTAGAGTGGGACCAGAAACCATTAGTGGTGACAAGACCATTATTTGTGAATCACTGTCTAGCATGAGAGTTCTTTTGAGTCTCTGCCTCTCAAGGGTGTTGTTGAAGGACTATGGTTGTAACAGAGCATATAAAGCTGTGGGATCTGAGCATAATTTAACAATCACTCCCACCACTGAGCTTAAAAAACACTTGGAGTTGCTTCAACACAAGTGGCAAATATTATCTTCTGTTAGATGTCAACAATAGTTGTCATTACAGAGTGGTGGTCTTTCCTGCCAATGATCCAATCAACCAACAGGGGTTGTCCTCAGTGCAGTTCTGGACCAATACTACTGTAAATATCGCTACTGGCCAAGTTATTAGCTTTGCAGGAAAGACGATCTTCAATCATCCTACAGTTAGAACGTACTATCTTTATTTTCATACCACATGCCTACAAAACTTTAACTATATATTAGCACCTTTGTTAGAATTGGACATCCTACAAAATATTACACTAATGGACCAGGGGCCCCCAAACATTTTGTTTACCAGGTACCATTATTTTAATTATCCTAAGTACCACCAAGGTGGTATGTTAGGGTTGTCAATCATCTTAAATACGTAAAACACATTCATGCACATTTTGGGGCAGTTTTGTATTCATGGTCATCATGCTTGGGTAAAGTATAGATAGTAACAGGACAGGTTGGAGTACAGTCTGCAGCTTGGCCACATACCATCATTTAGACTTTTGTGTACTAATAGTCGGCAGTTATAAATCACTGATCTACACCAGCTTTTTTTCAAGTACTACATTCTATTTTTTAATTGGTAAATGGTAAAAAGTACCACCAAGATAATGTATGAGTCACCTAAATACACAAAACTTCACATAGTTTTGTAACCTTTTGGATGGGGAAAGCACAGATGGCCGCAGATCAGGTTGGGGAACAGATTAGTCTGACCTTGCCGATTACCATCTGATAGATGACATGTATCACCAGTGGAAGAAAGGTTTATGCCAGGGCTTCCCAACCTTTTTCTCATCAAATACTATTTTCCAATTTCCAATTATCTCATTATTAAGTACCATCTGGATGCTATGTATAGGATGTCACTCATCTAAAGACCAGCTTAAAAACACATGATGGAGCTTTCTCAAGTACCCCCTGATAGGACCTTCTTATGTACCCCTGATAGGACCAGTGGTACTCAGAACCAGATTATGAGGGGGAAGCAAGGGCGCATGCCCCGGGGTCTCCACCACTTTCCCTGTGAAGGGATCCTCCTCCAACCTTTGCGTTATGGTCTGGTCCAGGAGGCTTTTCAGTCCTTGGTCTGAGGGGCCGCAGGGCCCCCGCGCCTGGGCAATACTTTTTTTGTTTTTTGCAAACACGCAGTCAAAGCCACCACAGGGCAGGATGGAAAGTCCAGAGCAAAAAAGCCACCATCGGCAATGCTACAGTGATGGGTGAGGGCAGAGTTGTCAGTTGGTGGCCACTCACTGCACATAAGCCACCAAGCACAGCCACTGGCAGCTCAATGCAGGGAACTGTTTCTGCTGGACCAGCTGGGCAACTACACCCCTCCCCGAATGGCAAAGCAGGAGTTTCTGAGCAGTACGCAGCTGCACAAGTGTGGCACAAGGGACTCCATCTGACGTTTCAGTAAGTAGGTGGGTGCCAGACAACCTCCAATCAGTTACTTGGCTGGACTATTATTTTAAAGGGAAAAAAATACTGTATCTTGGGGCCTCCGCCAGATTTTGTGCCCAGGGGCCTCCACCACACTTAATCCGGCCCTGCTGGTACTAGTTCCACTGGTTGGGAACTCCTGGTCTATACCAATAGTTGGTAACTCCCAATTTACAACATAAAAAAGCAAACCAATAGGAATTTGCATGAAAGCTTGGCTGCTCTGCAGTATTTCTGTGGTCGTTTTAGGTAGACTGTAGACAAAAAACACCAAAACCTTATCACAACTTGTTGCAAACTGTATACTGGCCTGGAGCTATTATGATGCTTTTAAGCTTTAAGTTTTAAGAGATAATTAGAGCTCTGTAAAACACATTATCTGGGTGGCATATGAGTCCTGCTATGTATCTGCCTGAGAAGCTCTAGATATATGTAACAGTCATTGCTGGGTAAATTCTAAAAATCTGCTTATAATCTTCTAAAATCCCCATGTTCTGAAAGAAGATGAGACTAGAGGATGAGCTATATTTCCCAGCCTCGAAGAGGAACAGTTTTGTCTTGCAGAGGAAGTTTGCAAATTGTTCTACCGTTTGCAAAATCATAGCTTTTTCCTGAAAGCAGTTCTTACTTAAGCCTGTGGACCCTGAAAGGTTTCCTATCTTAGCATATTGACACAAGCTTAGATTTTTTTTATTAGTCTGATCAGGGCTGGATTAAGTGTGGTGGAGGCCCCCGCGCACAAAATCTGGTGGAGGCCGCAGATGCAGTATTTTTTTTTCTTTCAAATAAAAGTCCAGCTAAGTAACTGATTGGTGGTTGTCTGGCACCTGCCTACTTACTGAAATGGCAGATCGAGTCCCTTGTGCCACCCTTGTGCGGGTGAGTGCTGCTTAGGAACTCCTGCTTTGCCATTCTGGATAGGGGGGGTGTAGTCGCCCAGCTGGTCCAGCAAAAAACAGTTTCCCTGCATTGAGCTGCCAGTTGTTGCTTGTTGGCTAATGTACAGTGAGCGGCATTGACTGACAGCTCTGCACGCGTTGCTGACGGGGGCTTTGCTGATCTAGACTCTCCATCCTGCCCTGTGGTGGCTTTGGCTGCAGGCTTGCAAGAACAAAAAAATGCATGCCCAGGTGTGTGGGGGACATGCCCCCCTTGCAACCCCCTCCTAATCCGGCCCTGAGTCTGACCAGACATTTATCCCAACTGTATCTAACCCATTTCTGGAGGCTTACCATCATACAGTGTATGTGGTTCTGCAACAGGAACAGTGTTATGTAACACAAAGCAATGGTATTCACTGTAACACTGTGAAAATCATTAAATCGCAAATTCCACATTAAAAACACTAACTCTAAAATGAACTGCCACATTTACACTTTTCTCAAGACTTATGTTTATTTTAATTTGGCCAATTAAATTAAAAGTCCCTGTCCAGGCACATAATCACTTCTTCACTTTTTCCCCACTGGGACCAGTGTAAAATAAGCCATTTCAAAATCATCTTGAAATCTGCAATCCTAGCATGACCTTTGGCTTGCCGGGCAGGCTCAAACTGAGAGCACTAAAGGACCAGGGCAGCCATGCAAGCACATTTGGAGGTGATCAAGAAGAAATGGAAAGGATGGGCACATTTTGGAGCCCTGCTACAGCATCAATTGCACGCTGCAGGGCATGAAGGACACGCTTCAGATGAGCCCCTTGTTGCCTTATTATTGCCATTGTTTGGACTGTCCCTTTAAATCTAAAGCCAACACAAACCCTAATATATAACTCACCCAAAATCTAAACAGACCTTTAAAGATGTAGTTTTGCTGCCTTTAAAACTCTCAAACGATTTATGTATTGTCTGTGTAAGTGAGCTGCTAAAGTGTAACCCTCCGATCTGTCACTGGTCTAACCGCTCATTGCTCTGCAATTAGAGATGTGTGTTATATGGCTAAACAGTCTTGTCACTCCACAAAGGAAGTTAGAGTAAATCAGGCAATATAGAATATAGAATTACAAAGGATCTTATCTTTTCTAAACCTAAAATGTAGTTAGAGGGGCTGATCGCCTTCTGAAACTTCTAGCTGCTTGGTAGGGGGAAAAACTTTGGAGTCCTACAGCTTCTACCCAGCTCTGCAGGAAATGGAAGAGAGACTCATAGGATAGGCATCAGGTGAGCTGCTTGCTGCCTTTTTATTGCCATTGGGTTTACAGACCCATTAAGCTAATAGGGAGACCAACTCTCCACCAGACCACGTATATGTTATTATGGAACAAACGTTCCTGCTGAAATTGATGAGTAATTTCTTAAATGCTGTGGAAAACAGCAAAAGGCAGCAGTGATCTCATGTGCTACACACAGCTGTATCCACGTCTGTTTCCACAGGAAGAAAGATGGAGCCATGCCAAACACACACAGCAGAGCATGGTTTAGGGACTTTATGCACAAATCATCCTACAATACAGGTGGCGGAAGAATGTGTTTGTATGATCACATACTACAGTACAGAAAAGGACAGATCCTTGTGTTGATACATAATATACATCACATTTGTTAGCTATTTCAAGCCCTCTATAACAGTCCAATGGGATTTGGCTGATGATGACCCATGGTGACATTTGCTGGCTTTATTTAACCAATCACTCTCATATTCATGAGACTATGGAGTCTAGACTTCCCAAGCTCTACAACGGGAGTTCCCACTCTCCATTTTTTGATGATATCACGTACCACTTGGGTGTTGTCAGTCACCTTACATTGTAATGAAAACAGTCATTTAATTTAAAGTGAATGAACCACACAAATGGGGCAGTTTTTTTTTTATTTCTGGTGTAAAACAAGCTTGAGTGAAGTCTAGATGGCAGCAGATCAGGTTGAGCCTGAGTCTGCAGCCTTGCCATGAGATCTCAAGTACCACCAGTGGTATTAGTAGCACCTTTTGGGAGCCCCTGCTCTGCAACATAGGGTTGCTTTGGAGTACCAGGTACCCTTTAGTAAAATTGGGCCATTATGACACCAACATCTCTTTAAAATCAGAATATATTTTATTTGCCAAGTACACTGGTAATATACAAAGAAGGTTGACTGGTCACAATAGGGGTAAAACACCAAAGAACAAAGAAACAAACAATATGTACAAAAATGTATTCAAACCTAGTACGGTTCTATACAGGTTAATTAGCAATATTAAACATATTCTATACAATATACACAATATAATAAGTGACTGGCATTCTAGGCAGGGGTGTATTTGTAATGAGGCCATGTTGCCTCAGGCGTTGCTGGTGGGGTGGCAGTGGCCAATTTTTTATTATTATTTGTTGAGGTTCACTGCTCGCTGTCATGTTTTTACAGTCAATTATAAGTGGCTCAGCGACTGCAGACCCACCCCCTACACTCCACAACAAGTTGGTACCACTCTCATCATAGGAAAAAGCCAGATGGAGCAGTGCACTGCTCTATCGGAGCAGCAGAACCTGGGGGCACCTTTCTATACTTCGCCGCAGAGAGGCTAGATTCACCCCGGGCTCCCAAGCTTTATTTTGTATTCTCATGGCTGCTGGAAAGTTCTTATACCTCATACATAAAGGCATCCTGAAACACATTCCAGACCTTAGAGGTTTGAAGAATGCGAGTCCTGGATGAGCAATCATGAGGGGGTACAGACATGTGTGGGACACGCACAACTAAGGGGGAACAACCACCCCTGAAACACATAGTATTGGGACATCCCCATGCATGTCTGTACACTGCTCTGGTCTCTATGCTGGGGGGGCGCAAGCTGGATTACCCCCTTCATGACATAAGCTAAGGATTGTCAGCCTTCCTTCCAGGCACGCAAAACCTACAAACCTTGGCTGAGCCGTGCAACATTTCTTTTTTTCTGGACGAGTAGTGTCTAAGCTAATTTTCTTTGAACACAATTCTGTTCTTCTGCCATAGAAGTCCTGCAAAGTCAAAAGAGAGGGCGCTGATCATGACCATTTTCTGCTGCTTTTTCGCTCTTTGCAGCCTGCCTTTTTCCCTCTTTGTTGCACCTTTAAACCAGACAGTGATCGAGAAACCCAATACCTAATCAATAACGATGTTGAAAAATGCCTCCAACATTTTTTTGCGAAAGACAGACCTTCTTGACCTTCCTGGACTTTTGTCAGGATGACTGAGGTGTTCCTTGAACTTAAGTAGCCTTGTTTCCTTTACCTTTTTTATTTCTGAACTAAAAATGCTAATTTTTGGAGTGACATTTTGGAGTTCTAAAGTTCACCAGCAATGTAACTGTCCTAGAGGACTTAAGGGCCAGATCACACAGCTTCAGTTTCTATATCTCCTTTTCAGATACAAAACCTTGACTTTCGTTGACTAAATATCAGATCCCATATTAAAGTCTAGGAAAAAAAAAGCCAGATTTTACAGGTTAAAAATAAAAAAAAACACTTACCTGCTCAGTGCCTACCTCCTAATCCAACAGTAGATTTGAGTGGCTGCCTTGTGGAAGCTGATGTCCTGACACCTTCAATGTTGAAGCTGGGAAGCCAAAAGGAGTTGCTCCTGGTGGGGGAGTGGCCATGCAGGATTGTGAAGGGGAATGTCTCTTTTTTTTATTTTTTAATTCCCCTAATCAGGCTTACTGCTGAGAGGAAGTATTTTTTATTTTTGCCTGGACATATTTTTAAATTCATTACTACTGAGCCCTATTTTGCAGTTTGTGAAGCAGTGAGTTGGCATGCTCTGCTTCACCATCATCCGATCTGCGTTCTAGTACACAATATGGACTTCTGCAGAGAAGCAGAGTATGTTAGTGCAACTCAGTACAACACTTCTGCTAACCAATATCTATATATTGTCAGGCACTTTCCATACCTCGAGGGGATGTATTTTAAAATCTATAAATATTCTGAAACAGTCATGCCCGGTCGTCATTCAGAATATGTATTAATGATTACAGTTAGTCATTGAGATTATTAAAAAATAGATATGAATACTGAAATGAATAATACTATAATAAAGTGATCATGTTATTGATCATGTCATGGCTCACTTATGTATTAATAGTATCTGTACATTTTTCTACATGTCTGATTGTACTAGGCTCGAACCCGCAGACCAGGCCACACAATTCAAACTTTGCATGCATGCAGACCAGAATATTCATTGCTACTGTATAGGTTAGATGCATCATTAAGTGTTGGGGAGTCAGAGATCTTTGATCTCCTGCTGCTCATCATCATTCTTTGTTCTGCTAAGTAACCGCTTGTGTAATGAAAGAAGCAATGCAAGTAGACAAGACATATATGAGCCATTTTACTAGTACCCACAATGCCAGAAAGCTATACTTAGCTAAATAACACTTTTTTCTATGCTGTGGCATCTCATTACCAGTATGGAGGCATCCTTGACATATTATTTGATGCACATTATTGAGGATTTTAGACTATGTAGGTACATTTGTGGCCTGTTTCTTGCAGGGGGGAATCACACAATGGTATGCCCCGGGGCAGAGCTTCAGCCAGCTCCAGAGTCTTTTATACTTCAGGGCTGGCAAATACAGGCTTTAGTCCACCAGTAGTCCATTCGCCCCTACCATCATGCCTGATACCAGAGGAACTCCCCTACTGCTGCATTGCCTCCCCACCCTTTCCAGTTCACCACTCCAAGTAGATGGTTACATTAGGAAGTGGCTAGGAAATGCTTCTGTGAGTGGATACCTGCTTGGCCTCATGCTTGATGCTAGGTTATGCACATGAGGCTTCCGGCAACCATGTGGGGCAGTAGCCCAGTAGTGAGGAAGCGCAAAAGTGTGTTGGGGAGGCCCCATCCTGTAGTCTCGCACAGAGCATCCTAAGGCCGGCCCTGTTGCTACATATGACTATGCCTTGACTGGAGAGGCTCTTTACAATTTAGAGAATGGAGGTTGTTATACAGTGCTTTTGACCTCAAAAGCCAATCAGTTGAATGGGATTAAAAAAAAGTATATGTGAGACCCACAGAGGTGGGAAAGTCTCTGCTATATTTTTAAGGGCTTCTTCACATTTTGAAAAATGACCCTTCTAATTAGCATTGTTTTTATCCTTATATACTGCTAGTGTGGGTTGTCCTAAACAGTAGAACCCAGCTAAGTTTTAAGATTGCCAGCTATCACTGTGCACAAAGCTTTCTTGTACAGTATCTCTGATTCTCAAGTCAGATTTTATTCTGACCATCCACTTAAAATGGACCTACAGTATACCCAGTTAGGCTCGCTGGATTGCAGTGTTCCCCACCACATCGGCCCCCTTTTGGTCCCTGTACCAAAGGTAGCCAATGGTATTTGCTGGGTGGGCATGCATGAAAATGTGCAGGTCCTGGCAGCAAACACTTGGGCAGCCTGTACAGCTGCCTTTCAAATGGAATGTCTCAGAAGCACACAGGGGTGACATTTCTGCTCCTATTTTGATCTATTCCAGGGGGTAATAGTATACAGGCACCTCAAACAGATTTGGGGTCAAAGAATCTCAGGGGCTGTTATTGTGTTTAGATCCACTTTAAGTGTTAACCAACACTATTAGCTAAAAGATATTTACAGGTGCACTGAATTTATTTTTTAAATTATGATTTTTGTTGTGTTTTGGAGTGAATAATACCAACTAAATAAATGGTGAGCTTGTCAATTATTGATTAATTATCCCTTAACTTAAAATAGCACAATCAAACAAATGCATGTATTAATTCTATCTGTAATCATGGTCCACTTTAATCTGCATGCATCTCATTTTAAAGGAAAACTATAGTATTTTTTTTTTCATTTTCTTTACAAGATATTTACATAAATATAACCTCCTTAAGGAGAAAGTTTATGTTCTGTCATTTACCATAGGCTGATTATTTAGAATGCACATTTTATCTGCTTAGAAAGCTCAGTTCTTATAATGCAGCCCTATAGGAAAGTCATGACTTTTCTAAAAAAAAATGATGGGAGTTGTCAGAGCACATTAAATAGAACTTTATCACCAAATCACCCAATATTAAAATCCCATATTAACATGCTGGGTGGTGATAGGTTTCCACTGTTACAACGTCTGTCTCTTGAGTCAGCCTCTTGAGTCAGCCTGCAGGAATCAACAGCATTAATCACTCTACACACATCAAATGAATTGCAACAATTTGCTATTTCAGCGCAGGCTGGCTACAGGACGCTAGAGCTGATCAGAACCTGTCACCCCTGATCTTTCTTCTTTCCAAGAATTTCTTGGATGCAAAGTGCATAAGCAAAATATAGGATTCCTGATTTCTAAATATTCTCTAGTGTAATAATTATAACAAAAGAAATAATTAATATTTATCAATTGATTTAATAGAAATCATAATTAAATTTAAAATTATGGAGAAAACGTTGTCTTTGTCCTTTTTATATCTTAGAACTCTATGAGCCCAGCTGGCTCTAAACCCCAAACCTCTATAACCTCGGGGACTTACTATTATTATGATGGAAATGTAACAGTTACTCAGAGCACATTGATTTTATTGTATGTATTCTTTGCGCAACGATAGTCCATATGGGGTATTTTAATAAGGATTAATACATTTTGTAATTCAATAATTGTCAATTTGAGGATTCATGCCAGAGTTCATTTTCTAACAGTGAGGTGGTAGAGATTTAAGGTTAGGGAGTTGTCTGATCTCATAGGACTCGATTCAGTAACAAATCCTCAGGCTAGTAAAACAAAAAAAGCATAAGAAAAAAAAAAAGCATAAGAATTTTACTGTTGCTAAATCACCAGCTAGGAAGACAATGAAAGTCAATGGCACTTTTTACTACAGTGTAAAATGGAGTAAACGTTTCCTTAGGAGTAAAACAGAGGAACTTCAAAGGCTCTGGAGTCTAAAAGACTCCAGGGCTGTCCAAGTATTCCTCCTTTGGGATGGGATGCCCCGCTGTGGGAATCCCCTGCCCCCCAGGCCACCCTAACTTCTTACCTCTTCCTGAGCCCTCACTGCATATACGCACCACGGCCGCATCCAGCGCATACCTCCAGCTGTGCATGTACCAGTGCAAGGGCTTTATAAATGGCGAGCATAGGCATGCCAACAGTTAGAGCTGAGCAGAGATGCAGCCAGCGACATGCTCGTCTCTCTTTGGCTCTATTTGGTTCCTTAGCCACTGTGCGACTTGCAGAGGCAAATGGAGTGGAGTGAAACCAAGCATGCTAATTAGATGGCTGCCAATTAGTGCACTTGGTTTTGGCTGGGTTTGGCCGGGCCTACACGGGCCAGCTGTGGGAATACACACAGAGGGACATCCCAAATCACAATACCCGATGTGAGATGAACAACATCTGAGAGAGTGAAATTCCTGGGTGTTGTTTCTCTTTAACTTTCATTGTCTTGCTAGCTGGTGATTCAGCAACAGTAACATTCTCATGCTTTTTTCTCATAAAGTGATTTTTTACTATCATGGCATTTTTTAACTCTTACTGAATCAAGGGCATAGAGTCTATGTATATGTGATCCGATGAATGCAAAATAGGGGTATTGGTAAAAAGTGAAAAGCCTACCTAAGTAATTGAAGACTGGCCCCCGGTCTGCACTCCCCTGTTTTTTGTACAGTTGGATGTAGCATGTAGCAAGTATAACCTCACAGAGGCCTGAAACCAAGCCAGAAGAATGTGGAGAAACCCTTAATCCAGCATGGAAGTAGAAACTTTTATTTTTTACATTACAACTTGTAAAGGAGTTAGTTCAAGGACTGTGGGGGGCAATGGGTTGCTAATGCTCCCTATAAAATTCCTGCACCATGCTTCTTGTCACCAGGGCTGGGGACTAGTCTGTGTCCGCCAGACTGGTAGCCCTGAAAAGCGAAGTCTACTTTTTTAAACTTTAATTTTTTACACCTGTCTATTACTGACATGAAAAGTGATGGTGAGCAGTGGAAACAAGTTTTTCTAATGCTCCCTATAAAATTCCTGCACCATGCTTCTTGTCACCAGTGCTGGGGACTAGTCTGTGTCCGCCAGACTGGTAGCCCTGAAAAGCGAAGTCTACTTTTTTAAACTTCAATTTTTCACGCCTGTCTATTACTGACATGAAAAGTGATGGTGAGCAGTGGAAACAAGTTTTTCATACGAACTTTTTATCCCCTTTTTTATTCTATTGGATCACATATACCCCAAAAATGACACCTTTTCTTCTTTATGCAATTTTTGACACAAACTGGGAATTTAACTCTAACAATGGGTACACATTTAAGGAAAGTTCTATTTCTTTGATTTAGAAAACTGGATTTAATATTGGAGAAACTATAGGGGGTATCCTAATGATTTAGGAAGCCTCTGCTATTTTGGGAGAGGCTACATTTTGCATGACTTTCTAGATCAATACAAAAAAGTTTATAAATTGTAAAAAGAAATCTCCATCCATTGGAATAATTCTGCCACCACCTTTATAACCCCTGTACAGAAGATTTAAAAAACATTAGAACTAAAATACTAAGAGCCTCAGTAATTTGGATAACTCTTCCTATGTTTTTATTACTTCACTAGGCTTCCTTCTTAGTAGTGGAGTGTCCCTGTGAGGTTTAAAGATTATTGTTAGGAATACTTACACCCTCTGCACAGATTTGATGATGCAGCAGATGATCTGCACAGATGTATATATTATAACCAGCATATAGGCCAGCATCTGAACACATCACATGCATATTACCGTAAAAAAAAAAAACAATAGTTTTCCTTTAAACTTGCTTCTTCCATTGTATCGACTATTAATACTTATCTCTGGGCTTTGAACGTTATAAAGTATATAACTGTTTCTTTGTAGTCAATAGGTACAGGAACCCTGCTGCCGGGACAAAGGAAAGCAGGTATGCAAGTATTATTTGCCTATAAAGTTTCATGATTTCAGTGTTTACATTTACTATTTCTTAATGTTACATGTTCCAATTGTTTTGGAATGTAGCAGAAGCAGAGGAGACTGGGAACATTGTAGTAGCCATATTTCCATACCAAGGGATCCACGAAGATGACCTGACCTTTAAGAAAGGTGAAAAACTCAAAGTTCTTGAAGAGTAAGTATTGCTCTTCATTAAAGAGTTATATCATGGGAACTTGACTTTAAAAACTGAAATTTCACACAAGTTGGGATGCTTTGTAACATGTAAAGAAAACAAGCAATCTCATATAACATATTGTATTGACAGTAAAACATAGACCACCTATCTGGAGTTAAAGTAAGACACTGTAGTTTTCCACTTCATTTGAAAAATTAAAGAAATGTATGGCAGCAATACACTTCAAAATAGTTGGGGCAAGGTTAGCAAAAGGCTGGAAAAGTAAGTGTGTAAGGGAGCTAGGCAAAGGTTACAAAGCAGGTACTCAGATGTAGACCGTGAGACCAGCAGGCTTCTTTTCCAAAAGTGAGATTTCTTTCTTCTCTATGAATACAACATAGACTGAGCTGTCAGGCTGGCTGATAAGCTAAACGTGTTAATATCACTAAAATAAACTATACAATACATATAAATTATAATATCAATACAAAAATATTTACACTGCAGGTTAACCCATGTTTGAGTGTGAATAACTCACCATCTACTCTACATAAAATCATCAAAAGATGTAGAGAATCTGGAGAAATCCATTTGCACAAGGAATAGGGCCGACTGGATGCTTGTGAGCTATGGACCCTTGAGCAGTAAGAATTGGCATTGCCAATCCCTGCTTGGGCTCATGAGTATCCAGAAATCATTGTCTGCGAACACTGTTTTGTTGTGCTATTCACAAATGCAAATTAAAGCTGTATCAGGCGAAGAAGAACTCATATATTAACACTTCTATGGGGGTCATGGGTGATGCTGTCATGACCTAACCGCTGTAACATCCTCGAGCTGGCTGCTGCACTGATTAGGTGAGGACACCATCAACCATGGTCCTTTCACAGCCTCAACAAGGTAGAAAAAAAACTCCTGGCTTGTCATAGCGTGTGAAAAATAAGGAATGGAAGTGTTATTTTTTTAAAATAAAGTATTGGTCCACTGTAAGCTTACTAAATGTAATGTTTTCTGCAGGCATGGAGAATGGTGGAAGGCTAAATCCTTGACTACCAAGAAAGAAGGATTCATCCCAAGCAATTATGTTGCCAAATGTAACACGTTAGAGACACAGGAGTATGTAATATTATGTATTTAAGGGATTGATTATGAGGAACCTTTTGGTTACTGTTGCTTAGTCTATGCTTTATTTCTCAGATGGTTTTTCAAGGACATCACAAGAAAGGATGCAGAACGGCAGCTGTTGGCTCCTGGAAATAATGCCGGTGCTTTCTTGATTAGGGAGAGTGAAACTCTGAAAGGTTAGACTGTGTAACATTGATTGTAGACATGCTTCATTAATGTTCAACTATAGAAACATATTAAGTTAGAAGATGCAGCGGATTGCATTCATTTGGAACATGAGAGGAGGAGGAATGTTTTTTTTTTTTTCTGTTGGTACTGGTTAATCATTGACCAGCCACACTGGACAGGCAGACAATTTATCAGTATTTGACATCTTCATATATGTCTTATGCTGGGTTTATACAAGTAGATAAATTGACTGTTCAGTCAACGAGCAACCAACCATACAAATATTCTGTAATTGAACCACTGCGCTCAGACAACGAAGATTTGTTGGTCAGTCGGTTGCTAGAGCCATCCCTAATGCCTAATAACTGTCTTAATTATTGAACATTTAATATATATATATATATATATATATATATATATATATATATATATTATATATATATCTTATATATATTATATATATATCTATACCGTCTGTGAAAATACGAGACTTATATGGAACATCACAGAACAAATCCTCAAAAAAATAAAGAAGGGAGAACTCTCCATAACGGCTAACGAGGCCCTACTTATCCCCGCATATAGCGGGAGGAATCAAAGTAAAGAGACGACCGCATCTAAATTAATGGAGAGGCTTATTTCATTAATTATATGGATAACCAGGAAAAGCATAGCCACTCGTTGGGGAGAACCAATCCATCTTGACCCAACGCTATGGAAAAATCATCTTATTCGGCAAATGGAGAACGAAATTTGCTTAGTATCGGACCAGAAATACAGACAGGTTTTAGAAGAAGGTCTAGAAAAAGTTAAAAAAATGAAACTCTGATGTGGCTAATTGGACTCAGTTCAAGCATGTAGAAAAGTAGGAAAAAAAAAAAAGAAAAAAAAAATGTAGGTACGTGGGGGGGGGTCTTTTTCTAGGGGGGTAGGGGGTTTTTAGGTAGAGGGTTGGTGGGCTGGAGGGGAGGGTGGGGGAGGATTGAGCATGCCTTAACTTAAGCTGTATCGGCTATAGACAAGCTTGATATATTTAATACTTCACAAACTATGATGCAAGTATACTCTAAACACCATATAGTACCATTGTGATGATGGAACGCTTTGGTGAGGTGGAGCAATTTTATTGCTGATTGTTTGTGCAAAAAAAAAAAAAAGAAGATGCAGCGGATTGCATTCATTTGGAACATGAGAGGAGGAGGAATGTTTTTTTTTTTCTGTTGGTACTGGTTAATCAGTGACCAGCCACACTGGACAGGCAGACAATTTATCAGTATTTGACATCTTCATATATGTCTTATGCTGGGTTTATACAAGTAGATAAATTGACTGTTCACTCAACGAGCAGCCAACCATACAAATATTCTGTAATTGAACCACTGCGCTCAGACAACGAAGATTTGTTGGTCAGTCGGTTGCTAGAGCCATCCCTAATGCCTAATAACTGGCTTAATTATTGAACATTTAATATATATATATATATATATATCTCATTTTTAAAAAGATCTATACCGTGTGTGCAAGCATAATCATAGAGGAAGTCCATCTTTGAATAAAATGTCCTTATCCACAGAAAATTATTAAAATTCATTAAATACCAGCAGCTTATCAGAGCTACTGTATCTTATACACGATTGCAGTTCTCATCAGGCTACTCCACAATCCCGCACAAGTCTCAGCATTTGCAGTGCTCACTCAGATCCCATTAACATGCTCAGCATAGATAGAAAAATAAGGAAAGCCAATAGTGTGATACTGTTTAAAAATGTAAATGTATTTGAAAAATGTTAATGAACGCACATAAAAACAAAGCGCCCTTGTAAACAACACTTATAAAAGACTTCACAAGCTGGTCCCCACGTCTCTACTCGTTACTGGCTGTCTGATCAGGGAACATAGGACTCCCGCACAAAGGAATTTGAACTGTGTCATTCTATCAGCTCGCCACACTCATAATCCACCCGGCGCGTTTCATCTCGAATTGACTTTAACTAAGGCCAAAAAATATTTATTAAGTGTTTTTTACAAGCGAGCTTTGTGTTTTTATGTGAGTGCATTTAAACTCTTCAAATACATTTACATTTTTAAACAGTATCACGCTATTCGCTTTACTTTTTTTATTTTTCTATCTATGCTGAGAATGTTAATTAGATCTGAGTGAGCACTGCAAACACTGAGAGTGCGGGATTGTGGAGTGGCCTCATGAGAACAGCAATCTTTTTGAAAGCAAGCATATGACCATAGCTTTAGTAAACTGCTTCCCTACAGGTGGTGGGCATGTGCTGCAGTTATTTATCACTGGGATTTAATGAATTTTAAGAATTTTATTAGGATAAGGACATTTTATTGACTTCCTCTGTGCTTATGCTAGCCTTTTGGTTTTGAAGTCTTATATGTATACCTGACTCTTTACATGTTTGAGCATCTAAATACTTTTATTTAAGTTTTTTCTGTTACTCCAGTTTATATTATACAGTGCAGTATTTTTATTAACTATTTATATTGACTAATGTGCCAGCATTCAAAGTGATCATTGAGCCCTCTATAGCACAGTAATAATTATTAAAAACTTGTACAACATGATGTGTTTAATACAAAAGGAACTGGCTTAGATCTTGAAACCTGACCAAATCTGCTTCACGCAGATGTCACTGTCTGATTAATCTACAAAGATTAGTTGGCTGTGTTAGTCTTTTGCTGTACATTTGAGCATGCAATAAAGCAAAGGCCTAGCCAGCATGAGGCCTATGGTGTAGACCCCCCGCCCCCCCCCCCCAGCTACGCTTGTCATGAATATTACATTGCCTGTCTGGACTTCTGTCCTGCATTTTACAGTGCAATGTTTTATTAGTATTATGTACACAATCGCACAAAGTATCAAGAATGTTCAGAAAAGGTAACCGTGGAACATCAGTGTCTGTCTAATGAACACTTCTGTCTCAATCACCATTGCTTTCCTCTGGGAAACTCCTCATTTGTTCATTGCCTCAGTTGGCATCTTGCTTTAAGTTATACTTTATGTAAGTTTCTTTTGCTTAGAAAGGAATTATCACCTGTATAACAGTATAGGGCAATCCACCCTCCCTCCCCTTTTGGGACATGGCGCTGCCCCATTGTGCAGAAATGTACTGTTTTCCTCCTCCACCCCACCCCAAATCCTGCCCCTTCACTTACTAGCCTACAAGAACCCACCAATTATTTGTACTCTTAGGTACACATCAGGTTGCATTATACAATACACAGAAATGCCCCCAGTTTTAGGTTAATGGCAGTGTCATGCACATGGCAGTTACATGAATTCCTAAATTCACTTAAAAAGGCTGGAGAGAGTTGGAATATAAGGCCTATGCACTGCCGCACATACTCGACGGCGTCCTACTAACCTCTACACAAGCTCAAATACAACAAATAAGACAGGTGGTTACAAGTAGGCCTGGCAAATAGGCTAAGAACACAGATTAGCTGAGCAAACGTCAATTTATTGCACCAATCTCAGCACACACATGGGACATAATCTTACAGATAAAAAACTCCACGAAGCATATGAGATGTATATGGTGGAAGATGGAATAAGAAGTCCCTTCGCATGCCCCGCAGGTGAGGGGATAAATGTGCGCTTCCTATTTGAGCAGTTACATGAATTGCATACATTTTGTAGCAATGCGCTCATGTATTTTTATTTTTCCTTTTCCAGGCAGCTACTCATTATCCATAAGAGATTATGATCCTAGGACCGGTGACGTCATCAAGCACTACAAAATCAGAACGCTTGACAATGGCGGGTTTTATATTTCTCCTAGAATTACTTTCCAGAGTATTAGTGACATGATCCAGCATTACCAAAGTAAGCAACTTACATCAAATGAACTTGTATATTACAGCAACGCAGTCTGCCACAAATGGTTATCTGGCAATCATGGCATTTGACAGAATCATGTAATGTCTGAGAGTAGCAACTGGGTAATGTGAAATATTTTAGGCCATTCTCCAAAAAGTGTATTCATTGTCTAGTCACTTAAGACAAGAAGGTAATTTAACATAATTCAAGGGTGTCATCAAGGCCAAAGGCAATGTACAAGAGATGAAGTCCCTGTGCCAGTGACAATGTAACTCTGATCCTTTATTATTCGCTAAGTACATATATTACATACATACAATGAGTTATTTTTGGCTGGTAGGCTCAGTAGATTCAGATGTAGACAGGCAAAACATTTCCAACAGGTAAATCACAAATATTAGAACCAGAGGAATATATGTATAGGCCTGGCTTGATACAAGTAATAAAATACTTAGGGTACCATATCCCTGGGAAAAGGGTAGAGGACCAGTTAGGGGTACATAGCGAAGGCTTAGGGATAGTGGATGGTTATCTACTGACCCAGGAGCTACCTGCCCATACCTCCATCCCAAGGTACAATGTGGAGGAGTTCTGGTCCATGGAAAGTGGGAGAAAGCTACCCAGTTCAAGAGAGGAAGGAAATGGGCTAAGGAAGAGCCTAGAAGATAGGTTAGAATGCCAAACATGGTACACACACCTAGGTTTTAGACATGGATTTCTTGATCCCAAAGAAGATGTACTGTGCATCTGGTTACCTCTGATCATTGTACAAATTCATGGCCTTTCTGTTCTGGTCATGGAAAAGAGATGGGATCATTCATAAACCATAGTCAGTAGCTGTCAAATTATTCCATTATAAATTCAAACATAAATTGCTGCTAGAATCCTAATGACATTTCCAAAACACTTATATAAGAGTTAGTGTGTTGTAAGTAATTGTGTATAAGTCACTGACAACTTATATATTGAATTTCACATATTTGCTATTGCCATTTTGTCAGAAGGACATACAAAAAACGCTAGCACATGTAGCGGCACATGGCGGCAGGTGTTTTTTGTGAGCGCCACCAGCAAGTCATATTTATGATGCAAAAAATGTTTACCGCCTCTCCTTGCGCCATATAGCGTTCCATGTATTAAGAGCGTCAGGTTGCTTTGTTAGCATCGGCGCTGTGTTCCCTACAGCACCACATCACATTAGGCGCTCAGTGTCGTTCTCCCATAGACTTCAGTTAGCCATTCCAGTCCCGTTTTTGGTGACTTCTGGTTAGCGTATTTTAATTTTTTTGTGCTCCGTGACATTTCATTATTGTACTTAAGTTACCTGTGGCTAACTTGTGTTTTCATGCCTGCCAATCGTGTGTCATGTCATTTGTATGTTCCCAGTGTCATTTCATGTGTTTTTACGTTTTTACAAATGATTTCTGGTCCTCCCCACCAATGCTACCTGTTGCTAGCTCCATTGGAAAAAAACAAACAAGACACAGTGCCACGGGTAGCCTACAGCCAACCACTAACAGTGCCGTCTGCCTGTGGCCAGCGTTGCAGCTGAGGCGCTGATTGCATCGCTCAGCATACGCTCAAGTGGCGCTACGAAGCGCTAGTGATAAATTGGCCTCACAGTCTCGTCTTGTGCATATACACTTTGAATATTTTATAAAGTAGCTTCAGGTTAGCGTGTGTATGTGTTGCCGTTCTGCTTAATTCATAAATACTTTCACCTTAGTAGGAAAACATTACCTTATTGTGCATTATCAGCTTCGATCATTACTTGACTCTGCATGCGAACGAAAGCTTCCTTGGCTTGTTTTTTGGTCTTTATTAAGGGAAGCCATCCAAACTGATCATTCTGTATTTGCTTTTTAGCTAGAAATTGTAATAGTAAGTCTACAGTTTAACTGTATAATCATTACAGGTTGTCTGTGCTGTAAAAGAAAATCATCTAGACTGGAAAGTCCTTGCACTTCTCTATTAGTCAGGAGTGTTGTCAGCAACTTCCACACCATAATTTATCTGATTTGCATTATAAACATATTTTTATTTATTAAATAACGTCTTTGTTTTTTAGAGCAACCAGATGGTCTTTGTAGGAAACTTGAGAAGGCCTGCTATGCCCCCAAACCACAGAAACCTTGGGACAAGGATGCCTGGGAAATTCCAAGAGAGTCCATCAAATTGGTGAAGAAACTTGGAGCTGGCCAGTTTGGTGAAGTTTGGATGGGTTAGTATATGAAAGAATCTGGTTGGGCTCTGAATGCACTTAATGAGTATTAGTCTAATCCCCTCCCACCACCTATAAGCTCATTTAGCTTACCTTTACCCTGTGTGTGAGGGGGGCCTGGGGCCAGCTTCAGCACCTGTAGGGGATGTGTGATGCTGAAGTGTGCAGCCATTGTTAGGTAGATTTTGCTCATTGAGGATAAGCTAAAAATGCCCTTAATTTGAGGTTTACTGGTGGTTGGTGTGGTTTGGATAGGGTCCCCATGGACCAATAATGGCTCTTCACTAATAGTAGGCAGAGCAGAGAAACCAGCTGATCATCCAGGACTGAAAGAGTTGCCAAGGTGACAAGAGGAAGCCAGTCCTTACAGCATAGAGAGGGCAGATATACTAATTACTAATAAAACTCACTTTTTGAATAGGGCCACGTAGATACGTCTACATGAAAAAATTGGATGAAAGCTATAGTAGTTAGTATACGGTAGGAAAACTTGGCCGGCAGTCACGGGCAGCTCTGATTTCTGCCTAGTTATTTCATGCACCAAAAATAAAAATCTGCTAAATCCTTCAGCATTTTAAAATACTAAATTTGAATACCAATTCTTATTTAAATGGAAATTCCATGCAATGACAATAATAAGGCATCAAGGAAGCCTGTCCCTCTCCTTCTCTCCTCCAGTGCGGTGTAGAAGTTCTCCAACGTTTGTCCCTCCTGCCTTTCTCATTCCTTCATGACCATGGTTCAGATGTGCTCACATAACCACCCCTTTTCAGTGCTGTGTGTTTTTTGGGGGGCATAGATGGCCATTGTGTGCTTGAATTTTTCCTCCACATTTAGCCCATCTGTGTGGTGAGACCAACACAAGCAGTACAAGAGTACACACATGCCTAGAGTGGTGGGCTGCCCTAACCACAGGACCCGGGGAAGAGTTAAAGGGTTAGGTGCTTTGCTCAACAGCATTTCAGTCATGTCCAGGCCGAGAATCGAACCTGCAACCCTCAGGTTACAAGATCACTTCCTTATCTCTGGGCTACAATGGCTGCTTTTGCCAGGTTTGTTTACTCTGGGAGCACTGAGGGACAGGGGTGGCTGTGTGATTATTTTATTGTTAACGCATGGTCCTGGAGGAAGAGAATAGAAGAAAGGGCAAGCTTTGGAGCCTGCTACAGAATCTACAGTGCACTGCAGGAAATGGAGGACAAGCACATAGGACAGGCTTGAGGCGAGCTCCTTGCTGCTTTCCTAATGCCATTGCCTGGACTGTCCCTTTAAATATCATAGTTATGCAGAGTTCATGTTCACTTTCTTGCCCCCCCCCCCTGTAATATGCTGCATTGTACAGAGAAAGAAACACTCCTGAATGTGACCATTGACTGGTTAGCCAGCCTATATATACTAATACAATAATATATAAATAAATACAAATATATATATATTATGGAAAATGTAGGAAGGTAAAATACATGGCTAAATATGTGTGAACATCTTTCATAGGAACTATAGATGATTAGAGATGATGTTGCTATGTAAATTGGCCAGTGTCTGCTTGCTCGCTGCTTGTACATTTACAGCACAGGAAATGACATGGGCAGTTTTTGCAACAACATGAAGCAAGAGTTTCAAGATGTTTCCTCTTGTTGACCTTATGATGATGTTAAGTTTAAGTTTATCCGGTCTAAGTGAATGTAAAAACCAGCTATACCAGCAATGCATGTCCGCTTCCTTGTATTTTCCGTCACGTTCAGTCAATTACTATATATTTAAAGGATGCTTTCTGTTTCCATGGTAACTTGTTAGTGGAGGATGTAATGCATTTTGGTGACTAGAGTGGTTTATTAGAGTTCTAATAGGTCAGATACTGTACATAATCTTGGAGATATACTTTGTACGCTTTTGATCTGTTTGGGATTTTTCAGGAGGAATGTTGCTGTTTCTTATGCCAAAGTAAAGATAAAGTGTTAGGGTCGATGCCCCCCCCACTTGAAACTCCCTGTGAATGGCAGGAAACTCACTACTCTCCATTCCTGAGGAGTCGGATATGTGCAGCAGCCACAGTCACATGAGTTACATGAGCCACAGGAGCAATGGCGGCATGTGGAGGGGGTGAGGAATATTTCTGGGTTCCCAAAGTATTTTAAAGTGGACCAAAACCCAGGATTTTGACTATCCTGGGTTTTGGTCCTTTCCTTTGAGGCACCCCAGTCGGTGGTGCCCCGCTGTGTGAAACCCTCCAGATCGCCGCAGTTAACTCACCTCTCCCTGGTCCTATGGTGCATGTGCGGCCTCTCGTCCGAGCACACTGACACACAAATGAAGCATGGAGGTCTGTTTGATGTGGAACAGGAAGTATCTAAGCATGTCTCCTACTGGAAGAGGTGTGACTGCCATCAGAGAGGCATATAAGCTGCTGTAGGAAGAGTGGAAGGGGTGGATAGAGCTTTTCTAGATGAATTGTATGCTTTGCATTGGTGGGAGTTAAATTAGTTGGGGATTGGAGATACAGTAAAGATTTTGGACTGATGGGGAAAGAAATATGGGATCCATATATTCAGATAACTAAGGTAATTAGTATGTATTGGTGGCGGCTTTTGTTAGATTTTTAATGTGATATTAGGGTGGTGTGATGGAAGGATGTAAGAGTGTAATTCTCTTTAATGAAGTTTGTGTGATAATAAACTGCAATGGAAAGGGGCGTGTAAAAATCTAACATGCCCCTTTCCATTGCAGTGAATGGAGGGGGGCATGGCAGCTATCAGTGACTGATAGTGGGGGTGGCGTCTCAGCGTCAGGGGACAAAGGAAGAGACACGTGATCAGGCACGCAGCGCAGGCTGTGGATTCAGCTATCAGGTAAGATCTGCAGCATCGGACTCTGAATGACAATCTGCCTGGGTAACATGGTGAGTATAGTGATTTTTGGGCTGAAATTTGTCTTTAATACATTAAACCTAAAAATATGTGCCTTTGCTTATTTGGTTTTATAGTCAAACTTTTACTCCCTTTCTTTTCAGGTTTCTATAACAATAGTACAAAGATAGCTGTAAAAACATTAAAAGCAGGTACTATGTCAGTGGAAGCTTTCATGGAGGAAGCAAATCTAATGAAGACTCTCCAGCATGATAAACTAGTGAGACTTTACGCTGTGGTCACCAAGCAGGAACCTATCTATATCATCACTGAATTTATGGCAAAGGGTGAGTTTGTCTTATGGATGTGTAGAAAGAATTTTTGGATCAAAGCACACCACAGAATTCAGATTGATTTGCAAATAAAATTGTATTAAGGTATCATAAGTTACAATCATCAGATTATCTGGTTGGGTCTGGCAAGTTCTGCCAAGTTTGGAATGACAGGTTGGGAACCCGACCTAGTCCCCATTGAAATCAATGGGAATCCGAATTTTGGGGGGTACGTCCTGTGGCGAGGGGGGGTCAGCTCCGCAATCCCCTTCCTGTCAGCAGTGGCGTCCTGTTTGAATGGTTCCCCGCTGAGGCTTCCCATGCGTGTGGACACTTCTAGTGGCAGCTGGCAGTGCTGGCATTAGGTGTGTCCTCATGCATGGGGAGTGGCCGCCATCTTTCCGTGGCCCCGGCAGGGGGACTATTCTGACATGACAACTCTGCTGACCAGGGACTGTGGATCGGGCCTCAGCTGAATTACAGCACCTGCTGCTGCACCCTTAGGTGGCGCTGGTTGATGGGCTGCTCAGCAGGACATTCATATTTAGAGACAAACTTACAAAACAAAGCACTGTGCAGATGTTTTAGGCATTTGAGATAATGTAGCCTTGAATAATGATGAGGAAACATATTTTTGTCTGCATTTATTGGTTCTCTTGCATCATGTTATACATGCATAGAACATATTCAAAACCAAACCCAGTTACTCACTCTACAGCCGCATTACGGATATGGGTGCTAGAACAGACCGTCCCTTGCCCACAACATGAAAGAATCCAGGAAAAGGTACAAAGGCCCAACAGTAAAACATATGTTTTTACAGTTGGATCTTTGTACTTGGAAATCCTATCCTGGAGCAATAAACAGGATTCTTTTGGAGCATTATGCTTTTTCTGGATTATTGTGTAGAACGTTAGAAAACTGCTATTCATTTTCAATGTGTGTCGGGTGTGAATTTTCACCTGGCTCTGAATCAACCCCAAGGCAGACAATAAAAGTGAATGACAATTGTCTCTCCTAAAAAAAAAAAGTGAAATTTCTCACTAGGTTCGGAATCAACCCCTATGTCTGTTATATCTGCTTGTGTATCTGCAGGTATTGCCTGGATGTTGAGATTAGAGTTTTAAGGTGGTGTGTTCCATGTATTGCTCCATCCCTTGTATGTCTGTTTTCTGCACATATTGTGTTTGGGGTCATTGCTATATCTGAAGAATTATGCTGAGGTGGCTTTCTGGAAATACTGAAAGATGCCTAAATATTGACCTGTATTTCATAGCATTGAGGGTACATAGTAACAAAGTATGTAAAGCTGAAAAAAGACTGATGTAAAGCCTGTTTATTAGTGGTCTAGTAGCCATAGCTGGTAATGTGATTACATGCAAGGAAGGCATCCAGGCCACTTTTAGTGTACCATCAATGCTTTTTACATAAATATATGTCCGCACCTGCAGTAAACCTCCAGCACGATTCACTGTGATCGTCATGCTAATTTGGTACTATTACCTGCTTGGTAGAGGCACAAAGTTTAAGTGGCCGCTGTCCTCCCTCATCCTCCTTGTAGCCTTCGGGGGAAAAGAGGGGGAGGGTGTAAATGTGTATGCTATCCATTCTGTGTTTTACACTCTTTTCCATTCTGTTTAGTCTTGTGTCAGCCACTTTACTGTCTTTTTTAAAAATTGCAGCTGCCGCGCGCTGACTTGGTTCCGCGCTTGGCGGCGGCATTACCTCAGGGGCGCTGGTGCGCCGTCATTGGCTGCTTGCACGTTCTGGCTTTGCGCTCTCCGGGGGGGTCCGTCTATGGCGCACTCCGCGTCATCGCTGATACCGGCCCGCCAGGGAGAAGCCAAAAGGGTTCGTCCCGCCTGAAAGACATAAGCAGACAAGACCTGTAAGCACACAGCCGCCCGCGAGGGCACTTACGGACCGCGGTAGGTAGGGGTCCGTCAAGGTATACCAAAGCCATCTTTAACCTGCTTGGTTGGGCCATGCGCGACGGACCCCTACCTACCGCTGTCCGTAAGTGCCCTCGCGGGCGGCTTTATATCTTTCACTTCTGTTACTGTGTGCTTACAGGTCTTGTCTGCTTATGTCTTTCAGGTGCGGCGAACCCTTTTGGTTTCTCCCGGCCCTGTATTAGTATATAACTTGTAGGCCTTGTAAAAATAATAATCCCACTTCCCTAACGGGTTATTAGGGCATCCGGGGTTGCTATATAGCATTATTCCCTATCGGCATATAGCGCCGCTATAATCACCATATGTAGGCATCCCAGGATAATGTGACCGGGGTCCCTTCGGGACAAGACCGGCTGTGTGTAGCGTGTGGGCAGCCTCATGCCGACGCTGACAAGGCGCGGGTCTGTGTACCCTGTGCTGAGCAGGTGCTTGCATTGCAATCTGGCCTGCCAGTGGCTGCACCTCGTTTCACTTCGCCTACTTTTTTCTATGGGAACTGAGAATTTTTGTGGCTATACCCGGTCTGATAAAGGGGAGCTCTTTTCTGATTCAGGCTCATCTGATGAGAGACCAAGGGGTCATGACGATTCTGGCTCTGACCCCTGGGCCCTGGATGACACTGACAGATTATTGACCCAGATTTTTGAGGTTCTGTCCATCTCTCTCCCTGTTGCGGCTCCCAGGCAAAGAGGGGAGCTTTTCCATACGGCAAAATCACGTTTGGAATTTCCCGAGCAGGCACATTTCCATAACCTTGTGCTCAAGGAATGGGAGCGCCCCAGTAAACTTCCTGGGGTTCCAAAAAGTTGGGATAGGAAGCATCCCTTTCCTGCTGAGGTGGTTAAATGTTGGTCATCCCCCCCCCCCGAGGTGGATGCCCCGATCCTAGGGCTCCACTACCCTGCGGGATGCTGAGGACCGGCGCATTGACCAGCTGGCATCCCACGCCTTTGAACGTGCGGGGAAGGCGCTGCGCCCGGTCTGTACCTCTGCCATTACTGCTGTGGCCACTAGAACCCTTATCAGAAATATGCTTGATAGTGCCCCTGATGATTTGCCTTGTGAGGTGTTTAATGCACTCTCCAGTTGTGATGTTTTTGTAAATTTTGTCCTATCAGCATTGGATGACACCATCAGAATGTGTGCCAGAACTTCTGCCCTTGTGGTGGCTATACGCCGCTTGGTTTGACTGCGCCAGTGGGCTGCTGACAACGCTGCCAAGAAGGCCCTCACTGGGTTCCCCTTTAAAGGACTGCGCCTGTTTGGGGACCGCCTGGACCTTTTTGCTAAGTGAGGCAGGTTACCCCAGCGCAGGCGTCAATCTAGGCCCTTTCGGGGTCAGGGTTTCTTCTCCTTCCCTTACCGTGGTGCCAGACAGGGGAGGGGGGTTTCCTTTCCTGGGACCTGGGGAGATTTCTGGGGCAGGAGCAGAGGACGTGGGCGTCCTGGCCCCTCCTGGGGTCCCAAAGCAAAATCTTCCCCCAAGCCCCCTCAGGCATGATGGGGCGCCCTCACCCATCCGGGTGGGGGGACGGCTGCAGCACTTCGCTCACATCTGGAGGCTTCATGTCTCAGACCGATGGATTCAGGAGGTAGTGTCCTCCGGTTACAAGTTGGAGTTTGCTGTCTGTCCCCCTCCAAGATTCATCAGATCCCGGATTCCTCAGGCCCTGTGTCAGCTCAGGAGCTACTGCAAGCAGTGCAAGGCCTCCTGGATCTGGGGGTCATCTGCCAGGTCCCCTTAGGAGAAAAAGGCAACCTATTCACAGTACCCAAAAAGGATGGTTCAGTCAGGCCCATCCTGGACTTGAAGATCCTCAACAAGTTTGTCAGGGGCAGGCGCTTTCGCATGGAAACTCTGCGCTCTGCCATCAGTTCCCTGCGCCAAGGGGACTTCATGACTTCTGTGGACATAAAAGTTGCTTACCTTCATATTCCTGTATTTCCAGGTCATCAAAGGTTACTCAGGTTCGCTCTGATGGATCAACACTACCAGTTTGGGGCGTTGCCCTTTGGTCTCACTTCAGCTCCCAGGGTGTTCACCAAGGTGCTGGCTGGCGTGATGTTTCTGCTCAGGTGTCAGGGCGTCCGCGTGCTTCCCTACCTGGACGACATTCTCATCACTTCCCAGTCTCTACATCAGGCAGAGTTGGATACTCAGCTGGTGTCTTTTGGATGGGTGATCAACCACCCCAAGTCCTCACTGTCCCCTTCCTTGGTAACTCCATTCCTAGGAATGAATCTGGATACAGTTCAGGCAAGGATCTTCCTTCCTCAACAGAAGGTGGACAGTCTGATTGCACAGGCTCAGTCCCTCCTAGCTTGTCCCCATCCCTCCATCAGGCAGGGGATGCAGCTGGTGGGCCTGATGGTGGCATGCTTCGAAGCGGTCCCTTATGCTCAGTTCCACTTGAGGCCTCTGCAACTTCACCTATTGTCAGTATGGGACAAGGACCCAGCGTCCCTGGACAGGGTCTGTGTGCTCTCCCCCCTGGTCAGGAGGTCCCTCTCGTGGTGAATGGACTCAAGGAACCTGTTGGGGGGCAAATCCTTTCTTGCCCTTTCCTGGGAGACGGTCACCACAGATGCCAGTCTGTCAGGTTGGGGGGTTTCTGGAAGTCCCTGCGGTTCCAGGGGAGGTGGGGCCCTCAGAAGGCCCACACACCTATCAATGTCTTGGAACTGTGGGCGATCAGGCTATTTCTGGCTCACTTGACTACTCACCTTTGGGGCCTGCCTGTTCAGGTGCGCTCGGACAACCAGACGGCAGTTGCCTACATCAATTATCAGGGAGGGACCTGGAGCAGGAGGGCCCTCCAGGAAGCGTCTCTGATCCTGACTTGGGCGGAGGCCAATGTTCCCTGCATATCAGCTGTGTACATCCCGGGGGGTGGAAAATCGCCTGGCGGACTCTCTGAGCAGGGGGACCTCTCGCCAGGGAGCCAGGTCCCTATGCAGCAGGGTGTTTCAATCTCTGTGTCACCGTTGGGGCCAACCAGATGGGGATCTGTTTGCGTCCCGCCACAATCACAAGCTCCCAGCTTTTGTCTTTCTGTCCCAGGATCCTCTGGCCTTGACCTCGGATGCGCTAGCAATGTCATGGCAGGACTTTCAGTTCCTGTATGTCTTCCCTCCAATCCCCCTGCTGGGCAGGGTTCTGTGCAAGATTGCTCTGGAAGGGGTGCCAGCAATTCTGGTAGCCCCCAGGTGGCCAAGAAAAGTGTGGTTCGCAGACATGGTGCAACTGGCAGTAGATCAGTACACTCTGCCCTTGGTGCCAGGTCTGCTCACTCAGGGCTCACTACGACATCCCAATTTACAAACTCTGGCTTTGACGGCCTGGCTGCTGATACCTCCATCTTGATGGAGAAGGGGCTGTCTTCCTCGGTTGTGGATACTTTGATTAAAGCTAGGAAGAAGTCTTCCCCTTCCATTTATTACAGGGTTTGGCATGCCTACATTGACTGGTGTGAGTCTAAGGCCCTTATTCATCAAGCGATAGCGCCAGGTAGTGTCTGACGAGCGCCAGGTAGCGGCAGCTAACGGCGACTACCGACTCAAGTACGCCCGGCGGCGGTCACAATGACGCATTTATCAAGCAAAATGAGGCTAGCGCCGGCGAGAGCGACGGCTAGCGCGGCATTCATCATGAAGCCGCCTGGACCGAACAGCGCCACTGCAAATTCCCTCACAGCGCCAGGTATGAGCTGTCGCTCCCTGGCGATGTCCAATGCATTTCAATGGAGCAATCTATAATTATTCATAATTAATTGGTATTAATTTTTTTTTTTTTTTTTTAATGTCAAAAAATCGGAGACCACTTCTGCAATGTTAGGATTTATTTTTAAGTCAAAAAAAAAATTTAAAAAAATATGTGCAGAATTGATCTAACAGGTCTGAGATTAATGTATTCATATTACAAAATGATTCTAAAAACATGTATAATGTTACATTCAAAAAATATGGTTGTTTAGGGGTTAAAAACTAGTTAATACACATCGCCGCAAGCGCTCTGGGGTTTAAACAAGGAATGGACAGCGACAGCACATTCGGAGCGTGATTTGTTGATGAATATGAAGCTAGCCGTTCGCTCTGGCCATTCGTTGTCAGGCGCTCACATACAACGCTGGACCTGTGAAACAGCGACCCCCCAGCCCGTATTCAACATTACCGCACACCGACTGAGTCGCTGTCATCAAGCTAATGCCGGCCAAGCACAGCGAATACTGGCTGGCGCTGAAAAAATCACGCTACAGTCGCTCATCTGTCGCTACCTGGTGCTATTAATGAATCGGCCTCCCCGTCTCTTCCCTGTCGTGTGTTCTCTATTCCCAGGATTCTGGAGTTCCTGCAGCATGGGTTGGAGATGGGACTCCAGCTCAGTACTCTGAAGGGTCAGGTTTCTGCCCTGGCTATGTTCTTCCAGAAGTCCTTTGCTCAGCACCCTCTGATCAGGACTTTTTTCCAGGGGGTCACTCATGTGTGCCCCCCACATAAGCCTATGGTACCTGTTTGGGATCTGAACTTGGTTCTGTCAGCCTTGCAGGGTGCTCCCTTTGAACCTGTGCAGGATGCTGCCTTGGCCATTCTTACGCACAAGGTTGTATTTCTGGTGACTATCACTTCGGTCAGGCGTGTGTCTGAGTTGGCGGCGCTTTCCATTCAGCCCCCCTACTATGAGAGACACCAGAACAAGGTGGTGTTTTGCTTCAAGCCAGATTTTCTGCCTAAGGTAGTGCCTGCCTTTCATTTGAATCAGGACATTGTTCTCCCTTCTTTGTGCCCTAATCCTAGCAATGCTAAGGAGAGGGTTTTGCACTCTTTGGATGTGGTTAGGTGTCTGAAGTACTATCTGGTGGCTACTGCACCTTTCAGGAAAACTGATGCTCTTTTTGTGGTCCCTTCTGGTCCTAGGAAGGGTTTGGCTCCTGCCAAGTCTACTATCAGCAAGTGGATTCGTCAGGCTGTGATTCAGGCCTACTCTGCTAAGGGGAAGCCTTAGCTGCCTTACTGCTCATTCCACTCGTGCTATTGGTGCCTCTTGGACTTTTCAGCACCAGGCTTCTGTTGAACAAGTTTGCAAGGCCACTACTTGGTCTTCTGTTCATACCTTTTCAAAGTTTTACACGGTTGATGTTAGGGCCTCAGCTGATGCTACTTTTGGCCGAAAGGTTCTGCAGGCGGCAGTGGTTTAAACTGTCAGCCGCTGATTTTTCTTGGGGATCCAACCCTACTTTGTGGACACTGCTATTGGATGTCCCAACTGTAAGTATTAGATTTGGAGCAGGACGTACTGTATACTAAGAATAATACAATTCTCTGATTACTCACCTGTAGAATTGGTATTATGAGTATACAGTACGTCCTGCTCCAACCCACCCTTGTTTTGCATTATCTTGGATCCCCTGTATGGTGATTGTTATCATTGTTATAGTTGATAGTTTGGATTGTTTCATTCTCCCGGCTTCTCGTTAACTGCTTTTCAATGCTGGGGATTTGTGGGAGGTCCTGGGTATTTGAGGGGCCGGGAGGAGCCTATTTTCTATGTCTCTGCAGTCCAGCGCCATCTGGCGGAGTATATCCCAACTGTAAATATTAGATTTGGAGCAGGACGTACTGTATACTCATAATACCAATTCTACAGGTGAGTAATCACAGAATTGTATTTTTACATTTTGACATCTGCGGGCTTTAGGTCAACTGTCACAAGAGCCCTGGGCTTACCCTTGTACATGTTTACACATTTGTGGTTCCAAAAGCTCTGGTTAACTGCTGCTGAACAAAGGCTTATTTATGTGAGTTTGTACCCTGAGAGCAAAATCTGCTCCGATCCATACAGTTACCATAGTTAGTGTATATTTAGTTGTACATATGGCTGTAATATTGACCCTCATTATTTATTAACAGGAAGCCTACTAGATTTTTTGAAAAGTGACGAAGGCACCAAAGTTATTCTACCAAAGCTGATTGATTTTTCTGCTCAAGTAAGTTCATTCTCTTAATGTCATTTAAATAACTAAATGAGCAGTGCAAATGCAATAGGCAAAACGATACATCAATTATATAGAAAAACAGGAGGAATATGCATCTCAGGTATGGCAGGAAAGCACAGGGGTTGTATTTTGCCATTAGGCAACCCCAGGCACATGTCTAGGGCAGCAGCCTGGAGGGGGCGGGGCGCTGCCCTTACTACTGTAGTTAACTGGAACATTAATGCCTCCTAACAAGCACCCCCCCAGTCACAGAAGGCCGCAGAGTGTGTGTGAAGGGTGGGGGGAAAGGGTTGAACACAGGCCAGAGCATCTCCCCATGTCATGTGACTCCTGGATGTCAGAATGCTGAAAAGATGGAACATGCTTGCCTGCTCCTTTGCATTTCCCCCCTGGTGCCCTTCTTACCTTTTTGCCTATTGCAATTGGACTGCTCACTTTGTGAATTACTAATATTGCTGCTCTTTAGTTTGGGGGTATTACTTTAGGTTATTTATTGGGGTTGATATTTTTATGAATTCACAGCTTAGTCATATAATTATTTTTATATATTAGCATGTTAGCACTTTAATATTACACTATTCTTAATGCATTTGATTTGTAGATTAGGTAGACTAGGCAGATTAAATGACTTCAGTGACATACTGTATTTGATCTCACAGGAGGTCTTATATATTACTGTGCGGTAAGCTTTCAGTAGACTATATTAACCTGTGGGGCTCCCATGGTGTTAAATGCGGGAGCATAAGGGGGGTGCAGGGGGTGTGACTGCACTGGGGTCCAGATGATCATTGTTGCTCTATCAACTTATTTATCATATTTTTACTAATTTGGCGTAATTTACAGAAAGTAAGCACCATTTTTCTGCTGTTTCAGTCTTCAGTTTGTCTAGCTGCATCCAATTAAGTTTAAAAGACAAAAAAATTACAGTATGAGCCTTACAATGGCCCCATTTAATGTTCAGACCAGGGCCCCGCCACATTTAGTTACACCACTGGTTAGTTCTGTCCTTTATGTAGTATTGTTTGTGATTTAAAATATTGGTCTCTTTAGCCCCCAAGTGTTAAGCCTAACATGGGTCTCGCCACATAGTGGCTTGGTTTTGGTACTTACCAAGTCTCACTCCCCCACACCCCATACAACCAGAAACATCCACCCTAGTGTTGATGAGAGCCTAAAGCTCAAAACACATGTCCACTAGTTGGATGTGTTTGGCTGTGTACATTTAGAGATTTTCCTTGGCATTGCACCCTTAGCGTTTCTAAGGACCTTGGATTGCTCAAAGACATAAAAAGATGATTTGCATAGCTCTGCCTGCTGCACGGATTGATGGGTAATGCTATTTTTCCTTGTGTTGGTTACTGTGCAAATACTTTCTGTTTTAAGAAAGCTCCTTTCAAATATTTGGCTTTATCATTTTAAATTCTATTTGCTTTTGATATTTAGAGTTAAGGATTGTGTGCCATCAGTTCAGCTGCGGGAGTGTTTTAAGGGTTCATCAAGTACCTTTTTTGTACATTTGGATTCCCCCGCCCAGCTTCCATGTTGGTTTATTGAGGGGCAGTAGCAATAATAAAGACATTTTCAGCCTTAGACATGAAGAGAAATTTCCTTAAGGCTGGTTTCACACCATGCGATCTTGGGGCACTCATACTTTCAGGGCAAAGTGCCCCACAATTGCTGGTGGATGCAGGGGATATTTGCACTAGCGCTTTCCACTCACATGAAGTGGAATCGCTAGCGCAGCACCATCCAGGCGCTGATAGCAGGGTTTTTGTGGAGTGATGTGAACACTCTGCAAATGCCAAACGCGGAAGTGAACACACCCATAGATTACTATGGGCAACGTTTCAAGAGACTGTAAGTTGATCACAGATCGCCCTGGTGTGAATCCAGCCTCACTGTCCTTGTAGAACACAAACAACTTCCAGAATGTCTCCACTAGCAGGGGCAGGTCCACACAGTGCAGAGTGTGGGACCTTGGCACACAGGGTAAGGGGGCAGCAAGGGTCAACTGTCTGCTCAATGTAACTTCAAAGCTCCTTTTATTAAAAGGGCAAAACACTTTTTGGTGTTTCTATTATTGCAAGTGGCCCTATAAAACCCTCAAAGTTTAATTGTTTGCCACTGTTACTACAGATATCCACTCAATATATATTTCTTAAAGCAAGGTTTGCATCGCCCTGGCACACCACAGGAGCCTGCGTTGTCACAATGTGGACAATACCCTTCCAACACTTTTGATGAACATTCTTTAAGGCCCAGGGCAGGATTAGGCCAATGCACGATTACACTAAGCCCCAACTCCCAATGCAATTGTGCAGTAGCCTAATAGCATAGTAGTGATCCCTAATACAAATGTTCAGAAACAGTGTTGGGGGGAGAAGTGGGCCCCCAGCAATCAGCATCTGTGAATAATGTGCCATAGTGAATGCCCCGTTGCACTGACTAAAACAAGCAATGCAGGTTTACTTGTTAAAAAAATTGGCCTTGATTCATCAAGATTTTGAATTTCTGATTTCAGATGAATCATCAGCTAGAAGGACAATGAAAGTCATTGGCGCTTTTTTACTCCTTTTTACACTGTAGTAAAAAGTGTCATTGACTTTCACTGTCTTCTTATCTGGTGATTCATCAACACTGAAATTCTCAGGCTTTTTTCTCATGAAATGAATTTTTTACTACCATGAGATTTTTTTTCAACTCTTGATGAATCAAGGCCTTTGTCTGTAAGAGGAGAAAAAGCATCAAATCAAAGCAACTACGACTAGTGCAGATGTATGTCACACCCACCTGCCTCGATTTACATATGAGTTCTCTAAAAAAAAATGCCTCAGTTATTCTATGAAACCTATTTTTAGGTTATGATATGTTGGGGGGGGAGGGGGTAAGTGGGAAGTCCTCCCTGCTGTGACGAATATCTAGTCTCACTTCCTGTTTGGTCATCAAATACAGAATGGGTTATTTACTGAAATATTGATTGAATTTTATCAGCGTCGAAGTGGATTCCCATGTCAGTAAGATGCAACCCTGTGACACCCATTATTTTCCTGTTGAAGGCAACATCAAAGAAAAACCACATACTCACCTTTATGCTCATGCTCATGCGGCTGTTTTATGTTTCATCCAACTCCAAATGTAAAAAACGTACCCGGTCCTATGCAAACTCTTCCCACCTTAAACTGGCGACCAACAGGTCATAGGGCTCCCCTCATCAGTCAATGACTGAAGCACGCCTCCTCCGTTGAGCATGCAAGGCCTCTGTGACTGACGTGGGGGGTGGTCTTATGTCCCATATGTTGCCGATCATGAACACTGTGAGAATCTATCTCAAAATCTGGCAAGTTTTATACAACTGGAGTTGCAGAATAAATATTTACACCAGATAGGAGTAGACCTGCTGCACAAAAGGTGCTCCAGCAGCCAATACCCAGGAGATGTGCTGCTACAGAATGTAAGCAGTTGAAGGGTAAGTTGAGCTGAGTAACACAGCAATGGAATGGTCTCATATTTTTTGGTATGTCCGGTTTAAGGGTTCATGTCAAATTAAGCTAGCCCTCTCTGTATCTGGGGTTGGGCTGAACTCTGCAATACCAGTAACATTATAACGGTAGAGAGAGCTCATTGCAGTATCAAGACCAGTGTTTCCCAACCCTCTCGTTGAGAGTCACCAGCCACTCCACATCCTGCTCAATCACTAATTGCTTCATCTGTGTGTCTGATCACTAATGACCTGTTTGTCATTCACAAGGAATGGATTGGGGTGCATTGATCTAGAACATAGGTGACACCCTAGTGGGACCCGCCACCAGGCTAAGGGATCAGGGTAAGTTAAAAAAAAATAAATAAAAAAGAGGCCTAATTCATATTTTGTCGAAGTGGTCATTATAAAAAAATAAGCAACTGATGTTGGGCTTTTAATTTGCCAGAGTAGCCTGTACGAAATGCTCAGAAGCTTCAGAGGACTGAGGCCGGGTAACTGCTAGTAGTATTGTAAGGCCTAAATAAAGACTTTAGTCCATCCAGTTCAGCCTGTATAGAAAAGAAGGTCTCCCTCAAGTTGTAGCTGGAAATGTTAATACATGAAAGAAAGGTATCCAAACAACATTTGAACTCTTTTAGTGTATTCTTCATGACTACGTCCTCTTGCAGAGAGTTCCATAGTCTCACTGCTATTACAGAGAAGAATCCCCTCCTATGACGGTAAAGGAAGCGCCTTTTTTCTAACCCCAGTGGATGCCCTCAGGTTATGGTTACACTCTGGGGTATAAAGCAATGATGTTTCTGAAGACATGGGCCCTAATATCTTTGAAGGAGGCCTCCTTGACTTGATTGTCAGTAGATATATTACCCATTGTTTGCAGTACAGGAAACTGTTTACAGTGAAAACAACACATATGTCTATTTAGAGAAGTGACCACAGTCCAGTGCTGCCTCAGCGGATGCAAATGTGCTCTCTAAAGACTGGCAGCGAGCCACCATTTTACACATAAGTCAGATGCAAAAGACACAAGCTCTGCCTGTCTTCCTGTTCAATGGATCATTGTGCTTGCCGACGCCTGTCCGGTTTAGTGCCTTCATGATGGAGTATTCGTGTTTGTGTGTGAAGGACTTTTGGACAATGAACCTTCTGTTATGTTACATCTTGTAGAATTAGGAAGTGCAGGAGTTATGCAAAATTCAGCATGCATGACAAATGAAATAAGAGTAAGCTATTCTTGCCTTATCTAGAGCCAGCAAAGCAAAGCGCAGACCCAGAGACCTTTAAATAATGATTAACCCAGATGAATGTAATAAATGCTAATAATCAGTCTATCAGTAGAAATGGCTCCATAGATTTTCTAGCCTCAAGCACTGGTCCCTTTTTAGAGGCCTTGCTCTGAAAGCCTATGCAAAGCCATACTTTGTTTTACAGGTGTATTTATAGAGCATGCACAGGGTCGGATTAAGCGTTGTGGAGGCCCCTGGGCACAAAATAGGGTGGAGGCCCCAGACTTTTTTTTTCCTTTAAAATAATAGTCCAGCCAAGTAACTGATTGGTGGTTATCTGGCACCCTCTACTTTCTGGAACGAATCCCTTGTGACACCCCTGTGTGGGTGCGTTCTGCTCGGGAACCCCTGCTTTGCCATTCTGGGTGGCGGGGGTGTAGTTGTCCAGCTGGTCCAGCAGAAAACAGCTCCCCTGCATTGAGCTTGCAGCGGGTGTGCTTGGTGGCTTATGAGCAGTGATCAGCCACCGACTGACAGCTCTGCACCCACCCATCACTGTAGCATTACTGATGACGGCTTTGCTGCTCTAGACTCAGACCGTCCTGCCTTGTGGGGGCTTTGGCTGCAAGTTTGCAAAAAACAAAAATGGCTTGCCCAGGTGCCCCGCGGCCTGGGCCCCCACTGCCACCCATAGCTTTGTTGCCGGCCCTGTGGACCGTCAGACCAAAGACTGAAAAGCCGCCTGGACTAGACCATAACCCAAAGGTTGTTGGAGGCCTGCTTTGCAGGGCAAGTGGTGGAGGTCCCGGGGCACACACCCTGGCCGCCCCCCTCATAATCCGGCCCTGAGCATGCACACCCTGCTATCACAGGACCCTGCCATCTAAATGAGACACAGGTCCCAACCTAATGGCCGTCTTGAGCCTAATGTAATTTTCTGCATGTTTTGGCGTATACAAAAACTATGTATTCTAAGTATGTCACACACCCCGCTTCAGAATAGTCATTACACTTGGGTTATACTGACCTGTAAAGGGCGATCTTGCAGAGATGTAATGAAAAAAAAGGAGCCCCTCCCGGTCCATAAATACCTGGGACCTCCCTCTCATTCCCCAGTCTTTCATCTCTGCAGTCGGTGAGCAAGTCAGAAGATGGATGTCTCCTCCTTGCAGGTATCCGGGGTAACTCCGGGTCCTCTTGTTGGTCTATTCCTGCCTGGACCCACTTTTATTTAAGTATCCCTTGCCTCCCAGCCTAGGCTGCTGGTCCGGGCACAGGTAGACGGCCCCTTACGGTGCTCAGGAGATCTGCTCCGCCGTGAGACCCCATACTACGGGGTAGGCGGCTGTCCGGGTTGGTGATCCCGGAGTGGGATGCCCCATCCCTGGCCCCTCCACTTCTAAGTGGGTTTCCCCCTCTCTCGGTCACCCATTGCTCCCTTATTGAGGGGGAGGGGAGCGCACACCTTCTCCCTTGTGAATTATCTCTGTGGATGTTATTGAGGTGTGGGTGTGTGTTATTTACTGTTGCATGCTTTTCTTCAGCATTTTCTTGGGGGAGCTTCTTCCCCTCAGGTTCCGTGTGGGGGAGCGGGGCCGGGCGCTCGGCGCGCTCCTATGGTCCGCCCCCTGTGCTGCTGGCGCCGCTGCGGAGCCCGGCCACTGGCTGGGAGCTGCGTTCTGTCAGGGGAGGGGGGCGGAGCATCCTTCTTCATCATCTGCTCTCTGCTTCGCATCGTGCTCTGCTGTCGGCGCCAATATAGTAAGCACCCTGTGGGCTCCATATTTTACATTATTTCATTTTATCTGCTTGTTATGGATGTGTATATATGTATATATATATATATATATATATATATATATATATATATATTATTTGGTGGGCCTGAGCGTGTGTGTTGATCAGCCCTTGCCTCATGTCTTTCAGGTGGACCTTTATTTGATATTAAAGGGGTCCTCCTGGTCCTGGGTCCCTGGGTTTTTTGGTTAGGGCTCCCAATAAATCCTCCCACTCGGGACATAGTAGGGGCATCCCGGGTTGCTTATATTGCGTAATTCCCTTGGTCATAGCGACTACCAATAAAATCACCATATGGAGGCTTCCCAGGATACCCCTCAGGGCAATCCCAGCAGTGTATGGGGTGTGGGGTATCCCTTACGGGGAATGATGTATTTCTTTGTATACCATGTGCGCAGCAGGCTATAACGCGGCAGTCCGGGTCCCAGGCGTCTGGGTCAGCGCCGCCGGCCTCATCGCCTACCCCTCCCCATCTGATCCGTACCCCAGGTGATGTTGTCACAGGTGGGGAGTCACAATCTGCTGTGTGTGCCAGATTGGCCAATCTTGAGAAATTATTTTCTAGCGCTGTGGCCAGAAAGGCCCCGGCTAAGAGGAAGCACTTGTCTCCAGCCGCGCCAGCCTTGGATTTTGATGAGTTTGATTCACTGGACTGGTCTGATTATTCCCCGCTAGAGGAAGGGGAGTTATTTGAGGAGTCCGATGGTTATGATGATCAGCAATTTGTGGGCGCTGATTCCGAGCAGGGACAGGGGGTTACCATGGATACCCCTAAGGTCCTGGCTCATCTTTTCGAAGTTCTGGCTATTTCTCCCCCAGAGGAGACTCCTCTGCAGAAGGGGGAGTTCTTTGGGACTTGTAAGCCGCGCTTGGAATTCCCAAATCAAAAGCATTTTGATGGCATTATTCTTAACGAATGGGAGAGTTCCTCAGGGTTGGGATAAGAAATATCCCTTCCCGGTGGACGCAGTGAAGTGTTGGTCGTCCCCTCCCGAGGTTGATGCCCCCGTGTTGGGGTTGTCTAATTCTTCTGTTTTGCATTCTCCTGACTCCACCACATTAAAAGATGGTGAGGACAAGCGCATTGATCAGATGGCTTGTCACGGACTTAAGAGGTGCGAGTTGTTCATGTCCTTTGTCCTTTGTCCATGGTGATGTGTAGTAGAACGTCGGGCTTGCTTGTGGCTATTCGGCGGTCGATTTGGTTGCGCCAGTGGGCAGCTGATTTTGTGGCTAAGAAGTCGCTTACGGCTCTTCCCTGGGGTCACACCTGGGGTTCCGAATCCAAGCCAGCTGCCAAGCCAGCTCAGCAGTGAGGGGGCGCCCTCACCCTTGCGGGTGGGGGGACGGCTGCGACACTTCTTTCAGGTCTGGGACCAGGAGGTCTCAGACAGATGGATTCTGGAAGTGGTGTCTTCCGGTTACAAGCTGGAGTTCGAGATCCGGTCCCCTCCCAGATTCTTCAGGTCTCGGGTGCCTTCGGAGCCTCTGGACGCACAGGGGCTCCGGGCGGCAGTAAAGAATCTTCTGGACATGGCTATCATTTGTCCGGTGCCTTCCTTGGAAAGGGGCCTGGGCTACTATTCCAATCTGTTTGAGGTGCCCAAGAAGGATGGCTCCGATCGTCTCATCTTGGATCTGAAGCTCCTCAACAGGTTTATCCGTCCCCGGAAGTTCCGCATGGAAACGCTACGCTCAGCCATCAATTCTCTTCGTCAGGGGGACCTCATGACGTCCATAGACATCAAGGTTGCTTATCTGCATGTTCCTATCTTCCCGCCACACCAGAGCTTTCTCAAGTTGGTGGTGGAAAATCTGCATTTTCAGTTTGTGGCCCTTCCGTTCGGCCTTACCTCGGCTCCAAGGGTTTTCACCAAGGTGCTGGCAGGGGTGATGGCCCTCCTCAGAGCCCAGGGTATTCGCATTGTGCCATATCTGGACGACCTTCTCATTATGGCATCCTCTCACAGCCAAGCGGAGCTAGACACCAGAGATGTGGTATCCACTCTGGACAGATTCGGCTGGGTGATCAACTATCCCAAGTCCTCCCTCTCCCGTCCAGGGTGGTGTCTTTTCTGGGAATGTCTCTGGATACTTCTCAGACCATGGTGTTCCTCCCTCGACCCAAGGTTCTGTTGATTCAGGAGTTGATTCAGCTTCTTCTGTCCAACCCTCGCCCGTCCATCCGGCTGGGGATGAGACTGGTGGGATTGATGGTGGCTTCCTTCGAGGCGGTTCCCTTTGCTCAGTTTCACACAAGGACGCTCCAGCTCCATCTTTTAGCGGCTTGGGACAGGTGTCCACTGTCATTGGATCAGTCTTTTCTGATGTCCCCCGGGTTCGGCATTCCCTTCGGTGGTGGCTGACCCGGTGGGGGCAGGTGCTTTCTGACCCCTCGTTGGGAGACAGTCACCACGGATGCCAGCCTGTCAGGTTGGGGGGGATTCTGGAAGGATCTTCAGTTTCAGGGACTGTGGGGGCCTCATGAGGCTCACGATCCCATCAATGTTTTGGAGCTGAGAGCGGTCAGGCTGGTTCTGTCTCACTTGACTCTTCAGTTGCAGGGCTTACCGGTTCAAGTTCGGTCGGGCAATCGGACGGCGGTCGCCTAAATCAATCACCAGGGAGGGACTCGCAGCAGGAGTGCCCTCAGGGAAGTGTCCTTGATTCTTGCCTGGGCGGGAGAGCAATGTCCCATGCATTTTGGCGGTGTACATTCCGGGTGTGGAGAATACGGAGGCGGACTCCCTGAGCAGGTGCTCGTCTCGCCGGGGGGAATGGTCTCTCAATCCCAAGGTTTTTCGGTCACTTTGCCACAAGTGGGGGACTCCGGAGGTGGATCTCTTTGCCTCTCATCACAATCACAAGCTTCCGGCGTTTGGGTCTCTCTCGCGGGATCCTCTGGCTCTGGCAGTGGATGCAATGTCTCTGAGCTGGAGGGATCTGGGTTTCCTGTACCTGTTCCCTCCGTTCCCTATGGTGGTGCGCAGGTTGGCACCAGAAGGGGCGCCAGCAATTCTGGTGGCTCCAAGATGGCCAAGGCAGGTTTGGTTCGCAGACGTCGTTCGGCTGGCGATGGATAAGTTTGATTTGCCCCTTCTGCCGGATCTGCTCACTCAGGGTCAACTACTTTACCCCAATTTACCAACGCTAGCTTTGACAGCGTGGCTGCTGAAACCTCCATCTTAAGGGAGGAAGGTCTTTCTGATGCTGTGATTCAGACTCTTGTTAAGGCTAGGAAGCGGTCTTCCTCTACCATCTACTATAGGACTTGGAGGTCTAATTGTGATTGGTGTGAGGCTAGGGCCTTGCAGGGTGCTCTATTCTATTCCTAGGATTTTGGATTTTCTGCAACATGGTCTGGACTTGGGGTTCCAGCTTAGTACTTTGAAAGGGCAGGTTTCTGCCCTGGCGGTTTTCTTTCAAAGGTCTTTTGCTCTTCATCCTTTGGTTAAGACCTTTTTCCAGGGGGTTACGCATGTGCGACCTCCTAGGAAGCCTCTGCTCTCAGTTTGGGACTTGAACTTGGTTCTTTCTGCTCTTCAGGGTCCTCCTTTTGAGCCGTTGCAGGATATTCCTCTTTCTATGCTTACTCAGAAGGTTGCTTTTCTGGTCGCTATCACCTCAGTTCGGCTTGTCTCAGAGTTGGCGGCCTTGTCCATTCAGGTCCCTTAATTTGAGAGGCATCAGGACAAAGTTGTTTTCCGCTTCAAGCTAGATTTCCTTCCAAAAGTGGTTTCTGCCTTTCATCTTAATCAGGACGTTGTTCTTCCCTCCTTGTGTCCTAAGCCCAGCAATGACAAGGAGAGGGTCTTGCATTCCTTGGATGTGGTTCGCTGTGTGAAGTACTATTTGGTGACTACTTCTTCCTTTCGTAAGACTGACGCTTTTTTCGCGGTGCCTTCCGGGCCTAAGGAAAGGATTGGCGCCCGCCAAGTCTTACATTAGTAGATGGATTCGCCAGGCCATTGTTGGGGCCTATTCTGCCAAGGGGAAGGTTCCTCCTTTTCGTGTTACTGCTCATTCTACTCATGCTGTTGGGGCTTCCTGGGCTTTTCAGCACCAGGCCTCTGTTGAACAAGTTTGTAAGGCTGCTACTTGGTCTTCTGTTCACACTTTTTCCAAGTTTTATAAGGTTGATGTGCGGGCCTCAGCGGATGCTGTTTTTGGCCGCAAAGTTCTGCAAGCTGCAGTGGTTTAAGTTGTGCGTTATTGCTTTGTTTGGATCCCACCCTTTATGGACACTGCTATTGGATGTCCCAAGTGTAATGACTATTCTGAAGCGGGGTGTGTGACATACTTAGAATAATACCATTTTGTGATTACTCACCTGTAAAATGGGTATTATAAGTATGTCACACACCCCGCTTCACCCCGCCCTTTGGTATTCTGGATCCTTTATATGGTGAACCTTTTTTACTGTTACTGGTTATAATTGGCTCTTCCTGGTCCCTTTTTCCTTACTGCTGTCTTAATACTGGGGAATGAGTGGGATGTCCCAGGTATTTATGAACCGGGAGGGGCTCCCTTTTTTTCATTACATCTCTGCAAGATAGCCCTCTACAGGTCAGTATAACCCAAGTGTAATGACTATTCTGAAGCGGGGTGTGTGACATACTTATAATACCCATTTTACAGGTGAGTAATCACAAAATGGTATTTTCCCTAATGCTATGTCTATGTGCAGACTTATCAAGACTGAAACAGGAAAAGTTGGAGACAGGTTTTAAGGCAACTCCTATAGAATTACTTTTTAAAATGAAATCAAGATTCTAAGCAGTTATTTGGGGCAACATCTCCAGTTTTCCCCTTGCTTCACGATTCTCTGGTAAGGCAAAATAATGGCAGTAAAGGGGTTGAAGAAATAGTTAGAGCTCCAATATCAATAGGCTTGTTTTCATTCTACTTTTACTGTTTAGTGAAAAAACATATAGTTTCAAGAAATATAGCAAATGTATAAATGGGGTTAGGAAAATGCCCAGAGCTTCCTGTTTTAGGCATATGTGGTAGCAGAGACAGGAAAAGAGGGAAAATCTCCCTAAATAACAATTCCAGAAATAAGGTGCCACGCCCAATTACAGACAGTGTGCAGCACAATTTAATCTACAGAAATCCCATTTAATATGGGCACATGTTATAAAACACAATAAACCTATTAACAATAGGCAGAGGAGAGCCTGTAGACATTGCATCAATCAGAAACGCACAGCCTTACACAGAAAAGGGCTCCAATCCATTTAGAGCAGAACAAAATTCTGTATAGTCTTTAAATCATATGTGACATTTAGTCCACTTACTGTGATTACCAGGGAACAGAGTACTTGCCGAGGTCTGGCATGCCTCCTCCAGCAGTAAATGAGGCAGGCATGGGCAGTCACTGTGAATGACGCAGGGGAGCTGCTACACAACACTAGGGTCAGCGGTCAGAGGAATTGCGGGCTTGTATGCTGGAGGACTCGATTTTGGCATCCAGTACATTTTATTTAACCAGACTAGGAATAATCAGCTGCCCAGATGTCCCTTTAAAGTAAGCCGAGGGTTGAATGTCAGTTGAACTCATACTCCTTGTTCAGACTCTAATGCTTAAAGCGGAACAACAGTCAAAAATGACTTAAATCAGACCAACACAACAAACAGTACTCATATGCATCCTTCCCCAGGACAAATTAGATTGCTGCACATAAAAAGCAATTTACCTTTTTCCTACTGGAGTCAATTTTAAAAACAAGATAGCGGATCAAGGACTTGCAGGCCAACTGCAGGCTGCTGGCCTGAGAGAAAGCTCCAAAATCCAAACTGTGCCAGGCTGTTGGCCCGATTTAATCTAATAGTTAGGTCTAGCTTATAGAGACTTTCTTGTTTTGGGGCTAGGCTCGTCCTAGAGGGTTTTTTAGGCCCTTTAATGTTTAAGTAAAATAAAATTTGGTGTGGTCATATTCCAAGGCCTAAAAAAACCCTCTGGGACGAGCCTAGCCCCGGAACAAGAAAGCATTTATCCAGGCTGGAATATGAACCAACCCCTATAAAAACATCACAGGCTAAAGGGTCACACACACAGGGGAAACCTATGGTAACCCCACACAGAATAGCTTATAGAGAACCTACAGTACACAGTTTGTTAAAGTGTTCAAGGCAAGAGGAACTCTATCTTTGCACTGCAGCACCTCCTATAGTAGGTACCGGACACAACCTGTGGCTTCCAGTAGCCTTGAGCCTGGGGTCTCACCAGGTGAATGAGCTTTTGGGGACCACCCTAGAGTTATATGCAAATATTACTGGCTTATTTTGGGTGATTGATCCAATCAAAAATAGACTACTATGCCATGTGCAACATTACTATAGAAGATTAAAGCCTTAAAGTTCAGGAGACCTCCAGGGTTTTTCCCAGCTACCTGGTGGACCAGACAGAATCTGCCCTGGAATACTTTACTATTACTCTACACATGACTTTGCCCTATTAGCCATCATCTCTTGTCTCACAGTTTTTCATACCTTCCGACAGCTCAGGGTGGGAAAAAGGGACACTGGGTTAAATGAATACCCTCATTGAGGGGTGGATAGGAGATAAGTTGTAACAATTGGAATTATTATCATTTATTTATTTAGTGCCATCATCTTCTGTAGCACTGTACAAGGTATATTTACAGGCAAGATAAACCATACTGTACTGGGATCATTATAAACTAGATGTTACAAAGTTCAAACCAAATGTGATAACAAGAGACAATAGGAAAGAGAGCCCTGCCCTTGTGAGCTTACAATCTAAATGATTGGGGTGGAGACAAAAAGGTGCGGGATCACAAGTGATAGGACGCGAGTTTGGCAGCATGTGTCTGGTGAATGTAGTGCTTTTGTCAGGTTATATGCTTGTCTGAAGAGGTGAGCTTTGAGCGCACTTTTAAAGGCTTGGAGTGTTTGACAGTGACATATTGAATGGGGGAGTGCTTTCTAGAGAAGTGGAGAGGCACGGCAGAAGTCTTGAAGGTGGGAGTGTGAGGAGGTGCCCAAGGAGGAGAACAGGGGAATATCTGAGGCAGAGTGGAGGTTGCATCCGGGTTGGTAATGCTGGATTAAAGATGGGATGTAGGGAGGCGCCTGGCTGGAGAGAGCTTTGTAGGTTAGTGTTTGAAGTTTGAACTGAACTCTCTGAGAGACAGGTAACCAGTGGAGAGATTGACAGAGCACTGGAGAAGTGTGAGGTGAGCAGCAGAATTGAGTTCAGAATAGATTGGAGGAGTGCCAGTCTTTTTGTTGGGAAGCCGCAAAGGAGGGTGTTGCAGTAGTCAAGTCAGGATATGACCAAGGCGTGCGCTAATATTTTAGTGGTATCAGGTGAAAGGAAGGGATGGATGCAGGAAGTGGCTAGGGAGCGAATGTGAGGTGTGAATGAGAGCGAGGAGTCCAGAATGACACCCAGACATCAAGCTTGAGGAGTTGCAGTTATTGTAAGATTATTTACAGAGATTGTGGTTAGAACAATATAAGCACTTTTATTAGGCAAAGGAATCATCTATTGTCAGAGATCTGCATGTTACACCTCAAAGAAATACAAATAAGAACAACAAGGGACAGAGGGATATGAACTCAAAAGAGGGACAGTCCCTCCAAATGAGGGACAGTTGGGAGGTATGGTTGATTAAAGTATATTGTGCCACAATGAGCAACCTCTGTGATGCTCATGAGCTTATGGTACATTTGGAGAAGGGAGATGTACACATATCTGAGAAAAACAAAGACTGAAACCTACAAAGGCCACATCCCTGGAAATCGTGTGGCTCATGATCATGCAACGGAACCCTTGGTGGTAGACATGGCCCTTTTTACATCTGACCGACTGTGGTGAAGACTGTGGTCACTGCCATGCCATGCTAACGGAAAATGTTATTCAGAGAAGTCGATTTAGATATGAGTATCATGAAAGCATAAATATCACCGAGATGTTTCCATCGCTAAAACCAGAGACGTGTATGTATATATACTGTGGCAGCGTTAGTTGTGCTTCCTATTTGGTGTCTTTCTGTCAGGCCATTTATTGTTAAAGCTAAACAGGCTTGAAAAAGGGGAAGTGGGCCGCAGCCATCTTCAGAGCTATTTTCATCAGAGCAGAGTGAGAGGAAGTGACAAGCCCATCGGGCAGAAACATACTCATACCTCCCAAGTGTCCCTGATTTGGAGGGGCTGTCCCTCTTCAGAGTACATGTCCCCCTGTCCATCATTGTTCTCATTTGTCCCTCGGCTTTGAGGTGTAACATGCAGATCTGTATCAATGAATGATTCATTTGCATTTACTTTTAAAGTGCTTATAGTGTTGTAACTGTTGTAACCTATCTATTATCTATCCCCCAAGAGGGGGGTGACTTAATTTAACAATTGTCCTCTCTCCTGGTCTGGTGGGTGCTGGTGTTTTGATGTTGGAAAGCAGCTGTCCCATCAGCATCTGTAGTGAAGGTACAAAGGTCCCCCCTCTTCCTTCCCAACCCCCCAAGCCAATGCCAGGGAGCCAGAGAGGATAGGTGGGAACAAGTAATTTAAGGACTTCTGATGCTGAAAGGCAAAAGTGCATCTCACATACTTGGTTACAGCAACTAAAAGGTGGGTGGCAGGACTACATATGATCAAGGCAACAGGAGAGCAGGTAAGTATGAAGCTAAAAAAAATAGCCTACAGGCTTCACCAGAGCCAGAGCAACCCCATCCTCTATCATCTCTAGTATAAAATACCAGTTTACTAATAAGGTTTAAAAGGTAAACATGTCCATGTAAGCCGTACTACTTGGTGCCAATGGGCACAGACATCTTAAATAGTGGCACAGTGGTCAAACCAAACCACCATTCTTAAATCAATCCCTAAATTTGGTTCAGCATGAAATCAGAAAGGAATGTTCGCAACCAGTCGGTAATCACGAGTAAACCCAACCGGACACATGACCTAGTATTTTCCATTTTAGTGGCTCTGGAAGAAAACATGAATAGATTGATAGATCAAGCCCGTGTTACTGACCGTTAGTAAATAATAATTATGATTAGTGGATTTGTGACCCCTACAGCCAGCTGGATGCAGGATTAAGCTGCACATAAACCACATGGCTTTCGTAGATTGTGTAGAGTTTAGTGTATTCAATGCCCCCACAATGTGTAGCTAGGTAGCTTTTATTTTTCTAAAAACTTGTTTTACCAGCTGCCTAAAAAGACAAAAACATTGTGATGGCTGTAGCTTAGGTTTCTCTTTTTGTTCCCTCTGAGAGTAAAAGCCACATCTTTAAAGCAGAAGTGGTCACTTTTCTAAATGCTGCTGGACCTAAGTTCCTAGTGTTAAATACAGCGTTCAGTGCTTCCGCCCGTAATTCGTTCTACCAAATCGTTCAAGAAACTCCATGTACTGCAGAGGGCAGCACCAAAGCCATACAGTATTTGTTACTAGACAGCCGTAGGTTTGTGTCTAGGGCGTCTATCTGCCGGAGTTACTGTGGCACTAACAGTTTTTATGTAGCTCAAGGCTACCCTGTTTCACCTAAAATAAGCTCTAGTAAGATTTTCACATTTTTTGCTAATGCGTGAAATATAAGCCCTACCCCGAAAGTAAGCTGCCAGGCTTCAGTAGAGGGACAGCTGTAAAGGAGGGTGAGGACACATGACGGCTGTAAAAGAGGGTGAAGACACATCAAGTCACAGGTAAGCTTGTCTGTCTGATTATGCTGGCTATAGCCCAGCCTGCCACTACGCCGGGCACACTGCCCAATCCATAGGCAGGTTATCTGGCAGCACCCAGCAATAAAACTTCCATTTATTTTGGTCCATTAGTCCATGCAGCATCAGCACATTAGTCCAAGACACAGGAAAAAAAAAACGTTGCTACGTGTTTCAGGGCCAACAATTCCCCTTAATCATGCATACCATTTCCTTCCAACAAACAAGATTATTTATCCCAAGTGTACCTGTCTGTGTGAACAGATTTGTTGCCTCTCCTTGCTCTGGTCATCTCGCCCACAGGGACACCTGCTATAGTATGCCCAGGATGGCAACTATGGACATGGAGAATTGTATTCCCTGAGACAGCTTCCTAAAGGTTAAAGTAACCACCTCCAGTCTCAGGTCCAAATAGGATATTTTAACATTCTGTGATTCAGATATGCCATGAGGGACATTGGTTCCTCATCACTGCCAGTCCAAATCCAGACCAGATCATCTATGTAGCTCCCATACCAATGTATGGATGTTATATAGTGATTACTATCTCCAAAGATGATCTCCTCCTTCCACCAATTCATATATAGGTTGGTGAGAGGAGTAAAGGGACACCCATAGGTGCCCCACATCTTTGGAGATAGTATGTCCCATCAAAAAGAAATGTTGTAATGCAACAGGTAGTCCATCACCATTATGATGAACTCCTTATGGTCCTCTTCATAATTGGAATATTTGTGAAGGTGAAAAACGGGTGGCCCTCAGTTCCAGATCATGGGGGATGGACAAGTACAGGGACGAGATGTCCGCTGTACACCACATCCCACCACCTGGCCAAGTGAGGCTGCTAAATTGGTCAATAACATGCTTGGTGTGTTTAATAAACCCTGGGAGTCTGGCGACCAAAGGTTGGAACTTAAGAACAAGCCATTGTCTCAGTGGGCTCATTCAGAGACTCTATGCCTGACACAATGGGGCATCCCCTAGGAGGGACGTCCCCCTTGTTGCATCCTTGGAAGGTGGTGGAATATGGGGCACACCAAACTCCCGACCCTCAAGTGTTCGGCCATCCCCTCCATCAGGCCACCAAGGGCCAAGAGCCTCCCCAAAACTTAGGAATATTGGGACGTGCGATCTCCTTTTAATTCCTTGTATGTGGCTATATCTGATAACTGTCTTATTGCTTCTGCATGATATTCAGTTCTATTTTGAACCACAATACCCCCCACCACCACCTTGATACGATCATCTTGTTCCAGCTTCTCTTTGGGAGGTTAGATTAGATCTCTTGCTCTCGCTATTATTCTGGCACTTAATTATTAGTTCTTTTAAGTCACTTTCTGCCTGTTCCTAAAATAATTCTACAACAGATGACTGTGCCTGTATCGGGTAAAAGCTGCAATTCTTACGCCTGAAACATCGGGGCTCCTCCACCTCGGTGGCTTGTGCATATTTGTGACCATCAATGCTTATGGTTCAGAATAAAAACAGACATTGTGCAATCACACACCAGAACCAAAGTGCTAGACTTTAGGAAGACAAACTTCAAGGAAATGGCGGAGTATGTAGAAAGAAAATTAGGTGAGTGGAACAGAGTAGCAGAAGTGAGTGCCCAGTGGTCACTATTAAAAATGGCTATCTTAAAGGCAACTAAGCAATATGTGAAACAAACTAGCAAGAATAAAAGGAAGAAGAAACCATTATGGTTTACTAGGGAAGTTGGCACTATCATAAAAGATAAGAAGTCTGCCTATAAGAAGTATAAAGTACGAGGCATATAAAATTAAACAGAGGGAAGCAAAACTAATTATAAGGACTGCTAAAGGGCAAAAAGAGGAAGAAATGGCCAAATCTATGAAGAGGGGAGATAAAACCTTTTTCCTATATATTGGTGACAGAAGAAAAACAATGCAGTCTCAAAAATTAGAAATAGGGAAAATAAATATATTGACGGAGATAAGGCTGTGGCTGACCATCTGAATAGCTACTTTTGTTCGGTATTTTCAGATAGTAGCAGGTTGCCATAGCACAGCATCCAGCTGGGAGGGCACAGCTCCAAAGTTTCTGGAGGCTGATGTCCTATCCGAGCTGGCACATCTAAAGGTAAGTAAGGCGATGGGTCCAGATGGAATCCACCCCATAGTTCTAAGGGAACTTAGGTTTGTGATTGCAGCCCCTCTGACCGATTTACTTAACCATTCCCTTTCAACTGGGGAGGTACCAGATGATTGGAGAATGGCCAATGTCGTATCAATCCATAAAAAGGGGAGTAGAGAAGAAGCCAGTAATTACAGGCCAGTTAGTTTAACATCTATAGTGGTCAAATTAATGGAAACTCTCTTAAAAAAAAAAACAGATAATTTCCCATCTAAAAATTAATGACCTATTGGACCCAAAACAGCACGGCTTTACTGAGGGCAGATCATGTCAGACCAATCTTATTGATTTCTTTGACAATGTCACTAATGTGTTAGATGAAGGTGGTGCTGTGGATATCGCCTATCTGGATTTTAGCAAAGCCTTTGACACTGTACCACATAAGGAGCTCATAGATAAGTTATTGAAGGTAGGACTCAATCCCTGGATAGTTCAGTGGATTTCCAGTTGGCTGAGGGATCGGTATCAGAGCGTTGTAACTCGCCTTTGTTCAGATTGCACACCATTTACAAGTGGTGTGCCGCAAGGCTCTGTCCTGGGCCCCATTCTTTCTAATATATTTGTAAGTGACATAGGAGAAAGCTTGGTAGGAAAAGTTTGTCTGATGATACAAAGGTTAGTAATAGGGTGGATATTCTGGGAGGTGTCTGCAACATGGAAAATGATTTAGCTTTACTGGATAGATGGTCAAAACTGTGGAAACTAGAGTTTAATGTCTCTAAATGTAAAATCATGCACTTGGGGAGAAGGAATCCCTGCTCTGAGTACCGTATGGGCAGTACTGTGTTAGCCAGGACCTCGGAGGAGAGAGATTTAGGGGTACTGATTACTGATAGCTGCAAGATGAGTGGACAGTGTAGCCAGGCAGTGGGAAAAGCAAGCAGGATGCTCGGCTGCATAGCTCGAGGCATCACCAGTAGGAAGAGAGAGGTTGTGATGCCGCTGTATAGAGCCCTGGTAAGGCCACAGCTAGAATACTGTGTGCAGTTCTGGAGACCTTACCTGCAAAAAGACATTATTCAAATAGAACATGTCCAAAGGCGGGCAACGAAAATGGTGGAAGGACTTAAACTTAAAACTTATCAGGAGAGACTTAAAGAACTTAATTTGTACAGTCTGGAGGAAAGAAGGGAGAGGGGGGACATGATTGAGACCTTTAAATATGTGAAAGGATTGAATAAGGTCCAGGAGGGAAGTGTTTTTAAGAAGAAGCTTAAATGATAGAACAAGGGGGCACAACCTGAAGCTAGTCGGGGGGAAGATCAGGAGCAATGTTAGAAAATATTATTTTACGGAAAGAGTAGTAGATGCTTGGAACAAACTTCCAGCAGAGGTAGTTGAAAAATCAACAGTCACTGAATTTAAACATGCCTGGGATAAGCACACATCTATCCTAAGATAAAGAGTACATACAGTATACACATAAGGGCAGACTAGATGGACCGTATGCTCTCCTTCTACCGTCAACCTTCTATGTTTCTATATGTTGATGCTTCTATCGCTATTGACTTTGAGAGCAATTCAAACTGGACATCCTTGAAAAAAAAGATTGTGAATTAACACTTAAAAGGTATCAAGTATAGATTGCGTAGGGATTTACACTTTTACATTTTGTTGCAACTACTACGAGAGGAGCACTCGCAGCCCAAGCATGTTACAAGGATTGGGGCTCTGTTGATTACAGGTAGAGCTGAATGTCACTATTGGCTATGGTGTAGGGATTTAGCCATAGGGACAGCTGCAGGTATTTCTGGGAATAAATCTCATCACTCAGTAATATTATGTTTTTTGTTAATTTTTGTATGGTTTCAAATGAGATGTATTGATTTGGTATATTTTCCTACAGATTGCAGAAGGCATGGCTTACATAGAAAGGAAGAATTACATCCACCGGGATCTCAGGGCAGCCAACGTACTAGTCTCAGAGTCTCTACTGTGTAAAATAGCTGACTTTGGTCTGGCTCGAGTTATTGAAGATAATGAATACCATGCTAGAGAAGGTACCATGCTTATGTATATCTCTTTTATTACAGCAAACCTAATTGTTATCATAGGCAATATGAGTGTACATTCTGTATTAAAAGATAGCAATGTTCACCCCTTGGGAGACTCTGGGGGGGGGGGGGGGGGTATTCTGAATATGAGAGACAGTAAGAGCGTTTCTTGCTCAGCTCACAATAAAGGAAATACAAATAGTTTTCTATTTAAAGATAAAAAAAGAATTCTATTTAAAGATAAAAAAAGAATCACATGCACTGGGGAAGTTACAGGAAAACAATAAAATAATCTAGTAAAAAAATTATTTGTGATAGCATTGTGCCCCCATATTTGTGATTTACTTTTCTACACTCTGTTTCCGTATTTCTCATATTCCTGGGGCTAAGTTTAAGCAGCATAATGACCTCTCCAGGTGAGAATCCTGCCAGTAACCCTTTAGCTACTGGAACAATACTGTGAGCCCCCTGAGCTGAAGTTGAATTTCAGCAGAGAATGGGTTAAACATGTTGTCCTTGTCTCAGCTAATTATAATTAGTAAGCTAGTGTGAGGAAGTCTCTGATCTCTACATCTAATGCACCAGTTGATGTATGTTCCTAAGGTAAACATAGTGTTGCTATGGAAAACTGCTTTCTTTTATAAAACAGAGTTACAAACAAATGGAAAAGATAAACAGAAATTGAAGACATTTTGGCACACAATAATGGAAATTTTAATGTCATTGAAAGTGGAATTACCTTTTAAGTAAGGTGCAAATGGTTTGTATTGGGGTAGATATTTGATTTCAGAAGATACAATATAACAGCAGCCTATTAAAATGTAAATATCAGCCAGTATTTGGACTTCCCATAGGCTGTTATTTTTAAGTTCGTAAATTAAAATACCTACACCATCTCTAAGCACATCAGTTCAGTGGCCACACCAAGTTTACACAGAAAGATGTGCACAACACTTTGGCTTTTTTGGACAGTCTGGTAACCATCAGTAGTTATGAAATGAACAGTTTACAGGAAACCCACTTACACATACCACTATCTGCTCTATTACTACATTACAGAGCAGATTACAAGGCGTGTATTACATGGATTACAACCAGCGCAAACTATAAGAAACTAAGGAAATGGGATTCATTAACCTCAGAGAAACCATTAAAACCTGTGGCTACCCAGACTGGGCCTTTGTGTTTTTCCTCTGATTTGTGCCGTTTTATCAAACCCCACCAGTGAGGCTGGGAAGCAAGAAATGACAAAGAATATGGTCACGCCTATGTAGCCAGGGTATCGAAAAAACGTAGATGTCTCCTTAACCCTTTAAGTGCCAGCCTACCTGGAGTTTTTGTCACACTCTGTTGCCAGACCATTTTGCATTATTTTGCACTCCCCATGTTCAAATGTGATTTTTGAAGGGATTTCCAGGGATTTCTGAGGAAAATGATATATTGTTTTTTTCAGCAGAGTCTGGGCTTTAACATGAAATGTCTTGTTTGTCATTTTTTAGGTGTATTCTCAATATTTTTTGGCGAAATATGTGCAAAAAAATAAAAAAAAATCAATTTTTTACAATTTGTAGTGTTTTTTTGTAATAAAAAAATGTAAGTTTGTCAATAAAATCTTATTGCATGTGAAACCCCAATTTCTCACCGTTAGAGCGGTACCACATATGTATAGGTAAACACCTTTTCCTGCCCAGGAGACTCCCCCAAACTGAAACAGAGCTTTAGGGGATTTTCAGAAAAAATACAACTGTGATATGCGCTATGCGCACCTTGCAGTTTTTCCAGAAAAACAACCCTTTACATTTGAATTACCCCCAACAAACTATATATTCTCTGGAAGTACACACCTGAGGCTTTCTATTTGTACCAGGCTTGTTGATGTGGCCACAGTTTTCTAGAAGTAATCCCTCAATGCATTCTTTGGTTGCAAAGAGTTTCCCTAAAAAAAGGATAAAAAGCAGAATCAAAGCCACATTTTCCTAAAAAAACTATATACAAACAAGAAAAAACAAGTATAATCTGAAAAAGCAACATCCCCCGAACAGAACGATACCCAACATGCATAGCTACTGTCAAGGGAAGAGTTGCCAAACACCCCAAAGTAAAGCATGAGCATAATGGAAATTTTTCTTGAAAATTTCAGCTCTGCAGACAAAGTGCACACCTTGCGATTTTTCAACCAAAACAACCCTTTACATTTGGAATATCCCCCATAAACCATATATTCCCTGTAAGTACACATGTTAAGCTTTCTAAGCGTACCCAGCTTGTTGTAGTGGGCTCATCTTTCTGGAATTAATGCCTCAAAGAACTCTTTGGTTGCGCAGGGTTTCCCTAAAAAATGTATAAAAAAGCAGAATAAAAAACACCTTTTCCTAAAATATAAATATGCAAACAAGAAAAAACAAGCTAAGTCTGAAAGCGCAAGGTCCCCACGGGGGATCGGATGGCACCAAATTAAAGAGGAGACCCGGCCGGATCCAACGAGGGGTCAGGTGAGTATTTATTTATTTTTTTTTTGCCCACTAGCAGGGGTAAATGCCAGGCACGTAAATTTTACGTGGCTGGCACTTAAGTGACGGAGAGGCAACCACCTACATTTTACGTGGCTGGCTTTTAAAGGGTTAAAGAGGAACATCGCAGGCCCTGGACTCTAAAAGATTACAGGGCCATCTGAGTTCTACTCCCTGGGGCACACCTTGTCCCGAAAGCCTTTGCTGCGTCTCTGAGCTGCGGCTGCATTCCCGGCTCACCTTTAGCTGTGCACGGACCCGGCCTTCGTGAATAGGTGGAATGGGCGCGCAGCGGCTAGGAGGCGAGTGGGGGATGTGGCTGGTGGCACACTCAGCTCCCTTCGCCCGCTTTTAACTATCAGCAGAGCCAAAGGGAGTCAAGTGAAAATGAGTGCAGTGATTGGTTGAACGGGACGCTCAGCCAATAAGCAAGGGAGGCACAGGAAGGCGAGTGACCTAGGGGCATACACATAGCAGGGCATCACTATTAGGGATGCCCCCGCTGAGAGGTACACCCCCACGAAAAGTGAAAATTGGGTGTGCTGTTCCTCTTTAACCAACATCACATGTCGGTCTATTTTAAACCTAGGAACTGTCACACAACAGCTCCTTCAGCCAGTGCTATACCTGAAGAACACGGGGCCTATGATGAAGGTCAAGTTCACATTTTAGATACTGAAGCTGGCTGGTTCAATAGAGGTGTGAAAGAAGCCATTTTACACCAACTCCAGTTTGCCGATGATCAACACTGTCAGCCTGGGTTCCTCTTACCTACACTAGGTTACCCTGGCAAAATCTGGAGGTGACCGCCGTCAGCGGTCTACACTACGTTCAGATCTGGCCAGGGAAAGTAATGTAGGGCAGGCATCAGCAATACCTCCTGCACACCCAGTGTACAATGAGTGTTTGTTTACTGTTTGTGGCTTATCTTTATAAAAGAAAAAATTTTGATAGTTCAAAAAAAATCTACATGCCATTAATTCAGCCGATTCAGAAAATAAATACAGCTATGATCTGACACATGCACACAAAAGTTATTAGAGCAGCCAGTAAAAAAAAAAAAAATACATTATGCAAATATACTTTAAAATTATTTCTTATTTTTGTTTTCGACATCATCCTTAAAATCCAACATTAGGCAAACATTTTGTTTTTAATTTAGCCACAGTTCCTGTTTGATCACTATACATAGGAAGTTCAGAATAAAAACTTCCTGTTTTGTCACTGGTCATGAATTGGGACAAAATAAGCAAAACTAATGTTAATGCTTGTGAATATAGTCTTCCTATTTGTTTCCTATTTAAGCCCTGTCTAAACTTTGGAGCTGAAGTCATTGCTATGTCTCTTCCTCAAGCCTGTCTTTGGGTAGGAAATATCCACTTTTAACAGGAATTTGTTGCCATGACGCTTATCCAGGGGGAGCAAGACCAGCTGGATCTTTGTTATATATTTTTATATGGGCTTATAGCCTACAGTGAAGTCAAAAATAATTTACATGCGAGCTTCCTCTCATCGCAATCCTGAGACACTATTTTCCTACAATGACAGCCAAACTGATTGGTGGGGTAGGAGGAGTGTACTGTACTGCATGCCCAGGAAACCCGATAAATCACCGACAGCCAACTCCATGGGAACACGCAAGTGGTATGTGTAGGTTGCCCGTTGGTGAACTTGCACCAAGGGGAGATGCAGTGGGACATCCTGATGCTATGGGGGAGAGGGGAAGTCAAGTCATTTTTTACTTTACTGCTTCTTTAATCAAAACTGATTAGCTTACTTTGAAAGTGAATACTACACTTGTTGATCTATAGAAAATAAAACAACCGTAATGTAAATTTTGTTTTGTAGGTGCAAAATTCCCCATTAAATGGACAGCTCCAGAAGCCATCAACTATGGCTCGTTTACAATTAAGTCTGACATCTGGTCCTTTGGAATCCTCTTGTATGAGATAATCACGTATGGGAAAATCCCTTACCCAGGTATGATGCAATAAGCTGCTACTGAAACTTTTACTAGGACGGCAAACAATATAAGGTGCAGAAAGTCCCGCCACTTTCTTCTTCTGCCACCCTAAACACAAGCTCAACTTGTTGGCAGGTTTGTTTTGGGTCCCTCATAATAGTAACCATGGCAGACCTGGCAACTTCAGCCCTGCAAACAGCAAGTGGTGTTTGTTTTGGCAACATCTTAGTTCTCTGCTTTGTGCGGCAACCAGCATGGAAAAAGCCTTGTTTAAATAAGTGACTAAAATCACGTTATGCAAGCACAACTTTATCTTGAATTCGAAGCATGCCAACATCAATGTTATTTGCATGGAAAATGCTCATTTTTAAAATTTTGGATAGGTTGGAAAAAGGATAGATCTTATTTCAGTAACTGTTAAATGTAAAACCTGCAAACTCCCTCAATCTTAGCTACCACCTTGCTACCCTGGCCGCATGATCCCTTTCACGTGTCCCGCTCTCAGGCTTCCCCTTTGCTAGCTACCGGGCAGGAACAGGACTTGAGAGTCAGACAATCAAGCGGCTGCAATTGGCTGGGGTAACAAGGTGACAGATTTAGTGGATTTGCAGGGGCTTGATCGAAGGGGGACCCCCAGACAACTAGGAGGCCCCCCAACTAAAAAAAAAAATTGACATAATGCTTACCTCCACTTACTTTAAAACAAAAATGAATTCTACTTATAAATGGGTTTTTCCCCATTTGGCCGCACTAACAAGGGAAGTTACACCTTCCTGAAGTAGAGGACACACATGGTATCCTACTGGGGAGGGGGTTATGGGAAAAATAAGAACATGCCACTGAAGGACTTTGAAGCTGACCTTTAAGCCAGAGATGGCTTTTTATCAAAAATATAAAATTTAAAAAAAGAAAACCATAATCATGCAAAGGAGACACCGCAAATTTAAAAAAGCATTTTAAAAAGCAAATAAAATACAACCAGCTGCACTATGCGGTTAAACTGGACCAACAGACTGGCACAGTTGGAAAAGAAAGGTAGCGGCCATTTTGGAGCTTCCTCTCCCAGCATCTCAGCCATGTTTGCAGGGGGCCTGCTGAGCCACCATTTTGTTTCTAAAATTTAGTATAGCAGGCGTTACAAATTAATTTACCTTTTTCTATGTGCAGCAATCTAAATTCCCCTGGGGAGGGATGCATATGAGCACTGTTGTGTTGGTCTGGTTTAAGTCATTTTGACTGTTGTCCAATTTAAACATGCAGTAACGGTCATGGGTTAAGTTAAAAAAAGAAAAATATGGCATGGAGTCCTCCCTCTCCAGCAAAACCAGCTTGGGCACCAGCTATGTGGACTGGTATCCCAGGGCTTGGAGGCCAAGCAGCCAGTTCCCAGTCTTAAAGGCTACTAACCCGAATGGGTACCTGGTTTTTCTGCCCCCCCACTGCATGGAGGGGAGTGAGCTGACAACAGCCGGTATAAAAAGCCCCTCCCTGCATCAGGGAGTGAGCGAGCTGTCAGAACTGTGCGGAACAGAAAAATACAATTCTGTGATTACTCACCTGTAGAATTGATATTATGAGTATACAGTACGTCCTGCTCCAGATAAGAATCATTACACTTGGGTATTACTCCGCCAGATGGCGCTGGACTGCAGAGGCCGCGAAATTGTCTCCTCCCGGCCCCTCAAATACCCGGGACCTCCCACAAATCCCCAGCATTGAAAAGCAGTTAACGAGAAGCCGGGAGAAAGATAACAGAAACAACCAGTAACTATAACAATGATAACAATCACCATACAGGGGATCCTAGGATAATGCAAAACCAAGGGTGGGGTGGAGCAGGACGTACTGTATACTCATAATATCAGTTCTACAGGTGAGTAATCACAGAACTGTATTATTCTTAGGATACAGTACGTCCTGCTCCAGATAAGAATCATTACACTTCAGACATCCAATAGCAGTGTCCATAAAGTAGGGTGGGATCCCCAAAGGTAACAGACAGGTCAGACCGCTGCCGCCTGCAGAACCTTGCGGCCAAAAGCAGTATCAGCTGAGGCCCTAACATCAACCTTGTAAAACTCAGAAAAAGTATGAACAGAAGACCAAGTAGCGGCCTTGCAAACTTGTTCAACAGAAGCCTGGTGCTGAAAAGCCCAAGAAGCACCAATAGCACGAGTGGAATGAGCAGTAAGGCGGAAGGGAGGATTCTTCCCTTTAGCAGAATAGGCCTGAATCACAGCCTGACAGATCCATTTGCTGATAGTAGATTTGGCAGGAGCCAAATCCTTCCTAGGACCACAAGGGACCACAAGAAGAGCATCAGTTTTTCTGAAAGGTGCAGTAGCCACCAGATAGTACTTCAGACACCTAACCACATCCAAGGAATGCAAAACCCTCTCCTTAGCGTTACCAGGATTAGGGCACAAGGAAGGAAGAACAATGTCCTGATTCAGATGAAAGGCAGACACTACCTTAGGCAGAAAGTCTGGCTTGAAGCGAAACACCACCTTGTCCTGGTGTCTCTCAAAGTAGGGGGGCTGGATGGAAAGCGCCGCCAACTCAGAAACACGCCTAACAGAAGTGATAGCCACCAAAAAGACAGCCTTGAGAGTAAAAATGTCCAGGGCAGCATCCTGCACAGGTTCAAAGGGAGCACCCTGCAAGGCAGACAAGACCAAGTTCAAATCCCAAACAGGCAACATAGGCTTATGTGGGGGACGCACATGAGTAACCCTGGAAAAAAGTTCCGATCAGAGAATGCTGGGCAAAGGACCTCTGGAAGAAAACAGCCAGGGAAGAGACATGACCCTTCAGAGTACTGAGTTGGAGCCCCAGCTCCAACCCATGCTGCAGGAACTCCAGGATCCTGGGAATAGAGACCACACAACAGGGAAGAGACCTAGACTCACACCAGTCAATGTAGGCACGCCAAACCCTATAGTAACCAAACCCTTTCTAGCCTTTATCATGGTATCAACAACAGAGGCAGACAGCCCCTTCTCCATGAAGATAGAGGTTTCAGCAGCCAGGCCGTCAAAGCCAGAGTTTGTAAATTGGGATGGCGTAAGTGACCCTGAGTGAGCAGGTCTGGCACCCTGGGCAGAGCGTACTGATCTGCCAGCTGCACCACGTCTGCGAACCACACTCTTCTTGGCCACCTGTATTGCTGGCACCCCCTCCTGAGCTATTTTGCGCAGAACCCTGCCCAACAGAGGGAATGGGGGAAAGACATACAGGAGCTGAAAGTCCTGCCATGACAATGCTAGCGCATCCGTGGCCAAGGCCAGAGGATCCTGGGACAGGGAGACAAAGGCCGGGAGCTTGTGATTGTGACGGGACACAAACAGATCCACATCTGGTTGGCCCCAACGGTGGCACAGAGATTGAAACACCCTGCCGCAGAGGGACCATTCTCCCAGGCGAAAGGTCCCCCTGCTCAGAGTTTGCCTGCAGATTCTCCACCCCCGGAATGTAGACTGCTGATATGCAGGGAACATTGTCCTCCTCCCAGGCAAGAATCAGAGACACTTCCTTGAGGGCCCCCTTGCTCCGAGTCCCTCCCTGATGATTGATGTAGGCAACCGCCGTCCGGTTGTCCGAGCGGACCTGAACAGGCCGTCCCAGAAGGTGTTGGGTCAAGTGAGCCAGAACCAACCTGATCACCCTCAGTTCCAGAATGTTGATAGGTGTGTGGGCCTCCCGAGGGCCCCACCGCCCTTGGATCTGGAGGGACTTCCAGAAGTCCCCCCCAACCTGTCAGACTGGCATCCATGGTGACCGTCTCCCAGTAGGGGGCCAGAAAGGATCTGCCCACCAACAGGTTCCTGGAGTCCAGCCACCACGAGAGGGACTGCCCGACTAGGGGGGACAGCACAAGGAACTGGTCCAGGGATGCAGCATCCTTGTCACATACTGACAAGAGGTGGAGTTGCAGAGGCCTCATGTGAAACTTGGCATAAGGGACCGCCTCGAAGCACGACACTATCAGGCCCACCAGCTACATTCCCTGCCCGATAGAGGGATGAGGGCAAGATAGTAGGAACTGAACCTGCGCTAGCAGACTGTCCACCTTCTGCTGAGGAAGAAAAATCCTTGCCTGAACTGTATCCAGATTCCTTTCCAGGAAAGGAGTCACCAAGGAAGGAGACAGGGAAAATTTGGGATGGTTGATCACCCAGCCAAATGACTCCAGAGTGGACACTACTAGCTGAGTATCCCGCTCTGCCTGTTGAAGGGACCGAGAAGTGATGAGAATGTCGTCCAAATAGGGCAGCACGCGAATGACCTGAGACCTGAGCAGAGACATCACTCCTGCCAGCACCTTGGTGAACACCCTGGGAGCTGAAGTGAGACCGAAGGGCAACGCCAAAAATTGGTAGTGCTAATCCTCCAGAGCAAACCTGAGGAATCTTTGATGACCTGGAAAAACAGGAATATGAAGATAAGCATCCTTGATGTCCACAGAGGTCATGAAGTCCCCTAGACGCAGGGAACTGATGGCAGAGCGCAAAGTTTCCATGCGAAAGCGCCTGCACCTGACAAATTTGCTGTTCAAGTCCAGGATGGGCCTAACTGACCCATCTCTATTGGGCACTGTGGAAAGGTTGGAATAGAAACCCTTGCCCCTTTCTCACAAGGGGACCTGACAGATGACCCCCAGCTCCAGAAGGCTTTGCACGCCAGAACTACAGCCTGATCTGACATAGGGTCCTGAGAGATCCGGGATCTGATGAATCTTGGGGGCGGCCAGGCAGCAAACTATCTTGTAACCGGAGGACACTACCTCCTGAATCCACCAGTCTGAGACGTGAAGCCTCCAGACGTGAGCAAAATGCTGAAGCCATCCCCCCAGCCGGATGGGTGAGGTCGCCCCTTCATGCCTGAGGGGGCTTGGGAGAAGACTTAGGCTTGAAGCCCCAGGAGGAGCCAGGGGGTCCACGTCCTCTGCCCCTACCCCAGAAAGCTCCGTGGGCCCCGGTAAGTGAGACCCTCCTCCCGTCTGGCTCCACGGTAGGGGGAAGAAAAGGAACCCTGTCCCCGAAAGGGCCGAGACTGCCGCCTGCGCTGGGGTAACCTGCCTCCCTTAGCAAACAGGTCCAGGCGGTGCCCAAACAGGCGTAGTCCTTTGAAGGGGAAACCAGCGAGAGCCTTCTTGGCAGTGTTGTCAGCAGCCCACTGGCGCAGCCATACCGAGCGGTGTATAGCCACCACAAGGGCAGAGGTTCTGCCACACATCCTAATGGTATCATCCAAGGCAGAGAGGACATAAGTCACAAAAACCTCACGACGAGAGAGAGCATTAAACTCCTCACTAGACACATCATCAGGAGCACCATCTAGCAGGCAAAGGCATGGGACGCCAGCCAATCAATACGCCTGTCCTCACCATCCCGCAGCGTAGTAGAGGCAGGGGAATGCATGACAGAGGTGTTGGACAACCCTAGGACCGGAGCATCCACCTCTGGAGGGGATGACCAGCACTTCACCACATCAGCAGGAAAGGGATACCTCTTATCCCAACTCTTAGGGACACCGGGAAGTCTGCTGGGACGCTCCCATTCCTTGAGCACGAGATTATTAAAAATGGGCTTGCTCGGGAAATTCCAAACGTGGCTTAGCAGTATGAAACAATTCCCCCTGCTGCCTGGGGGCCGCAGCCGGGGGATAGATAGACAGCACCTCAAAAATCTGAGCCAACAGCCTATCTGTATCATCTGGGGCCCAGGGGTCCGAGCCAGAATCATCATTACCCCTGGGCCTCTCATCAGATGACTCCAAGTTAGAGAACAGCTCCCCTTCTTCCAAGGGGGTATAACCAGACAGTTCCAAAAACTCAGCCTCCATAGGGAACAGAGTGACATCAGGCATTGAGTGCCGCTTTTTAGCAGAGGCCTTACGCGCCATGGTATTAGCCAGCAACTTCTCAACACTAGCCAATCTGGAAGACGCATCAGGTTGAGAATCCCCACTGGTATGCAACTCAATAGGAGTCAAAGTTACTGGTAAACCAGGCTGCAGCGCAAGCACCTGCTGGGCACAAGGTATACAGACCCACACATTGTCAGCACTAGTAGGGGACACCCTACAAGCTACACAGCCGGGCTTGTCCCGAAGGAACCCCGAGCACATTATCCTGAGACGCCTCCATATGGTGATTATAGTGGCATAATAAGCAGATAGGGATTCACGCTATAAGAGCAACCTGGGATGCCCCAATAGCCCGCTAGGGAAGTGGGAGTAATTTACACACTAGGCCTCACAAGTTTAATAACTAAATAGAGGGAGAAGAGCCGGGAGAAACCAATAGAGCTCGACCCGTCTGAAAGACATACGAAGAGAACCCCATAAGTGACTAGTATAAAGACAAAAAAGGGTACATAAAGCCGCCCGCGAGGGCACTCACGGACCGCGGTAGGTAGATGGCAGTCACGCAGCAGCCGAATCCAGCGAAAAATGGCGCCGGTATACCTCGAGGGGCGGGCTGCAAAGACAGTGATGCGGAACGCGCCAACCTTGGGCCCCGCCTCCCCATAGAGCGCGAAGCAGCACACGTGACAAGCAGCCAATGACTACGCAACAGCGCCTGAGGTAATGCCGCCGCCAACCGCGGAGCACAAAGAAGCGCGCGCGGCAGCAGCATTTTCAAAACGCAACTAGTGCAACCAAGTGAGCACGGACACTGACACAGAAAGAACCCCCCGAGAGCTACAAGGGAGGGCAGCGGCCACTTTACAGAGGGCCCACCGTAGAGGCTCACCATAAGCCTAAACCGCCTACCCTTTGGTGGGGGATTGCGGTGGAGCAGCGCTCCTAAGCACCTGACAGCGGTGCTGCCTACCATCACCCGGACCAGCGCAGCCAAGGGTGGGAGGCACATTAATAATGGAACGGGTGGGAATAGTCCTACAGGGACGCAGGCTAATAGCCCCGCTCACCTGCGAGAAGAGAGCCATCTTGTCCTTCTCAGTCCAGACTGCAGAGAAGATCTGGGGATTTGTGGGAGGTCCTGGGTATTTGAGGGGCCGGGAGGAGACAATTTCGCGGTCTCTGCAGTCCAGCGCCATCTGGCGGAGTAATACCCAAGTGTAATGATTCTTATCTGGAGCAGGACGTACTGTATACTAAGAATATCTGTGTTCTTTTTCTTGCTGAAGACCCCTGACCATCAGGTGTTGAGGAGCCCCCAGGTGTTGGGACCTTGGACCAAGGTAATATTTTTTTTTTTGTTTTACGTGACTGGCAGTTCGGGTTAAATCTGTAGCTGGCCAGGAAACCGCTCTCTCCATTTCAATAAGAAGCCTGCAGGTCTAACAAGCAATACAGATCCAGTTGTGGTGATGGTGTAAACAGATTTCCTGCTGCTTCAACCTCTAGCCCACCGCCCCTCCCAATTTTTTTTTTTTTTTACTAGCTCAAGGGCTTTGTTCACTAACCCTCTCCTTGATAGCCACCAGGCAGCCAGTTTTTTTCACAACTCAGATGTACAGCTAAAGTACTCCACAAAAGCACAACTTGTTGGTGGTTAGGAGAGGTTTGTGGCATACTGGCCTAAGGTTTCTATGGCACATGGCCTAATGTGAAGTAAATGTGGAATTAAAGTACTGTATTTTTCGCCATATAAGAGACACCTGCTCTTAAGATGTACCTAAGGATTTGAAGGAAGAAAATAAAAAAAATTCAGAGCGCAGAACCCACAAGTTACAGTACAGGCGAAAAATACAGTATATGGGGAAAAAAGTCTTCAGAAACCCAATCAATTGAAGGTAAATAGGCCAAGTAGTACCACTGCTACACAACTTGGGTTTCTTGATACTAGTTAAGTAAATGTAACATTTGAGGTAAGTTTGCAAATAATAGGTCAAAAAAGAGGAATGCAGAAAAACAGGCTTTGGAATCGGAAGGGGGGGTTCCTTCCTAGTATTCAGAACCACCTGCTTAGGCACACAAGAGTGGGTTCCTCTTCCAAGGAAGGGTCGGGAAGGCCAGTAGATAAGAATAGCGTGTTTCAGGGTGGCACATTTATCCCATCAACCATTGTCTGGGAGATTTATACCTATAGCCAGCCATATGCTGGAGATTTCTTAGAGCATAAGGGTCAATAAAATAATCTATTGTGTTTTTGATGTCCATTTCTTTTTAGGAATGAGCAATGCAGATGTGATGTCAGCACTGCAGCGGGGTTACCGAATGCCAAAGATGGACAACTGCCCAGAGGAGTTATACGATATCATGAAACAGTGCTGGAAGGAGAAAGCTGAAGAAAGGCCCACATTTGATTACCTACAGAGTGTACTGGATGACTTCTACACAGCTACAGAAAGCCAATACCAACAGCAGCCATAGATCATGGACAGAATCCTTCTGATGGGCTAGAACAGACTGAGCCAGTGCTTCATTTGCTTCTCTGTGAAAACCACCGGGGAACTTGCAAATCCTGAAAAACCATGGCTAGTACTGTACATTAGCATGGATATGTGAATTGTGTGGCTCTCTCTGCATACTGCATGGCAGTTACATGCCATGCTGCCATCAGCACCAGACTCTTGCAAGCTTGTACACAAAGGACATGCTTTATTTCTACAGGTATAAATTCATGAAGCAAACCTCGGAAAGTACACCAAACAATAGGTTTATTTATCATGATACAGACATTTGTCACATCCACAGCGTAGGTGGCTATGGACCGCAGGATATGAATTGCAGATACTGTATATGTGGCACTTCCCAACCTAATGACACATAAGCATGTTTTAAATGTTTGTGTTTTATGTGAATGCAAACAGGACAAATATTACACAGCCTATGGGGAGTAGTAGTGCTACGACATAAATTTGATTGAGGTATATTATCTAATTAGATTTGAAAACCTTCCACTTTGTTTATCCAAATACTTCCCAGTTATGGTAAGAAATATATTTAATTTTGTATTTAAAGGGGAAATTGAATATATTTATAAACAGACTCAAACTATCATTGATCTACAAGACTCACCCGTTGCAAGACTTTCCTTTACAGTTGCCCTAGACATTAACTACAGTAGTACCTTCACATTCAATAGTGGGTAGCAATTTAAGACCAGCAAACTTAAAAACATGCCAAGCTTGTGGCTTCCATTAACGGATCAAAGCACAAGCAGTAGTTAGACATAGCACAGCTAGACTGATAAAAGGCAATGGTGCTGACAGAAGGAGTCTGTGCTTAGCAGAAGTTTTGATTGTGTTACAGTTAAACTAGAACTATATATGTCATTTTGGTTGTCCTACCAGCAACCCTGCTCATTTTTATTTTTGGTTGGCAAAATTTACCATGGCCTCATTGTATATTGTCCACTAAGTGGCATTCACATTTGACCCTATAAGACTATATAGAGCACAGTATGTGGCTGCCTGGTTAATTAGCACATGTCTTAACAGCTCTTCCAAAGCTGCAGGAACTTCAGGAAACCTTTATGCTTCACCATATCTTCTGCCATTAAAAAGGAGTCAGGGGGGAGCAGGCTCCCTCAATCTGCTTAGGTTTAAAGCAGACTAAAATCTTATTGATACGTATAATCTGCCCCACAGGCAGTAACTTTTTCCAGTGTGTGAATAACAGGTACATTTTAGCATGCTGCTAGAGTAAAGATTGATTCCCCCAAAGTAGAAGCAATGTATAATAAAGTTGAGGCATGTTTTTGGAAACCGTTAAGATTTAGAACCACCATGAGGTCCATTTGAAAACCAGTCCATTTCTTCACACAAAATGTACATATAATTGTAGGGATTTTATTTTACTTATTGAACTCAAGGTTTGTATTTTTGAAATTACTTACTTTGGTAAAGAACATGAAGTTGTAAAGACTTGTTTAATTAAAACTGTATATTTTTAAAGGAAATGGCTATAGATTTTTCTGTAGGTGGGAAGAATGTGGGATACACAAGTTCTATTTACAAAGTTTGCCAGTGGCCACTATAGAATGGAATATGTACAGTTCAGGGTATGTTTCCCCTCACCGCATGGAGCATTATACCCATAGTAGTCCTTGGGACTAGCATACAGTTAAAATCAGTAGAAAATATTAAAAAGTAGTCATGTCCTTTTAGGTGGGAGCCAAAACAGGAAGGATGATGTCACCAGGTGCTAGGGGGCTACATTGCCCATTTGTATAGTTGCATTTTGCCAAAAGGCAAATGGCTCTGATTAGACAAGTACCCACACATGTGCCTCTGTAGGGGGAAAATACCATTTTGTGAGTACTCACCTGAAAAATGGATATTGTTGGTGTGCCACACACCCCGCTTCACTTCTTAAATATTCATCACTTCATGGGTTAATCCACCGCAAGTGACGTAGTGCAGAGAGGAAGTCTTGTAACGAGCCCCCTTCCGGCCTATATATACACCTGGTACCTCCCTTCAATCACCAGTATATTCAAAAAGCAGTAAAACAAGGTACCAGTATTCCACCAGTAACCTCCAAAATTAATTTTGATATAAATAAAAAAGGGCTTCACCATATAAATGCTTCGGTAATACCGAAAAGGGCGGGTGTGAAGCGGGGTGTGTGGCACACCAACAATATCCATTTTTCAGGTGAGTACTCACAAAATGGTATTATTCTTGGTGTGCCACACACCCCGCTTCACTTCTAAAATATTCATCACTTCATGGGACATCCAAAAGCAGTGTCCACAAGGGAAGGGCATCTCAAGGCCAGGTGAAGCATAACTTAAATGACTGCAGTCTGCAGAACTTTGCGGCCAAAAACAGCATCCGCTGAGGCCCGCACATCAACTTTGTAAAACTTAGAAAAAGTGTGAACAGAAGACCAGGTGGCGGCCTTACAAACCTGTTCAACAGAAGCTTGGTGCTGAAAAGCCCAAGACGCCCCAACAGCGCGAGTGGAATGAGCAGTAATACGAAAAGGGGGAACTTTTCCCTTAGCAGAATAGGCCGCAGTAACGGCCTGACGTATCCATTTGCTAATGGCAGATTTGGCTGGTGCCAAACCCTTCTTAGGCCCATGGGGCACAACAAAAAAGGAATCCGTCCTACGGAAAGGAGACGTGATAATCAAGTAGTACTTAACACAGCGTACAACATCCAAACAATGCAAAACCCTCTCTTTGTCATTCTTAGGATTAGGACACAAGGAGGGAAGAATAATATCTTGGTTCAAATGAAAAGCAGAAACAACCTTAGGAAGAAAGTCTGGCTTGAACCGAAAGACCACTTAATCCCGATGCCTCTCGAAGTAGGGCGCCTGGATAGTTAAGGCCGCCAATTCTGAGACACGCCGGACAGAAGTGATCGCTACCAAGAAGACAATCTTCTGAGTCAGGGTAGACAAAGCAATATCTTGCAAAGGCTCAAAAGGAGGAGCCTGAAGAGCCGAAAGAACCAAATTCAAATCCCAAACAGGGAGTAATGGTTTCCTGGGAGGCCGCACATGCGTAACCCCCTGGAAAAAAGTTTTAACTAAAGGTTTAAGCGCAACACGCTTCTGAAAAAAAAGACAGATAAGGCAGAGACCTGCCCTTTCAATGTACTTAGCTGGAGACCAGAGTCCAGCCCTGATTGTAAAAACTCCAGAATCCTGGGGACCGAAAGGACCCTACAAGGAAAAGATCTTATCTCACACCAAGTGATATAGGCTTTCCAAGTCCTATAGTAGGTGACGGAAGAAGACTTCTTCCGGGCACTGATCAGAGTCTTAATGACTGAATCAGAAAGACCCTCCTCCTTCAGGATGGAGGTTTCAGCCGCCAGGCCATCAAACCCAGCGCTGGTAAATTGAGGTAACACAATTGACCCTGAGTGAGCAGATCGGGCCGAAGAGGCAGAATGAACTGGTCCACTGCCAGCCAAACGATGTCTGTGAACCTTAATCGCTTTGCCCACCTTGGGGCCATGAGAACGGCGTACACCCTTTCCAGAGCCAACTTCTGAAGAATTCTGCCCAGCAAGGGCCACGGAGGAAACAGGTATAGAAATCCCAGAGCTCCTCAGTTCAGGGACCTGACGTCCACTGTCAGAGCCAGAGGATCCCGGGAGAGAGACACGAAGCTCGGGAGCCTGAGATAGAGATGAGGGGCCCACAGGTCCACCTCCGGAGTCTCCCATTGGAGACACAATAAGAACCACCCGAGGATGGAGAGCTTATTCTTCCAGACGGGGAGAGCACTTGCTCAACCGGTCCGCTACCTGTTCCATCACCTCTGGAATGTAAACCGCCGAGAGACAGGGAACATGGAACACTGCCCATGTCTGGATCAGGGACATTTCTCTGATGGGTAAGTGGGGCCTCCACTGCCCCTGAAGCCGCAGCTCCTTCCAGAATCTGTCCCATCCTGACAGACCGGTGTCCGTGGTGACACCTCTCCAAGGGAGGGTCAGGAAAGACCTGCTCTATACAAGATTGGTCGAGACCAATCACCACAGGAGGAACTGCCGTACACGGGAGGACAATTGGAAGGACTGATCCAACAACAGAGG